>CM055096.1:31005766-31610304 GCA_029204225.1 Diphasiastrum complanatum | reverse complement strand
CGCAGTATAGACATTCCTCCCCAACACATGTTTCTATGCATTATTACCCTTTTCAATTTCAGGCTTATCAATCCACACGAAGACAAGATAGCAAGCCGCCTCAATATGTCGGCACCTCCCAGCAATGCACTATCTATTTTCTCGACTGGTGGAACTTTTCATCGTTAATAAAGACATCTCCAATGATTACTTTTAAACTTCAAATGTTAATTGGTGTCTGAGAGGGACAATTCAGGGATGCTTTTAGAGATCTTTTTTGGATAGCTAAATTGCTTTGATCGAGGATTTCTGACTGGAGAGATCAGTACGAGAGTGAAGAAAACATAGCTTTGGAAACTGATGAGGCCAATGATGAGTATGTATTCTGGAGAAAATATTTATGTAAGAGGTTATAAGATTATCAAGTTTGTAGGCATATGCAGATATGTAGTTTTAGCGTCCAATTCTAAAAGACTGAAAGCTGGCTTTCATTTGGGAGAAAAAATTATTTTTTGAAGATTCAGTTTCCAGAACACTGAGGATCCGGAACGCCATTCTGATGCAACTTAGCACTTATGAATTTTCTTTATACAACAGTCTAAATAAGTGCTCATCCTTCAGTTTTGTTGCGGAATGATTGTTGCAAGCCACGCACATGAAAGTGTCGTGGGCTTGAGTGCCCAGTGAAGGCCTTAAGAATTCTCAATATCCCATAAGTAACTGCTTGCCTTGAACTTTCCCATATATAAGTTGGGGCTTCTCTATATCCTCTATCCCCTGGTACTAGCCCTTTTGGGGATTAGACGGATAGCGGGTGGCTAGGCGACTGGGGCTGGGATCCCAGTACGCGACTCGCGTGGGTACGTGTGTGTGTGTGGCCCATAGGCCCACATACTTTACATGGTATAAGAGATGATTGTGGGTGTGGTCTAGGCGGGCGGTACCTAAAAAGGGCTATTGAGCAACCCCACCAGAATGGGGGAGGTCCTAGGTTCAATCCCTAGCCTAACCACGCACACCAAGTGTAAAAACTTTTCACATGGTATCAGAGCCAGTGAGGGTTCCTTTGCCTGTGCTTGCTTGAGTGGGGGTGTTGCGGAATGTTTGTTGCAAGCCACGCACAGGAAAGTGCTGTGGGCTTGAGCGCCCAGTGAAGGCCTTAAGAATTCTCAATATCCCATAAGTAACTGCTTGCCTTGAACTCTCCCATATATAAGTTAGGGCTAGGTGACTGGAGTTGGGATCCCAGTACGCAGCTCGAGTGGGTACGTGTGTGTCCGTGGCCCTGAGGCCCACATTCTTTACAAGTTTATCATCAGATAGCGCTGATTAAGTAAGATGGATGGCATCACTTGAAATAACTTGTTCGGCTATGTCTCTGCATTTTCGTCAAAACAGCCACCCTAACTATACCTGATTACAGCAGGCTCAGATGTGATCAAAAGAGAGAACGAGGAAGATTTCACAAATTTCGAAAACAATGTAATCCCAGCAAAGGAAAAATTACTTGATCGCTGCCTTCAAAAATGCTGAACAACCTTCCACTCTTGTTTTTGCTGCCACATATTCTTCAGAGGTTTTCTGAATCTCGGACAACTCAACCACCTGATGAACTTGTACTCTTGGAAATTCTTTGTAAATTGCCTTTATCTGATCTGAAAAAGAAATCAATGCAAAAAGCAATCAAACAAGAAGTAAACAGGAAAAACACTCTGCAGAAACATCATAAGCTGTCAAAACCAAAAAGTAGTATCCAGCATAGATTCAAATGTGCACATCATATTAAACATATACAAGTCTATGCTATTAAATTGGGCTTACTTGAGGAAGCAACAACTGATCATGTCTCAAAACTTGAAAGATATAAGATGACAAATAATGAGGAGTTGGGGCAAGGCACAAAGGCTCTTCCTATTCTGAGTAAATTTTAGGACATCATTTCTTGGTTTGTAAGATTGTAATTCTACCAGTTAATAAATCTCTATATGTACTGCATGTATGATAGACATAAATAAGTCATAACAGGTGTACCAATAAAACTTATGTAGCCAATCACATACCTTACAAAAAACTTTAAGCAAAACTTTTATATTTCAAAGAAAAATTTCAAATTCCACGTTTGGTTGACCATCCCTAAGCAGCCATCCACTGAGAATGGTTTCTATAGAAAGAGTAATGAATTCTTTTCTTTCTGATATTGGAGCATCAGCTAAATGTTTTTGGTCCATTAAACATAATGGTAAGAGGCTCTATCATCAAATGTGATTCTAATTGTCCACTTTCATCTCCTGCATAAAGATGTCAAGCTCTAAGCGTTGACTGGATCAGTTCACCTTAAGACAAGTCGTTGGCAGCAAGTTTGGCATATTTGCTCCTCTTATTGTCCATTTTGCATCAAGTTCGGGTCATTTACCCCATTTTGGCATCAAAGAAGCTTCTATGCATTGGCTGCAAGCGTATTCAAGATGGGACTTGGGCCAACTTTAGGGTGGAACTACCTCTTTTCAACATACTATGCACAGCCACCAATCTTATAGCCTGTCATGGCACTCTTTCCTATTATCATTGCTGCCTTGTCCTTGACAAATTTGGATACAATTTCAAGTGATTTGAGTAAATTTTTAAATGATGTCAGAAGCTCATGGTCTATTGGTACAATTTTGAAGCCTTTTAGACTCAAACTTATCAGAACTTAAAGCTTTTGTAATGACATTAATTTCTTTAGATAAGAGCTTTTCTCTAAATGAGGTGATATTTAATCTCAATATGTTTAGTGCGTGCATGAAATACTAGATTTCTAGCTGGTTGTATAGCACTCTAGCTATCACTCTTAATGATGGTAGGCTCAGTTTGTAAGACACCAATGTCTTCCAACATCCGTCTCAGCCATTTTGCCTCGTGTTGCCAACATAAGGCTTTATACTCCACTTCCATAGTGGATAGAGCAATCATTTCCTACTTTTTGCTAGACCAACAAAATGCCCCATTACCAAAGTGGAAAAGATAACCTGTGGTGGATCTCCTGTCATCAATAATGCCTACCCAATCAGCATCTACAAAACCTTGCAACTTTGGCAAACCAGATTACTTTTCATACATCAAACCATAAGTAGTTGTGCCCTTAACATAGCGAAGAATTCTTGTCGTAGCTTTCCAATGTGTCTCTCTAGGTGTTGCCATAAATTGACTCACTAGATTGACAACATAGCTAATCTTAGGACGTGTAGTAGTGAGGTAAATCAAACACCCAACTAGTTGACGAACTTGCATTCACTAGCTCACTTTTATCCTCACTTGACAACTTCTTGCCAACTTCAATAGGGGTAGAGATTGATTTGCCTTCACTCATTCTAAAGCATTCAAGCATCTCAGTCATGTACTTAGTTTGAGTGAGTGCAATACTTTTTCTCTCTCTTTTGCCAAATCTCTACTCCGAGGCAATAGTACAAAAGCCCCAAATCTGTAATATCAAAGCTAGGTGACAAATCTTCTTTGATTGCTTTAATGAGCTCTTCATCATTGCCTATGATCACGAGATCATCCACATACAATACTACCAGATGCTAGAGTCACGACAAAAGTAGTAAAGATTAGAATCAGAGGATCTGCGTACCAAACCCCTAGACAAGAGGTACTTATCAACATGGCTATATCAAGCACGTGGTGCTTGTTCCGACCCATATAGTGCTTTCTTCAATCTACATACTTTTTCCTATTTGCCTTGTTCAAAAAACCCAAGTTTTTTTTTGCATGTAGACTTCCTCCTGAAGTTCCCCATTAATGAACGTTGATTTCACATCCATCTGGTGTAGATTCCATCCACATAGCTGCTAGTGTGATGATCATGCAAAGCGTATTCCACTTCGCTATGAGAGCAAAGGTCTCTTCATAGTCTATGCCCTTGCTTTGCGCATGCCCCTTCACGACAAGTGTTAATATATTTTGAATCCATACCTCAGAAGCAACATCCCAATCGATTTTCACTCCTCATGTTTTGTTAGATTTCTATGCTTAGGACCAAATCAATTCAGTAATGAGCATCCCGAAAAATTCCTGTCAAAGTCCGAATCCATCGACTTCGAAGTCATCGAAGTTCGAAGTCCGACTTTATCGACTTTGACTTCTCCATGTATATAGTCAAAGTTAAACGACATCAAAATACCCGACTTACACCATCACTTCGACTACATCGACAATCCGACTTCGTCGACTTGTCATCAATCCTCAACTAACTTCGAAGTCATTGAAGACATCGACTTCATCGACTTCGACATCTCATCGACTCCCTCATCAGGGAGAAAGTCGATCCAAATACTGTTAAAAGACTTTATGACAGTTCACCTACTTGTACATAGTCTTTATTATAACCAAAGCAGTTACCAACTACAAAGGCGGTTGTAATAAACGTAACAAATAGCATAAAATGCTAATTAGATATTTAGCAAGTAGAAGATATTTGTAATATATCAATCTTATGAGACTCTCAATTTATTTTAATCAGAATTCTTCCTGTTGCCAGCGTTATCACGCTCAACTATCAAGCTGAAGTTATCACTTCAAGCAATTGTGCTCATTGTTCATATTAATCAGAGTGCAATTCTTGTCTCACTACTATATTGTTCATTTGCGCTTATCTGAATCATTCATCTTGAATATTTCTACTGCTAACTGTTGCGCTTCCGATTCTACACCTCAAGCTTCCGCTGCCAGCCATACTACCGATTTTCGACATGGTATCAGAGCGGGCAGTTCAGTAATCTACATTTCTACTACGGATTATCAGTCTTGTTTCTATCAAGACATCGTTCTAGCAAGCGCGCAGCCAACAATATTTCGATTTCGTTGTTTCTACCAACGATCTCGCTCAAACCAGAATGGATCCGTCTTCTAGTTTATCTCTGATTGACAAACTTGACGGAGATAACTACCATCTTTGGAAGTTCAAGATGAAGGTCATACTACCAGCCAAAGAACTGTGGGACATTGTTGATGGCACATAACTCAAACCAGAAGGTGATGCAGCCATCATCACAAATGGAGCCCGAGAGATGGCAAGGCATTTGCCATGATTACTCTCAATATCAAGGATACCCAAATCAGCCATATATGTGCTGCTCAGACTGCTAAGGATGCATGGGACATCCTAGCAACTCTCTACGATATCAGAGACGTCACCTCCAAACTCCATTAGAGGAAGAAATTCTTCACCCTGAGAATGTCTGACGCATATAGTGTTTCGAGTCATCTCAACACTTTCAAAAACCTTATAGAGCAGATGACTGCAACTGGCTCAGTCATAGAAGATTCCGATGTTGTCATGACTCTATTATCGAGTGTACCTGATGCCTATGAAAATTGGGTCATGGCAATTTCGACCCAAGAGCATCTCACTCTATCAAGAGTAATTTTGATGCTTCTGCATCCTCCTCAGGCTCAGGATCGGATCCTCAGGCTCTATATTCAAAAAATCAGAAGTTCAGATCCAAGAGATCTACAAAGTCAGCTTATCCTGACAACAAGAGTAACATGCATTCTGAATTGAATTTTGGTTCAGTATCAAATTCAAACTCTTCATCATTCCAACCAGTGCCGAAACTATTCTGCAGGTACTGTAAGAGGACTGGGCATGAAATCAAGGACTGAAGAACTCTAAAATACAACAATGAGAAGAAGAAGCAGTTCCAACAACAAGCACATAGTGCTACAACCAATCACTCGATCCAGCAACAAGAGGAAGATGAAGCAGCTTTCATGACCACAAGTCATTCACCTACTCTCGAGTTGTGCAACTTGGAGACAACTCATCTCATTCTATCGAGGGTGAAGGAACAATCAGGGTCGAATTTCAAAAAGGTGAAGTCAAGTTGCTGTCCAATGTTCTCCACATTCCAAATCTGACCAAAAATCTGCTCTCAGTTAGCAAAATCATTGATTCAGGTCGAAGGGTCGAATTCGATACAGGACGGCTACACAATTCTTGGCAAGTCTCGAAAAATTTTAGCTTTCGAGAGAAGAATCGGGTATCTATACAAACTCAGCCAGTGCTATTCTTCTAATAGCCAAGCTCTTCATACATCCACTTCTGAATCAACTGACATGCTTTGGCATTTCAGATTAGGCTATCTTAACTTCAATAGTATTCAACAAATGTCAACTCAGAATCTAGTGCAAGATCTTTCTTCTATTAGCAAACCAACTTCTCCATGTGAAAGCTGTATTATCAGCAAGCATGCTAGAAGTGCTTTTATTTCTGATTCAGTTCATACTTCCAAAGGTTTGCTTGATCTTGTACATAGTGACATTTGTGGCCCAATGCAGACTGCTTTGACAGGGGGAGCTCTCTATTTCCTACCCTTCATCGATGACTTCTCTCGAAGGATTGCTACTTATTTTTTGAAGAACAAATCAGAAGCATTCAAGTTCTTCAAGCAGTTCAAGGCGTCTGCTGAAAATCAGACCCAGAGGAAGATCAAAGCTCTACGCACTGATGGAGGGGGAGAATTTACCTCCACAGAATTCAAGGAGTTCTACAAGGCCAACATAATACATCAACAATATACAACAAGCTACTCAACTCAGTCCAATGGTGTAGCTGAAAGGAAGAATCGAACACTCATCGAAAGTGCCAAGAGCATGCTGGCCCATGCCTCTCTTCCTAAGAACTTTTGGGCAGAAGTTGTTACTACAACTGCCTATCTACAAAATCGATCCATTACAAAGGCGTTGAATGGCCAAACACCTTATGAGGTATGGACAGGATCAAAACCATCACTCAAAAATATTCGAGTGTTTGGATGCATTGCTTACTCTCAGATCCCTGAAGATCTAAGAAAGAAGCTGGACGACACCAGTAGAAAGTCGATTTTCATCGGCTATTCCCCAGACCACAAGGCATACAAGCTCTACAATTTGGACACTAAGAAAACTTTCACGAGCAGAGATGTCCTTTTTGTGGAAGACAAATTTATCAACCACAAGGGGAAGGCTTCATCGACTTCCAATCCCAGAGTCGACAACTTCGAACTCAGGACTGATCACAAGCTCAACACAGACTCCGACAATGAGTCTAAACCTCGACAAGTCTAACCACATCAGAGGATCGAAGTTCAACCCAAAAGATCGAACCAATCCAGACAGCCTCCATCCCGATTTATGGATGATCCAGCCTGCTACTTTGTGCAGGAAACAACCACTGTTTCTAAGGCAATGTCGACACATGATGCTGACCAGTGGAAAGTTGCAATGGACACCGAATTCGATTCTCTTATAGAGAATCAAACTTGGACTGTAACTCAGCTGCCAAAGGATCGAAGTCCAATTCCATGCAAATGGATATTCAACGAAGTATGATGTTGAAGGAAGACTAAATCGATACAAGGCCAGGCTAGTCGCCAAAGGCTTCTCCAGATTCCAGATCTGGATTATTCGGAGACCTTCAGCCCTATCGTTAAACATGCTTCGATTTGACTACTACTCTCCTTTGCAGCTGCAACCGATCTCGAATTCCACCAAATGGATGTCCAGACTGCTTTCCTCAATGGGACTATTGAAGAGGAAATCTATATGTTGCAGCCAGAGGGATATGAACTGAAGGGTAAGCAGCACCTTGTATGCAAAATTCACAAGGCTCTCTATGGGCTTAAACAGTCGCCAAGAGCCTAGTTCCAGAAAATCAATGCATTTCTAATTGAGAATGGTTTTATTCCAAACTTGGCAGACTCGAATGTTTACTTCAAGTCTGTGTCGGATTTCTTCATTATCATCACTCTCTATGTAGATGATACGTTACTATTCAGTAACAATCTGAATCTATTGAAGGATACGAAATGCATGCTAGCCCAGGAGTACAAAATGACTGATATGGGTCCAGCCCATTATTGTCTCGGAATCAAAATTTTCCGAATTCGACCAAGTAGACTGATTTTTATCAGCTAGCAAAGATCTCTCCAACGTACCGGAAAAATATGGAATGACCAACTGCAAATCGAGCTACTTTCCACTCGACCCTGGTCTCAAATTATCAAAGGAACAATGTCCTCAAATCGAGGCAGAAAAGGAGGAAATGAAGCAATATCCATTTCACTGCATATTGAAGTATGCAATGCTCTGCACTCGACCAGACCTTGCATACTCGATCAGTTCACTCTGCTAGTTCCTACCGAATCCAGGTCTAACCCATTGGAAAGCACTCATGAAGGTCATGAAGTACGTCCAAGCAACCAAAAATCTCAACATATGTTATGGAGGTAGCCAACCTACCAATATTCTTGAAGGATACACATATGCAGATTGGGCAGGAGATATCGATACCAGAAGATCGACTTTTGGATTTGTATTTTTATACAACCAAGGCCCAATCTCTTGGAACAGCCGAAAGCAGACCTCAGTAGCATTATCATGGACCGAATTAGAATATTGCCACAAATGCTACCAAGGAGGCAATTTGGTTGAGAAATCTACTTGCAGATGTCGACCTTGCTCAACTACATCCAACAACAATTTATTGTGACAATCAAAGCACAGTATCACTATCTCTAAATCCAAGATTTCATTCTTGAAGCAAACATATCGAAATCAAGTATCAATACCTTAGAGAAAAGTGCGAAGTAAGGAAGTGTCATTATTCTACTGCAGGACAGATCTAATGGCAGCAGATTACTTCACGAAAGCTCTATCAAAGGAGCACCATCTTAGATTTACCAAAATACTAAATCTGAAGATCAAAGTTTTTCAGGATCCACATTAAGGGGGAGCGTTAGATTTCTATGCTCAGGACCAAATCAATTCAGTAATGAGCATCCTAAAAAATTCATGTCGAAGTTCGGATCCATCAACTTCGAAGTCATCGAAGTCCGCAGTCCGACTTTATCAACTTCGACTTCTCCATGTATATAATCAAAGTTAAACGACATCAAAATACCCGACTTACATCATCACTTCGACTCCATCGACAATCCGACTTTGTCGACTTGTCATCAACCCTCAACTAACAAGTCATCGAAGACATCGACTTCATCACCTTCGACATCTCATCGACTCCCTCATCAGGGAAAAGTCGATCCAAATACTGTCAGAAGACTTTATGACAGTTCACCTACTTGTACATAGTCTTTCTTATAACCAAAGCAGTTACCAACTACAAAGGCGGTTGTACTAAATGTAGCAAATAGCATTTAATGCTAATTAGATATTTAGCAAGTAGAAGATATTTGTAATATATCAATCTTATGAGACTCTCAATTTATTTTAATCTGAATTCTTCCTGTTGCCAGCATTATCACGCTCAACTATCAAGCTGAAGTTATCACGTCAAGCAATTGTACTCATTGTTGATATTAATCAAAGTGCAATTTTGTCTCACTACTATATTGTTCATTTGCGCTTATCTGAATCATTCATCTTGAATATTTCTGCTGCTAGTTGTGGCACTTCTAATCCTACACCGCCCACTCTCGCTCAAGCTTCCGCTGCCAGCCATACTACCGATTTCCGATATGTTTCACTAGGGTTCCATTTGCATTATACTTGGTTTTAAACACCCACTTATTGCCAATGGGATTTCCTTTAGGAAGATCAACTATCTCCCATGTATCGTGTCGCTTGATGGAATCTATCTCTTCATCTTTGGCTTCCTCATAGCAGGAGGGTTCCTTGAATTGAATGATATTGCTCATAAGTGCAAGATTAACTTGAAATCTATCAAATTCCATCTTCTCCCTTGTGGAACGTCTCTCCCTCTTTGCCAGACTCAGCAACCTTGCCTTCCTTGTCATCCATGAGCTTCGTGTACCATTTAGGTAACTTACGTTCAAGAGATCCACAGCGAGGAGAATATGTGTCCCAAGGTGCATCCTTTTCTTTCCTCTTATCACCTACAACCTCGATCTTTTATGGTCTCCACAATTGGAGTAGTACCACAACCTTCATTTTTGGCTTGATGATCAACCTGTGGTGGTGGTAATGCTTCATCCTCAATGAGAAGCTTAGATAGTTCATTACTATCTTTGTCATTTATTGTGCAGTTCTTCCTTTTAGCTACCCCATTTTGTTGAGATGTATTAACCTGTGCAAGTTATTGCTTGATTCCATGCTTCTTGCAAAAATTAATAAAGGTTGTGGATCGATACTCCCTACCACGATCAGATCTAAGCACCTTAATCTTGGCATTTGATTGATTCTTCACCAATGCTTTGAAATTTTTGAAACACTTAAATGCATCAGATTTTTCTCTAATCGCGTAGACCAAAGCCATTCTAGAGTAATCATCAATGAAGGTCAAGAAATAAAAGGCTCCACCAATGGACATTACCTTCATTGGCCCGCATAAATCCGAATGCACCAGTTCTAGCACTCGTTTAGCCCTTCTTGCCCGTTCTTTATTGAACTTCCCATTGTGTGACTTGCCTAGTACACACCCTCTGCAAATGGACTCTTCTTTGTCATCCAAATTGGATTAACTTGGGCCTATTATTCTAACAACAAGATGCCTCTTATCACATTGAGATCTATTATAGCATATGAGGACCCACGTTGTGTTGCACCCATGGCCAGGGAGATGCTTTTACTACGACATGATTTATACCAGCCAATCCAGTTGGGTCACTTTGACACGCAGCTTCAGATTACATCCTTCTTTTCTCAAAAAAGACCACGGACTAATCTAGCTTCCGATGATAGTGGTGATGACAATGATATGTTGAGACATAGAGACCAAAGACGATGTACTACTCAGATTCAGCTGGTTCCCAGACCGCGGTTCATGCCATGAGGGATCACCCATCTAGACGACTCCATCGACGATGTCAACGGCACATATCTCTTGGAGCGAGCATGGAGAACCAAAAAAGACCAAGCTACACTCATTGTTTGCTTCATTAATTTGGAAGAATGGCGGGCAGCCCTTAGACTACGAGCCAAGCTTAGAGGTACATCCATTTTGATAGACGATGATCTCAACCCTATGCAAGTGGCAGATCGGAAGAAGGCATTCAATGAGGTAAAAGCTTTGGGGAAGATGGTAGTATATCGAGATGGTAAGGCTCGGTAGATTGATCCCCCCCCCCCCCGGGATTATTGAGCGGTCCGGGGGCTCCTCCTAGAGCATTGCGGTTGAGTCTATGGAACTGCAATGGTAGGGGATTTCAAGGAATTTTGTACTAATGGTGATATCTTACTTCTCACGGAGAGTGATGAGAGGGGACTCCCGACCATTGAGGGTTTTTGTTGGTACTCCGCGCATCGGAGGGAGACGAAAGCATTGACAGAGCGAGGTTCAGGTGGAGTGGCATACTTGGTTGGAGATTCCCTTAAGCCTTGGGTTGTGTTGGTACATCCTTATGAGTGGGCTCGCTATATTTGGATTAGGGTGGACCGTGGTCTGATGAGCCTAGATCGAGACCTCTTTAAAGCCATTTGCTATTTTCCACCGCATACATCAATTTTCACTTGAGGAGTCACCCTACATGGACATCTCTTAGATATTATTAGATATGAGCAGGGTTATATTCTTATAGCCGGAGACTTCAATGCCCATCCCCCCCCAAAACACTCCTTGTACAGGGAAGCCCTATCAGAACTTCTGACTCACTTTCCATATGAGTATACTTTAGCAGATCGGTCTCTTTTTCTTGTCCAGACCATCCATACCGCTACATCTTTTGCTTTTCCATCGCCACAATCCAAGCATCCACGACACCATCGAGCACATAACCCATGGTATGAGCACGAATGCATCTAGGAGGATATGGCTAGAGCCAAGAGAGCGTGAATTCTACTGCTTTGTGGATTTCCACAAAGCCTTTGATTCTGTACCTAGACATTTATTGATACAGAGGCCTTGAGACTGTGGCTTTCAGGAGGATATGGCTTTGTATAGGCGAGTTATTGGCCGGATCCGAGTATTAGGGGTTATATCGCCAGACGTGGATAGAACGATTGGGGTTAAGCAGGGATGTCCACTTTCACCTACAGTCTTTGGTCTATACATAGATGAGCTTGAGCAGGTTATAGAGTGTTGGAGGGGAGGGATGTACATTGGGTGACCTCATAATGCTATTCTGTTATATGCCGATGATGTGGTTTTACTTTCGCAGACGAGAGAGGGCCTGCAGCGGCATCTGGAGGTGCTTCATTCTTTTTGTATACAGTGGGGATTGTCAGTGAATGTGGCCAAGACCAAAGTTATGGTGTTTAACACCTCTCGATCTGTCATGATACGGCAGAAGCTTCTTTGGAATGGTCATCCACTTTGTAGTTGACTCTTACACATACCTAGGTGTTGTATTCTCTTTTCCCACTTTCAGTATGAGGCAAGCAGCAGTTTCCCGGTTACGGAAGGGCTATTCATCGTTGGTCGATCTGGAGAGATTGTAGGTCACACATTAGGGATGCGACTAGTAAGTGTTGGTTCTTTGACACCATGGTAGTCCCCTCGACTTTGTATGTAGCAGAGACATGGAGCACTGGCTTGACAACTATTGAGTGGGCACGCATCTCTCGACTACAGATCCATATGCTATCTCGAATGATACGGGCCAAGCCCTCTGTACCACATCATATTATACTGGCAGAGTTTGTGATCCCCTCCTATTCAGATTGAGGCCTTGTTCCACATTGTCACTTTCATACAGTGTCTAGAGGATCTCTAGGGTGGAGATACGCACTATGCTGTAGCAGCTTTGTCATCATCCCGACACTTTACATTCTGAGGGACACTCTTTCTCATGGTATTCCCAGGCCCGTCGTCTCCTTTCCAAATTGGGTATTCAGATTACTGACCTACTTGCTGGTACTCATCAGTATATTCGAGGCCATCTGCATAGAGCATATCTTCAGAGCACTTGGCAAGGCATGCTGGGGATGAAGACTGAGTTCTATCGTGCACATTTTCTATCTTCGGATCATGTCCTATAGTACCCGGTTATTTGGTGGAGAGTATCTCACATAGACTGCGAATAGTGATGGGTCAATTTCGTGTTTCCTCATACCAGCTAATCATCGAGACTGGCAAATATAGTGGCACCCCACGAGAGGCTCGACTCTGTGGTATGTGTGATACACATGAGGTAGAGGACAAGTTCCATTGTCTCTTTAGATGCCCAACTTACTATGAGATCCGTGGGAGATATTATTGCTTGTTCGGAGATCACCCAATCACACTCTCTACTCTGATATCATACAAGGATCCCAGGTGTGGTGCATTGATGATTCGGGACATGTCAAACTTGAGGATGGTGAGACTAGACACAGACACCCCCCCGCCCTTGATACATCAGGGAGTGCTTTTCTCGTCGGAGATAGAGACAGGAAATTATTTTGTGTAGTGATTCTGATGGAGAGGCTGAGATCCCAGACACCTCCATGCATAGACAACAGAGACAGTGTAGACGCCCAGAGAGATAGCCAGCCCATAGGCCACTTCCCACATATACACGGCAGCAGAGATGACACCGACAGCCCACTCGGAGACAGAGGTCCGCAGCACATTCAAAGATAGTTTCACAGCATACTATACTTCATTTTCTTCCAGGCAGTGGGACATATACTTTGCCATCCCACCACATGCAGTTTTTGTATTTGCAGTTATTGTTTCTTTATATGATTGAGCTTTTAAGCTCTTACTGTGCATACTTGACATGTACCTTTTATTAGTCCTATGTACCTTAGGGTATTTCAAGGACATTAATAAAGATCTCTCTCTCTCTCTCTCTCTCTCTCTCTCTCTCTCTCTCTCTCTCTCTCTCTCTCTCTCTCTCTGTGGCAGCGATGGAAGGCGCTGGCTGGCGCGCTGGTGCAACCCAATGCTGATCTGCTGGCTGCTGGTCCTGCTGCCCTGAGCTTGCTGATTGGGTAGGCCCGTTGCTGATTGCTGGCCGCTGGTCCTGCTGCCCTGACTGCTCGCTGGTAGGGTAAAGCAA
Organism: Diphasiastrum complanatum; assembly: GCA_029204225.1. Lineage (NCBI taxonomy): Eukaryota > Viridiplantae > Streptophyta > Lycopodiopsida > Lycopodiales > Lycopodiaceae > Diphasiastrum > Diphasiastrum complanatum. The sequence continues at coordinate 31,596,409 of CM055096.1, read as the reverse complement.
CGCAGACCACTCTGCTCATGGCCAGGAAAGGGAAGGGGAGCCCACGCTCAGCCCCCCACCCCCCACGTACTTCTGCTCCAGCGCTGGCCTCATCATCATTGTTGTCACCATCATTGTCTGCCACCTCATCTGCCACCTCAGCGTTGTTGCCCACCATTGTGGAAGAACCAGTCCTGCTGCCCACCATCACTGCATCACTTGCTCAATGTCAAAATGATGCCTCCATTGTTAGTACGGATGGAGCCTCCACTTCTACTCCAGATGATGATGTTGATAAAGGGTCAACGTTCCATACTCCATGTCCTCCCTCTACTCACTCCTCTTTCTTGCTTCTTAAAATCTATAGACCTGCCAAATCATTTGAGCAGTACATTCTCTCCTACATCGAGCAGATCAAACAAAAATCCAGCTCTCTACGAAAGGAAATGGGACAGCTTCAAGCGGCCATTCAATCTATGTCCGCTGAACAAGAAATCATGCTAACCCGAATTACTAATTTGGAGGCAACAATAAGCAAACAAGGAGAACCTACAAAGATTCAAGAACGAAGAGAAGATAGAGCAACACAAGGCTGAGACAAAAACGTGGGCTTCTCTTTTCAAAGAGGACGTTAAGGAAGGTACACCCTTGTTCAACCAAGTCAATTCAGCCACCATATCCAAAGAGCGAATGCAGGAGTACAAATCCCTGAATATTAGGGTCTGAGGGGTAGAAGACACCAATGATCAAATGACCGAAGCAACCAGCTTTCTTTCAAGTACACTCTCCCACCACTCCGATGGATTGGATAGAGCTCGGAGAACCAAGAGAGACCCTCCTACACTCATTGTTCGCTTCACGAACTTGGAGGAAAGGCGGGCAACCCTCAAATTGCGGGCGGGGCCAAGCTTAGAGGTACACTTATATTTATGGACGATGATCTCACTCCCATGCAGGTTGCGGATCGGAAGAAAGCATTCAGTGAGGCAAAAGCTTTGGGGAAGAGGGTAATTTTTCAGGATGGTAAAGGCTCAGTACATTGATCCTCCGAATCCTGATAAATAGGGATTAAGGCCCTCCGGACTAAGCGATTTGGGGGGTCTTTCTAGAGGTTAAGGTTGAGGTTATGGAACTGCAATGGCATTCACTCTTCAGCTACAGCAGGGGATTTTAGAGATTTTTGTTCGAAGAGCGATATCTTACCACTCACTGAGACACATGAGAGTCTAGAGAGGGGACTACCGACTGTTGTGGGTTTTTGTTGTTACTCTGCACATCGGAGGGCGACGAGAGCATTGACAGATCGAGGTTCTAGTGGGGTGGCCTGCTTAGTCTGTGACTTCATTCAGCCTTGGGTTGAGTTGGTACATACTGATGAGCGAGCCCACTATATTTGGATTCGGGTGGACCAGACTTTGATGAGCCGGGACCGAGACCTCTTTATGGCCATTTGTTATTTTCCACCGGATACATCAATCTTCACATCAGATGAGGAGTCACCTTACATGGATATCTCTTCAAACATTATCAGATACGAGTAGCAGGTTATATTCTTTTAGTTGGCGACTTTAATGCCAGGACTGGGTCTAGGCAGACGGAGTTCCATAGAGCAGAGTATGATCCACAACGGATACATGCTTCAGACTGGGATGATCTTGGTCTTCGGCGACGATCAGCAGATGCGGAGGGTCGTCTCTCCTTCCCTCCATTTCATCCATCTTGGCTGATCACTCATACCTCTCTCTCTCTCTCTCTCTCTCTCTCTCTCTCTCTCTCTCTCTCTCTCTCTCTCTCTCTCTTGGCCTTCTTCGCACTCCAAACACTCGTATGTTAACCCCTATTGGAAAGACTGTATATCACTATAACCCTCAAAACACTCCTCTGTACAGAGAAGCCTTATCTGATCTCATTTCCCCTACGAGCATACTTTAGCGGACCAGTCTCTTTTTCTTGTCCAGACACCATGCATACTGCTGCATCCCTTGCTTTCCCATCCCCACGGCCCAAGCACTCACAACATTGTCGTCCACATAATCCCTGGTACGACCACAAATGTAACGAACTCCACCTGAACTTGGTTTATGCACGTTGCCACCTTCCCCATCTGGTAAAGGACTTATCCCGTGTATATTGTAGGACCACCCGAAAGAAGAAAATTACATGCGAAATCTGCCAGGGAAAGAAGATGATGGACCTTCTCTTTAGCTCTTCGTTGAGATCTTTTTGGCAAAAATTCCTTTCACGAGCACCTCCGCCCCGGATCACAGATCTTAGCACATGGGTAACCTATGCCACATCTTTGTACATTGTACCTGATGCACCTCCACTTCCCACACACCCATACCCATGTACCTATGATATATTCTCTCTAGATATAGTAGAAGAGGCCATAGATTGGTTAAACCTACATAAAGCCAAAGACATTGACGAAGTAGAGGCTGAACTTTTGAAGCATGCCGCTGACATCCTCTCACCTTTCCTCTCTTTCCTTTTCAACCGCTCTATCATATCTGGTTTCCCCTCCCCCTGGTCCACAAACCTTATCCATCCTATCCATAAAGGCGGTGATCCCATGAAAGTCGACAACTATCGTACCATCATGATTAGCCACCTATTTGCCAAAGTTTATGGTTCTATTCTTCCGTCAGAGATCAGTACTAAGGTGGATACTAGAGCACTACATGCTATTGGCCAAGCTGGCTTCAGACCAGGATATACTACGTCGGATCATATTTTCATCCTGAGATCCATCATTGAGGAGGCTAAGGCCAAGAGAGAGCGGGTATATTGCTGCTTTGTGGATTTCCGCAAAGCCTTTGACTTTGTGCCTAGACATTTATTGAGACAGAGGCTTCGGGATCGTGGCTTCCAGGAGGATATCATACATACAGTTGTGGCATTGTACAGACGAGTTATTGGCCGGATCCGAGTATCAAGAGTTGTATCAACAGAGATAGAGAGTACTATTGGGGTTAAGCAGGGCTGTCCACTTTCACCTACACTCTTTGGTTTATATATAGATGAGCCTGAGTAGGTTATACAGAGAGATGGAGGAGAGGAATGTACATTGGGTGACATCGTTATTGCTATCCTATTATATGCTAATGACGTGGTTTTGCTTTCGAGGACAAGGGAAGGCTTGCAGCGGCATCCGGATGCACTTCACTCCTGCATACAGTGGGGACTGTCAGTGAATGTGCCAAGACCAAAGTTATGGTGTTTAACACCTCCAGATACTTCATGATGCGGCAGGAGCTTCTATGGGATGGACATCCACTTGAGGTAGTTGACTCCTAGACATACCTAGGCATGGTATTTTCCAGTCCCACTTTCAGCATGCGACAGGCGACAGTTTCCCGGTTACGAAAGGGCTATGCGTCATTGGTGGATTTGGAGAGACTGTTTCAGCTCACACATTAGGGATGCGACTAGTAAGTGCCGACTCTTTGACACTATGATAGTCCCCTCAGCCTTGTACGCATCGGAGACATGGAGTACTAGCCTGATGGCCTCGAGTGAGCACGCATCTCACGACTTCAGATTCATATGCTATTTCGGATGATACGGGCTAAGCCATTTGTATCACATCATATTATACTGGCAGAGTTTGTCGTCCCCCCTATTCAGCTAGAGGCACTGTTCCATATTGTCACATTCATACAGCGACTAGAGGATCCTCAGGGTGGAGGCACACACTATGTTGTAGCAGCTTTGTCATCATCCCAACACTTACATTCTTAGGGACACTTCTTCTCGTGGTATTCCCAGGTCTGTCGTCTTCTCTCCACATTGGGTATTCATATTACTGATCTACCAGCTGGTACTCATCATTATGTTTGAGACCAGCTATATAGGGTATATCTTCGGAGCACTTGGCAGGATTCATCTGAGATGAAGACTGAGTTTAATCGGGCACATTTTCTATCTCGAGATCCCGCTGGGTATCCTATAGTACCCAGACATCTGGTGGAGAGTATCTCACATAGACTGCGGACAGTGATGGGTCAGTGTCGGGTTTCCTCTCACCAGCTAGCCATTGAGATGGGCAGATCATAGTTGCAGCGAATCTCGATTCGCTGGGTCTGCGATTCGCGGGTCGCGATTCTGCGAATCGCGATTCGCGACCCAGAATGGCAAAAAAAAAAAAAAAAATTTGGAAAAATAGCTTATTGCTGAAATGTTTTTAGGGGATCAATGGTCAAACCAGCGTTTTGCCTCTCAGAAGTGCAGTAGATGAGGCACAAACAGATCTTATTTTTAGTAGCTATCCGGTTGTCATTTGCTCTGGTTTTCAGTAAATGTTAATGCTACAGGTTGGACTATCAACTGTATGGATGATGATCACTTTTGCAATTGGTTCACTGGAGATGTGAGTGCAATGTACATACAGTTGGGGGCATAAATATTGGGCCCTTCTCGGCGCGCATTTGGACCCCACTTTTATCTACAGGGGGGCGGTGGCATTTTTATTTACAATGTCTATATAGCAAGAAGCTCTAGGGGGTTCGGGGGACAGTAGCCCCCCGGGAAACCAGGGGTTCGGGGGGCGGAAGCCCCCCGAGAAACGGGGGGTTCGGGGGGCGGTAGCCCCCTGGTGGGGGGTTTGGGGGGCAACGCCCCCCAACGACGGGGTCCGGGGGCTGCCGGTAGACCCCGGCCCCGACAGTAAGGCCTCTTCATGATTTGGCCTTCCAACTCCCCGAGTGAAAACACACTTTTTGGTGTTTCGCACCCGAAACAGTCGGCAAACTACACAATCATAATCCCCTCGATCAGAGCTTTCATCTGATACCCATATTGCCTAAAAAAATTTCAAAAAAAAAAAAAAAAATCGATTCTACACGATTCTGGGAAAATCCCGAATCGCGAATCGGAATCGCGATTCTGATCGCGATTCTGAATCGCGATTCGGGAATCGCGCTGCAACTATGGGGCAGATATAGTGGCACTCCGAGAAATGCTCGGATGTGTAGTGTGTGTGATACACATGACGTAGAGGATGAGTTTCATTTTCTCTTCAGATGCCCAGCTTACTATGAGATCCGTGGGAGATATTATTGTCTGTTTCGAGATCACCCAGTCACACTCTCTACCTTGATATCTTATGAGGACCCCAGATGTGTTGCATTGACGATCCGAGAGATGTCAGACCTGCGTATGGTGAGACTAGACGCTGACACCCTCCCCTTGATACAGCTGAGCATACAGGAGTGTTTATCTCATCGGAGACATAGACAGGAGAGTACTGATTCTGATGGAGAGGCTGAGATTTTGGATGCTTCCATACATAAACGGCAAAGACAGTGTAGACGACCAGAGAGGCAGCTAGTCCACAGGCCACAGACTACAGCTTCACGGCAACAGAGGCAACACTGACCACGCACTTAGAGATAGAGATCCGCAGTTCGCTCAGGGACAGTGCCAAGATGATAGACTCTATTTGTGCCAGTCACTATTTCCTATTTTTTTAGTAGTCTTGTTTCCTTTAGGTGGTAGATCATTCATGCTCCCACCGTGCATACTTGACATGTACTTGTTTATTAGTCCTTTGTACCTTAGGGTATTCAACCGAGCTGTCACTTCCAATTTTCCCTCTCCATGGTCCACAAACCTCATTCACCCTATCCATAAAGGCGGGGACCCCATGAAAGCTGACAACTACCGCACCATCGCCAAAGTATACGGTTCTATCCTACAGTCAGAGATCAGTACAGAGATGGATGCCAGATCACTCCATGCCATTGGACAGGCGGGTTTCAAACCGGGATATACTACATCGGATCATATTTTACTTTGAGGTCCATCATTGAGGAGGCTAAGGCCAAGAGGGAGCGTGTATACTGCTGCTTTGTGGATTTCCGCAAGGCCTTTGATTTTGTGCCTAGGCATATATTGATACAGAGACTTCATGATCGGGGCTTTCAGGGGGATACTATACAGGCGGTAGTAGCATTGTACAGGCGAGTTATTGGCAGGGTCCGACTATCAGGAGTTATTTCACCGGAGGTGGTCAGTACTATTGGGGTCAAACAGGGATGTCCACTCTCTCCTACACTTTTTGGTCTTTACATTGACGAGCTAGAGCATCTTATACGGAGTAATGGAGGGGAGGGTTGTACATTGGGTGACCTCATTATTGCTATTCTCCTTTATGCTGATGACGTGGTTTTGCTTTCACGGACGAGAGAGGGTTTGCAGCGACACTTAGATGCTCTTCTTTCTTTCTGCACACAGTGGGGTTTGTCGGTGAATGTGGCCAAGACTGAGGTTATGGCGTTCAACACCTCTAGGTCTTTCATTATGCGGCAGGAGCTTCTATGGGACGGTCATCCACTAGAGGTTGTTGATTCCTATACATATCTAGGAGTACTATTCTCGGGGCCTACGTTCAGCATGAGACACGCAGCTATTTCCCGAGTACGGAAGGGCTATGCCTCACTGGTAGATTTGGAGAGACTATGTTTCAGCTCACACATCAGAGATGCGACTAGTAAGTGTCGGCTCTTTGACACTATGGTTGTGCCCTCAACTATGTATGCTTCCGAGACATGGAGTACTGGTCTGACAGCTACTGATTGGACATATATCTCCCGGCTCCAAATTCGTTTGCTCTCCCGGATGATACGGGCTAAGCCCTCAGTACCACACTAGATTATATTGGCGAAGTTCGCGGTCCCCCCCCATTCAGATTGAGGCCTTATTCCATATTGTGACATTCATACAGAGGTTAGAGGATCTTCAGGACGGGGGTACACATTATGTAATTGCAGCTTTATCTTCATCCCGGCGCCTACACTCAGAGGGACACCTTTTCTCATGGTACTCCCAGGCTTGCCGTCTCCTCTCCACATTGGGTATCCAGATCAATGACCTACCTGTGGGCACCCACCAGTACATCAGAGGCCTCCTTTACAGATCATATCTTCATATCACTTGGCAAGGTCCATTGGGGACCAAGAGTGAGTTTTATCGTACACACTTTCTATCTCTTGATCCGGTTGGCTGCCCCATAGTATTTGGTTACTTGCTGAGGAGTATATCACATAGTCTGCGGATAGCGATGGGTCAGTTTCGGGTTACTTCACATCAGCTGGCCATTGAGACCGGCAGATACAGTGGCACCCCACGAGAGGACCGGCTTTGTAGTATGTGTGTTATGCATGAGATTGAGGACGAGTCACATTTCCTCTTCAGATGTCCAGCCTACTATGAGATTCGGGGGCGGTACTACTACTTGTTCAGAGAGCACCCAGTTACACTTTCTACCTTGATATCTTATGAGGACCCTAGATGTGTCGCACTGATGATCCGAGAGATGTCAGACCTGAGGAGGAGGAGACTAGATGATACACATTCCCTGACGCAGCTGAGCATTGATGAGTGCATATCCCGTCGGAGACAGAGATCCGAGGTACCCATAGGCAGCGATTCAGATGGAGAGGCCGAGATTCCCGATTCCTTCGTACATCGGCATCAGAGACCATGTCGACGGCCAGAGAGACAGCCAGCTATTAGACCACAGCCCAGAGCGCCACGGCAGCAGAGACGACACCGACAGCCTACCCGGCGACAGAGGTCCAGGGCACATCTAATGACACCTTCACAGCATACCATCCACCATTTCTTCCATGCTGATGGGCATCATGATATACGATTCCAGGCTATTTGATCCTGACTAGGCCAGCCGTCTTTATGCATTGTATTTGCAGTTATTGTTTTATAGATGATTGAGCTTTAAGCTCCTATGTGCACACTTGACATGTACCTTTTCTTAGTCCTATGTACCTTAGGGTATTCAAGGACATTAATAAAATCTCTCTCTCTCTCTCTCTCTCTCTCTCTCTCTCTCTCTCTCTCTCTCTCTCTCAATCAATTTATGAGAAATGATCACTCACCCAAAGAATCCTTTTCATAACTCATTCTTGCACCATGTAAGGCTTCTATGAGCAACAAGCCCAACTCAACTCCACAAGTAACCTACAACAGACCACATGCATAAAATTTACATGTCTAAACTGGAAAAGTTTGTCAAAGCATTATTCTCCAATGCCTAAGTTTCTATTCCGTAATCAATCAACGAGATTTACACATTATCAACAACACATATAAGAGCTAGATTAATCTCTTATCAAGTTAAAAAAAATAGGAAAGTTTAGAATACAAGGCTTTGGAGAATAATTTCCTACATAACCATATACAAACCTTATCAATGCTAGTTCGTGAGTTACAACTATTGTAGCAACGTTGATAAAAATCAACTTCAATGAAAAATCCTAGACTCAAATAGTATTTTGTTCATCAAGAAGCTCTATTGGACAATTTAATGTTCTTTATTTTTTCATGCTTCTAAACTCCAAGGTTCTAGTCAAGTCAAACAAAACTTGCATAATATCACCATTTTTAACTTTCGTTGTACCTAAATAGATGCTCTTTCTCGCATTGGTTTGTGGCTATCATTATTCATATTTGCTTCCATGTTTTTTATTGTAAAATCTATATATCAATATTTAAGTCTAGGACAAATAACGAACATTAAAAAAAGAGAGATGTGCAATCTTTTACTTTAAAGAGTCAGCTATTGGCCAAATATTGGAGACAACTTCTAGGCCTTGAAAGCCATAGGCTATGTGTCAAAGACACCTGCACGGCAATACCTTGGCTCCATAGTATTAGGTCTCACTAGACAATTGAATTTATGGAGTGAACTTTAGGCATATATCGAAAACATCTACAACAACTGAATTTATGGAGTGAACTTTAGGCATATATCGAAAACATCTACTAGGCCTTTGCATCACCATGGAGCTATGCTATTATTTGTCATTAAACCATATATGCTTTAGTGCTCAAGGGATAATATAGAGCATTTAGCAGTTATTAGTCATTTATATACATTTATGACTATGGTTTGGTATTTGGGTTTCTTGAATTACGACTTATAAGTTCATTGACAATTGGGCCACTAAACCTAGCTCACTGATGTGCAAACAACTATGAATAGGCATGATGCCTTCTAAGATAGATTAGTCTAATATACGTAAACTACAATTAGCTGATCTTTCTATGAACATAGCCATAATACCATTCATTTTATTGATACATTTGAGATTCTTTCCAGAATAAGTACATTACCATAAGTATGTGCTTTGTTTAGCTTGTAGCTTGGTATTACAATGTCTCTCTTGGTAGTTTGTTCGTTTTGTACACTTAGTAGTATTATGTCTTGTTAGATAAAAGTTTTCGTGGCTTTTCTTCAGTATATGCAATTTTGCAGCACTTTCTATTTCAAGCCATCAACAATTTTGTTCTACCAAACGCGAAGGATGGAGTCTTCTTGAGGGAGAGTGCTAGGCCATTCGGTAGAGACATCTACTGAGCCTTGACAATAATCTCAGCCTATGCTAATATTTGTTGTAGGACAATTTCTTTGGGGCTTAAGGCCTATCATTTTTCAAGCATTTGATATCCATTTGTGTAGACATCTATGAATGTATTTTGGTATTTGAGCCTCATGATCTCCAACTTGCAAGCTGATTGGGTTTCAAATCACTAGCCCCTAACACATGGACCCTCCAGCTATAAAAAGGCATGAAGCCTCTTCACTTGTTAAATATGGAGTGCTTTGTTCTACTCTTAGATATACTACAATTTCAAATAGCACTCCTTACCATGGGTGGCAGGTAATCAAATGCATTGATTGCTTAGGATAGTCGATTGTATTGACTACCCAAGGTAGACAAATGTGTTGTCTACCTTATAGATAACCACGAGTGCGGTAAATGTGTTGATTATTAAAAGTAGATGAATGTATTGTTTACTTTTTAGATAATCTTGACATCGAATATATTGTAATGCTTGATGTGGATCTAGGATTTGGTCACCCATTGGACCATAGATCATCCTCTACGATTAGGGTCTAATACCAAAAGTGAGGGAGTTAACACCTTTTATGACAAAAACCAACCATGATTATTGATCCAATTGAGGCATGTCGTAATTCGATAGAAAGACAAGGTCGAGTGCGTCATAATGGTAAAATCTTAATAGTATTGTACTTTCCTCTTCAAAGGTTCTTTTCAAATGAATTCAATAACCTTTTTGCAAAAAAGGATATAAGTAGGGATAGCTTTTGGGCCATTCATTGAGCAAGATTTTTCAAAGAAATAGCCATTTGACTATGTCCAACCACCAACCAATTTGTACATCATAGTGGTTGTTCTTCTGTGTTCTAAACTTCTCTTTCAGGTGCTTGATTTGTATGAGACACTCTTGGTCCTTGCCCTTTGCACTTCTTTTGTTAAGTTTTTTAAAATCTTCTTTTAATATATGAATTGGATATATAATAATCACTGTGAAACCCTATATAATTGAGATAATTTGCCTGTGACACAAAACTAAAAGAATGCTTAAAAGAGCTACCAAAAGAAGAAGTGCAAAAGACTAGGAAGAGGACTGCCTCAAGCAAATCATGATGGAATTATCCCAATTCCTAAACTGGACTAGACTGATCTTATTGACACTCACAAAACTCAAAGCTGAAGGGAGAGAATTAAATTAATCGATTACATTAGTAGCATCATACTACTCAACAAGCTCTCATTGTAGGAACTCACACTATGTGTAATAACTTGCTCACCAAGTTCTATTCTAAGGAGGGGTGTTGGAAACCATTGACTAAACTTAGGCATCAGGTCCTATGTCTAATAATGAAAAGGCAACTTCCCAAAACAAGTCTCTCTATAAGGTAATATTTCTAAATACCTATATCTACCAAAAATATTGCTCTAAATCAAGCACTAGCAATCTTGACTTGAGTCAACCGCAAATTAAACTACCTTTACTAAATGTAGGCCCCCTAGTCATAGCACACAAGCTTGGTTGTAACTAACCTAGACAGAAAAACATTTTAGAGGTAACAAATAGACATTAATTCAAAGAGTCCCTCTTAATGTTTAATTTGTTATCATCAACACCAAGAGATTTTCTAAACTTCTCAAACTTTTCTGTACCAAACCCCTTTCGCAAAGATATCAGCAACTTGATTGTTGATGTCACAATAAATCAACTCCACTTCACCACTTTGAATTTCTCAAGAATGAGGTGTTGTCGTACTTCAATGTGCCTTGTTTTGCTATGAAACACTAAATTCTCAGCTAACCAAATACAACCTTGATTGCCACATCAAAGTAATGTTAGACCCTCTTGTTGGACCCACTTGGAGATCTTCTAGAATCCTTCTTGACCAGATGGCTTCACCTGTTGTAGTTGTAGTTGCTCAATCTTCAGCTTCGGTAGAAAATAATGCAATAGCTGGTAGCTTCTTGTTGCTCCATGATATATTTCACATACCAAGACGGAATGAATAACCTATAGTAGACCTATCCTCAATACTTTGGCAGTTTTGAGAGAGAGAGAGAGAGAGAGAGAGAGATCTTTATTTATGTCCTTGAAATACCCTAAGGTACATAAGACTAATAAAAGGTACATGTCAAGTATGCATAGTAGGAGCTTAAAAGCTCAATCATATAAAAGAAACAAATACAAAAACTGCATGTGATGGGATGGCTGGCATAGTCACAATCCATCATCCTGGTAAAGTAGATGTCCCACTGCTTGGAAAAAAGTGGTGTATAGTATGTTGTAAAACTGTTGTTGAATGTGCTGCGAACCTCTGTCTCCGGGTGGGTTGTTGGTGTCGTCTCTGTTGCCGTGGAGCTGTGGGCTCGCTGTCTCTCTGGGCGTCTACACTGTCTCTGCCATCTATGCATGGAGGCGTCCGAAATCTAAACCTCTCCATCAGAATCACTACACAAAATAATCTCCTATCTCTATCTCTGAATCATGAATGCAACACACTTGGGATCCTCGTATGATATCAACGTAGAGAGTGTGACTAGGTGATCTCGGAAAAAGTAGTAATATCTCCCACCTTTCTCATAGGAAGCTGGACATCTGAAGATAAAATGGAACTTGTCCTCTACCTCATGAGTATCACACATACCACAGAGTCGAGCCTCTCGCGGGGTGCCACTATATCTGCCAGTCTCAATGGCTAGCTAGTGTGAGGAAACGTGAAACTGACCCATCACTATCCGCAGTCTATGTGAGATACTCTCCACCAAATAACCGGGTACTATAGGACATCCATCTGGATCCAAAGATAGAAAATGTAAACGATAGAACTCAGTCTTCATCCCCAGTGTGCCCTGCCAAGTGCTCTGAAGATATACTCTATACAAATGGCCTCGAATATACTGATGAGTACTAGCAGGTAGGTCAGTAATTTGAATTGGAAAGGAGACGACGGGCCTGGGAATACCATGAGAAAGAGAGTCCCTCATAATGTAAGTGTCAGGATGAAGACAAAGCTGCTGCAGCATAGTGCGTATCTCCACCCTGGAGATCCTCTAGACGTTGTATGAAAGTGACAATGTGGAACAATGAATAGGGGGGACCACAAACTCTGCCAGTATAATATGATGTGGTAGAGAGGGCTTAGCCCGTATCATCCGAGATAGCATATGGATCTGTAGTCGAGAGATGCGTGCCCACTCAGTAGCTTGCCTGCCTCATACTAAAAGTGGGACTAGAGAATACAACACCCAGGAGAGAGAGAGAGAGAGAGAGAGAGAGAGAGAGAGAGAGAGAGAGAGAGGCTATGTAGTCACTAGTTACTAGTATGATGTATCTATTATCATTCATGATTTGTTCAATTGCATAAGTTTTTGCTCGCAGCTCAAATTGCTCAATGTTACCAGAGGTAACTTGAACACCACTCTTGACTCTCAAATTTCAATGTACAAACATGTAGACATATTGTAGTATATAGAGCACTTAGAACCTATTTTTATAAGAATAGAAGGCTTACAGTTAAAAAAAAAACAAAAAAGAGAAAGAAAAAAATGGTTAGAACTGTTTTCCAAGGATCAATCAGCCGATTCAAACTAGCTAATTCAAATCGGCTGGAAACACTAGTTGCTTTGATATACCTTAAATCCCTCTTCACTGCTTTCCAATGAGGAACCTTTGGCTTTGACATATATTGACTCACAATGATGCAATATCTGGATGTGTCGTAGTCAAGTACATTAGGCCGTAGCATGTGGCATATCTAATCTCTCATATCATAACTACAACACACCTCCTATCATTATATGATATCAAGGAACAGAGTGTGACCCACTATTCTTGAAAGAGACAATATATCTAATCCCGATGGCATAATAGGAAGAAAGAAAGTTTTCATTAATATCTTTGGGCTACCAAAAGGTACATCTCAAGTGTGGTTCTAACTTAGGGAGCGTTAAAAAACATCTCCAATACAAAACTACAAAAACTTATAATATGTGACATAACTGAATGAAATAATTATCATACCAGCCAAATGGAAACCATTATGGAGCTCATATACAAAAGATTCCATGAAACAAGGCAATATCTACAAGGTAGTCATCGAGTGGTGTGTCGAGACATATCTAGAAGGTCATCAAGTGGTGTGTTGAGACATATCTGAAAGGTCATGACAGTGATGGATGATGGTGATGTCATATGTCGTGGAAGACACAGTATGTGGCACTAACACCACTCTCTAGTCTCAATGTTGAAAAGAAGAGAAAAAAGGATAAGAAAATAATGAGCTATGACACCTCAAAAAAGTGCTTTGAACCATGTTATGAACACACATTGCAATTCTGCTAGAAAGTTTTGACTTAGTATGCTATGAATTTGTCAGGCTTTAAGTTGAACTCCAATCGGTTGCTAGTCAAAAAGTGTAAATGTGGTATGATTCTCCTTTCACCAACTAGCAACAACCAAAAAATTCTCATAGAAGCTTCATCTTTCATCTTCAAATGCATATATTGAAAAAAATCAGATTATTTGTGAAAGTTGTGTAACTTGAGAAATCAAATAAGAAAACCAGGGTGTTCACATTTGGCAGAAAAACAGCAAAAGACCTGCCCATGTTTTAGTTGAATACAAGCTCCTGATTGAAGAAGATCCAAAACTGCACTATAGTTTTGAGAGGCCATGTACCTATATAGCATGTTTCAACATTCCAAATATTAAAACTAGGCCAAACTCTGCTCTGTGGATACATGATCTGTCATTATGTGGGCAGCCACTTTGCTGTTGCGCTCGATGCTACATACCTTGCATATACTGTCTTGTACATTTGTTGTGCTTCATAGTAATTTCCTGCTTGAACACTTTTTTCCAACTTTTCAAGGGTCTGCATGAAATCAAGCATAACTTCAAGTTTCTGAAGATAAAGATACGCATTTTCTTAATGAATTCTCAAATCTAAAATGGCGCAGAGCAAGAAATTATGTATTATGTCAAAGAATTAGAATATTCTGAATAGATGGCAAATGTAGAGTTTTGAAACCCTTAGAAGTGCTCCCTCACTTTAGAGGACAATTTTCCATCTTATGGCCTCTCTAACAAATTCCTTTTAGACTAGGTCGTGGACAAATCAGATAAGCGCAGTTTTTTATGAGACAAAATTGTAGCTCGTTCAACAAGCGGCCACTAAAAGAAGTGCCTACATTTAAATTTGGTACCATTAAAAATTTACAATAGCTTTGGATTGAAGCGACAATAAAAACTCCAGTTTATGAACTAAAATTAAACTACAAAAATTGGAACCTCTTAAAAAGCAAGGTGCAGTTAAAAGTAGAGATTTGTTGGGGAATGAATCAAACATATCAATTTGTGAAATTGGAATATATCCAAATTCACAAATTTGATTTGAGAGGTCAGTGATGTTAGTGAATGAATAATGCAGTTCAATTAAGACGATGCTTCTCAGCTATTCCGTATTCTTTCCTTCATTTGTAAGGTGATATCAAGAAGCTACAACTGCAGGATGAGCATCCAGTCCCCAATTCTTCAGATCGTTAATTTAAAACTATTGTCGATGCTAAGTATCAGAGAGTCTTAGAGAATGACAGCCATGCCATGAAGCAGAAAATTGTTCCTGAAGAATGAATCATAAACTTTTAAGGCCAGGTAAAAGCAGTTTAATTGTGATGATTGTTTCTCGACCGTTTCCCTATTTTTTCTTCTATTAATAGGTTGGTATGAAGAAGTTCCACCACAGCATGATTGCTCGTCCCCAACTAGTTTTCATGTATTAATTCATATCAACTTTTGAATGTTTATCAATCTTGAAATTATGTAAGAGGATGGCGGTGTATGGAAGAGATTCACAAAGGAAGTGCGGAAGGAACAATATAGTACATTTCAGGTATGTTTTGTAACACGAGAGTGCAGATGTCTCCGACAAAAAATATATCAAGAAATGAATGTGGGCCGTGGCACTAATATTAAAACTTCCAATGAATAAAGTGTTAATCATCCAGCAATAACTTTGCATATTGATGTAGTGAAAGATGTGACGGTGGCTGACTATATGACGGTGAAGTTATGTGCGAGGTAAGCATTTGTCATGCATACATCAAGGTGGGCGGGTGGTATATGCCCAAGTAAGTATATATGCGGCAATGCATGACGCATAAGACTGCATGTTATGGACATACATTATAGTCCATCCTTCTATATTTTTGACAGTATTTCACGCAGTTATATTACATGTGACAAGCCTAGAAACACCATTTACATGGTTTTCAAATTTTGGCCCTACTTTTTGAATTTCACCTTCCCTCCAATTCTATTTGAAGGGAGGCAGGTTTTGTCGACTATAAATACCCACTAAGGCTGGTCATTGATCATTTTGAGTCTTGGGCTTCTTGTAGGGGAGTTGTACTATTTTGGAGATCTGCCTGAGCTATCGGCGGCAGTTGATATTCATACAGTTTCTTAGTTGGAGAATGCTTTGTGAATGCTTTTTGCTGTCTATTATGCATCATTGATATCAAAATCTGTGAAATCTGTTCATAACATGGTATCAAAGCACTTTCCTGCTAGTTGAAGTTTTTCTGCAGGATCCACAACGACGAAAGCGACCTCTCTCTCTCTCTCTCTCTCTCTCTCTCTCTCTCTCTCTCTCTCTCTCTCTCTCTCTCTCTCTCTCCCCTTCCTTCTCCTGCCGCCTCCACCAGTCCACACCTCCACCGGCTGCCACCACCATCAGATCCAACCTCCACTAGCTGACGCCTCCCCAGTCAGCTCCTCCACCAGTTGGTGCCACCTCCCCCAATTGCGGCCTCCCCAAATCGCACCTCCCCTGAAAAATTTTCCAACTGCTTGAAATTTTTATTTGTTGCCGCCTGCCTGTTTCCTCAGCTACTACCTTCCCCAAATACAACCATCATGGGTTCTTCCGATGCATCCTCTTCTCACGGCAACATTCAAACTCAGCTTGATGACCATCTCATCACTGCCCAACAAGCTATGACTACGCTTCAAACTTTAGAATCCTCTATTACCAATTTATCTCTCTCTTCAAACTCCACCACCTAACACATTACCTGATCAATCCTCTACTTCCGCACCCGTTCGTCTCTTTTTCCCAGTGAGCCATGTGATTCTTCATTTCCTAGTGACCCAAAACTTATAAATACATATGCCAGGTGCCTCATGATTCCGGTCACCAATGTAATGCCACGTGTCTCAGCTCTGATGATAAATCATGATGTGTAAACAGCAGCCAGCTCAAGAGTCAATGCTCATCTAGTGACATCAGACATCTACAGACTACAATCTACAATGTACAATGAGCACTCTAAGCTCTCCTATGCCTGAGTCTCCTACTCGCTAGTGCTGTGGAGCCTGCTGTGGTCTCTCGAGTGGCAGCTGCGAAATCCTCATCGAAGGCAGAGGTATGATGCTCCTCATCCTCATCCCCACTCTCCTCGGACTCCTCATCCACATACTCCTCCTCTGAGGACTCTGACTCTGACGATGCCTCAGACTAAAACTCGTCGTCGGGGGCTCAGGGCTATGAGCACGGGAGCTGCTACCCTCTCCTGCCCTCCTCCTGTGCTCTGCTCGAGTGACAGGTCCTGCACACAAGGAGAGACAAACGTATTATTGCCTGCAAAATGCAAATTAGTAAATTACAATAATTAATTCGAACTTCGAAAATTTAATTCAAGACCTTAGACAAGTGAGTCGTGACACACACGGTGACACTGTCAACTTTGAACTGACAAGCGGCAAGCTTGAAGTGACAAGTCAGAAGCATGGCACATGCAACATCAAGTTGTCAACCTTGATAGCAAGTACTAACTTCTAAGAGCCTAGAGGCTAGAGCTAAATCCTAATTTCTCACCTACACTCTGCATGGCCTCCTCATGGGGTGAATACATAACGGTCCGCTCGAATCTCTTACTCTTGGGCTCTTGTGATGGCCCCGATTGCGCCCAATCAACGGCAACAACCATCTGCCTCAAGCCCTGATGAACTTTTAGCAGTCATTCCAAGACCAGGAACATATATGCAAACCTGCACAGGGCACAAGTGACAAGTTCTAGCTTCTGACAACACAATACATGGCAGTGGGCACATGCATGAAATATTTACCACTACTAACTAAACAGTAAATACTTACCAACAGAAGCGCATTCAATTTGAATTGCAACTTGCAACTTGCATACCTGGTGGGGGTAGGTCTCAAGACATCCAAGGCAAACTGTCTCCTGAACATGGCCAGGACCCTCCGCAATCCATGGAATCTTGGCCACATCCTCAACCAACAAGTCCAGGCAGTGTGTACCACAAGGTGTCCAAAAGATGTGGGGGTAGGCCTCATTAACGAGCCTACCCATGGAGACGCAGTTTGATGCATTGTCTGTGACCACCTGCACAACTTACAACCATACACTACAATGTGCATGACTTTGGAATTTCGAATTCAAGACTCAAGTGAACCATAATTCATTGTTCATCAACCATACAATGCAACATTCAACATTGACATTTACAGATTACCATTATAGTAATAAGTATAATATATATACATGTACAACGTTTTGTGGTCCCACCTCCTCAATGGCAGCTCGAATGTGTGAGAACATGTACTCGCCCATGACTGCCTCTCCAGAGGTGTCGATGGATCTGAGAAACATCGTCCCCATGCACGAAGATACCAGGATATTCAATATGTGGCGCCTCCTCGTATCGCTCCAACCATCAGATATGATGATGCAACCATACCTAGTTCACAGGTGACAAGTCACAACTCACATTGCAGTGTTGCACAAGACAAGATCCGAGATCGTAATTCAAATTTCATGGCAAGTAGTACATACAACATACTACATATCAATGAATCATGATCAATCATCATACTACATAGACTCTAGAGTCTTTAAAGTTTAAACTTTAGAGTGCATAAAGTTAAAAGGATAGTAGTACGTACTGGGCCCATGCCTTCCTGAGAGGCTCTAGCTTCTGGTCAACAGAAGGCCGCTCATCAAGAAGCCCCTTCGTCCTCAGGTGCTCACAAGATGGCCCCTGCCACACCTGCCCAATCGCTACACTCATCGTCGTCCTCCATGCCGGGGTCCTAGCCAAATGAAATGGCAGATTGTAGGTGTAGAAAAATTGTCGAACTGCAACCTCTGCCTCTGCAATGGCTCTGGGAGCGAAGGTGGACACATAGT
Organism: Diphasiastrum complanatum; assembly: GCA_029204225.1. Lineage (NCBI taxonomy): Eukaryota > Viridiplantae > Streptophyta > Lycopodiopsida > Lycopodiales > Lycopodiaceae > Diphasiastrum > Diphasiastrum complanatum. Next base: position 31,577,864 of record CM055096.1, on the reverse strand, counting down.
AGTCCCTACCCGCCAGCTGTGTAGTGCGGCCCCGTCTACCTCTCCCTCTCCCTCTCTCAAATGCCCGATGTGGTGCCGGTATGGTCACGGTTGGAGGTGGTGTCGAGGATCCCGCACCAGAAGGCGGGTCAGGCCGGGTACTAGGCCCTGCCTCATCTGCAGCTCTGTCCTCTGAGCCATGGGAAGCGAGGGGTGAGCGGATGGCAACTGGGGGGCATGATGTGGTGGCCTCTGGCTGTGTCGCCATGACTGCATCTTGATCTGCCAAAAAAGAAAAATTACAATACAATTAGAAATTAGATGATCAATGGTCGTTGAACTTGAAACTTCAGACTTGATGTATCATGTGAGTTAAAACCTTGATCAATGTTTGAAGTGTAAGAGTCTTAGAGTTGAATGTTTACCTCTCGGTCTGGGCCCCATCCTCGAAGGGCCAACCTCCTCTGATGCAATAGGAGTGAGTAGCGTGTCAGGAGCATGCATGCAAGAGGCAATCTCGTACCCCCTCAAACGTAACAAATGTGCCCTGATGCATGTGGGCCCTCCAATGTAAGACTGGTGACAATATCTGCAACACCATCTCTGCGTGCCCGATGTGCCATAGGCCGCAGCGATGGTGACTTGATCCCACAAGGGATCCCTATCCCTCGGCATGGTGGCCCTCTCTCTCTCTCTCTCTCTCTCTCTCTCTCTCTCTCTCTCTCTCTCTCTCTCTCTCAACTCTCGAGTGACAAGTCACGAGTCTGAGGTCTCTAATATCTATGTAGTATACCAGGTACCCTAAATTCTAAATTCTAATCTAGTTTCTAACCCTAACCGCTAACTTCTAACTAGACTCCAGTAACTACTAACTCGGACTAACTCCTAAGTTGAAAGTTTTAACTTCTAACTAAGTAGCTACCCAGGTCCCACTCCCCTCTCACAATGCCAGGCCCCACACTGAACCCCATCAAGATTCAACATTGAACACACACACAGTGTCAACAGTCACACACACACAAAATATCACACATAGTGCACACACACAATCAGTCGCACACAATGCACTCACACACAATCTCACACAGACTCACAGTGCACAGACACACTCACACAGTGCACACAATGCACACATGTCACACACACACAAAATCTCAAGACTCACACACACACACACAATATCATAATATCACACGCACACACTCTCTCACACACAATCACTCATTCACTCACACACACATCAAAAGACACACACACACAGTGCACAGCACACAATATCACACAATCACTCACACACACACACACAAAATCTCAACACACACACACACAATCTCAATGGCAAATGCACACACACACCCTCTCTCTCTCTCTCTCTCTCTCTCTCTCTCTCTCTCTCTCTCTCTCTCTCTCTCTCTCTCTCTCTCTCTCTCTCTCTCTCTCTCTCTCTCTCTCTCTCTGTGGCGCGAACAAAACAAACCCGTTAGGAAATCGAGTTTAGGGTCCAGCAGACGGTTTGAACGGTTTGAACCCGAGTCCGAACGATTTGATGGTTCTAATCATGAAAGGCAGTTCGAACCGCGGTTCGATGCAACCTTGGGCTACTTGGGAATCTTTCGATGTTTTTGCACACTCACCTTTATTGCAGGAACAGGCTCGCTCTCTTCATGCCTTAGTACACGACACTACAGCTTCTTCACCTGATGAGGCACCACTTTATGTCCCTGCTGTTGCAGTTGCTGATCATGGAAAAGATCCATCCAAATAGTATATTTACTTGGAGTCTTGGACACCACACGTGACAATCATAGTTGTGTCTGATATAAAACGAGCTGATAATGATGATCAATTACTGCATACAATACATGAAGTAAGTGCTTTTTGTTAATCGTTTCTGGAATCTACTCCCTGACAAAAAGACTGCTCATCTTGTTGATGTTCCTGATGCTATTGATGCAGTTCCTAATTCACATGTTGTTGTTGTTGTACCTCCTGCTGATTTGCCTGATATTGATGGCTCCGATGATCTTGCTACTCCAGGCTATTGATTCTCCCTCACTTGTTGATGATGATACTTCAGTTGCCCGACAACCGCCGCTGCTTACATACTGATGATCTAGCCTTATCAACTAATGGAATTGAGATAAAAATCTCTTAGCTTCATTGTACTAAAAGTGGCTTTCCGCGGCTGTAGGGGATTCGGCTATTGGACTGACACCACTAGCACGAAATGTATAACCCAAGAGATATTTTAGCCCACATTGAGGGCAATGTTTTAGATGGAGGGAATCTTTATAGTCCATCCTTCTATATTTTTGACAATATTTTTGGACACGCAGTTATATTACATGTGACAGACCTAGAAACACCATTTACATGGTTTTCTAATTTTGGCCCTAATTTTTGAATTTCACCTTCCCTCCAATTCTATTTGAATGGAGGTACGTTTTGTCAATATAAATAGCCACTAAGGCTGGTCATTTAGTAGCTTTGATCATTTTGAGTCTTGGGCTTCTTGTAGGGGAGTTGTACTATTTTGGAGATCTTAGTTGGAGATCTGCCTGAGCTATCGGCAGCCGTTGATATTCGTAAAGTTTCTTAGTTGGAGAATGCTTTGTGAATGCTTTTTTCTGTCTTTTATGCATCATTGATATCAAAATCGGTGAATCTGTTGCACTGCAAGTCTTGTAGGTTGTTGATGTCTATGGTTGTAATGTCTACCTCATTCTTTAACGGGAACACTGCATCTGCATCAGTCCACAATGCCTTTGAAGAAGCATGATGTAATATATGACTAAATTGGTCTCCAATACTGCCAATGCTAGTGGAATGTTTCTCTGCTCAAGCAGAATATCTCAAGCATCATCAAGGCAACACATCTATGGCCCATATATGATACCAAAAAGCACAGTGTACACGTTGGAAATTATGACTTACCCGAAAACTTTCTTGCTTGTGAACTAAAGTTACTCAAAGCTGAGGTCCAATCATTGAGATCGGAAATTACTCACTTACGGGAGGAAAAGAGTCGGTTGCGGACATCATTTACAGGATATAGTGCCATTCCTCTACTTAATGGCGGTGTTGCAACAAAGATCCAAAAATTACAACAAGACCTGAGCCAACACAAGGAATCTACCAAAACTTGGGCATCACTTCCCAAAAACGGCGATGAAGGTAACCATATGTCAAGTTTCATTGCTGCCACTTTATCGGAAGAAAAATTGAGAGAACAAAAATCTCATAATGTTAGAGTCTGTGGCATCCCGATACCCGAAATGCGTTACAAGAAGCAAGTAACTTCTTGAAAACTACTCCGTCGCAATGGAATCAATAGAGTTTGGCGCCTAAAAGAAAGATAATGCCACATTCGTCATTCATTTCACATCGTTGGAAGAGTGCCGATCAGTACTCTATCTTAAATTCAAACTCAAGGGTACTAAAGTTTACTTGGATGATGACCTTACCTTTATTTAGGTGGAAGAACATCGAAGAGCTTTCCATGAGGCCCGTGAACAGGGCAGAATTGCTATCTATAGAGATAAATAGGCAAAATACAACGATGGCAAGTCACACTAGGTAGTTGGAGGCCCCGGGCATTGGAGCGCCCCGGGCCCCCATCCATCACCTTCTCCGTTGCGTATAGGTGTTTGGAATTGTAATGGGATACACTCATCCTCGACAGCTGGTGATCTTTTGGACTTCATTACACATGAAGATATACATTACACTGAGACACATGAGACTCGAGAGCTCCTTGAGGGGACTGCCGGAGTTTTCTGTTAGATGGTACTCAACATTTAGGGCAGAGACACGGGCCATGAGTAGAAGAGGTTCACGTGGGGTTGCATGTCTATATCGGGATTCTTTACAACCAATCCTTCAGTCAATTAGCCATGATGAGCACGCGCGCTATCTTTGGATTCGCCCGATTGGTCAGAGCCTTGGATTGGATAGGGATACCTTTATAACCATCTGTTACTTTCCTCCTGAGACATCTACTTTCGTTGATTGTATTGGTTTTTCCATATGCAAATCTTTCTTCCGATCTCCTCCGTTATTCAGAGCGTGGTCATATTCTATTGACTAGTAATTTTAATGCCAGAACAGCCTCCCGTCAGCTAGTATTCCATGACATTGCAGACTCACTTCGCATAAATGCCCTTGATGATGTGGATATGGGTATTACCAAGATTTCAGCTGATGTTGCAGGTCCAGTCATGACTTATGGTGAGTACCTACTTTATCTCAGAGCAACTCATGGGTTAGCCATTTTTAATGGCCTCTTGTTGGCCTAACTCTGGTGCCTTCACGTGCCACCCTCATAGTGGTGGTCATAGTGTGGTGGATTATCTCATGGGATCCCCCTCTCTTATCTTTCTCATCTCTGACCTTCACATCTCTCCCACTACATTATCCGACCATTCAGACATATCTTTCTGACTTGGACATATTGCACGATCTAGTTCACATCCTATTCTTGTTACTACTCCTAAGAGTGCACCCATATACCATCTTGATCCCATCCTCATTCATCTATACTAGGAATCTCTCACTGCCTTACTTCATCATTTCCCTATTGACACTTCATTCAAGGATCAAGCCACCTTCCTCACTACTACTCTTCATACTGCGGCCACACTTGCTTTCCCTTCTCATCGCCCTCCTACCAATTCTCATTCCCATAAGACCCGTGCTCCTAAACAACCTTGGTATGACTCTGATTGTCTTTTCCTTCATTAACAAGTTATCCAGTGTCAATCACCCTATCTCCTCCATGATATCTTGTGCACATACCGAAGGTCCTTCACAATAAGGAGTGTATTTATAATACAAATGAAAGAAAAAGGCTTATTAACCTTCTCTCTAGTTCCTTCCACCTCACCTAAAGAGCATAACTGGCAGATCCGCTCCTCTCTAGGAGTATTGTGGAACCTCCCAGTCTCAATAGCTAGCTGGTGCGAAGACACCGACCCTAAGTTGGCCCAATGTGAATATGAGGCAATGTGATAGGCCTGAATCCAAGTAACGTGGCAGGACTGGAATCCCTGCTGCGTCTAGCTCAAGAAAATAGGTCCGGTAGAAATCAGGCTTAACCCCTAACTGGCGACTCCAAGTCTGCTCCAGATATGCTCGATAGAGAAATCGTCTGATATACTGGTGAGTAGTGCCTAAGAGAAGCTCTATAATGGAGAACAAGAGTCAAGGCAACAAGATCTAGCTATCAATCAATCTCCACAAGACACAAGAGAGAAGAAGGTGGGCGCCCTCCTCTAAGAGAGAGAGAGAAAACAGCAACACAAGTAATGAAGAGCAATGCTTAGCCAAAACTGAAAAATGTGACACGATAAGCCAATATGTACTCTACCTACTTATTGAATGTAGGACACCCCCAAAAGTCTAGATAGGGCCCCTAGACAAAATTAGACCTCTAAGGACCCACGAGTTGAGATGTCCAAACCTTGCGTGCCACAATTCAGCCAACTCCAATGATTGTGATGTAGAAGCAACAAGACATATAGAGGGAATTCGTCGCTCATAGGTATCCATAATGAATAAGCCAGCATGCATTGTTCCCGAAACAATAATCAAGAGAGATCTTTTAGGATCCTTGACAAGAAACTTATCTTCTTTGAACTCAACAACTAGTCCTTGCTTCAATATAGTTGAAACTGCAAGAAGATTTTTCTTGATTCTCGGAACATAAAGCACATTCTTAATGTACTTTTCTTCACTCATCAGGCAAAATGATGGCTACAATTCCAATTCCATGAACAGAATAGGATGCATTATCCGCACATTGTACCTTGCAAGGCTGAAAATCAGCAACTTGCAAAACAGAACCTGAATTCCTCATAGATGTAGAAGTATAGTAGAAGCAATATTAGACACAAAAGCATAGTCTTGGTTGAAGAGATCACCACTAGCTTCAAGCTCTTGCTCCAAAGTAGCAAGTGAAGCACTAGTATCAATTCCTTTCCTCTCCTCTTTCGCAAGCTTCTTCTTACAATCCTTGATGAAGTGCCCATACTTCTTGCAATAATGACACTTCCCTTTCTTCTTTTCAGTGTTTTGCTCATCCTTGGAAGGAGGCTTCCCCTTTCCTTTTGACTTGCCTTTGCCCTTGCCTTTCGTGAAGAAAGCTTGATCTTGTTGAGTGTCACTCGCAAAGTTTAGCCTCGTTTGCTCCTCTTGAAGAAGCAGCCCAACAAGTTCATCAAAGGAGAGTTGATGTCCCCTAAGAGAGATACTCAAAGATGAAACAAATGGACGATAAGAGGAAGGTAATGAGTTGAGAGTAATGGAAACAAATTGAGCATTCTCAATTATCTCATCAATATTGAGAAGCTCCTCACGAAGATCCTTGATCTTGGTCAAGTGATTGGTCACTTGATCCCCTTCTTGCATCTTCAACAGAGAAAGTTGATTTCTGAGATACACCACTCTTGCTGGATTTTTGACTCTATACATAGTATAGTGTATCCCACGCACTTTTAGATGTCTTACAAGACCTAATATGAGGTAAGATAGATCTTTTCACAGCAAGAGCAACCATAGAATGTGCTTGTGCAACCCTTCTATCCCACTTCTTTTGTTCTTCCGAAGATGTTGAAGATGATGTTGATGATGATGATCCACGAGGTGTAGAAGGTGCCAAAGAAGGAGGCCTTTCCTCATCACCATTGACCAAATCCCACAGCCCTTTCGCTATGAGAAGATTCTTCATCATGTAACTCCACAAGGAGTAGTTTGTGTCATCCAACCGATCTTTCACTAAACAAAGAACTGATAGCTTCTGATTCTTTAGCCATTACCTCCAACAGAATTTCAGCTTGTAGTAGATAGGAAAGAGAGCCTTTCCACAACCAAATCTACTCAAAAATTTGTAGCAAACAAAAAGTTTAAAACAGGAGCACCAGATGTCTTCCAATCTGCAACCAAAGTGCCCAAAAGATAATGGATAGATGGCTATTTTTCTGCACAAAATAACCAGCTTCTTGAAAATTAGGTTAGCTTCAAATGAAGCCTACACCGAAACCCAATTAGGAAGCCAGATAGTGTGATCAACACACACTTCAATAGGGCTATTGAAAGTGCCCTATTGCTTGCTGAAAATCTACAATATTCCAGCCACAAATTTGTCCTAACCCAAAATAGGGTTTGCTGTATTTTGGGCGCCCTCCTCCACAATTGCAAACCTGACAAATCAGCAAAGTAAGAAGGTTCCAAAACCCAAATTAGAAGCAGATATTTGGAGACTTGCTGAAAACTGGCTGAAAAAAATCAGATTTGAGATGCTGATTTTTGGGCACCAAAAATTGCTCCTCCAAGGGCGCCCTCCTTCAACCTGAAAAGAAACAAAAAAGCTGATCCAAACTCCACTTGGAAAAATCAGCAAGATGCTGAATTTTCATATCACAAAGTAGAGTAGCTCCTCTTTTGGTAGGGCGCCAACATACAAGCTTGCTACAGATCCGGTTGCTCTGATACCATTTACGAAAACAAGAGTCAAGGCACCAAGATCTAGCTATCAATCAATCTCCACAAGACACAAGAGAGAAGAGGCTAGGCGCCCTCCTCTGAGAGAGAGAGAGAGAGACAGAGAGAGAGAGAGAGAGAGAGAGAGAGAACAGCAACACAAGTAATGAAGAGCAATGCTTAGCCAAAACTGAAAAATGTGACACAATAAGCCAATATGTACTCTACCTACTTACTGAATGTAGGGCACCCCCAAAAGTCAACTTAGGGCCCCTAAACCAAATTAGACCTCTAAGGACCCACGAGTCAATACATGACCAAAATTGGGTGCATCACAAATTAAGACAAACTTAACGTGGCCTAAATAACTAAATACCCATGGTTACACAAATCCGACCTTTTGGGTCAAAGTAACCTATGGATTAAATTTAGCATAGTCATTTATTTCTAACATACCAAATGACTCAAGTAGGAGGTGAGATGCCTGAGAGAACCATGATAATCTATAGCCCTGATCATGAAGATAGTGTGAAGAGGATAGTGCAATCTATGTGTATCGTCTCTCTGTATCTGGCAATGCCTGTACTCTCTGAATAAATGTGATGAGCTGGAGAGCTGCCTCGATCTGGATAGGTGGAACCGCAAACTCAGCCAGAAAAATCTCATGTGGAACAGAAGGCTTTGCTCGAATAAACTAAGTTAACATAATGGTCTGTAATCGTGAAAGACTGGCCTAGTGTGAATAAGGAAGACCTGTACATCATGCCTCTGCCGCATATAGAGCCGTGGGGGTGACAATGGCATCAAAGAGTCGACACTTACTCCGAGCATCCTGGATGGACTTCCGAAAACAAAACCACTCTAGTTGAACAAGGGAGACATGACCCTTCCCAAGTCGAGTGGTAGCAGCCTGTCGCATACTGAAAGTAGGACCCAAAAAAAGGATCCCCAAGCATGTATAAGAAGAGACTACCTCTAGAACCTGTCCATCAAAAGTGAGCTCCGCTGCATAAATGCTCAAGAAGTGCAGAAGACCATAACTTTGGTCTTCCCAATGTTCACCCCTAGGCCCCATCTGGTACAGAACTTCTGTAAGCAATCCAACTGCCATTGTAAGCCCTCCTGGTCGTGGAGACTAGTACCACATCGACATAAAGAAGAATGGCAATCAAAATATCACCAAGCCTCCAACCAGCACCGCCACACTGTGAAATGGCTCTCTCCAGCTCATCAATATATAGGCCAAAGAGGACCAGTGAAAGAGAGGAGCCCTGCTTCACCCCAATAGTGCTCCAGACATGATCAGAAATGCCACGACTATGTGATAGCGCGATAGTTACCAGAAATCATGGGGTCACCATTCTTATGAATGGGGTGGATGATGTTGATGCACCAAGACGAAGGGAAGCCTAAGACAACAGTGGAATTTTGAGAAGAGTGGCTATGGTGGGAGCGAGTAAATTGGATGCATGGGCAAGGAGTTTAGATTTGAGATCTTCGATATCCCTTGCCTTATGGGACTTCATCTTCTTGATGGCAGCAAGTATCATATCGGATGTGAAGAAAGAGAACTCAAATGGGCGTGGAGATATAGAGATAGGTGAATTAGTGGGGATGGTATACAAGCTAGTGGCGTAGTCGATCCAAATGCGGAGGAGGGCCAGGCAAGTTTTCGGGCTCACTATTCCACTACAGACTATGTCTTCACCCTTTGGACTCTCATTCAAGAGGCCAGACACAGGATAGAGCGCATTAACTATTGTTTTATTGACTTCAAGAAAGCCCTTGACTCTGTCCCACGTTCCCTTCTCATCCAGGCCTACATGATCTCAGTTTCTCCAGTGACATAGTCCTAGTAGTGATGGCACTTTAGTAGTGATGGCACTTTATGAGAGCTTTGGGAAAGGTAATTGGATTAGCAGAATTAAATTTTTGGTTCCATTTAGAGTAGATCTGCAAGAGGGGCATACTATGTCATGAAGTTAAAATCAGGGCTAAAGATCTTAGATCTAACAAGAGTGGTGAGTACATCTCAAATGAAAAAAATTTGCAAGGCAAATGGAACCACTCATAGCTCCACACACACCAAGGTGTATTGTAATAGATTATATCATGTGAATCTATATCTTCAAAATTTTGTACAACATTTTGACTGTACAGTCCATGAAGCTTGGCCTGAAAAGCGCAACCTTTTTTATGGGTTTCTGACCAGTAAATGTAGATGTACTCGGTGCAACGTGTAATTTAAAGATCAGAAAAACAATAAACGCATTGGTCTTGTTGATTATAAAGGCCGGCTGCTTGTTTTGAAGATTAGTGCTTAGAAAAACTACAGAACTTTTTCAAAAGAACATATCTAGATGGTCATTTCAACTACCAATCCTGAAGTCAGTGTTATTTCACAAAAATCAATAAGGAAGTACTCATTTACGGTTTTCTCAATTCTAGGTTTTACTCAGATTGATGCACCTTTTCCTTTCAGCTTTGTAAGCTTTTGAAAATTTTGCAGATCAAATCTTTTGTAAGGCCATGTAATGAAATTGCCTGAACAATTTGTGATCCACCTGCCTGAACGATTTGAAAACCAAACCCAGTTTCCCTTTATGCCATTCACAAAATTAAAAATCTCCAAAAAAAATTACGCATCCCTAGTCGCAGCAGCACGAGCTTCCGTTCATGACTAGGTCTATGAACTGTAAAGAGGTCACATTAAGTAGATTGAAACGTATTGGTCAAAAGAATGGGAAGCAAAGAAGGAGCTGACATGAAAATAATAGCGGATAGCAGTGAGTGCAAGGGCAGATCCATGTCTGAGATAATAGAAAAAAATGAAATCCATTTTCCGAAATGTAATGAGATACGAAGCCTGAATGGAGAAATACCCGCTGAGTGCCTCCGCCTGCTCCCCTCATCGCCAAAGACGTCCTCTCGCTCTCTCTCTCGCTCTCACGCTCTTCTCCCTCCCTCTAGCTGAAGTTAAGAGAAGAGAAAGGGAAGACAAACGAGAGGGGAAGCGAAGGTTTAGGTCTAGTTTATATATAGCTTAGTGTCCAGGCAAATATCCACGTGGCATTAATCTACTTGCCAATTCATTGCTTGTGTAAAATACCATTGTTGGTCAAGGAAAGAGGAAGAGCGACGGTTTAGGTCTAGTTTATATACAGCTTAGTGTCCAGGTAAATATCCACGTGGCAGTTATCTACTTGCCAATTCATTGCTTGGGTAAATACCATTGGTCTTCGAGTATATTGTTTGTCTAAGAGTCACAATTCAGATTAATGACTACCAAATATAATCTCAGATTCCACAAATGTGAAAACTCCCTCAACTAGTGGTAAGAATATCGACAAAATCCTTCACGTTAGATGGTTTGTTGGCAATTAATTATCTACCAAGTATAACGTCATTATCAATACTTTATTAACACGACTTAATCATAACTAAACTTATGTTATACTTGCCTAACACCAATAGCGACTTAAACTTAAGCCTCGTACCTAAAAGCACTAGTGCAAGGACGTGGCGGGTATTTGAAATGGTGATTCTTGATAGTGTAGAGTATTTTAGCTAATATAGAGTTAGAGATATCAATTTAATCTTCATTGATCATACATGGATTCTTAGTCGGATTTTAATTTTAGTCATCAAAACATGTGCATTTCTTTTCTCCTACTTTTACTACTAGTATTTCATTATTCATTTTAATTACAGTAGATTATTCCTTATTTTGAAATATAAAAGTTGTGTGCACAAGCAACATTTTTCTTATGTTTGTTTTTTGAATGTTTTTTCTTTCAGTCACTATCTTACATAAGTGAGGACGAAGTGAATCCTCAATTCATGCAAGTAAACAAAACACAAGTGAGAATGGAGTGAATCCTCAACTCATGTATGTAAGAGAACTAAAAAGTTAGTGGTGTTGCACCAAATAATTTAGTTCAAAATTGATACAAAATACAAGAGATTCCCTAGAGTAACTTGGAAAAAGGAAAAGAATTAGGCCATTCAAATTCTTGTGTTAGCCTATACAAGTATGTCACATCATCGAAAGTGTGCCCAAATTCGATACATTTTTTATGTTCTACGCTCGTTTTGTCAATCCAGGGTTTTGACATTTTGCGAGTACATTCTTTGCTAGTTTTGTTGTGCGAGCATTCGTCAAAACCGTAGCACATGGCATGCTACTAATTTGAAGATTTGATGTAGATTTTGTAGATTGGGAGTTTACTAGGGTGTGCTACATAATAGGACTTGTTTTTCTGGCATCTTAATATAAAGTGTTACTTACATTGAATGTACATTCTACCAATATCGAGCACAAAAATCGAAATTCTAAGTAGTAATTGTACACACTATTTGGAGCTTCCTGAATCATGGCATGTCACCAAATACTTCACAATAGTAACTAGTCATCACCATCAAGTTCAATCACAATCAAGATTGGATTTCCACATGCAGTTTTTAAAATAAGGAGCATGAAGAGTCTAGTACATTTGTACATATGAGGAGAAAACATAGACAAAGAGTAGTCATTGTGCCCTACAAACAATTGCGACAAAAAACATGCAAGGATTTGCAAAGTAGGTCAGGACATGCATGGATACTGTATAAAGAAAACATTAATTTGCAAAATATATTGGGATGAAAGGCCATGGGTACATAAATAATAACAACACTTGAAATAGTGGGACATATCAACAATCAAACAAATAGATACACATTGTCTTTTCTAATTAACAATGCTCATTTTGGAAATAGATGAGATGAAAATGTCATTCATACTAGATAATGTTTCTAGCCATAAATTACTCTTCCAAGTCCATAGTAGATTTGTCATCAACAAAAGGACATTGATTTCGTCTTTTTTCACATACTTACATCTTGTCATAGTGTTGCATGTTCCTAGCCATCACAGTGGCCACATTTGCACTTTAACAAGGCAATTCACTATGTCACCCACAAATTAACTTTGACTAATAGAAATTTGTTTATAATGATGACATGACACCAATCTACTCACTATCTTTCTGGGAACAAGATCTCCACTATAGCCGAGTCCATATCTAGCAATAAAATGTTGGATGTAGTGGCTCCAACCACATGCATATTGACTTCACTGCCCACCAATTCTACAAAAATAAAAAGGTATCACATTAGTTCACCGTGAAGAAATACATGATGCCTTGGACTCAAAGCAGGGGATGAGTTTTGGCAAGTTGTGAGCTTTTTTGTCGCCCAGGTGATCTCTAGGATCATAGATCATGTTGTTAGTGCCACAATTACTTTATTATGCAATGGAGAGACATATGTTGATCCTAAACATGATTGAAATAAAGGTCAAATCTCACCTATTGAGATCTCCCAACAAAGGTAACGAATCTGAAGGATATATTGTTATCAAAGACGCTTTTACAGATATATATGTTTCTTCCTATCAAAGCAATAAACTATCGTACATCTTCCATCCAAGCTTGGGTTCTATGATTGCCATCCAAAAATAGAAACGTCTTTTCTAATAACTCTTCGCAAAATATAATCCTTGCTAAATCAATCTCAAACTGATCATTTCCTTCAAGCATATTGCATTCCAAGAAGTCGGACAAGTCGGCTACATGGGCTTTGCCTTTTCCCTTGAGGTCAATAAACTGATCTTCAATGAAGATGACATCCCGGCTAGTGAATATTTTCAACTCGATGGGATCGAACAACTTGTAAGCTTGATTTGAAGTAGTGCAGCTGATGAAAATACATTTGATACTCTAGAAGTTGAGCTTCTTCTTGAGATCATGAGGAATCTGCACATAAGCAATACATCCAAAAACTTTTAAGTTCGATAAAGAAGGTTTGGCACCTATCCAAACTTCAAATGGTGTTTTGTATGAGAGACCTTTAGTAGGACATCTGTTCTGAATATAGTTTGCTATTGAAACAGGTTCAGTCTAGAAGGACTTCGGAAGTGACGCATGTGATAACATGCACTTTGCCGATTCGACTAAGGTTCTATTCTTTCTCTCAACAAGACCATTTGACTGAGGCAAATGTTGTAAGGTGTATAGGAATGGAAAATCTCACGATGATTGGTCGTGTGTTGAGTAGCTCCGGAATTTAGAAACCACGAATCATCTGAATTCACATTTTTATCTTTGACCATAAAAACACCATCATCCATTTCGACTTTAAGAGATGCTGTAACTATATTTGCTTGTTGATCAGGTTGCTTGGCTACATTCTTTGCTTTGAGAATTTGGCAATCTTGGATCTCACGGTTATTGCGCTTGCAATACTTGCAAAACTTCTTCTTTTTCGATGAATGTGGATTCAATATTTGTTCTTGACTTTGAGTCTGTTTCTGATTCGATGTAGACTGCTTGGAGCTTTTCTGCATCTGTCGTTTTGAGCCCTTGTTGACATATAGAGCATGAGACGAAGAGGTAGACGAAGTATTTTGACTTCTTCAATAATCTTCTTGCAGCAACATAGTGATAACTCTGGTAAGAGTTAATTCTGAGTATGTCGTGATGATCATCACCTAGTTCTCATATGTAGTGGACAGACTTGAAAGCAATGCCATAATTGCGTCTTGATCATCTATGACTGATCCGACAGCGGCCATCTATTGCAAGAGATTCTTAAATTGGTTAATATGACTTTGAAGAGAATCATTGTTCAAAATCTTGAGTGTGAAGAATTTCTTTCGGAGATGTAACTTGGTAGTTACGTCTCTCACATAATATAGTGAGCTTAGGATTTTCCAAACTTCTTTCAAAGTTTTGGCTTTAGTTATGTGGCCAATCTGAGTATCTGATATATTGAGGATAATAAGCGCGAAATCTTTACCATCCTTTGACTTTCACTTTGAGTTGTCTATGTCGTCTTCAAGCTTCACTTCAATACATGTAACAACATCCCACAACTCGTTGGCGATTAGCAAGGTCTTCATCTTAAATTTCCATAAATGATATTTAGCTTGTCTATGATAAGACCGGCATTACTTTGAGAATCCATCTGGAACTTTAGTCTGACGACGTTAAGAGAGATATCGTGCTATGGAAATCAATTCTCTAATATCGAAACAAATTGATTCGAACTGAAGAATAATTTGATATCGCGAAAGATATCAAGTATTAGAGCTTGCACTCCGATATAGTATTTAGGCCTTGAAGAATCAACGCTCTGATACCATGTTGGAAAGAGGTGTGTAGAAGATAGGTCAAATGGAATTGAATAAAAAGAATTCGAACGACAAGAATAAAAACTTATTGTGCACAACGAATAAACTATCTTTCTTGTTCTCTATGCATGACTCCCTCTATGAATTTCAAACAAAACAATAGTGATAGAAATCACGTTCGATCTTATAGTAACTAACTTTGAAATCATTAGTACTACAATGAATACGTAGCCAAACACTAAGCATTGAATAATCAGACAAATAATCAATTGCGAAGAACTACAGAATTGCATACATTTGGATACGAACATGAATGCAACAAGAAGATAGTATTGATTCAGTATAAAAACGAAACAAATGTAAATGAGTACAACAAGTTTGCGGATCGAAGCCGCATACTCTAAGCTATCTCTGAGTGACTAAAATAAGTCTGAATTAAGCACAATGCTGATAAGCAGGAAGTGCAATAACAATCTCTAATCAACTCTAAAGAAGTGAGCTAGAATGCTTGAGAGAGAACACTAACTATTCAATACTTCATGGTTGATCTTCATGCTTGAGATGTAGGAATATGAACAACTATTTATACTAAGCAATTAGGTCGTCAAATGCGTCATCCAGTTGGCTATTATGTGCTGGCATCCATCCAGTTAGGACTTCTCAAAAATTACTTGCTGATGAATTAATGCAAGTTGGTGGCTTTTGGTTGTAAACAGTCTGTCTGCAGATTTGAACGTAAAGTGTCACCCAGTCAAAGTCAACGAACCCCTCAACGTGCTCAAAAGGAAATCTGTATGAAATGAACGTAAATTGTCATGCGAAAAATGTGAAGGTCTTTGCCAACGTCATTTTCTTAACATTTGAGGCATCTGGCATTTTGCAAAAAACCCGAAGTGAGAGAAAAAATCCCGAAAGACGAAAATCCTGAAAATGCCAACAGTGTTAGCCATTTTTGAGTAGTTATATAGACTCTGTAAAAATGAATAAATCTGCAGGTCTGGATAAAAGTTGGATGAAGATTAAAATGTCAATTAGTCGATTAGTAGGAGAATAATCCAACACAATGGTGATTAACTCAAATTATATAAAAGAATATTCATACATTATCAACATTAATATCGAATATGTCATTCAAGAAAGTTTGCCTCAGGGAACCATTTAAAACTAAGCATCTATTAAAGTTACATCCATTCCAAATTCTGAATAGGGCCCAAAAAATAGTGAAAAAATATAGATATCAAGATTCAAATATCACCTTCTTCACTTTAAAGAGTCTTTAATAAGTCTTCTACCAAAACCATAACCACAAATACACTTTTGCCCAAGGAAGATCAAGGAGTGGCCTTTGTATCCTAGTCACTTAAGATTGGATAAGAGTTTCAATTCACTCTCATTGGGTCTTGAGAATCACGTTGTGCCTTGTTTGGAGTTTGAACTAAGTACAAGGTAATTGTTATCTGATATGGTCCTTTTAGGTATTTGGTACTTTTTTGCAGCCCGTTGATCCATCAATTTTTAACAATCAGCTGAATATCAATTAGAAATGATTGATTAGCCTTGGATTGTTGTTTATCTTGCTTTATGTACATTTGGTCCATATCTAATAGTAACTTAACGTTTTGAAATACATACATACATATATATATATATATATATATATATATATATATATATATATATATATATAACTATTTGTGCGCATGTGGTGCGCGTATGTATGGGCTAGGAGGATGCATGTATGAGAAAAAGGATGCATGGCCCTCCTCCCCATGCATGCATATATATTTGTGTATATGTAGATATGTATGGGGGGAATAGTATATATGCATGTTGGAAGACATACATACATACATACACAATTTGAATTTTCCCTACACCCTACTTTCCCCTATCACCCAATTTGAATTTTTCCCTCCCCGCTTCTCTCTCTCTCTCTCTCTCTCTCTCTCTCTCTCTCTCTCTCTCTCTCTCTCTCTCTCTCTCTCTCTCTCTCTCTCTCTCTCTCTCTCTCTCTCTCTCTCTCTCTCTCTCTCTCTCTCTCTCTCTCTCTCTCTCTCTCTCTCTCTCTCTCTCTCTCCCCCTTCCCAGCGCCTGGCCCTGGCAACACAAGACCATTGTGGTATGGCAAGATCAAAGGCGTAGGCAGAACCAGTGCCATGGGTTTCCTCGTGTGCGACTGCAATGTAACTAGCTTCCAATTCTTGACGGATATTTCGCCAATTTGCTTAAACATTTCTCAAACTTAGATGCACGTGTCTTCTCTGCATAAGCTCTTAGCTTCTTTATTGTGGGGACTGTCTCAAGTGAATCCCTCCATGCCTCGAAACTGTTTAGCTCTTGCAAAATTATCAACTGGGCTTCCAAAGCTTTTCTCTTTCTTTCTTCTTTGTTTGCAACCACAACTTCCCAGAGGTTATCCACATTAGAAAGCTCCACTGAAGGAATTTCTGAGACACAAGTGGAGACATTCCTTGGGACTGAAATGTCGATAAAGAGTCTCCTGCCATCCACTGCATCCAAAGCATCCTTGAGTCTTGAGACTTTCTTTTTAAAAAACAAAGGGCTTTCAGAAGTAGTAGTTGTGAAGATCACATATGCTTCTCCAACACATCGCAAGCAATTTACTCAAAGGCTAGTACACCAACTCTGCCTCAGTGAACTCATTCTGCAGTTCTACAACATTTTGCTCATATTTGTTCACAAATACAAGATTTCATCAACTGCAAAGCCCTTTTAGCTTTCATCCCTGATATCGCCATGATGTGAATTTTCTTACCTAACCCTATTCTTTTGCTCCATTCTCAACTATATTTGTTGCCCTTTTTAGATATCTTTTATGAAAAGATAAAGATCCAATTTTCTTTTGACATTCAAAAATCAAGAAACATCCTATATTTTGTTTAGCTGGAGGGAACATACATGCTGTCCCAAGATGGGAATTTGCTTAATGTATGCATCCCATGTGCTCTTTGCACTTCCTTGCTTGCTCCCACTGTCTGCTCCATCTCATTCCAGCTTGCAAACCATAACCCAAAATGACATTATCAATTGGCAGGCATGGAAAAAATTGAAGCGCTCCTTTCATATATATATACCTTTGTTCAGGGGTTGATTTTTGTGAAGATCTCAAATTTTGATGTTTCATTATCGTGTCTCTTACTACACTATTGTGTGTATTGGACAAGGTAATTTCATTGACAAGTTTCAAATATGTGATTTTCTAACCATACAGCCTCCTACATTTTGGTTGTATGACTTGAGAAATGCTTCTCTAGCAGTTATGTCACTGCTAGACTTGGGTAGAGTTTGGCTAGTATTATGAACTAGTTCGGAATTTGGCTGGGAAAAACTATTATTATATCTTGAGTGTAAATCTCGGTTCTAGAATGCTATTGAAAAATCTTAAGACATATTTGATGGCATAATTTTTGAGAAAATATGGTTGTCTTTTGACTATGATGACATGACACTATACGAATTTGATTGACTTTAAGATTCGTATGTGTTGTATTGTGGCGATTATATTCAGTTTTGTTTAGATTTGTTAGGTACAAACACACACACACCACTCTTGTGTTGGAGAGGATTCCTCTTGAATATCCAACCATACTTGGCTAGATTTGCCTAGTAATATTTTGCCATCAATATTGGTTTGTCAATGTGTCAAATTTACACATGACAAAACTATCCTACACTGGTATGCACTTTATCTTATTGGACAAATTAAGCTCATTGACAAGTTTCAATTACTTGGTTTTATAACCATACGGCTTGCTTACATTATGATTATAAGACTTTTCCTTCTCATGCAGTTATGTTACTTCTAGACTGGTGTAAAATTTGGCATGTATTGCGGACTAGTTTGAAAGTAGGCTTGGATAAACTATTTTCATATCCTAATTATTCTAGGATGCTGTTTAGAAATCTCAAGATATACTTGACATTATGGTCTTGAGAAAATGTAAGTATATGTTGACATTCCTGAATATGAATACTTGTCATCGAAAAAATCTTCCATAGGGAGACTTATATTTGAAACTTATCCCCAAGGGTGATTGTCTTCACTTGGTTCTTATTTTAGCATCATATGTGGTTTTAGGTGTGCAGCAAGTATAACCACACTAGGTATACTTGTTGCACCACCTAGTGGTTATCTTGTTCTGTGGGATTACTGATGCTTTGACGGATTTGAACTCTTGAAGACTTGAAAGTAGCTCCAACCATTATGTTCGACAATGCACAACACATTTTGGCCCAAATGGAAATGGAAAAACAACCAGACCCTATCCTGTTGAGGAGAAGCTGAGAGGTTCATCCACCTACTTATTTTAGTACTAACTTCATTTATTATATATTCACCAGTTGGAATTGTGGAGTCTTCAACATTATTATTCCGCTAGAGAAGATGATCCCTATACATAGTACGGTTGTTCTTTACCGCCTCGATATCTTCAGAATGTTGTAAGAATGTTGGACACTGATTGACAGGAACAGAACCAGTTGAAACTACAAAGCTGGGATGATTGTCCTTACATACCTACTGATTGATAAGTGTGATTAAGCCGATGCTTCTCTTCATTACTACATACAATAAGATGATGAGAGAACTGAGAAAACTGAATCTTGTTACAATGGGAAATAATACGTCTCAGCTTAGCATAGTATCATCGGCTCTCTCTCTCTCTCTCTCTCTCTCTCTCTCTCTCTCTCTCTCTCTCTCTCTCTCTCTCTCTCTCTCTCTCTCTCTCTCTCTCTCTCTCTCTCTCTCTCTCTCTCTCTCTCTCTCTCTCTCTCTCTCTCTCTCTCTCTCTCTCTCTCTCTCTCTCTCTCTCCCCTTACTCAATTGATTATGACCTATCGGGAGAGTGAAAACAAAGGCAGAACAGAAACTCAAGGAAGTGAGGGAGTTTGATAAGTAGGTGTGGACATCTCTCCAAGAAGCCTCCTTTGATCTTGAGAAATTTGCAAGATCACCAAAACCACATAATTTTTGCAAGCAACAACGGTTGATATAACACACATTTGCATTCAACTAAGATACACTAAATTTAGAGAAGGATTTTTTGTCCCAAGATAGGATCGGATCGAGGCGGATTTGTTCTGACCGTTTGAATATTTTTGACCCTTTGTATTGTTAACTCAAATTTTTCAAAAGGCTCGATTTTTTTTTGAAAACTTGATTTTTTTCGAGAGACTCGAATTTTTTCCAATGACTCAAATTTTTTAATGACTCGATTTTTTTCAATGACTTGAATTTTTCGGAGGACTCGAATTTTTTGGAATGACTCAAATTTAACAAATGACTCGAATTTTCCACATGACTCAAATTTTTGGAAAGACAAACTTTTTCGATGACTCGAATTTTTCTAGACACGAATTTTGCAGACTCGATTTTTTTAAGACACGAATTTTGTTAAACTCGAATTTTTAGAGACACGAATTTTTGGAGACTCAATTTTTGGATACACGAATTTTTGGAGACACGAATGTTTCTAAACTTGAATTTTTAGAGACACGAATTTTTGGAGACTCAATTTTTGGAGACACGAATTTTATGAATGATGGCATTTTCTTCTCATGATCAAGCAGCAAAGAGGTGGTCATTTCATTTGGTTTTGATTTTTTTGCTTTTGATTCAAGCAACAAAGAGTACGTAGCCATTGCATTTGCTTTTGTTATTTTCTTTTGATCCGAGCAGGAAAAAGTACATAGTCATTTCATTTGGTTTTGATTTTTTTCTTTTGATCCGAGCAACAAATAGTACATAGCCATTGCATTTGCTTTTAGTTGTTGTCTATTGATCCGAGCAGCAAATAATTCATAGCCATAGTATTTGCGTTTTAGGGTAAACATTGAGTAAGCATGTTTTGTCTCCATGTTTTGACTTTCTTAATGTTATCAGTCTCTCTTTATTCAATGCCTTAGTTAATAAATTTTAATCATTGTTTTGGCATCAATCGGGATTAACAGGCTTGTTTAGAAGTATTTTGAACACATCAGCCCCTTTTGCAAGTGGAGATTGGATCCTTCCAGATTTGAGTGTTCAAACAACACTATAACTAAACCATGGACTAAAGACAAATGCCAACATATACTACTTTAGGTGGGATGAAATCAAATTGTTTAACCTTCTATTTGAATTTTGTGATAAGTTTAGCTGTGGATCTAGATTTCAATACTTTCATATATCATCATGTGAAGGAACCGATTCATGAGTTTGATTAAGAAGAATCTTTAGCTAATGTGATTCTGCTTACTGAATCTAATTGCTAGTTG
Organism: Diphasiastrum complanatum; assembly: GCA_029204225.1. Taxonomy (NCBI): domain Eukaryota; kingdom Viridiplantae; phylum Streptophyta; class Lycopodiopsida; order Lycopodiales; family Lycopodiaceae; genus Diphasiastrum; species Diphasiastrum complanatum. The sequence goes on along the minus strand of CM055096.1, from coordinate 31,556,962 downwards.
CTGTCAGTTCTGACTGTTTCCTTGATGCCTAAAAGATAAAGTAATCCTTACATTTACAGACCTTGAGCAAAACATTTCATCATTGGTGTTCTTGGATGCCAATTTACCCAAATATCTTTGGATAACCAGTTATGTCGCTGTAGTATTCGTTGTGAATTTTATACATACCAGTCCGTTTACCATCATATATACATTTACCATGCAAAAGATGAGATTATTCTCTTTCTTGGAGAACAATCAAACCTTTTATACTACATAATTCATCATTTTTGTGGAAATCTATAACGACTAGGCCACCACATACTCTAATTCAGAGGATCTGAACCGTACACGTGTTTCGAAAACGTGCGGTCAAAATTGTCACACGTGTGGTAAACGACGGCCAAATCATTGCATGACACATGTATATTTCAGATCTTGACATGTGCCCTCGCACGTGCATACCAACTATACGATTGTACGGACCAGTCATCCCGTGACGCGTGTGTGGTCAGATAATGACACGTGTCCTCACACATGCATGCCAACAGTAGGATTGTACGGACCAGTGATGTCCTGACATGTTAGTGGTCCATATGATGGCACGTGTCAACACACGTGCAGGGAATGGAAGTGTCACATCACACGCATGACAATGATTTGACGTTCAACAGGTATAAAAGAAGGTTTTCGACTCATTTTTTGGTTTCGGAGTTCTTGGTTCACTAGCGCTCCTCGTGATCCACATATCACTACCACGCACCCAGTCAGTCAGATACCCATACATTTTTTCCCTCCGCACGTCGTAGTAATATGCCATCTCCCATATCGCCATCATGCGCCTCCCCTCCGTATCCATTGTACTTTCTGTTTGGCGCGTCATAGCGATACCTTAGCTTGAAATGGCCCATACCAAGCAGAGAGCACGTCTTTCCACATTTGCTTCGCCTCCTCGTCCTCTTGTAAGAAGGGCAGTGGGCACTGGTAGGAGAGTAGGTCGACCGAGAAGACATGGCTAAGGGATATCAGGAGACTATAGAGGATAACTAATCTCCTAATTCCCCGTACTCCGTTCTACAAGTCTATGAGATCAGTGACAAGGTGACTCTCACATGATTTTTGCTGGCAGATAACAGCCCTGGGAGCCCTCCATACTGCCTATGAGGACTTTCAGATTAAATTCTATGAGGACTCTATGCTTTGCACTGTGCACGCCAAGAGAGTTACCCTCATGCCTCAGGACATGCATCTTGTCATGAGGCTGAGGAGTACATAGGATCTATATGTATATTTGGCCTTTTTCTTTTGGCGAAAAGCTCCTCTCGCCGATGGATGCATCAGTACCCAAGAAGCCTTATGATATTCACGGGCAATCCATGTGTCATCGTTTTAACTCTCATTATAAAAAATTGCAGAGCATATCAAGGATCTCGGTCTCCTTCTCATCGCCATAGCTTGAAGAGTCTCACGTTTGAACTTGTCAATATGAGAGTCCAGAGCATGATAGGCGCCAAACCTATTTGTGAGTCCCAAGATAATTTTAACTTGAGGTTAACCCAAGCAGTTTAGTCAACTAGTCGCCGCGCACGCCAGCCAATAGTATGCTTCCAATTTACCAAACCGGAAATTCAAATTTGCCCAAATATGAATTGTGTTTTTCGGGTCAGGCGAGTTATGTTACATAGAAGCCACTATGTCGAGAACCGATTGAGCCTGTTGTTGTCGATTGCTCCATAACAAATGCATAAGTCCATAGTAGCTTGAATGTATCTCATAGCTTGATAAAAGTTTTCCAATGCATTATGCCAAGATTAGTTATAAACTGACTTAAGGAATTGACTACAAAGGCTATGTCTGGTCTGGTACAGATCATTGCGTACATAAGAGATCCTATTATCAAATCATAAAGATTCTCACGCATCTGCTCCTTCTCTTCGACTGTCTAAGGACATTGGTCCTTTGACAAATTGAGTCACGGGTCCATTGGTGAGTGAGCTAACTTAAAATTTATCAGATTATATATGATCAACATATTATGAATGTATCTTTGCTGAGTAATGTAGATCAACTTCTACTTTTTGTCTCTTTGGGTTTGAATACCTAGACAATAACGAGCTTCGCCTAGATCTGTCATGTCGAATTTTGAGGATAACATTGATTTAACATCTTTTATAAGATTGATATTGTTGCTGAAAAGCAGTGTGTCGTCCATGTACAATTGATAATAATAAAAGAATGTTGCAATGACTTGAACTAGACATTAGAGTTTAAAGTGCTTGGTTTATAACCCTGATCGATAAGAAAAGTGTTGATCCTCAAAAACCATGCTCTAGCATATTGCTTTAAGCCATAAAGGGCTATGTATAGTTTGCATACATGATTATAACCTTTAAGTTGTATCATGTAGATATCTTCTTCAATAACTCCATTGAGATAGTTGTCTGTACATTCATTTGATGTATCTCTAGATCGGCTATAATAACAAACGACAATAGAAGTCTGATTGAAGAATGTTTAACCACTGGTCTGAAAGTCTCAGTGTAGCCGACATTATGTATCTACAAAAATTCTTTAGCAACAAGTCGAGTTTTTCTTCAATCGATGCTTCCATCAGCCTTGTATTTGATTTTGAATATCCATTTGCAATCAACTACATTTCTATTGGAAGGTAATTTGATAGGGAAAATTCCTCACGGGGGATTGGTCTCGCTAGAAAGCCCTACAAGGGAAGGGCCCACACTGCCCTTATGTGAGTAATTGAGGGATAATGCTTCCAATCCCGAGGGCCATCTCAACCACCCCGTGCTCCCCAGCCGATGAGGGTTTTCCAGGCCCCCAGAGGCACGGCTGCAAGGAGGTGTAACTGCAATCCCAGTCCTATCGGTCCTGAGGTCTAGACTCTTCGCCCTCTAGATCATCCACCCTTCTAGGTAGAAATCCATAGAGGGATCGTCACTATTGTCTTCATCCCTCTCTGATTCTGGTGGATCTAGTTCTGGAGGTCTATTGGTACTACCAGTTGGTCCGGGTGACTGCACTGGCGATCCGAATGGTATGAAAGGTTGGATGGGTCTTGTGTAGTCAGTAGAAACGACGTAAGTTAGATGCCAGCACCCATCGATAATGAACTCATAGGTTTCGAAGTAACTATAACCCCCGCAATGTTTTATTCTAAATATAGTATCTCCCGCCCGTAAATGAGGGTGGAGTGCCGAGGTATAGAAATAATAGTGTGTGGCTCCTCTAATGTAGGAGGAGCCACACACTATCCTCTACAAACATCCTCTAATGTAGGATGGAACTGATTTTCATCCATTATGCTCAAGGGTCCAACCTCTCATGAGGAAGGGAGTTGTTTGGCGCATTCCTCATCCTAGGTCTCTAGAGGCACCTACTATTGTCAAGATGAGATCATATCTGTAGCCTAGAGTACGATTCCGAGTAGTATTGTTTATGTCAATGTCTTTGGTACTTTACCATGGTCGAGATTTAAGGCCAGAGATCACACGCATGTAGTTACTTACCAATTTCATAGGGAATTTCGTAGGGTACTCAGTTAGCAATTATAGACTACATGAAATGAAGTCACCATCTATTGTGGGGTATTTTCTGGAATATGTCACTAAAGTGTTCACCGTTCAAGGTGAAATAAGCAAACAGTCATCAAATAATTATGTTATAATATATCATGATAGTTCATAGGATCAGTCGAGTTGAAAACTTTTGCTTTGGTGTTTGATATAGGGATCTCATAGAATTTCATAGTCAAGCATTTAGGTGTAGGATGTTGATAGGGTCAAATTTGGCATAGATGGCAAATTATCCATTTCCACTTCTAATGTCACTATTGAGCCAAAATAAAGTAGGAGGCCAAACTCGTGCCAATTAGAGTGTAGACAAGTGTAATGCTTTTGTTTGATGAAGTTTAAGAGGTCCAATAGGATTTAGAGGTGGAACCATGAGTGGTCCAATAGAATTTGAGGTTTGCTTGAAAATGGTCCAATAGAATTTAGATGTGCATGGTTCAATGGTCCAGTAGGATCAAGAGGTGGCAAAGTGTGGTCCAATCATAGTTAAGAATAGTGGCCTCATTTGGATCTAATTGATTTTGAGATTGAGTGGATTTTGAGGGTAAGTGATTTTCTAGCTTTCTCTCTCTACCTGAGATCTATTGATGATTTTCTTTCTCTACCCAAGGAGAGCAGCTTGTTTTTACTTAGATTACTTTCGGAACACTTCCCACATGTGTGAGTGAGAGTTAGAAGTGATTGAATGCATGTAGTAGTGTGTTTTTGCCATAGAATCAAAGATAGATCTTGAATCTCAATCTAGTCTTGATCTTGGTGCATCTACACACCTTAGGAGATCACAAGTACATGTTGTGGACAGTCCACACATGTGAAATCAACATGGTATCAGAATGCAAGGAATGGCACCGTGGCAGCTCTATGAGATGGATCCACGTGACCTAACAGGCAAAATAGTCACCAACCATTTTCCTAGCTATCTTCTCCAATTTTGGATCAAAAGAGATAAAAAAGGACATTGATTGGGTCTGACCTGGTACTGTATGGAATCAGGTTCTCAGACACGTGTGAGGAACATCCAATTTCAGTTTGGGAGTTCTCTTTCATGTTTGATCCAAAAATCTTGGTAGATAGCTTGTTTTGAAGCTATTTTTGTCTGGTTTTTGATGCAATCAGTTTTGTTCCATTTGGTTGAGCCAATCAAAAGTTATAAGCTTTTGAAGAGGGTTATGTAGGGCACCTAGAACTGGGTGGACACATTTGGTTTGGTCAAGAGATTGCTTGTTTGATCCAAAATCACAGTTGAATGCTTACCAATCTCATCTATATGTGATCTAGGCACTGTTTTGAGATCTTAGCTATTTTGTTTCATGCAATATCATGGTATTTGAGTCAAATTTGGTTTCTTAGTGTATTTCACACGTGCTAAGAGTGTTTGATCCTAACTTTTCCCATACTCCATCATTTGATGTGAAGTAGATCTAGTTTTGGAGAGATTGGGATAGCTAGTGAGAATCATCTCACAATTTGTTGCAAGATCTTGCATAGGAGATGGTAGCACACCATTATTGGATCCTATAGTGAGAGAGAAGCAACATTTTTTGTTCATCACTTTTATTTATCTCCACTTTACATGACTTCAATGAGTTCATACTTGTTGCAACCAAGTGAGAGATTGTCTACTTCCAATTATTCAATATGGAAGTTGAGGATGGAGTCCATCTTGATACTCCAAGATGTGATGGACATTGTACTTGGGATTGAGGAGGAGCCTCAAGTCCTTCAAGAAGTACAAAAATACAAGAAGAGAGCTAGGATGGCTCTCCATTACATTAAGATGAATGTCTCAATGAGATATTGAGGGAGATTCGTGATTGTTCTTGTTTCAAGTCCATCTATGAGGCTAAGAACACCTCTAGGCTCCTCACTCTTAGAAATCAAATCTTCCAAAGTAGTCAAAAGAGTGATGAGAGTGCATCTAATTATGTTTTGAGAGTCAAGGATATTCATAGAGAGCTTGCATGTATTGGTGACTCAATCAATCAAAGTGAGCTAGTCCCAGTCTCAATGGCTTGAGAGATGAATATGACAACCTTGTCCAATCCTATGCCATTAAGGAGGAGCTACCAAGTGTGGAGGCCCTTCAAAGTGTGCTTATTTATGAAGAATCAAGACAAGAGTACAAACTCTTGAGGATGGACAAGCTATCACTCAATCATGATGATGGCAAAGTTCTATTTTCCAAGCACAAAGAGAGGAGTAAGAAACAACATCATCACTTCTCTAATGACAAAGCTAAAGACCAAGATGGAGAGGAGGAGGATACCTCTCATGCTTCTACTTCAAATCTCAAGAAGAAGAAGATCAAGTGCTTTTATTATGGCAAGAAAGGCCATTATGCTACCAATTGCTTCAAGAAGAAGAATCAACTCAATCAAGCCAACATCACCAATGAGAAAGAAGACTATATTGCAAGTGATGGAGAAGGCTCTCTTATGGCATCAAGCTTCTCCTCTTCCACCTTCAACAAGGATGACTCATGGTATATTTATAGTGGAGCATCTTCACATATGTGTGGCTCCAAGCACTCTTTTTCATCTATTATGCCTTATGATGGAGTCAAGAAGACCATATACATTGCAAGTAAGCATGAGTGCAATATTTAAGGAGTAGGGATTATTCCCTTGAAGCTTGCATCTTCCAAAGATCTCTTTCTCAACAATGTTCTTTTTGTCCCAAAGCTTACAAAGAACATCTTAAGTGTTGGCCAACTTCTTGATAGTGGCTTTGATGTCAATTTCAATATTGACAATTGTGTGATCAAGAAGGATGGTGAGATCCTTGCATATGGATCAAGATTTGAAGGCATCTACAAATTGGATCCAAGTGAGAGTGCAAACTCTCTTGATGTTTCTTATGTGTCCAATATCTTCTCTCTTCAAGTATTATGGTGTATGATTATTCCTTATTATTCAAAGAAATTCTCATTGAAGATCAAAGCTTTGAGGAGTATTGGAGCTCTTGAAGGAATAGCACCATATGAAGTCTTATTCAAGATGAAGCCTAAGGTTGATCACCTTAGTAAACTTGGTAGTGCTTGCTTTGCACGTATTCCCTTGTAAACAAGGAGGATGGATGATCCAAGCTCATGGATCATGATTGGATACTCATCCATCAAGGAGGCCTTTAGTGCCTTTACACTCTCTATTTCAAAAGTGATTGTGAATAGAGATGTCATATTGCATGAAGATTCAATCTTGAAAGTGGCCGAGATCAAGGCTTCTCAAGAAGCATCACAAGTTATCTTTTCTGAAGGTATTCAAGTTATGATGGGGCCAAGGTGTGAGGAGGAGTTTCTTCTTCATATGATTTCAAGAATATCTTCAAAATGCATGGTCAAGCCTTTATGGCTCACCTTACATGGCAAAGAGGGACATCTTTCATGTTGTATCTACTACAACACATTCATATATGCTTCTCTTCCTTTGCTTGAAATGCTATCTTGCTTCATTGAATTTTTTGGATCTCAAAGTTCAAGAAAAGCTATACTAGTTTTGTATGATGCTTATGGTATGGACATGTTTCTTGTCATTATTGACTTAGATATTTTTCCAATACTTTTTGAAAGCAAGATATTGTATTGTCAAAAGTATGCTCTTGGTTCTAGTAAGAACAAGATTGGTACTCACTTTTTTGAAAATCATGTTTTCACATGTTTTGAGGCAAATTGTAAACTCCTCTTGAGATTAAGTGAAGCATCCAAAGTGGACACTTACATCCTTGAGAGAGTAACTAGCCTAAAAAAGATCAAGATAGTCTTTGATATCAAGATTAGATCCATCATGGATATAGTTCATTGTATGTGGACTAGTCAAGCTAGAAAGCATAATCTTGATAATCATCATTGTTTCACATCTTATGATCTTGATCTCCATGATCCTTATGAGGCTTGGAAGCCTCAGATTTATTTATTTATGGTGCATCCATCATGGAAGTGTAACTTTCAAAGCAAAGATCATCATCAAGCATGGAGGAAGCCCATGATCATAGTGGCATATTGGTGGAGCACTCTTCGAAGGCATTGGCAAGAGATCTCTACCAAAGAGATCTTATCATGGATATGGTGAGGGTGCTACTATGATGGATCCCTTAGCTGATCTTCACTTCTTATGCATACCAAAGGATCCACTCAAAAAGATTTACAAACCTATCAAGTGATGTAGTACCTTTCCAAGCTATTTTTTGAGGAGGAGTGTGAGAAATTGGCAAAAATCTAGCTTGGTATTTTTTATGATAGAAGTTTGTAAGTGAATCTCACATGTGTGGAGGATGTTCCCACATGTGGAGAATTGTAAAGTAAATAAAAAATGTTTGATATAGGGGTCTCATAGAATTTCATAGTCAAGCATTTAGGTGTAGGATGTTGATAGGGTCAAATTTGGCATAGATGGCAAATTATCCATTTCCACTTCTAATGCCACTATTGAGCCAAAATAAAGTAGGAGGCCAAACTCGTGCCAATTAGAGTGTAGACAAGTGTATTGCTTTTGTTTGATGAAGTTTAAGAGGTCCAATAGGATTTAGAGGTGGAACCATGAGTGGTCCAATAGAATTTGAGGTTTGCTTGAAAATGGTCCAATAGAATTTAGATGTGCATGGATCAATGGTCCAATAGGATCAAGAGGTGGCAAAGTGTGGTCCAATCATAGTTAATAATAGTGGTAGCTCGTGGATCTACTAGTATCATTGTACTCCTCATTTGGATCTAATTGATTTTGAGAATGAGTGGATTTTGAGTGTAAGTGATTTTCTAGCTTTCTCTCTCTACTCGAGAGCTATTGATGATTTTCTCTCTCTACCCGAGGAGAGCAGCTTGTTTTTACTTAGATTACTTTTGGAACACTTCCCACGTGTGTGAGTGAGAGTTGGAAGTGATTGAATGCATGTAGTAGTGTGTTTTTGCCATAGAATCAAAGATAGATCTTGAATCTCAATCTAGTCTTGATCTTGGTGCATCTACACACCTTAGGAGATCACAAGTACATGTTGTGGACAATCCACACATGTGAAATCAACACGTTACCATATAAATGAAATTTATAACTCAAAACATGGCACTTTGTCATATGATTCTACCAACAATATGTTTGTAGATCTGAATCATTTACTGAGATTTATTGTAAAGTTTTATGGAATCACAAATAAAAGTCTTGAAAAATTGATATTAGTTCTCAAGTTAGATGAATCAGAAGTAATAAAGGGACAAAAGCTGAAAAGGGTTAGTGTTACAATTATGAATGGAGCATTAAGCAATATGATAAACTCGGAGAGTCTTGATTTCAGTGTGCAGTCCGAAAATAATATTTGGTGGTTGGCAGTTTTCCAGGTTTAAATCTATTCTATTGAGTACTAGCAACTAATTCATTTCAAGAATTATTGGTTTTCTGTTTTAAGCTAATATTGTTCTGTTATTATAGGTCTGAGTTCAATTCTCCTAAAATAGTTCATGATTTTTTGTTTCAAATAGGTTTTAAATGAAGATCATGACATTCTATTTTGGATTTTTAGTAAAACAGAATATCCAGAGATAATTAAGAATCATATGAGCAACACACCACTCAATGTTCATGGAATAGGTGATTTTAAGGTGGAATGGCATTTGGCTGGAGACCTGAAGTCGTTGAAGTGCATGTTCAACGTCTCACATGGAGCAAATTCAAAACATCCATGCTCTATTGCATGAAAACTACACATGACATGTCGAAGAGCACGAGAGTTTCAAGGGATATAGAAGATCCGACTTGGAAACCAGTATTACCGATTCCGCTTAAAAATGTTCACATTTGTACACTACATGGAGAGGTTAGAATTATCGAACTGCTTGGAATATTAAGTCAGAGTCATTAGCCAAAAAGGCAATAGCTCGATTGGAAGAAGTTTTATCAAAAGCGGGATTTCATAAAGGACACGTTAAAATACAAAAGGACGAGAAGCTTTAAGGAAAAACAGGAAACATCCCATGCAAACCAAGTATAGGAGGAGCCAAAGCTCATCGTTTCTTATCAAATCATTCCGGAAATCCAATTAAAATCCAGTACTCAATTTGGATAGATGTACTCAATGCCACAAAGGATTTTCAAGAAAAAGGAACAACGAGGATTAAAAAAGTTGAAGTCTGGACAAAGCTTGACAACATGGTCAAATTGCTCAGAAAAGATAAACTATCTGATATTGATGTCCTACTAATTGAGAAATCAACAATTGAGTTTGTGGATGCAGTTAAAGACGCCTGGGGTGAAGATCATACTACGCATTATATGGTAAATCTCTTAATGTAACTAACTCTTCGATTTATAATCTCATTGCACATATGCTAAATTTAAAATGATAATATGACAATATTTAGATCTCTGATATTGCAGCACATTTTACGACATCATGCATCATTTTTTGCAAAAGCTTACGAAAGTCTAAGTATTTGGTCATCACAAGGAATGGAGAAATCGCATTGGCAAGCCAGAGTAGCATTTCATCGAAATACACAACACGGTGGAACATCTCAAAAAAAATAGCTACATCATCCAGCTATTTCAATGGTTCTACAGACGTATTCAAATCCGATATAAAACTAGATCAACAAATTATCAGAGATTCAAAAAGGCATGCAAATTTATAGAAGAAAATAATATTGATGCAAGAGCCAACCCATAGTAAATTTCATGATATCAGACGAAAAAAGTATATGTATTATATCGCATCATGTGTAGTACAATGCAAGGCAAAATCATTGTTTATCTTTGTCTTTAATGATCAGCTTTGCTGTGTGGTCGAGAAGAAATTTTTTTCTATCATATGGATCTAGAAAATCAATCGATCTTCTTTTTCTCAAGTCAATGTATCCAGAGAAAACAACTAAGGAGGAAGACCTTTTTGGAACTTACTTAGCTACATAGCCAAACAGTTTTATGGCAATGTCTCTCTTCACAAAAATAACTTTATATGTATTTGGAGGGTATTTATGCCCATTTGAGAAATAGGATAACGCTTTAATTGCCATTATTATTGTCGCATCATCTGAAGAAAATTTGCTATGATGAATGCAAATATCTTTATTTACAAAGCACTTCAAATAATTGGACAGGGATGAATCCCTTTGTCGTGATCCCTGGCCTTCCCTCAAATATCCCTGTCTTGTTGCAAAGGCATCCACCTCAACAGTAGCCTGTAAAATATGAGCAAAGGTCACACGTCTTGTAAAACAAAATGACTATATTTGAATAAAATTCTCATTAAGATAAAACCAGATTTACCTACCAGATCACGCTCATCAGCTTCAATAAGTGCAACAATATGTAGATCATGACCAGCAACAATGGTCGTCGAAGCACTGGATGGACTAGATTCCGAAGACTATGACACATATCTGCTCCGGATTTTCAGAAATTCCTCCTCATCAGGGCAAATTTGCCTGGTATGCCCTACTTTTAGACATGATTGACTACAGTGCTTCAGGGAATAGATAATGTGAATGGAGATTGTGCTACTGAAGGATGTAGAATTTATCGTTTTAGAGATATAGATATAGTTGAGCTTAATAATGTGAATATTGGTGGTTGGCGTAATAGTAAGCATGCTGAAATTTGGGCCCGTAATGCTTTTGATGAATGGAGGCAGTTTCGTGGCTACAGTACTACCGAAACTATTGAAGATCTTTCTGAACATGAAGATGTTAAAGGGTTTGTGGAGATGTTGGCTTTGTTTTTACTGCAGCTTACTAAAAACACCGTAGAGTTGTACCCTCCTGGAAGGTCCAACTAAGTTGTTTTTTTGTTTTTATGATCATCAACTGCATTTCTTATTATTGTTATGGCTGCATGAATTGTGATTTTCTGAGTTGTTTATGATTATTTTGCAGTATTCAAGGATTATTAAGAGCCATTGGTAGATTGATACATGCTCGTCAAGCTCAACACATACTTGAAACTGGGATTGCTGCTATTCCTTTTAACATTCTTACTGATACTCAATATAACCGTGTCAAGCTTGCTGGTGATGAAGGTGTCATTCGTTCATCTATTGTTGGTTTGGAAAAAGTGTGAAGAAAAGTGATGTGTTGACAATTAATGAGGAAAGTAAGATGCTTGCACAAGAAATATGTCAAGCTACCAGTCCTTCTGGTGTTAATCTTACATTTGTCTATTTTTGTACCCGCAATTTTTTCATTCGAGATGTCTCTGGGCTTCGAGAGCTTGATGATATTGATTTCAGCCTAAACTCTGATTCAAGTGGTCGTACAATTTTAAAGTAATTTTATTATACGTATTATTTCTTTGGTAGGTTTTAGAGATTATTGATGTGTGTGACAGTTTAATCGGAGTGTTTTTTAACATTTTGACATTATTCTAAGACAAGTATAGCCAGGGTATATCAAAGAATTGGCGATTTGATATTTCTCGTTGTGGTCCTGAATATCACCGGCCTGTAGTTGATTGTGGTATCAAGGATGTGTTGGATACTTACGAGATTCTTGTCAATCATCGTCCTCAATGGTCTAATGAGGAATCTAGGCCACATCCCTTATTTTTGACCACTTGCAATAAATGGAAATTTTTTGATCCTGTTTGGTTTTTGATCAAACTATCACTCTTTCCCCCCTTCCAAAAATGGTTCAAGTTAGAAAAAATCCCAAATTTGTACTAGGAAAAAGTTCAATTTGGTATCAGTAACTTTAACTACTAATCAAATTGACAGTTTTGACTGTTTAATCATTAAGTGCCGCACTTAATTCCTGGTAAATTCCCTTATGGATCAGCATAGCAATTGTTCCAACTAGATTTACATTATTCTTGGTATTTATTGATCCCAAAAACAAGAAATGCTCTTATAGTTGACATATTCCAAAATCTACAACTAAAAGTGAAAGGAACTGATCTTAAAAACTGACTGATTCCAACTCATCCACTCAGATTTTCAGATTTCTTATCACATTTACTACACACAACATTTTCCAAGTTGCTCGTTTGATATGGACCTAAACTGCGAAAATCGATCTAAAGCATCGACTTAGCAGTTTCACAGTCGCCATTACATTCCGAAAGGATTCATCAACATCCGGCATGATTTTATCTTTGTAACGTTTTAGTTACTATTGATAGTTTGTTTGATCAGTGCTTTTGTTTTTTTTAAGGTTTTTTTTTTCTATCAATGTAGTGTTTTTTTGGGATAGCGTAGATGGGCAAATTGCTATGGAAGAAGAAATGAAAAAGTACAAAGATAAATTAGATAGTATCTTTCGGATCAACTTCTATCCATGTTGGTCATCAGTTTCACAATCTGAACAATTGCAACATTACCCTCATTCTTGTTGATTCCGTCGCTACTGCTGATCTGTTGATGAATTTGAAAGCTTTAGTCTCCAAGGAATAGATAGATATCAGCTTGAAGATATTAGCGTAATAACATTGAACCACTGGTGTAAATTGACATTTTAGTTTTTGTTGGGACATACTTCAAACAAAATTTTTACAGAATATTTTGGTAACATACTTGGCTCAAAATTTCAGTTGGTTTTTTGATGTACTTCTGTTGGTATTTTAGTTCAGTTGGCTTTTTAAGGTACTTCTGTAGCTTTTCTATAGGCCAAACAATGGTTTCAAAAGTAGTTTCTATAGCATGTAATTATTTGTATGAAAGTTTTTACAGGTCTCAAAAGAATTTGAGACGTAAAAAGTTTTAATGTTGGTAAAATTTTTGTAAGGTAAGGCCCGAGGGCTTCGGGCCTTCCCCTGTGTAATGCCATTGTGCGAAGGTGGACACCGGTTTTTTTTTTTCACATTTATAATGCAAATTTTTTTACACTTGCGGTGGAATGTGCATGTGGAGAACCTGCCACATAGCACATGCACATTCTCCCTACAGAGAGGAGAGAGAACACACATTCCTAAAATAGATAACGCACATTTTGTAGAGAGAGGAAAGAGAACACACATTCTGTAAAAAGATAATGCACATTCTAGAGAGAAAACAAAGATTCCTGAGGAGAGAAAAAAGTGGATGCTCATTATGAGGAGAGAGAAAAGTGGATGCACATTATGCTCCTAGAAGTGGTCCCAAAATACAAAGGAAATTGGTCCCAAAATACAAAGGAAGCCTAAGCACAGTGGCATTATGGAAAAAAAGGGACGGCGGTCGTTGGGATTGGTTGCCCAGCACTTTTGGATGTAGGCTGCCAAGTAACCTGGACAGCTGGAAGCCAAAGAAGTCTCATACCTTTCTCGGTGATCCACCTATACAAATCTTTATGGAAAATACCTTCGAAGGGTCGCTTTGCACTCAGAATCTCAGAGCAGGTCATGGCGAAGCTGTAGACGTCCGCCTTCGTTGTGTATTTCTTGTCATGAGCTTCGTTTTTGAAGACTTCAGGAGCTCGAAAGTAGCTTGTGCCCATATTAGGCGTGGTGAATTCGGAGTTGGCGAGCTTTCTTTCGACACCCCAAAGTCAGAAATTTTCACCCAGATACCCCAGGATGGAAGAGATCCCCACCAACACATTCTTTGGTTTCAAATCGCGATGCATCACTCCTCGTACAATAAATAAAGTTTACAAATGGAAATAACATGGTCATGGCCCCAAAACTCGAGATAGGAAGGTATTTTTTACTAATCTTCACAGGTACACATTTTAGTATTTGGAAACACAACCAGAAAACTCTATAGTTATCCACGCGACCCGTGACACTTAGTCGATTTTATGAAATTTATATGCGCGTGGAACATCCACGCGAATATAAATTTGAAAATTGTGGCAACAGTTTGGGAGGGAAGTTGGGCGGCGCCGAGCGGCAGTTATTTGCGTGGATTATCCACACGTGGATAATCCACGCACAGACAGATAATGCTAACCGCTTCAATGGATCGAGGCATTCATGATTGTTATTTGTGGATCATCCACCGTAGAGTTATTTATGCATGGATATATTTTTAAAAAAATTAGTAATTGTTTTGATATGTGTTTGGTAAAATCATATTTGTAATAGAATACTACACAATAATATTTTATGTTACTCACAAATATAATCCATATGATCAGACCAATATGCAATTTTTGCTCGAAATATTGCATTATTTTTTTTTTCAAAAGCTACCAATATGAGTATTATGTGAAAGGATTTTCAAAAGAGCAGTTCTATTGCTTGGTTTCATATGGTGAACGTCCAATTTATATTATTCACTTGAATCGAATACTGATGCAAATCGTTTTGCAGATATATTCGTTGGCTAGTAATTTCAATTCTATTTGATTTAGTATTTTTTCTATTCATTTGGATTGCAACCAGTGGATCCCTGCTCAATTTGTGATCCGAAAAAGTGTTTTTGATCTCGGATCCCTAGCGATCCAAAATGTTGGCGATCCGAATCACACAATTAAGATTGTTTTTGCAACGAATAGCGATCCGCTGCAACATTGTTGCATACGTAGATCAGAATACATTTTTTGAATTTTGTAAATTTTTTCATATAGGATGTAACTGTATACCATGTAAAGTTGTCACTTGTTGAAAGGTTTATAGATTTAGTATAATGAGTTTTGTGTTGTCTATTGAGAATAATAAATCAGTGCAATTGATGTTGATTGTTTAAGAAAAGACTTATTTTAATAGGATTGTCTACATTCCTCGTAGTTAAAGATTTGATAGGTGATTGAAGTCCATTTATATGTGGATGTAGTGGGTGGCCAATTTGAGCCCCAAACTTGAGGTCCTAATTTATAGGCAACATTTAAGGGATTT
Source organism: Diphasiastrum complanatum (assembly GCA_029204225.1). Classification (NCBI taxonomy): domain Eukaryota; kingdom Viridiplantae; phylum Streptophyta; class Lycopodiopsida; order Lycopodiales; family Lycopodiaceae; genus Diphasiastrum; species Diphasiastrum complanatum. The sequence goes on along the minus strand of CM055096.1, from coordinate 31,541,667 downwards.
GGTGACAATGCACATGACTCACCTAATCTATCCACCAAGTCAATGTAATTCCTAGATTAGGGATTCATATGGTAGGGTTAGGTCAAGGCTTGATGATGGAAAACCTAATGCTTAGATCTAGGTCAATCTATTATCATTTTGATTAGGATTTTTTGTACTTATATTTTTTTGAAATGCAATTTTGAGAGCTTGAATTGTTGTCCCACATGTGCTTTAGATTGTGTTGAATGCACTTTTCTTTGTAATAACATTGAATTTAAGAGCAATTACAAACCTAGCAATCTTAGAGAGACCAAAAATGTCAGGTCGAGCAAGAATGCAACCATCAAGGCTCACATAGTACAATGAAAGAGAAAAGCAATTGCAAGTTGAGGTTGCCCTTATTACTATCTTTGGTGATGTTTCTTCGAGGTTGAATGAAACTTTAACAACAAAAGAATGATTTGATGCAATTTAGAGTGCGTAATGACACATTGCTTGATATTGATACTTGTAAAACTATTGATCCTCCATCAAATAAAATGTTACTACTTGCTAATTGGTCCTTTAGTTCAAGCTTAATCAAGATGGTAGTGTGAATAGTCAATTCATGTCTAATCCCAGGATCTCTCATTGGAAAACATTGAAGAGAATGATGAGATATATTCAGGGAAGTTTAGATCACATTTTATGTTACGATGGAAATGCTATCGAATCACTTGTCTTGCGAGGCTATTTCGGACAGGAACATATTCTACCAAAAAATCTACCTCAGAGTGTGGTTTCTATCTGGCAGGGGGACCGATTTTGTGGAACTCAAGGAAGCATAAATCACTTGCGCTTTCTTCGACAGAGGCAAAGTTTATCGCAGCATGTCAAGCTTCAAAAGAAACTATATGGATCAGGTTGTTACCATGTTGAAAATTCCAAAATTCACACGTGTGGGGAATGTCCACAAGAGTGACTGATCTTGATTAAGCTTTGTGATTGGCACAGTACCCTGATTCTAGATTGTTCAACAAGATCTAGTTCAGAAGATATGGCTAATTCACAATCTAGCATGCTAATCAATAGACTATGATAGCAATGAATCAAAGAATGATTAAAAGTACAAGATTACAGTGTTTTAGCATTAGCTTCAACACGAGTTAGAGAGAGAAAGCTAGAGAGATAACAAGAAAAAAACAGTTTAGATCCAACCAAGCATGAGATAGCTACAAAACTTTTGTTCTTCATTACTTTGTGAATGAGAATGATATGTACATATATAGGAGAGCCAAAATTCATGGTACTCCTTGCATTCAATGCACATCCTACACCTATTCAAGTGCAAACAACTATTAACTTGACACCTAACTGCTAGCATGCATAGGTTGCACCTAACTTCTACCTATTTTCTCCAAATGGCAATTTCTCAACTAGCCATGTACAAATCTACATGCATGTGTCCATTAGAGTGATTGCATGCTTTGCATGTCACTATGGAAACTTAGGACATTATGCATTTATTGTGGCTCGAGTTTTTAGAAGGTCATAATTGACCAATTCCATGTGAATCTCTATATGCATGTCAAACTAGACATTGTCAACATTATTGCATATCATACTAGACCAACTAGACTTTATGCATGTCACTGGAATTTGATCTACCTAACCCAAACTCGCCCTATTCTACAAAAATATGTGCTCAATTCACATACCTTGGATATGTACAAAATATTTACATGGGTAGGATCTCCCAAATATTAACAACAGATGATAGATATGTTTTACAATTTTTAGCATACTTCATGACTTACATCACACTCAGTTTAATCCTACCACCATTTCTGTGTGACAACAAGAGCTGTATTTCTGTCACTGAATCCCATATTTCATGGCAAATCTAAACACATAGAAATCTAGTATCATTTCTTTCAGGGCAAGTGATCCTTCAATACTGCTCCACAACGGAAATGGTCACAGACATCTTCACCAAAGCGCTTCCCAAGATCAAGCATCAGAAGTTCTTCAGCATGCTCAATCTGACGAAGATACCAAGGCACCAACCGTGACCTTAAGGGGGGTTGTTGGAAATTAAGCCCATAGTTGCCTCCTTGGTGAATCATAACTTAGACAACCAATTACTTGAAGAACTTCTACAACCGGACTTCCGGCTGATCTCCAGCAAAGGGTAACCAATCCCATTATAAATTTGAGTTCAAATGTTAAGTTTAATAACTTGAAGTCATTGAAGACTTGGCCATCTTCAAGGACTTCCACAAACTTGCATTTAGAACAAGTCTGCAGAAATACACTAAGTGTCGCACAATTCGCATTTTTCGCACTTTCCCAAAAAATGCAACACTTATCTTCGATTTCTTCCATTCAACTATTTTAAAGAAGTCAAACATGTTCACAGTTCAAAAGTTTAACTATTTTTCAGCACCTTCGACTTTTTCGCATTTTTTCGAAAAATACGAGAAAAGATAAATTCCAAAAGGTCCTCTAGTTTAAGAGTTGAACTGTTAAAGACACCTTCGCCAACTTTTCAAGGGAACCTTCAAGTTGTTTTAAAGGTACCTTCGGCTTCTTCGCTTTTTTTCAAAAAGCGCGAGGAAGCCAAACTGTTACAGAGATCTCGCATTTTTGAGGGCACCTTCAACTTTCTAAGGGCGCCTTAAACTTATTTAGGACACCTTTGACTTTTTCACAAAAACCTAAAGAGAGAGAAAAATGCCGAAGGTCATCTTAAATGAACGAGGAACGTTCCCAGCCACTTCACGAAATTTGCGAAGTGAGAGAAAATCACTTCACGTAGATGCGAAATGAGAGATTTTGCGATGTCTTTGTCCACGTCAACGATCCTGATTTGTTGACTGTATATACACTATGTACAGTTGTCACAAAAGCCATATACTTCCAAGTACAACGGCTTTCCCAATTAGGTGACAAACATTCAATGTAATTAATACACGGATAAAATCTATAAATAGATCATCCAAGCACATGTTAGTGGTTGCTCCTGTTGGAGAGAGGGAGATGAACGAGTTGAGAAAAGGTGTCGTATGTTAGAAACTAAAAATTAGCTCAAAGGGGTAAGACGAACATGAACGAGAAACGAACTCGAACAAGACACGAACGAGAAACGAACTCAAACAGAAAATGTTCGCAAGAGCTATGCAACTCTCGCCGCAAGCGTGACCACGCCTATCAGAATGAACAGAGCTTTAGTGATGGAAAAAATCACGGTCATTCTAGATTACGCAGCCAAACATCAATAGATGAATGAAGCGCCAGAAGCATGGTTTGTCGCGAATAGCAAGACAAATTATATGTCGCAAATTATTCGCGAAGAGTTAGACTATGCTCGACTGATAATGAGTCGCGATAGATTCACAAAAGACAAGACTAAATGTTACTCGTCTATTACCAGAAAGAACAACTAGAAAGATCAGACAGAATGAATGATAAGCATAGCAATATTGACGTAGATCTGAACACAGAACAAAGAACTGTATCAGATTAAGTATATCATGTATACATGTCAATAATGAGATAGAGCACAAGACAATAGCGGACGAAACCGCGTGCCCTACGAAGCTTATCCAATCTGTAAAGGAATAAAACCTTATTGCTGACAAATCAAGAATCAATGCTTCTGGCCTTTCTTCTTCTCATCGTCTTCTTCGTCGTCTCATCAAATTGAACATACAAATGGTATCCAGTATATATATACATAATATTACAGGTGTGCAGATGTAAAAAGTACAAAGTGGATGTGCTGTCTGTAAGGGATCATGGGTGGCTGCAGTCGCTGTCCAATCTGTTAGCGCAGCTGTATGGGGTGAACGTGAAAAGGGTGCGACGTCAGTCAGTGCTGAAGTGATCGTTGGTGATGATGATGCGAAAAGTGCGTCACTCTTACGAATAGCCTTAGGATTAGATTTACAGGGTGCCTTTGCCTTAAGGGCACCTTCGGCATTCTATAAGATAGTGTCCCCTTTTTGCATGTCACCATAACGTGTGCAAAAACACAGTGTCGTGATTCTTTCGCCTTTTCTTTGTCTGTGCAAATTTGCGTGTAAATATGTAGACTGCGCGACAACGTTAGTAAATATGCAGCATGAATGGAGGCAGATTAAAATGGGAGCTAGGAGAGTGGGGGGAATAAATCCAACGGCTTTGTCCATGAGACGTATTATTTGAGCCTCCCAATTACGCCATCAATTTTTGATTGTAATTGCTATTTGTATTGTGCTAGCAGCAGCACATTTTTATCTATGTATAACGTAGATGAATGCTTGTTGTGATTGAATACACTTTCATTGTTGTTTGATCGTGCTTGTATACTCACTCTGATCAGAACACTGACGTCTACGACTCAGTTTCTGATCAGACGATGGCTGTCTTTCCTGAGGAACTCGCGATATCATACTGCTCTTCCATTTATTTCAGGACTATACTTCACATTGAATATGATTTCAATAGTACCATACACAAACCATCTATTATCTCTTCGATGGACTGTACTTTCATTTTAGAGTATGAATTAATTTTTAAGATCCTGTTGGGCAATCGGAACACATATAGTTGTGATTATCTTTAGCACAAGTTATCTATTAGATTGTTTTTGCACCTAGCAGCCGATTAGAATGAGAGAGCTGTTCCGCAATATCTTAAATTCTAATCACAATATTATCGGTGTATGCAAAAATTCATTGTAAAGTGGTCTCCCACCAAGGAGGAGTACAAGTATTCGTATGCCAAACAATATGCAATCATTACTCGAATTATTGGAGAGACAAGGAGTGAGAATCGATCGGGATGTTGCTTCTAAGTTATGGCTTCAAAATAACTTCACTACATTCATATGGTTTGATTTACTCTCACCACATTTCTTAGAGAACTTATTCATCTTCATTGCAGTCCCAATCTCATGCATCACAGTCGCATGAGTCCAATGTCCATGGCCAAGACAAGAATGACTCAGCTGGATCTAATTAGGTGTTTTATTCTAGCACACACGTATCTGAGAGTTCTGCTTTAGTTTGCAATATATTTCTGTACTTCGGACCATTTATGTATGAATATATATTTTGTTAATCATAAGTGTCTTTCATTAGTCTTTAAGTGCATGAAATGTAAATAAATACAATTATTTTTTCATAATTATAAACAAATGATTTTGCTTACAAATTTCATAAGAAGTGGTGCAAAAGACTCTTGGGGTTGGATGGAGTCCATTTTTAGAGTAGAATGGAACCAGTACACTAGTTCCATTCTATCCTAATTTTTTTTTTTGTTCTCTCAAAAAAATCCTCGAGGAAGTTTTCTGTATGATCCTCGGACTAACCCTTGAAAAACACTCTCTTGTGGCCAATCCACACCTCGAGGGATATTTTGAGGTCCCTTGGTATATCCCTCGAAAAGCATTCTTTTTTTTATCAGTCCACACCCCAAGGGATATTCTGACGTCCCTCGATATATCCCTCAAAAAACACTCTCTTTAAACAATATGGAAATGTTTTGGAGATGCCTCGGGGCCTGATGCAAGTATTGAGGTTCTGTTATCAAGACATTCATCATTGGATATACCAACGTATAAGGACTTTTTTTTTTATTTGCTTCAGAAAAGCCTCGGTAATAGGGTCGAAAAATCTTCGAAAATGTTGTAGTGTTAGATTTAAATCATAGAAGTTACATAGGAAGTTTGGTATTGATGTAACTACCATAGGTATACCTAATGGTTAGGTCAAATTGACTTGAGTAGGTCAACTTAATGATGTTTTGGTACCTAAACACATGTTGTAGCTGCTTAGCCAAACAAGGATAGGATCCTCTTTGTACTTGCAAATCATTCATTCAATGTGAGAGAGATCATGATTTTGGAAATTGACAATGTGGAGCTTTTACACCATGTGTTGGAATTTTTTTATGTGAATGCAATCTAAACTTAGTAAAGTTGTTTATGTGATATTAGTCTGTACTTAAGACTGATTTTCACACATCTGAACGGTATATAAAGTGTTTCGATCAATAATTAAAATTTCATGCTTGTTTAGATCAAAATTGTCAATCTAGATCCAGAATTGAGTGCTAGTTTTGCAATAGATTGACTAACCAAGTACCCAATCACTCTTGAGGATCTTTTGTAGATCCATTGAGTGCTAGTTTTGCAATAGATTGATTAACCAAGTACCCAATCACTCTTGAGGATTTTTTGTAGATCCATTTAGGGTCTTTCCTAGACAACACTGTACTTTCAACACCACCTTCTCACTCTTGAGGATCTTTTGTAGATCCATTTAGGGTCCTTCCTAGACACTGTACTTTCAACACCACCTTCTCACTCTTGAGGATCTTTTGTAGATCCATTTAGGGTCCTTCCTAGACACTGTACTTTCAACACCACCTTCTCCCTCAAAAATTCTTCCAAAGCAAATTAATACCATGATACCATTTCAAGGTGGTGATGTCCTTCATGAGGAGAAGAGACAGGCCAACTTAAAACGCCCTGTTGGCAGAAACATGTTAAAATCTGCACAAAAGGTTGGTGAATACGCATCAAAACATCCAGCAGAAAAGGAGAACCGGCTCGAAAGCAAAAGGCCATTGCATGCACACGATAATGCATTTCCTGGAGCGTCCGCGAGAATTTCTTCAATCCTTGAGAGCGGATCTTATTCTGAAATTCTTCTGGAAGATGATGTTGAAGTAAGTTTGGACAGAATTAATTCCCCTACAGCAATCGAGCACGATACAAATGTTGATGTAGCTATGGAGGATGTTTTCAGGATCTTCAAAAGGATGCAAGAGGAAGGACAAGATTCTGTTAAGTTCTCTGAAGGAACTTGTTCTTGCGAAAGGAAAGCAGTAATGTTTACAATTTGCCGCCGAAATTTAATGTCGATCTGGCGAGGGAAGCCAGCTACTCTATTTTCATTCCCAGCAAGGCCGTGAAAGATGGTCGGATCAATGTCATTGAAGTACTCCAGAAGATACCCGTGAGAGTGATAGAGGAAATGCGGAAGAAAATTATCTATGATGTTGTGCCTGGACTCAGAACCAGGGTCAAAACGTTTAGAATATGAGGATGCGTTCAATATTTCTTTGAAAACTATCCTTAAACGAATTGAATTGAAAAAACGCTGAAGATAGAACCGTCCAATATAGCGTAGTGATCCAATTAGCACAAAATATTCCATGCTACGATCGTGAGGATATTTTGTGGTTGCACAGGTTGCACGCAGAAATGGTGGTAGCATTAAACTGAGTGTGATGTAAGTCATGAAGTATGCTAAAAATTGTAAAACATATCTATCATCTGTTGTTAATATTTGGGAGATCCTACCCATGTAAATATTTTGTACATATCCAAGGTATGTGAATTGAGCACATATTTTTGTAGAATAGGGCGAGTTTGGGTTAGGTAGATCAAATTCCAGTGACATGCATAAAGTCTAGTTGGTCTAGTATGATATGCAATAATGTTGACAATGTCTAGTTTGACATGCATATAGAGATTCACATGGAATTGGTCAATTATGACCTTCTAAAAACTCGAGCCACAATAAATGCATAATGTCCTAAGTTTCCATAGTGACATGCAAAGCATGCAATCACTCTAATGGACACATGCATGTAGATTTGTACATGGCTAGTTGAGAAATTGCCATTTGGAGAAAATAGGTAGAAGTTAGGTGCAACCTATGCATGCTAGCAGTTAGGTGTCAAGTTAATAGTTGTTTGCACTTGAATAGGTGTAGGATGTGCATTGAATGCAAGGAGTACCACGAATTTTGGCTCTCCTATATATGTACATATCATTCTCATTCACAAAGTAATGAAGAACAAAAGTTTTGTAGCTATCTCATGCTTGGTTGGATCTAAATTGTTTTTTTCTTGTTATCTCTCTAGCTTTCTCTCTCTAACTCGTGTTGAAGCTAATGCTAAAACACTGTAATCTTGTACTTTTAATCATTCTTTGATTCATTGCTATCATAGTCTATTGATTAGCATTCTAGATTGTGAATTAGCCATATCTTCTGAACTAGATCTTGTTGAACAATCTAGAATCAGGGTACTGTGCCAATCACAAAGCTTAATCAAGATCAGTCACTCTTGTGGATATTCCCCACACGTGTGAATTCTGGAATTTTCAACATGGTAACAACCTGATCTATATAGTTTCTTTTGAAGCTTGACATGCTGCGATAAACTTTGCCTCTGTCGAAGAAAGCGCAAGTGATTTATGCTTCCTTGAGTTCCACAAAATCGGTCCCCCTGTCAGATAGAAATCACACTCGAAGGTAGATTTTTTGGTAGAATATGTTCCTGCCCGAAATAGCCTCGCAAGACAAGTGATTCGATAGCATTTCCATCGTAACATAAAATGTGATCTAAACTTCCCTGAATATATCTCATCATTCTCTTCAATGTTTTCCAATGAGAGATCTTGGGATTAGACATGAATTGACTATTCACACTACCATCTTGATTAAGCTTGAACTAAAGGACCAATTAGCAAGTAGTAACATTTTATTTGATGGAGGATCAATAGTTTTACAAGTATCAATATCAAGCAATGTGTCATTACGCACTCTAAATTGCATCAAATAATTCTTTTGTTGTTAAAGTTTCATTCAACCTCGAAGAAACATCACCAAAGATAGTAATAAGGGCAACCTCAACTTGCAATTGCTTTTCTCTTTCATTGTACTATGTGAGCCTTGATGGTTGCATTCTTGCTCGACCTGACATTTTTGGTCTCTCTAAGATTGCTAGGTTTGTAATTGCTCTTAAATTCAATGTTATCACAAAGAAAAGTGCATTCAACACAATCTAAAGCACATGTGGGACAACAATTCAAGCTCTCAAAATTGCATTTCAAAAAAATATAAGTACAAAAAATCCTAATCAAAATGATAATAGATTGACCTAGATCTAAGCATTAGGTTTTCCATCATCAAGCCTTGACCTAACCCTACCATATGAATCCCTAATCTAGGAATTACATTGACTTGGTGGATAGATTAGGTGAGTCATGTGCATTGTCACCAAATCCCTTAAATGTTGCCTATAAATTAGGACCTCAAGTTTGGGGCTCAAATTGGCCACCCACTACATCCACATATAAATGGACTTCAATCACCTATCAAATCTTTAACTACGAGGAATGTAGACAATCCTATTAAAATAAGTCTTTTCTTAAACAATCAACATCAATTGCACTGATTTATTATTCTCAATAGACAACACAAAACTCATTATATTAAATCTATAAACCTTTCAACAAGTGACAACTTTACATGGTATACAGTTACATCCTATATGAAAAAATTTACGAAATTCAAAAAATGTATTGCGATCTACGTATGCATCTATGTTGCAGCGGATCGCTATTCGTTGCAAAAACGATCTTAATTGTGTGATTCGGATCGCCAACATTTTGGATCGCTAGGGATCCGAGATCAAAAACACTTTTTCGGATCACAAATTGAGCAGGGATCCACTGGTTGCAATCCAAATGAATAGAAAAAAAATAAATCAAATAGAATTGAAATTACTAGCCAACGAATATATCTGCAAAACGATTTGCATCAGTATTCGATTCAAGTGAATAATATAAATTGGACGTTCACCATATGAAACCAAGCAATAGAACTGCTCTTTTGAAAATCCTTTCACATAATACTCATATTGGTAGCTTTTGAAAATAAAAATAATGCAATATTCCGAGCAAAAATTGCATATTGGTCTGATCATATGGATTATATTTGTGAGTAACATAAAATATTATTGTGTAGTATTCTATTACAAATATGATTTTAGCAAACACATATCAAAACAATTACTAATTTTTTTAAAAATATATCCATGCATGGATAACTCTGCGGTGGATGATCCACGAATAACAATTATGAATGCCTCGATCCATTGAAGCGGTTAGCATTATCTGTCTGTGCGTGGATTATCCACGTGTGGATAATCCACGCAAATAACTGCCGCTCGGCGCCGCCCAACTTCCCTCCCACACTGTTGCCGCAATTTTCAAATTTATATTCGCGTGGAATTACTAATTTTTTTAAAAATATATCCATGCATGGATAACTCTGCGGTGGATGATCCACGAATAACAATTATGAATGCCTCGATCCATTGAAGCGGTTAGCATTATCTGTCTGTGCGTGGATTATCCACGTGTGGATAATCCACGCAAATAACTGCCGCTCGGCGCCGCCCAACTTCCCTCCCACACTGTTGCCACAATTTTCAAATTTATATTCGCGTGGATGTTCCACGCGCATATAAATTTCAGAAAATCGACTAAGTGTCACGGGTCGCGTGGATAACTATAGAGTTTTCTGGTTGTGTTTCCAAATACTAAAATGTGTACCTGTGAAGATTAGTAAAAAAATACCTTCCTATGACCATGTTATTTCCATTTGTAAACTTTATTTATTGTACAAGGAGTGATGCATCGCGATTTGAAACCAAAGAATGTGTTGGTGGGGATCTCTTCCATCCTGACCCGATTTTCAAATTGAAGGGGTATGTGGGTGAAAATTTCTGACTTTGGGGTGTCGAAAGAAAGCTCGCCAGCTCCGAATTCACCACGCCTAATATGGGCACAAGCTACTTTCGAGCTCCTGAAGTCTTCAAAAACGAAGCTCATGACAAGAAATACACAACGAAGGCGGACGTCTACAGCTTCGCCATGACCTGCGCTGAGATTCTGAGTGCAAAGCGACCCTTCGAAGGTATTTTCCATAAAGATTTGTATAGGTGGATCACCGAGAAAGGTATGAGACTTCTTTGGCTTCCAGCTGTCCAAGTTACTTGGCAGCCTACATCCAAAAGTGCTGGGCAACCATTCCCAACGACCGCCGTCTCTTTTTTTTCCATAATGCCACTATGCTTAGGCTTCCTTTGTATTTTGGGACCAATTTCCTTTGTATTTTGGGACCACTTCTAGGAGCATAATGTGCATCCACTTTTCTCTCTCCTCATAATGAGCATCCACTTTTTTCTCTCCTCAGGAATCTTTGTTTCCTCTCTAGAATGTGCATTATCTTTTTACGGAATGTGCGTTTTCTTTCCTCTCTCTACAAAATGTGCGTTATCTATTTTAGGAATGTGTGTTCTCTCTCCTCTCTGTAGGGAGAATGTGCATGTGCTATGTGGCAGGTTGTTCACATGCACATTCCACCGCAAGTGTAAAAAAATTTGCATTATAAATGTGAAAAAAAAAACCGGTGTCCACCTTCGCACAATGGCATTACACAGGGGAAGGCCCGAAGCCCTCGGGCCTTACCTTACAAAAATTTTACCAACATTAAAACTTTTTACGTCTCAAATTCTTTTGAGACCTGTAAAAACTTTCATACAAATAATCACATGCTATAGAAACTACTCTTGAAACCATTGTTTGGCCTACAGAAAAGCTACATAAGTACCTTAAAAAGCCAACTGAACTAGAATACCAACAGAAGTACATCAAAAAACCAACTGAAATTTTGAGCCAAGTATGTTACCAAAATATTCTGTAAAAATTTTGTTTGAAGTATGTCCCAACAAAAACTAAAATGTCAATTTACACCAGTGGTTCAATGTTATTACGCTAATATCTTCAAGCTGATATCTACCTATTCCTTGGAGACTAAAGCTTTCAAATTCATCAACAGATCAGTAGTAGCGACGAAATCAACAAGACTGAGGGTAATGTTGCAATTGTTCAGATTGTGAAACTCATGACCAACATGGATAGAAGTTGATCCGAAAGATACTATCTAATTTATCTTTGTACTTTTTCATTTCTTCTTCCATAGCAATTTGCCCATCTACGCTATCCCAAAAAAACACTACATTGATAGAAAAAAAAAACCTTAAAAAAAACAAAAGCACTGATCAAACAAACTATCAATAGTAACTAAAACGTTACAAAGATAAAATCATGCCGGATGTTGATGAATCCTTTCGGAATGTAATGGCGACTGTGAAACTGCTAAGTCGGTGCTTTAGATCGATTTTCGCATTTAGGTCCATATCAAACGAGCAACTTGGAAAATGTTGTGTGTAGTAAATGTGATAAGAAATCTGAAAATCTGAGTGGATGAGTTGGAATCAGTCAGTTTTTAAGATCAGTTCCTTTCACTTTTAGTTGTAGATTTTGGAATATGTCAACTATAAGAGCATTTCTTGTTTTTGGGATCAATAAATACCAAGAATAATGTAAATCTAGTTGGAACAATTGCTATGCTGATCCATAAGGGAATTTACCAGGAATTAAGTGCGGCACTTAATGATTAAACAGTCAAAACTGTCAATTTGATTAGTAGTTAAAGTTACTGATACCAAATTGAACTTTTTCCTAGTACAAATTTGGGATTTTTTCTAACTTGAACCATTTTTGGAAGGGGGGAAAGAGTGATAGTTTGATCAAAAACCAAACAGGATCAGAAAATTTCCATTTATTGCAAGTGGTCAAAAATAAGGGATGTGGCCTAGATTCCTCATTAGACCATTGAGGACGATGATTGACAAGAATCTCGTAAGTATCCAACACATCCTTGATACCACAATCAACTACAGGCCGGTGATATTCAGGACCACAACGAGAAATATCAAATCGCCAATTCTTTGATATACCCTGGCTATACCTGTCTTAGAATAATGTCAAAATGTTAAAAAACACTCCGATTAAACTGTCACACACATCAATAATCTCTAAAATCTACCAAATAAATAATACGTATAATAAAATTACGTTAAAATTGTACGACCACTTGAATCAGAGTGTAGGCTGAAATCAATATCATCAAGCTCCCGAAGCCCAGAGACATGTCGAATGAAAAAATTGCGGGTACAAAAATAGTCAAATGTAAGATTAACACCAGAAGGACTGGTAGCTTGACATATTTCTTGTGCAAGCATCTTACTTTCCTCATTAATTGTCAACACATCACTTTTCTTCACACTTTTCCCAAACCAACAATAGATGAACGAATGACACCTTCATCACCAGCAAGCTTGACACGGTTATATTGAGTATCAGTAAGAATGTTAAAAGGAATAGCAGCAATCCCAGTTTCAAGTATGTGTTGAGCTTGACGAGCATGTATCAATCTATCAATGGCTCTTAATAATCCTTGAATACTGCAAAATAATCATAAACAACTCAGAAAATCACAATTCATACAGCCATAACAATAATAAGAAATGCAGTTGATGATCATAAAAACATAAAAACAACTTAGTTGGACCTTCCAGGAGGGTACAACTCTACGGTGTTTTTAGTAAGCTGCAGTAAAAACAAAGCCAACATCTCCACAAACCCTTTAACATCTTCATGTTCAGAAAGATCTTCAATAGTTTCGGTAGTACTATAGCCACGAAATTGCCTCCATTCATCAAAAGCATTACGGGCCCAAATTTCAGCATGCTTACTATTACGCCAACCACCAATATTCACATTATTAAGCTCAACTATATCTATATCTCTAAAACAATAAATTCTACATCCTTCAGTAGCACAATCTCCATTCACATTATCTATTCCACAATCATCAAAATGCACATTCTCAGAATCAATACCAAAACAAAACAGAGTAAGCAAATCCACAAAATTTTCTTCAACTGATTGAGAAGCCCCACAAACATTCTACATCTTAAGAGCAGCATCTTCCAACTCAGATTTAACTTGATACAAGTGAACATTGAAAGAAGGACAACAAATCCCTAGAACCTCACTATCAGCATCCATCATGTCTGCCATAATCAACTAGCAAAACTTCAAAACAAAAATCTAAACTAAAAATTCTTATTCCAGAATATTATCTGCCTCTAGAAACCTTTCAAAGCAATGAAACAAAGCTTCACAACAAAAGAATGATTCTAAACCTTCTTCAAGTGAAAATGCATGAACATCAGAAACAAGAACGTTCTGAGGTTATTATTGCTGAATCTGAGATTATTACATCAGAAGCACGACCAGGAACTAATAACCACAGAAGAACGGCCGTAATGAGATGAGAAACGAAGCTAGCAAAAACAGAATGAAACGTAGCAACAAAACCTGACAAAAGCTCAAAACAACAACAAAAATCTGCCAACCTCGAGTGTACAAATACGAGCGTCAAAAGAGTATTCAGGCAGTAACTGTGGTCCAATCACAATTGTTTGTTCTGCCCGGCGGGATTTTTGAAAATCACGAAAATTTGACCGGAAAAGGCAAAAACAATTTCCATCCATCAACCACTATTACAGTTCATCAGATGGACACCGTTGATTGGGCCACTTAAGCATTGAAAACGTGCGAAGTAAAAAAAAAAACATCTTGACAAAGGGCCCATTTTGAGTTCTAATATCCCCTAATGCATGCAGCAAGAATTTGATGAAAGCAATAAAACAACATATGGACAATAATCCTTGAACAAACTTTACTGAAAGACACATTAGTTAATCCTGCAACCAAAATGCAAAAGGTACATCACTGAATGCTTACTCCCTACTTATATCCTACTGCCTATCAAAAAATGTTTCATGTGACACGTAATCAAAAAAACTTTAACCCATATTGTGTCTATCGTTTAACTAATATGTCTATCTTTTAACACCCACCAATGTTTTCACATAGGTGTGACATGTTTCAATTAACGTATAGCATTTGAATGGCACCTAACACAATTGATACAGCTTCACCTTCAGGATCATCCATTTCAAGAAATTGTTTATAGAATTAACAATGCAAAATGGTCCCAGCCATGCTTCCTTACTTCCTCTGTGCTCAAAAAATTCACCAGCGCATCCACTCCTCCGAAATTCAGAATGGAAGCACTGTACCTGTCAGGATGGCGACTAGTAGACGATGTAGCACATCCATGATCGTGTAGACCCGAAGGATGAACTTTCCTAATGCAATTCAAATCACTCAAATCCAGTAAGTGAAGTGTGAAAAATGGCCTACTTCAAGATCACAACCCTATATTGAGTTTTGATTTACAAAAAATCAATTCTCCGAATGAAAAATGCTTGCTTTTTGGGTAGAAATCAATCTAGCATGCTCTAGAATTGGTAGCTCCTCCAAATCCTTGCTAAAGATGGCTGATCCTTCATTAGGATGTATTCAAAGGACTAGTAGATGCATAAAAGAAGCTTTCTTGGGGTCAAAACATTTTTTTACAACTCAGTGCATATGACTGTAATCGTAAACATCCATTTTTGCTTTTGAGGCCATTTATCCAAATCTAGCATGTATTGCATTCTTGTGGATTAACTTTACACATTGTTGATGTTGCTAGCAGTTAATACGTATGTGCGTACATTTGCCGATGTAGTTTATGTATTCTCTTGAACTTTGACTATTTATGTAATTGGACTATATTTGATCTTGGACCATTTATGTATGGTTATTTTGTCATTTGTAAAGTGGCTTTCATATGTGCTTGATTGCATGACATTTAACTTTAATATTTGTAATTTTTGGGGTAGAATGGAGTGAGTATTTTGTATTTGGACCATTTGTTCAATGAGACTCATTTATTTGGACTCGACATTGAACGTAATTTTTTTTAATATAATTTATTTATGGACCTAAACAAGGTTGTTGTGATGATTTGCTTTTAGGACGAAGTTGGCCATCATACGTATGCACGCTTACTGAATTAGTTTATACGTATTTATGTGGTTCGACTATTTATGTTTTTGGGCCCAGTTGCTATGTGAGCTTGCTGTGTAGAGTGTTTTCTGTCTGTGTTACTGTGTAGCATGATCTGTGTTCCTGTGCAAAGCAAATTCTAAGTTGATATCAGAGTCGTACAGGGAGGGCACACAATACAGCATCGCCGTTGAAGAGAGCTTCGGGAGAATTATGTTATGCTCTTCGACAAATCATATATGCTTATTTTGTTACTAATTACATTACTTTCATCGATTAATTGCTCACGAGATAGTTTGTGTAATTTCAATCATAATTTTTGTGTTCCTCTATATCATGATGCATGCGAGTTGATTACTTTCAATTATTTTGCACCTACTCATACATGAAAGGTCCACAAAATGGATAACAATTATTAACATCATCATAAAAATTGTGGGGTCCACTTAAGATTCCCACTTCCCCTTCTTGTTTTCAGCAACTTCTACTGGACTTAGTTCTCTAGTGTACACATGTGTGAATAAAGATAATCACGTGGCCATCCTCTTTAATGGAGGGATATTGTCTTTTACATGTCTGTAATTGCATGGGATTTAACTCCAATATTTATAATTTTTATGGTGGAATGGAACCACTTAATTCTAAACATTATACATTATTGAACTAAACTCGTTCATTTGAACTTATTTCTTGTACTAAATTAAAATAGGGTTGCAATTTCCAGAATTGTCTTTGGTTGCTTGCAAAACTTATCCCACACTTTATCCATTATGTCTCATGACACGTCTCTCAATCAAAGATCTGGCAACAATCGCGGATCATCTCATTTCTCCTCCATGAGTGACGATGAATTGCTCAGTTACATGGATGGCGTGTCTCTCTCACGGGCAACCAGACTCATGGAGAGACTGCGGGCTCAATGGGAGGCTCGGAGTTTCAGTAGGCTGGTCGACTACTCGTCAACCTTCTCTCGCTCTGAGGAGTTTCAGTCTCCAGACCCCTCCGGCTGAGGTGTTTTTCCTTTCCACGATGGTCCCTTATGCGGCCTCAAGTCCAACACATCCATTTAGCAGACCTCATCGTAGGGGTTCCTTACTTTGAAAAACACTTACTCAGGAGGCAGCACACATGGCACATGATATTGCGACTCCTACATCTGTCACACCTGAGTATCTCGGCACACTGGCTGTCTCCGAGTGGAAGTTTTTTGACTGTGGCAATGGTCCCCCACACTCACTCCTCACATTTTTCGGTCTTCGACACCTACTTCCCAAGACTTCATTTCTCCTATTGGGACTCCATGGCACCGTGGTCTCTCTTACTAGGGCACTCCACCCATTTTTTCTCCCATTCAAACTCCTATTGGGTTCCACTCCCATTCAGGACTTCTCCCCTTCAGACTCCTTCCCAAAGTTCTCCTGTTGCAGGCACTTCGCCCGATTCACCCACTTCTCCTCAGCTCGATGTTGCTCCTCTTGACGCTCCCTTTGCCACCTCTCCATCAGCTGACGTCTTGTTGTCTTATGACCTAGACGTGAAGAGGCGCATAGTTGAGGATGACTGTGGTGCCCGTGTCATTACTCCAATGAGGTAGCTTATGCATGTCGTCTTCAACAAGGACATTTTTAAGGACTGGCACAAACAAGATGATAACGACAAGAATTATGTCGTTGACCAGTTGTATAGAGAGTTTTTAGTCCCCTCCTTTGATATGCAATTTTATTGAAAATGGATGGTGAGACGCATGGGAGGTGTCATGAGCCACTGCAAATTGGAGATCCAAGATGCAATGAAAGTTGGCAGATCTAGGCCATCCCACATGCACAAGAAAGATTGGAAGTTTGCGGGGAAAGAATTCCGAGAAAATCTAGATCGCTTCAAGCAACAACTAGAGGCAACTAAAAAGCGACTAGAGACAATAAGGCCTTCTCACTTGGGTAGCGGCGACTAGGGTTCTTTTCATGCCCATTTTGTAAGTTTCCCACCCATAAGTTGAATTTGATTTTGACCAAATTCAAATTTTATCTTGCTAATCTTTTTGCACTATTCTAAATTATTTGTTTATTTGTTTAAATTGCAATCACAATTTTGTCGATTTATGCAGAAATTCGTCGTAAAGTGATCTCCCACCAAGGAGGAATACAAGTATGTGTATGCCAACAATATGCAATCATTACTCAAATTATTGGAGAGACAAGGAGTGAGAATCGATTGGGATGCTGCTTCTAAGGCATGGCTTCAAAATATATTTTAACTTCACTACATTCATATGGTCTAACTCTCACTCTCACCACATTTCTTAGAGAGCTTATTCATCTTCATTGTATTGTGTGTGAAATCAGAGCATACACATAAGCATTCACATAGCACAAGAAGAGAGAGAGAACACCATTGCTATTTCCTTAAACTTGCACACTACAATGAGAATGAGTACGTGAGAGAGAGGTAGAGGTTACACCTCTTCATAAAAGACCTCAGCCCATTTCACATGGAGATGGGGCCCAAACTATATTAAACTTGACTTAAGGCACATTGGGCCTTTACCACATTTATTAATACATTTCAAGTATGTCTATAGATAACCAACAAAGTGGCATTGCCCATTAACAGTAATTATAACAGGTATCGTAGTTCCAATCCCATGTATGGCTTCAAAATATATTTTAACTTCATTACATTCATATGATCTAACTCTCACTCTCACCACATTTCTTAGAGAACTTATTCATCTTCATTGCACACAGGTATCGTAGTTCCAATCCCATGCATTGTAGTCACATGAGTCCGATGTTTATGGCTATGCGACTCACCTGGATCTAATAAGATGTTTCATTCTAGAACACACGTATGTGAGAGTCCTGATTTAGTTTGTATATTTTTTTTGTACTTGGACCATTCATGTATGAATATATATTTTGTTAATCATAATTGTCTTTCATTAGTGTTTAAGTGCATGAAATGTAACTTAAATATTTACAAAAAAATTTATTAACAATAATAAGCAAATGATTTTGCTTACCAACTTCATAAAAAGTGGTGCAAAAGACTCTGGGGTTGGATAGAGTTCATTTTCAAGGTAGAATGGAGCTAGTATACTGATTCCATTTTGCCCAAAAAAAAATTTGATTTTTGTTCTTTCAAAATAATCCTCGAGGAAGTTTTCTATATGAACCTCGGAATAACCCTTGAAAAGCACTCTCTTGTGGTCAATCCACATGTCGAGGGATATTTCAAAGTCCCTCGATATATCCCTCAGAAAATATTCTTTTCTTATCAGTCCACACCCCAAGGGATATTCCAAGGTCTCTCGATATATCCCTCGAAAAACGCTCTCTTCAAACAATACGAATATGTTTTGGAGATGCCTCGGGGCCCGATGCAATTATCAAGGTTCTGTAATCAAGGCATACATCGTTGGATATACCAACGTATGTTGGCTTCTTTTTTCTTTTTTTGCTTCAAAAAAGCCTCGGTAATAGGGTTGAAAATCTTCGAAAATGTTATAGTGTTAGATCCAAATCATAGGAGTTGCAGAGGACCAAGGATAGGATCCTCTTTGTAGTTGCAAACTATTCATTCAATGTGAGAGAGATCGTGATTTTGGAGCAATTGACAATCTGGAGCTTTTACACCATTTGTGTTGGAATTTTTTTGATGTGAATGCAATCTAAACTTAGTAAAGTTGTTTCTCTTATATTAGTCTATACTTCACACTGATTTTCACACATGTGACCAGTTTATTAAGTGTTTTGATCAATAATTGATTGTTTTTGCTTGTTTAGATCAAAATTGCCAATCTAGATCAAGAATAGAGTGCTAGTTTTGCAATAGATTGATTAACCAAGTACCCAATCACTCTTGAAAAGGTGTGCACATATAATTTTTTTGTCACAAATCTGTATTTCAATGAGGTAGAGGTGTGTTGGCATAGATGTTCAATTTGTCATATCCTACATGTAATTAGCCCATGTGCTCAATGTTAAAAATGTCACTTCCAACTTGATGTACTTGGTTTATCTTGAGATATTTGATCTTGATAGGATCTCACACGTGTGGAGTCTGTTCCCATGTGTGAAATGTACATAACTCACTTTTATAAAGTTAGATTGATTTTAGTTGGATCTACACAAGTGTGAAATTGACCTTTGAGTAAAATCTAGGAAAAAGTCATTTTGGTCAAACTTTATGTAAATAGATAGAAAGATTCCATCAGATTCTATTTTATAGAAAATATTCCCATAATTGTGGAAGACTAGCTTTTTTGGAGTCTAGCTAATGTGAATAGTCAACTTTGGAAAATGAGCATATATGGCTCCCATTGGTGGAACTGGATGACTAGGCACTCTTGACACGTGTGAAGGCTTGCTAGACAACACTGAACTCGTGGATGTACTTGATCTATAAAGGGGACCGAGATTAGAAGCTTTATTGGAGGCTGAAAATCTATCTTAGATCATCCTTATTCAAGAGAGCTTTGTGCATCTCATAGGAAAACCATTCAATATGTCATCCATGGGAGGTTTTTTGTTAGAATCTAGTGAGAGGCTAATTTCATCAAACTATTCTATTTGGAAAGTGAGGATGGAATCACTATTTGTGATCCATGACCTCTATGACATTGTGCTTGGAGTTGAGGAAGAGCCTCAAGCTGGCCAAGAACAATTAAAATACAAGAAGAGGGCTAGATTAGCTCTACATTGCTTAAAAATGAATGTAAGCAATGATCTCTTGAAGGAGGTAGCTTCTTGTGCCTCATCCAAAGAGGCTTGGTGTCATGGCCATATTTGGTTAAGGACCTGGAATAGTTATAATATGGTAGACCGGCCCTCCAGTATTCGAGATTATTGGTCATGCCATGATTAAATTCTATGTCAAGGCCAGTTTGTGACTAATTACCTTGAGAGGACCCAGACACTCTAATTGAGACATATGGAGTATTGCATGTGCATGTGACAGATATAGGCAGGAGGACTGCATGAAGAGATGCGATCTATTTATAGTTGACCTGCATGGGGGTTGCATGGTTTCATGCATAGGACTCTACTCTCTATATAATGAGGTAGGGATTCTCCCGTCGACAGATTGGATTTAAATTACCAGTTTCTCTCTTCTCCTCTTGCTTCACATGGCATGGCTTGGGGGGTAGACCTAGGTTTGATCTAGGATTGATTGGGCGGTTTGGCTCCATTTTCTCTCTTATTGTGTTCTTCTATCCTCATCTTAGGGGTTATCCCTTAGGGTCATTACATTGGTATCAGAGCTTGGCTAAGATGCGGTCTTGGATAGGATGGAGACAAGCTCTACATCAAATCGAAAGCACATGGATTTATGTTTCGGATAGGTGTGCGGAATTCTCAAGGGAAGAATCGAGTTTTGGATCCTCTAATTCTTGTTTGAAGCATGTTGGCAAGAAGAGTGGTAGAGTGCACTTTCACCGGATTATCTTTTTGTTAATATTGCTTCTAATTAGCATGGATTCATGTTTGATTTTTTTGGAAACTTTGAGGGAACCCTTTTTGAGGTTGTATGATTTGTGTATACAAATCCGGTAGCTTGTTTCTCATATCATTGAAGAATAGATACAACAGCAGTTCACCCAAGGTCTACGATTCAGCATATAATACTGGAGGATTATGTCTTCAAATCTGAATCCTCACATGCAAACAGTAGAATCCATAAACCTGGTTCTCATAATTTGTTCTCCAGGATAAACTGAACATATTCAATTCATCAACAAACATAAACTTGTCTTGCGTGTTATCAATCATCAATGATTACTCTTGGATGAAGTTAATTGGTAAAACGATCAGTGTGATGTGGATTCACCAAAAACTGATGGTTTTTATTTATATTTCTTGTAAGACGCATGATTAGTGAATCATTTGGGTTCATCAGTTAAAATTATGTGCATTGGATATACAATATTCTTGGAATAGAGTATTCCTTAGTTAATGAATAGACTGGGGTCATTAGTGGTTGTATCCCAGAGTGCTCAATTGGATAACAATGAATCCGAGAATAATAACCGAATCGATATTCATCAGGACTTTGGGTATCTAGATTCCTAGATAGTAATCTAAAGTTGTTTGTAATTGAAGATGATTGTCATTATCATTGTGGTATGCTCTCTGTCTTTAATTACCTATGATTTATGGAATTGTTTCCTTGATGCTTGAAGAGCCTGAAAGATAAAGTAATTCTTACATTTACAGACCTTGACCAAAACATTTCATCATTGGTGTTTCTGAATGCCAATTTACCCGAATCTCTTTGGATAACCAGTTATGTCGCTGTAGTATTCGTTGTGAATTTTATACATACCAGTCCGTTTACCATCATATATACATTTACCATGCAAAAGATGAGATTATTCTCTCTCTTGGGGAACAATCAAACATTTTATACTACATAGTTCATCATTTTTGTGGAAATCTATAACGACTAGGCCACCACATAATTTGGCGCCATTGCCGGAGAGATGAATTTCACCTTTTGCAATATTTTGGAGTGTATACATCTACGAATCTTTCTCATGTAATGCATGCCAAGAACGTATTCTCAAGAAACTATTGAACAGAAGCGTTTAGAGCGTGCACAACGTTTAGAAGCATATAGAAAGTCTAGAGATTTGTATTTGCAGAATTTGCAAAATTCATCAGTTAGAGCAAGATTAACACCTGAAGCGTTTAATGATCTTCTACACGCTACTACAGCATTTGTAGATTCATTTGAGGAAAGATCCGTTGAAACACCAAGTTCTACAAATTCACCTAAATCAGATTTGTCTGATTCTACTTCCGAACCAAGTTTAGAATCTTTGTCTGAGTGAAGTTTAGATTCAGATCTCCCAAGTTCATCTAGTTTACCACCATCTATTAATATGGCTAATCCAGCGCCACCCACATCTAAAAAAATCAAATACGATTTTTTAAGGGATCATCTTCTGAAGATGCGGATAGTTATTTGTCGAAATTTGAATCCATTACCATAGCAAATAAAAAGCATGCGGATGAGGATAAAGTTAGAATTTTGCCAGCCATTTAGCGGACTCGACTAAATGTATACCAGTAGGTGAGCTAAGAGGTATTAACGTAATTATAGAGACAGAGACGTTTGTTATGAATTTCCTTGTCATAGATCCAATAGATACACCACCTTATTCGATATTATTTGGAAGACCATGGTTATATCAAGCAGATGCTATTATAAATTGGTCTACCAAACAGATATTTTTTTCAAGCATTATCATGGATCAATTTCATAGAATGCTATGAGATTGATGAGGAAGAAGAAATACTGATAACATCCGGGTCAAGAGAAGTTCTGGGTGGAACCAGAGCAAGTCTGACCGAGGGGATGGTAGATAAAATAGATTATGTAGAAATAGAAATTAATAAAGGTAAGACTTTGATTCTATATAAACACCAATCGGACCAAGAATGTGAAGAGTATATATTGCTTCTTCAAAAATACCAAAATGTGTTTGCTTGGTCGATGAATGATTTAATAGGAATACTAGTTAAATGGGACGAATATAGAATAGATCTCATTCAGGGAACAATATATGTTAGACAGCGTCAATAGAGATTGAATCCAAAGTAAAAGATGAATTAGATAGATGTCTTAGAGCGAGTATTATATATCTTGTTCTATGCAATGTGGGTATCACCAATAGTTATAGTACCTAAGAAGAAAACGGGCAAGGTTAGAAATTGTCAGGATTTTAGGAAACTAAATGCTGCTACACCAAAGGATTATCATCCTCTGCTGTATACAGATACCACTCTTGACCAAGTAGCTGGTCATGAACGTTGTAGGTTTTTAGATGGATTCTCAGGTTATAACCAAGTTTTTATAAAGAGGAAGATAGATCCAAAACAAGTTTCACCACTGATTGGGGGACGTACGCATATACGCGAAAGCCCTTTGGTCTTTGTAATGCACCTGCCACATTCCAACGTATAATGACGAATATTTTTCAAAAAAATTTAAGAAAGTTTTTAGAAATTTTTATGGATGACTTTTGTGTCTATTCATCAACTAAACCATTTAGATGCATTAGAGAAAACATTGAGAAGATGTCAAGAGGCATCTCTTAAACTGTATCCAGCTAAGTGTTACTTTGGGATGAGGGAAGGAATCCTTTTAGGACATAAAATTTCGAAGGATGGTATACAAGTCGACATCGAAAAAATAAAAATGATTTTAGAATTATTAGACCAACCAATTTAAGAGAACTTAGAGGTTTTTTAGGTCATGTAGATTACTATCGGAGGATAATTAAAGATTATGCTATAATAGTAACTCCTTTAACAAGTTTATTAAAAAAATCTGTTGAGTACCATTGGACACAAGACCATCAGAAAGCTTTTGATCAATTGAAACAATCATTAGCAGAAGCCACTGGGGTTAGACCTCCAAATTGGGCTAAAAAGTTCCATGTATATGCAGACACATCATCGTTTGCAATAGGTGGTTCTTAGTCAGAAAGATGACCAAAATATAGACTATCCAATTTACTATGTGGGAAGGCAACTTGCTGCATTAGAAAAGAATTATTCCGCTACAGAGCGAGAAGCATTAGGGATGATTTATTCAGTAAAGAACTTTAGACATTACATTTTAAGATACCCTTTTGTTTTTCATGTAGATCACTACGCATTAAAACATTTAGTGAATAAACCTGATCTTTCGGGTAGAATAGCTAGATGGGTATTATTATTAGATGAGTTTAATTATGAAGTAGAATTAAGAAGAGGCAAGGATCATCAAAATGTTGATTACATATCCCGCCTCCAAACAAAAAACCAATTAGAACCTATTTCTGATGAATTTCCAGATGAACATATAATGAGAATTCAATCAGAAACATCAATTTATAGGGACGTTATCAATTTTTTACAGGACCAGATATATCCTGAACATTTTAATAAACAACAAAAAACTGTTTTTCTTTCTAAGGTAGGACCTTACACGATTGTAAATAGTATATTGTATAAATTAGGAGTTGACGATAGTCTATGCCGATGTTTAGAACCAACCAAGACGACCGTTGTAATAAGTGCATTACATGAGGAAGATTCGGGGGGTCATTATGCTCTTAAAAACACTGCAAAAAAGATTTTTAATGCTAAATATTGGTGGCCTACCGTCTATAGAGATGTTGATATTTTCATCAAAAAATGTGATGCATGCCAGAGGATGGGGAAACCCAGCTTTGCAACACATTGGCCACTTACTCCAATTATCCCCTTAGCACCTTTTGAGAAGTGGGGGATAGATTTTGTAGGACCTATCAAACCGACCACGCGTAAAACTCGTCGTCGTTATATACTCGTTGCCATGGACTATGCTACCAAGATGGTAGAGGCCGAAGCCACAATTAAGAACGATGCTAAGACTATAGCAAAGTTTTTATTCCAAAACATTATCACGCAATATGGTTGTCCCTTAGAACTCGTTAGTGATAGGAGAACCCGTTTCCTTAATCAGACCATTGAAGCCATGTTGTCATATTTTTCTATTACACATCGCCAAACCACTCCATATAATCCAAAAGCAAATGGGCTTACGGAACGGGCAAATGAAATTCTATGTAAAATTTTGAATAAAGTAACGGAAACACATTCTTCTGATTGGGAACATAAGTTACCATCTGTCTTATGGGCATATAGAACTGTTGAAAAGATTACAACTAGGCAGACTCCATACTATCTTGTGTATGGAATGCATCCCATACTACCGATAGAATTTGAAGTTCTGACGTTTCGCATTAGTAATGAAGAGCGAATGGCTGAACACGATAGTCTCTGGGAGCGAATGATTTCTTTGACGCAACTAGAAGAAGATCATTGTCTTTCATTAATCGAGACTGAACGAGTTCAGAGTAAAAGAAAAGAAAATTTACGTCCAACGCTTTTGAAAATGAGAACATCCTTCTCAAACAACAACTTTAGACCCTGCAGGCTTCCTTGCAGGAAGAAAGATGAGCATGAGCCACTCTTCAAAGTACCAATGCGGAACTGAGCAATGAACTCAGTAGTGCTCAGGAGTCAATCGCCCAACTGCAAAATTCTGCAGAGATGCTAAAGAAAGGCAATCAGATATACAAAAAATAGGCCGAAGAGGCAATACTTTGGCAAATTAGCGCCAAAGTCACACTCAATGCATGCGTATCTCATGGCAGGTACCGAATTGATCCAGTAGCGTGGAAGGGAATCCAAGAGCGGATGATCCAGACCTTCCAGATGCAATATCTGCAGCCGTTGATGATTGCCTATGAGAAGCTGAAGGAAGAACTAGCAGAGGCCAGATTCCAATCAGGCCAAATGCAGATCTCTGATGCGGAAGAACCTGGACAAGGACAAGATCATGAGATGCAAACAGATGAGCCAGCATCAGTAATGTCAGAAAAGGCCACCACATAGTTTGGCGCCGTTGCCGTTACAAATAATATACTTCGCTCCACTAACCCAATAACTAGACCATACTACACTTACAGCCATGTAAATATTGCTTTGCTCATTTCTTATGCCCTCCTATTTGTTCAACAACTGCATATTAAAGCGAAATTTCCCGAATATACATATGTTGCACTTTCACTAATTGTCCCTTCTGTCGAGATGTCTGAAATCCTGACCGAGGATAGTTGGTATACACAACTTGTAAATAATACATTAATTGATAACCCCCTTGCACCATCGGCAATCAAGGAATGGGTGGCTATCCAAATTTATCATTTCAAGAAGACTATAACCAGAAGAATAACTATTTCCTGGCAACAAAAGGGCTGACATTGGAGCAGGAAAACGAAGAGAATGAAGCCCGAGCCAAGGCAATTTTCCACAGCAAGCCAGCTAGCCAAAAGCGACAAAGAAGGATGTAAATCAGATTGTTGGCGAGCCACTGCACAGTTGAAGAAGGGGATATGTGGAGACTTATGATTTCACATTATCCAAATTATGTCATATATTGTAAACATTTTCAATTTCCATATATGTAAAATGTGCTATAGTGCCTAAATACATATAAAGGCCTATTTCGCACTTTGTAAATTCATATTTTAAGTAGAAGCTATGACATTCTAAAGAGACGCAATAGAAGTCCAGAGCCGACATTTAACGGTTCGTAAACGACATTGAGGCCGGTGATCGTTCCTATAAGGTCGACACTTCGTGCCATTGTACAGACGCATTTCTACGCAGAGCTGAGTATTAATAAAGAGAAGAGTGAGTTCCTATAGCTTGAGCATTCTTTTCTTTCTGCTATCTTTCACAAAATTACTTCTTATCATATGTGCGAACACACTCTGTATGATCTGTGGATGATTGTGATACTGTTCTTTTTGCATCACAAACATTTCTTATATTATACTGAATTTCAGTTACTCTAACATGGATTTTCAGGCGACACCAGCAAGTAACAATTCTGATTAATGTGTGTAGTGTATTAGCCGAAGCTGTTAAGCATCATTTCGTAGCAAACCTTCTTTCATTTCTGAATGAGCTATGTGTTCAAATAACGAGATTGTTTGAGGCTCTGTTTTGCTTGCTTTCTGCGATAAAGACTAATTCTCTGTGTTTGATTAAGAAGAATCTTTAGCTAATGTGATTATGCTTACTGAATCTAATTGCTAGTTGCTGTCAGTTCTGACTGTTTCCTTGATGCCTGAAAGATAAAGTAATCCTTACATTTACAGACCTTGAGCAAAACATTTCGTCATTGGTGTTCTTGGATGCCAATTTACCCAAATATCTTTGGATAACCAGTTATGTCGCTGTAGTATTCGTTGTGAATTTTATACATACCAGTCCGTTTACCATCATATATACATTTACCATGCAAAAGATGAGATTATTCTCTTTCTTGGGGAACGATCAAACCTTTTATACTACATAATTCATCATTTTTGTGGAAATCTATAACGACTAGGCCACCACATACTCTAATTCAAAGGATCTGAACCGTACACGTGTTTTGAAAACGTGCGGTCAAAATTGTCACACGTGTGGTAAACGACGGCCAAATCATTGCATGACACGTGTATATTTCAGATCTTGACACGTGTCCTCGCACGTGCATACCAACTATACGATTGTACGGACCGGTCATCCCGTGATGCATGTGTGGTCAGATAATGACATGTGTCCTCACACGTGCATGCCAATAGTAGGATTGTACGGACCAGTGATGTCCTGACATGTTAGTGGTCCATATGATGGCACGTGTCAACACACGTGCAGGGAATGGAAGTGTCACATCACACGCGTGACAATGATTTGACGTTCAACAGGTATAAAAGAAGGTTTTTGACTCATTTTTTGGTTTCGGAGTTCTTGGTTCACTAGCGCTCCTCGCGATCCACATATCACTACCACGCACCCAGTCAGTCAGATACCCATACATTTTTTCCCTCCGCACGTCGTAGTGATATGCCATCTCCCATATCGCCATCATGCGCCTCCCCTCCGTATCCATTGTACTTTCTGTTTGGCGCGTCATAGCGATACCTTAGCTTGAAATGGCCCATACCAAGCAGAGAGCACGTCTTTCCACATTTGCTTCGCCTCCTCGTCCTCTTGTAAGAAGGGCAGTGGGCACTGGTAGGAGAGTAGGTCGACCGAGAAGACATGGCTAAGGGATATCAGGAGACTATAGAGGATAACTAATCTCCTAATTTCCCGTACTCCATTCTACAAGTCTATGAGATCAGTGACAAGGTGACTCTCACATGATTTTTGCTGGCAGATAACAACCCTGGGAGCCCTTCATACTGCCTATGAGGACTTTCAAATTAAATTCTATGAGGACTTTATGCTTTGCACTGTGCACGCCAAGAGAGTTACCCTCATGCCTCAGGACATGCATCTTGTCATGAGGCTGAGGAGTACATACGATTAGGTTTTTAAGAGTGGCTTCAGAGTGCACAACTAACATATTATACGTTTTGTGATTGAAGTCAGCTCAGCAAGATGATGGACACAGCTGTTGATGGTTCTCCATCCGCAATATACAGAACATCTTAGAGTGGTACATCATGCAATTAGGGGCTCCAAATATATGAGAGGTAAATAGACTAGTTAATGGCCTAACTAAGCTATTTTCGATTTGGTTTCTGATAAGTCAATTGACTTGGTTATTTTGGATTTGCAGTATAAATGTCGTGCAATTATTATGAATGAGATATATGAGTTTCGTCAACAAATGTTGGTGAACTTATCATCTCATGCAACACCCAGTCCAGCTGTGGAAACGGAAGGCCAATCAAGTCCACAACTGACACTAGTGCAGGGTGGAGATAATCCATATTACTTTGAGCTGTAAAAAATAGATTAAATAGAAATATACATTTTTTATGTAATGCCCTATGAATAATTATGGGCATATAGAAAGATAAGAGACAATGGGATAAAAGCATCCATTGTTAAATACAAGACGCACATGTACATTCTCATAAAATGAGAAATATATTGATATTTATGAGAGTTTTTACAAATCTTGTATCATGATTGTTTTATTATCTGAACAATTCCTCCCAAATCTTTGCATTTGATTTTTTCTTCATGTTTTTTACGTATCTGCACAAACATACATTAATCAAATTACAGTTAGTGATCCGAATATTGACAAAAAGAATAATGGATACAAATTAATATACAAATTCATAGATTTCACATACCAATTTTCCATCCAATATAAAGCTAAAATATTCGGGGATATCTTGCTGTAAAAGTGTCAGTTCCGTTTTAATGTAGAATAAGGTCTAGTCCTGCTCAACCTCAATAGTAGTAAGTAAATCCTCATTTGTCATGATATCAATGCATATACGATCAGTGTGTCCAATGCTGTCTAGATCTTGATCTAATGGGACCCAAGTACCATTGTGTTTTTTTCATCTCTGATAATGAAACACCATACTAAGCATTTGCTTTTCTATACTGTATCTAAATGATATGGATGAAACAATGAATCATCAAGATCAAATAGAAATTCAAGTGAGAAAAAATAATTCTACTCTTACAACAATTGAGGTGGAAGAAGATTGGACACTCGATCACATTCGATCAGAACTTACATTGCTGCAATATGATATTCCTAAACACTTCTATTTTCGAGTCAACGAAAGATTGGTAGGTGTATGTGTATTAATTCCAATACACATTTGAAATGACTTTCAATGATTTTATTTAAACATGTTTCAGTGTTTTCGGTATTGCAATATTTCATTTGACATAATCTCAATGTTGATATTGTTTAGCAAGTTTCTTTGATGTACAGGTAAGACCAAGACAAGAAAGTCACATAGAGTGCAAGGACTTAAATAGAAGCATAGAAATTGTTGAAACCACATAAACATTGGGATGGTAGACGAGCAACATCAATGTACTTTTGAAAAAAAAAAGGAATACAAAGAAGTCTCAAATGACTTCAAGATTTTATCAAGCAATTTGTATTTAGTATTTTGAAAAATGTACATTGTTTTTTAAATTGATATAATATATTTGTGGCATTCAATAATAGCCCACTTTCTATTTGCCTATCTATTGTTCTATGGATCATCATGTGATGATATATTTCTATGTGTCTATCAAAACTATATTTACATTTCAATCAAAGGTGCCTGAGGCATATCCTTGAGCACTGTAACCTCATCCACGGATCCCCTGGTAGGTTCATCTGAGGCACCTTCATGCTTGTAGGGCCTTGCACATGATAGTAAAATTTCCAACATTTTATGCCGATACTGATGAATCGCATTTGTTGATACCTCAGGACATTGGAACTGCAAAAAAAAAATATCGAGTGTATGTATGTATTAGCCAATGTTTTAAAATATATAAATTCACAAAGTTAACAATATATCATCAGGATACTAGAACATTGAAAAAAATACCTCACGGATACTAGCATCTGGAGGTTGCACCATATACCAATCCAAGAATGATATAACGTTCCAAATTGAATACCATCCGTAGCTGAAAGCATCGTCTTGTTGCGAAGACTGAGAAATCACAGCGAAAAATTGTTAAAGTATAATTCAATATAGTTCTAAATTACATGCCATCATGCAAATAAAATACGTAAAAATATTCCTGTTACCTTTGCATCAACAACCTCTATGTTGGTATTTACAACCAACCCATCTGGCCTGGGCAATAGGTCCACCATCCTTTTGTACATGGATTTAATCATGGAATGGGTGGCATGCAAAGAATTCATTGTCATGCACACAGGTGTGCAGCTTCCAATCGAATCCACTTTCATGGATATGACGTGCACACTCCAATGTTTGCTACCAAAAAGAGACAAGCAATGAATTACTAGAATCTATAAGAGTTTCCAAAAGAAAAATCTTACAGAAAATAGATATTACAAGAAGAAACTATCTTACTTTGAACAGTATGGGATGATGAACATTGATGCCTCTTTGCTGGTGTGCCTGAAGAGCCTTCTGGCTTTTCTCTCTTTATTCAACAGATGCCCAAAAAATGGAGATACAACAAAAATCTCCTTTGTGACTGTATATGTATATTTATGTAGATAGTATGCACAAGCAGATTCAACTACTGTGTCTGAGATATATGAGGTCTTCTCTTTTAGCTCCCCACAATGCGGGTCTTTGATATGCATTGCAAAATTAATATCGTCTATACAAAACATAAACTCCCCTCCGAGATCATCTATTTTCTTGGCTACATACAGGTCAAATCAATGTACCTCTCAGAATAAAAAAATGTGTCTTTAGGTTCATTCAGAAGTCTGATGTGCAACTCTTTATCAGTTGCATCAACATCAGAAACAATCATGTCTACCACTCTATTGAGGTCATCCTCATGTATAGAAGGAGAATCGTGCAGTTGAAGATCAGGGGTTACGGGAGGACTCTCAACCAGTGGAATTGCGGATGTACTAGCCAGATCTTTTCTAATGGGAGGAGGTGAGGGTGAAGAGCTGGGAGACCTGGGCTTGGGTTGCGTACGCTTGGGCTGTGCTTGCTTTCTCTTTTTGCGGGGTGGGACAGGCCCCCTTTCGAGAGGAACTTGCCTCTGTGTGAATCCAGACTTAAAAATGCCGTCATAGGTGTTTCGAAGCCTCATGACAAGAAGCATGTCCTTGGGCATCAATGTCACCCTCTTGCCATGAATGGAGCACAACACCGAATCCTCAAACAATTTTGTTTGGAGATCCTCGTATGCAATATGGAGGGCCTCCAAAGCAGTGATATTCCACCTCACTGCATAAGGCAGATGGGTGGTCATGTCTTGTGTAACCTCTCTCACAGTCCGGTAGAAGGCTGCTTTCGGGATCAGAAGTTTGGTGCTCCTTTGCAAGGCCCTGATGTCCCTCAACCATGGACGGCTAGGTCTACTGCATCTTTGCGGACGTACGGGTTTAGATATCTGGGGACGAGACAGATGAACGAAACTAGTAAGCCTAGCGGTTTGCTTCGTCCGAGCCATTGAGGCCGAATATCTATACTACGCGAGGATAGAGACACAACAGAAGAGACACTGAGAACTCTAACTGTGATATCGCTACGACGCGAGACAGTGGCAGAGTCAGGGGCTCGCGTGATGGCGATACTGGGGAAGTCAAGCTACTATCGCTACGACGCGAGAGGGTGTAAGGAACAGGCATGGGGAGAAGGTTGCTCGCGTGATGGTGATATCACGAATGCATTTCGTACGGATGCAATCAAACGTGCCAGCAAATTATGCAAAAACCTGTACAATCCCCAAGAATGGACTTATATAGGGGAGAAAAATTGGCACATGTGAATACCAGCGACACGTGGCCTAGTCAATAGCTGACATGTGGAACCACACGTCTGTATACGAACGTGTGAAACTGCATGTCTGGATCATAGTTGCAGCGCGATTCGCGAATCGCGATCCCGATTCGCGATTCGGGATTTTCCCAGAATCGTGTAGAATCAAATTTTTTTTTTTTTTGAAATTTTTTTGTGCAATATGGGTATCAGATGAAAGCTCTGATCGAAATGAGTATGATTGTGTAGTTTGCCGACTGTTTCAGGTGCAGGATGGTCCCTTTACGCTAAAGTTGCATCCCATATAAAAAAAAGTGAACACATTGGGGCATTCCTAGTGAACATAGCAGGAATCTCCCTTTCTCTGATTCTCCCTCTCTCTATCTCTCTCTGATCACGATTAACAACAAACGGAACTAAAACCATGCTGAACAAAAACCTAGCTGAATCATTCTGAACTTTAGCCTTAAATGAAACAATTTTTGACAAAACAACCATACTTACTCTCTCTCTCTCTCTCTCTCTAACCATAAATCATAAACCATAAAACCGAAGTTACTGAACTAAAACCACAAAGAACAATACTGAATCACGACAATGCTGTGAATAGGATCATCATAATATATAATATCGGGCCACATGGCACCAAAAAGAGGTACAATGATGTTCCATGAACGTAATGAAAACTATATAACTAAGGCTCGTCAGAGTCATGGAAGGATAAATCATCCGAATCTGTGGACTGCAGATCCCATGGGTCCGCAGATGAGTCGGAACTGGAGAGAGCCATATGTCGTGGTGTGGCCCTGGCTCTGCTGCGTGCTCTGGATCCCTGCTGCGTGCCCTGGCTCTGGACCACCCCCCTCTCCCTGCCTCTACCTCTGCCTCTGCCTCTCTCCCCTCCTCTGGCCCCCATCTGGCTGCCCCCAGCCCTGTGTCTACTCCGTCGTGCCTGTGTGTCAGGTGGCCTTAACCCTACGCCCTGGGATGGCCCTACCCACTGTGATGATGCCTGGCCGACGACTGCCTGTGATGCTCCACTCTTGTCTACAAAAAGAGTACTCAGCCCCCCCCCTCCTAGAACCTCTAGGTCTCCCCCTAGGCCTACGTGCAGGAATGGTTGGCTCCTCCTCTGTCTCTGCATCAGGGTCCACTAGCAGGTCAGCCAGGTCATCCCCCTGTGCCTCCGCCCACATCTCCTCGTCCTCCTTTGTATCTCCCTCAACCCACTCCTCCTCCTCCACATAGTGTGCCCCGAGCATCTCTCCACCCTCCGAGACCTCGTCATCTCCCTCCTCAGCCCTCTCCCTCTGCCTCTCTGTCCTCTCTGCCGTCGTAAAGCCCATGCGTCAGCCTGTGCCTGTCTATAGAGCTCTCTATGGATCTCATCATCCATCTCCTCCTGTGTGGGTGGTGCCCGAGGAGCAGCAGCTATCGAATCCACCAAGCAAGTGTCGGGGTCCACCTACAACCAAAAACAATACATTGTTGTTAGGCATGTATTGTGCAACTCACTGCATATTTTGAAAGCAAATCGATTCATCAAAGCATACCAAGAAAAAAGGGGTGGTGATGTGACTCACCTCGAGCATCTGACCCTCTCCTAGTGTGCGCCTCAGCATACGGTCGTTGGTGTTCACAAACACCAACCGCCTACACTGCTCGATGGACAACCTGTTCCTCTTCTGCGTGTGATACAAGGCCCAGGTGCTCCAATTCCGCTCACAAGCTCCTACAGAACAGTCCTGTGCAAGGACTCTCTCAGCCAATCGCCTCAGGTCACCTATGCTGTGCCCGTGGATGCACCACCATGTAACGGGCCTCAGCTGATCCTCCCTCCGCCGACTCTGCTCTCCATCGAAAGGAAACTGGAAGCGCCCAAATGCGAGCAGCTGGCTTGCAATGTTGGCCAGCATCGGACCTATTGGCAAAAGGAAAAACATGGCACATGTAAGACCCCTCAAATTCAGACACTACGAATGAGTACAATACTGCAGTAACATTGCTACCAACCGATTTCTCACACGTACCTAGTCCGGGCCCGTGTACTCCACCCATCCCCAGTGTCCGGATCGTCCCTCTCTCGTGTAGAGCGCCACAAGGGGTGTAACATATGGGCTACGGCGTGGATGGGTCGGTGGAAGTAGTCCCATCTGGCCTCCCAGATGCGTGAGATCTCGCGCCTCCTGCAGCAGACAAATTACAACAATCACTAAACCATAGCATAAAAGAAGCGCATCAGACTCGAGTGAGAAACAACAAACTAGACACTGAAGAGTCATACCTATGCTCGTCCAAGGCTGACAACAGAATCCCCTCGCCGATGCGCTCCATGAACTCGTAAATGAGACCGAGGGTGCACCCCTCACGGTCTACCAGACGTAGCACTCTGTAAATGGGTAGTAGGATCTCACTAATCTCCTCAACAGCTCTCCAGAACTCGTCGCCGTACACAGTGGACTGGAAAAATGCCGAATGGGGGAGGTCTGTAAAGTCCCGGAAGGCCACGCTGGAAACCATCCGCCGCAATGCATCCTTCACCACCACCAATCGCTCTAGCACCAAGAAGTAAAACGCAAAGCGTGTGGGTGCGGGCTTCTTCAGGTTTAGGGTGGAGAAGGTGCAGAACAAGGCCAACACACGCCTCTTCCTGGTGACAAAAGTGACCAGGTGCATGGCCGTAGAAGTGATCTGCAACACAAACACCCAGTAAAAAAGTTTAGACAGTAGTTGAGACATGGTTAGCAGCATCGAAGGAAGAAAGCATAGCAAATAGAACAAACTATACCTCTCTGATCCATGGAAGCGCACATGGGTCATGGATGAGCAAGTCTATGCAATGTGCAGCACAGGGTGTCCACACAATGCTGGGGTGCTCCCTCATCATAATCTCGCCCATCTGCTTGCAGTTCGAGGCGTTGTCGGTGACAACCTGAACCACGTGCTCATCTCCGATGTTAGCAATAACATCTCTAATGACCTCCCATATGAAATCGGCTGTGATGGCGTCACCACCTCGAGTGGCATCCATGCCACGTAGGAATACTGTGCCAAGCGGGCAAGAAACCAAGACATTGATGACGGATCGCCGACGAATGTCGGTCCATCCATCGCTCAGTATCGTGCATCCATACCTGTCGCAAAACACCCATTAGCTACATGCAAAAATTACGGCACCAGTAAATCCTAAACACATGCAAAGAGATTACAAAGACAAGTTACTTACTGCTGCCAAGCTGAGCGAATGGAACTCAACTCTCGCGTGATGGTCTCCTCTTCCTGACAAAGCAACTTGCCTCGTAGTGCCTCTCGCCTGGGAGGTGTCCATGTAGCATCCACGTCCGCCATCTGTGCACAGAACTCCTTGAACACCCAAGTGTCAGCAACAGCAAAGGCAATGCCGCACTCGTAAAAGAACTGGTCACACAGTCGAGTGCAACGGGCCTGCTGCTCTCTCTGCCAGCCGCATCGATCAAGGGTCTGCTGCCTGGGCCTAACCCCTCTCTGCTGTGTATATGGTGCTCGTGGTCTGGCATGCCCAACGGATGGCTGATCTGTGGGTGTGTCACTCTCTCTGGCAACATCTGCCGAAGCATGTGGTGCATCTGCTGCCGAGGAGGAGGGTCGAGAAGCACCCGCTGCTGCTGAACCAACATGCTCATCTGATGGTCCTGCTGCTGCTGCGGATGGAACTGAAGGTGCTCTACTGGGCCTTGCACCTGAACCATGCTCTGCCCGTGCTGTACTGGGCCCTGCAGCTGTACCATGCTCTGCCCGTGATGTACTGGGCCCTGCACCTGTACCATGCCCAACCCATGATGTACTACGCCCTGCAGCTATACCATGCCCTGCCCGTGATGTACTAGGCCCAATATCCATGGTAGGCCCTGCCTGTCTGCCTGTGAGCCCTCCTGCATGCCTACCTGTAGCTGCTCCTGCTGTCTGTCCCTGTCTAGAACCCTGTGATGCAGTACCGGGCCCGTACATGGTAGACAACCTCTGCAGATCCTCATCAGAAATCCTGGGGCAATCAGATATGCCCAATGTCCGCCCATCTGGCCCTCTGACCCGCAGCAAGTGAGCCCTAACCCTGGTGAGTGATCACGTGAAGTGACCACCGCAATGCAAGCATCTCCATCTGCGGGTGCCTGAGCCATGGTGTGTGCCCACATCCCCGTCGGTAAGCTCAACCTCGGCCCAAAGGCCTCGGTCCTGCACTGGCATCGTATCAACACGACCCTAAACCTGCAAACAACAAATAATCAGGCAAACGTTCAATAGAAAAAAATTATACATTGCATTGAACAACATTACCGAGCTCAAATAGAGCTCAAAATACCAGAGCATACATCAAAATGATTCCAGTTCACACATTATATCAAGTGCCAAAGAAGAACATGAGATTAGGGCGTGGGATAGAATAATATCTGTATGAGGGATAACAGGCCACTGACGTTAGCATCGGAGTCCGTGCAGGCATAAAGGAGTGTAGTGTGGGCCTAAACCGCGCCCCTAGCAGATGTTTGCACGATGGTCCACGTCTAAACCCTAAAAAGTATGGAATCAGGGCATGAAAATTGAAATTTGTGATACGAACGTAGACGGGCGAAACGGAGGTCATAGGAGTCTGTGCAAGCATGTGGAAATGCATTCTAGGCTCAGACATCACCTCACTCGGTTTCCAACAAGCCATTCTGTGGAAATGGCCAAAATACACAAGCATTTGGAATGTGGTGTTCAAATCTCGCTAGGCGTGTCGTGACGGCTGAAACTGATGCTGTAAAAATCACTGTGGGCGTGAAGAAAGGTGGTCTAGAGCCAGACTACGCTCGATTTGGTTGCCTACAGCTCAATGTCAACAATTGCAAAAAATCAAGCCTACACTTACCAAATATCGAAATTTGGTCGTTTCGCTCTCCACGAAGCTCAGACCCACCCGGCACCATGCACACAAACTCCGTATCGTCGAGTAGATGCCTGCCAAGTATTCACTTGCGAAGATTGGACGCCCACGGCTCTCAGAAAAAAAATTTGCCTCCTCCACTACTGGCGCGGTTCTGTGCGCGAGGAGGAGGCCGAAAATTGGGTTTTTGTTTTTTTTTTTTTGCGATTCTGTCCACGATTCGCTGCAGCGAATTGCAATTCGCAGAATTGCGATTCCCGAATCGCGAAGCTGGCTAATCGCGATTCACTGCAACTATAGTCTGGATCAACACGTGTGAAAATCCCATTCATCCATTTCCACGACCTAGTACTTGCCCAACCATCTTCAAAGCAAAGCCACAACCGACAATTCACGAAAATCGTGAGTGATTTTAAACGTGTGGTCCATTGTGACCAGCACAATCGACATGTCGTTTTTTGCAAGAAGGCATGGACTTTTTGTTTTATCTTTGTGCTCTTATTCCTGATGAGACAAGAACTTCGACGCTTAGCATTGAGAGTGCCTCATCATCAACTGATTCTGTGATATCAGAGTCAGCTATTGTTGATGATGCCTTGGGTGCTGACGAGGAGGCAAGATTGGCTTCAATGTACGACCCAGCCGAGTCTCGTGCAGTGTCCATTTCTTCCTTATCTGACATGAATCCATATGACAAAACCAAGACTCTCCTCGATTTGCCAGTGTATTACATGAATAGTGTCGCATACCTCTCACTGAATGATGTTGGAGATGTTCTTGATTTGAGGGAGGACGAAATATTATCAATTTTGTCTAATTTCATCAAAGAATTCGAGGACTTCATAAATCTCGACGGTGATGATGATCTACGTGCTTCTATTGATTACAAAGACGGAGATGAATGGATGGATGGGACTGAAGCACTGTAGTCAATCATGTCTGAAAGTAGGGCATACCAGGCAAATTTGCCTGATGAGGAGGAATTTCTGAAAATCCGGAACAGATATGTGTCATAGTCTTCGGAATCTAGTCCATCCAGTGCTTCGACGACCATTGTTGCTGGTCATGATCTACATACTGTTGCACTTATTGAAGCTGATGAGCGTGATCTAGTAGGTAAATCTGGTTTTATCTTAATGAGAATTTTATTCAAATATAGTCATTTTGTTTTACAAGACGTGTGACCTTTGCTCGTATTTTACAGGCTACTGTTGAGGTGGATGCCTTTGCAACAAGACAGGGATATTTGAGGGAAGGCCAGGGATCACGACAAAGGGATTCATCCCTGTCCAATTATTTGAAGTGCTTTGTAAATAAAGAGATTTGCATTCATCATACAAATTTTCTTCAGATGATGCGACAATAATAATGGCAATTAAAGCGTTATCCTATTTCTCAAACGGGCATAAATACCCTCCAAATACATATAAAGTTATTTTTGTGAAGAGAGACATTGCCATAAAACTGTTTGGCTATGTAGCTGAGGAAGTTCCAAAAAGGTCTTCCTCCTTAGTTGTTTTCTCTGGATAAGAAGATCGATTGATTTTCTAGATCCATATGATAGAAAAAATTTTCTTCTCGACCACACAGCAAAGATGATCATTAAAGACAAAGATAAACAATGATTTTGCCTTGCATTGTACTACACATGATGTGATATAATACATATACTTTTTTCGTCTGATATCATGAAATTTACTATGGGTTGGCTCTTGCATCAATATTATTTTCTTCTATAAATTTGCATGCCTTTTTGAATCTCTGATAATTTGTTGATCTAGTTTTATATCGGATTTGAATACGTCTGTAGAACCATTGAAATAGCTGGATGATGTAGCTATTTTTTGAGATGTTCCACCGTGTTGTGTATTTCGATGAAATGCTACTCTGGCTTGCCAATGCAATTTCTCCATTCCTTGTGATGACCAAATACTTAGACTTCCGTAAGCTTTTGCAAAAAATGATGCATGATGTCATAAAATGTGCTGCAATATCAGAGATACAAATATTGTCATATTATCATTTTAAATTTAGCATATGTGCAATGAGATTATAAATCGAAGAGTTAGTTACATTAAAAGAGATTTACCATATAATGCGTAGTATGATCTTCACCCCAGGCGTCTTTAACTGCATCCACAAACTCAATTGTTGATTTCTCAATTAGTAGGACATCAATATCAGATAGTTTATCTTTTTTGAGCAATTTGACCATGTTGTCAAGCTTTGTCCACACTTCAACTTTTTTAATCCTCGTTGTTCCTTTTTCTTGAAAATCCTTTGTGGCATTGAGTAGATCTATCCAAATTGAGTACTGGATTTTAGTTGGATTTCCGGAATGATTTGATAAGAAACGATGAGGTTTGGATCCTCCTATACTTGGTTTGCATGGGATGTTTCCAGTTTTTCCTGAAAGCTTCTCGTCCTTTTGTATTTTAACGTGTCCTTTATGAAATCCCGCTTTTGATAAAACTTCTTCCAATCGAGCTATTGCCTTTTTGGCTAATGACTCTGGCTTAATATTCCAAGCAGTTCGATAATTCTAACCTCTCCATGTAGTGTACAAATGTGAACATTTTTAAGCGGAATCGGTAATACTGGTTTCCAAGTCGGATCTTCTATATCCCTTGAAACTCTCGTGCTCTTCGACATGTCATGTGTAGTTTTCATGCAATAGAGCATGGATGTTTTGAATTTGCTCCATGTGAGACGTTGAACATGCACTTCAACGACTTCAGGTCTCCAGCCAAATGCCATTCCACCTTAAAATCACCTATTCCATGAACATTGAGTTGTGTGTTGCTCATATGATTCTTAATTATCTCTGGATATTCTGTTTTACTAAAAATCCAAAATAGAATGTCATGATCTTCATTTAAAACCTATTTGAAACAAAAAATCATGAACTATTTTTGGAGAATTGAACTCAGACCTATAATAACAGAACAATATTAGCTTAAAACAGAAAACCAATAATTCTTGAAATGAATTAGTTGCTAGTACTCAATAGAATAGATTTAAACCTGGAAAGCTGCCAACCACCAAATATTATTTTTGGACTGCACACTGAAATCAAGACTCTCCGAGTTTATCATATTGCTTAATGCTCCATTCATAATTGTAACACTAACCCTTTCCAGCTTTTGTCCCTTTATTACTTCTGATTCATCTAACTTGAGAACTAATATCAATTTTTCAACACTTTCATTTGTGATTCCATAAAACTTTACAATAAATCTCAGTAAATGATTCAGATCTACAAACATATTGTTGGTAGAATCATATGACAAAGTGCCATGTTTTGAGTTATAAATTTCATTTATATGGTAACGTGTTGATTTCACACGTGTGGACTGTCCACAACATGTACTTGTGATCTCCTAAGGTGTGTAGATGCACCAAGATCAAGACTAGATTGAGATTCAAGATCTATCTTTGATTCTATGGCAAAAACACACTACTACATGCATTCAATCACTTCCAACTCTCACTCACACATGTGGGAAGTGTTCCAAAAGTAATCTAAGTACAAACAAGCTGCTCTCCTCGGGTAGAGAGAGAAAATCATCAATAGCTCTCGGGTAGAGAGAGAAAGCTAGAAAATCACTTACACTCAAAATCCACTCATTCTCAAAATCAATTAGATCCAAATGAGGAGTACAATGATACTAGTAGATCCACGAGCTACCACTATTATTAACTATGATTGGACCACACTTTGCCACCTCTTGATCCTATTGGACCATTGATCCATGCACATCTAAATTCGATTGGACCATTTTCAAGCAAACCTCAAATTCTATTAGACCACTCATGGTTCCACCTCTAAATCCTATTGGACCTCTTAAACTTCATCAAACAAAAGCATTACACTTGTCTATACTCTAATTGGCACGAGTTTGGCCTCCTACTTTATTTTGGCTCAATAGTGGCATTAGAAGTGGAAATGGATAATTTGCCATCTATGCCAAATTTGACCCTATCAACATCCTACACCTAAATGCTTGACTATGAAATTCTATGAGACCCCTATATCAAACACCAAAGCAAAAGTTTTCAACTCGACTGATCCTATGAACTATCATGATATATTATAACATAATTATTTGATGATTGTTTGCTTATTTCACCTTGAACAGTGAACACTTTAGTGACATATTCCAGAAAATACCCCACAATAGATGGTGACTTCATTTCATGTAGTCTATAATTGCTAACTGAGTACCCTACGAAATTTCCTATGAAATTGGTAAGTAACTACATGTGTGTGATCTCTGGCCTTAAATCTCGACCATGGTAAAGTACCAAAGACATTGACATAAACAATACTACTCGGAATCGCACTCTAGGCTACAGATATGATCTCATCTTGACAATAGTAGGTGCCTCTAGAGACCTAGGATGAGGAATGCGCCAAACAACTCCCTTCCTCATGAGAGGTTGGACCCTTGAGCATTATGGATGAAAATCAGTTCCATCCTACATTAGAGGATGTTTGTAGAGGATAGTGTGTGGCTCCTCCTACATTAGAGGAGCCACACACTATTATTTCTATACCTCGGCACTCCACCCTCATTTACGGGCGGGAGATACTATATTTAGAATAAAACATTGCGGGGGTTATAGTTACTTCGAAACCTATGAGTTCATTATCGATGGGTGCTGGCATCTAACTTACGTCGTTTCTACTGACTACACAAGACCCATCCAACCTCTCATACCATTCGGATCGCCAGTGCAGTCACCCGGACCAACTGGTAGTACCAATAGACCTCCAGAACTAGATCCACCAGAAACAGAGAGGGATGAAGACAATAGTGACGATCCCTCTATGGATTTCTACCTAGAAGGGTGGATGATCTAGAG
The DNA here is from genome assembly GCA_029204225.1 of Diphasiastrum complanatum. Taxonomy (NCBI): domain Eukaryota; kingdom Viridiplantae; phylum Streptophyta; class Lycopodiopsida; order Lycopodiales; family Lycopodiaceae; genus Diphasiastrum; species Diphasiastrum complanatum. Next base: position 31,499,514 of record CM055096.1, on the reverse strand, counting down.
GGCGAAGAGTCTAGACCTCAGGACCGATAGGACTGGGATTGCAGTTACACCTCCTTGTAGCCGTGCCTCTGGGGGCCTGGAAAACCCTCATCGGCTGGGGAGCACGGGGTGGTTGAGATGGCCCTCGAGATTGGAAGCATTATCCCTCAATTACTCACATAAGGGCAGTGTGGGCCCTTCCCTTGTAGGGCTTTCTAGCGAGACCAATCCCCCGTGAGGAATTTTCCCTATCAAATTACCTTCCAATAGAAATGTAGTTGATTGCAAATGGATATTCAAAATCAAATACAAGGCTAATGGAAGCATCGATTGAAGAAAAACTCGACTTGTCGCTAAATAATTTTTGTAGATACATAATGTCGACTACACTGAGACTTTCAGACCAGTGGTTAAACATTCTTCAATCAGACTTCTATTGTCGTTTGTTATTACAGCCGATCTAGAGATACATCAAATGAATGTACAGACAACTATCTCAATGGAGTTATTGAAGAAGATATCTACATGATACAACTTAAAGGTTATAATCATGTATGCAAACTATACATAGCCCTTTATGGCTTGAAACAATATGCTAGAGCATGGTTTTTGAGGATCAACACTTTTCTTATCGATCAGGGTTATAAACCAAGCACTTTAAACTCTAATGTCTAGTTCAAGTCATTGCAACATTCTTTTATTATTATCAATTGTACATGGACGACACACTGCTTTTCAGCAACAATATCAATCTTATAAAAGATGTTAAATCAATGTTATCCTCAAAATTCGACATGACAGATCTAGGCGAAGCTCGTTATTGTGTAGGTATTCAAACCCAAAGAGACAAAAAGTAGAAGTTGATCTACATTACTCAGCAAAGATACATTCATAATACGTTGATCATATATAATCTGATAAATTTTAAGTTAGCTCACTCACCAATGGACCCGTATAACTATGCACTCGATATTGCCATTACTCTTTTTATTCCAATGATCATCAAGAAGGCTTGATAACATATTGTCTGTTAAATCACTACAAATAAACATTGTCACTGTTTTACGAATATTACATTCAACAAAAATTGCAATAGGCAAAAACCAGTGCAATCTCTTGTTTTTTGAACCTGTGCTACATTTCATACAATTTCGAATGTCCATAAAAAACCTTTATCGGAAGCTCTCTGCTATGGTGGAATCTGGAGGAATCCATTCTTCGCTTGAGAAAGAGGGTAATGATATCGCCTTTAATTTTCCACCTAAACTGGATGGTGTGTAAAATGAATCATAGAAGAAAATACAACAATCCAAAAGTGATCTCGTGGAGCGGTTCTTGTATTGCAGAAGACCAATATCAGAATGAATAACGTCCATGATGCCGACAAGGGATTGTATAGGTTGCCATTTGATTATGCTTAATAAATAAAAATCTGCACAAATCCATAAAACTATATGTCATTTAAATACTCAGATACACGTCTAAATGATTAATGCAAAGCTCAAAGCAAAAAAATCTCCAAAACTTACAATTGCATTTGAGTCTGTCATTTGAACTTACGCCTTTCACTCTAATTTCCTTATGCATGTAGACATGTTGAATCAGGACCTCTGAAATGGATCGACCACCGGGTGAAACTTTGAAGTCTAAAATTCTACCTTTCCAGAAATTCCTATAATCCATATTTGATTTTCTCTTTTTACCAAAAACACCTCTTGAGGAGGGATGCATGAGAACCGAGTGAAATTTTCTATAGATACGTGGTATCCAAGAGCCATCAGAGTCTTTTTCATTACAAACAGAAACTGAGACAATATTGCTTCATGGTGTACGACTTCTGGAAGCCATTGCAAAGCTAAAAAAAGATGAACAACAGAGTCTGAAACAAAATATAGTTGAATCAATATGAAAATAAATAACCAAATTTGTAATAAATGTTGGCAGTCTCTCGTAAATCATATATGTTAGTCTAACTACGGTTAGATCAAAATAGACCTACTTCAACCACAAGTGTTAGGTCCCAGGCACTTAGGAAACTCACGGACAGCAATTACGGTCCAATCACAAGTCGGGACCTTGCCCGGCAGGAGTTTTGAATTGTATAAAAATATGACCGGAAAGTTCCAAAAAAGAAATCGACCGGCAACAACGTTATAGTCTTTCACAGGTGTAAATATATAACTGGGCCAAGTGTACGTCGAATAGTTGAAAAGTCAAAAACAGCATCTTGACAAAAGGCCCTTTTGGTGCTCAAAACTCCTCTAATGTCATCCTAACTGCCCTCCTTTTTTTTTATGTAAATCACTCTCTCAAAGAAGTCACTGTAGTCCTCAACATCGAAGTGAACAAGAAGTGCTCTTGCAACCATACCCAAAGTCGAAGTCATCGACGAATGTTGAAGACGAGACGTCATGCCAAAACCAATCGTCGGGCAAGTGTTAGCGGACTGAATTGTTTTTCAACAGTCTGCATATTTGAACTGTTTGTTGCAACAATTTGTAGTTTTACTCGCAAACTTTAACAGAGATTCTCCAACAGAGATCTTACGACCAAAATTGGTCTTCACAGTATCTGACTCCTCAGAGTTAGAGAATATATATATAGATAAAATATTTAGAACTATAGCAACTGATTCATTTCTATAAGTAGAATCACATGCTTATCAATGAAATTGTATTGTGATCTGATCGTTATTATTCCAACATTTATATATAGAGTCACTATTGTTCTATCTCACTACATTTGGTTGAATGTTAATTAACTCTCACTCTTCTTCCGCAAGTATCATAAATGAATAAATGTACGGTTGTCATTGACGTCTAATCATTCTTATATTTCTTCATATCAAAGTATGGCTATCCGAAAATTGCATGGCTATCTCAAACGCCTAATTGTTTTCTGCAATCTCTCTACATGGTAGTCTAAGGCTCCTACACTGATACTCTTAATCAACACAATTAGAACAGCTCTATAATCTCCATTCTCCAAGTAATCTAGATCCTTAATAATAACAAGTATTCATAGTTTGTATCTGGTGTGAGCGAACCACCACACCACCACACATTTTCGATGTTGATGAGCAAGCCATTTCTAAATGGAATTTCAAGGATGGAAAGGCATTTTTCTTTATCATTCTGAATATATCAGACATGTAGACTAGCCATGTCAGTCAAGCCCAATCTTCCAAGGAAGTGTGGGACATATTGAGCATACTTTATGAAGTGAGAAACGCCACTTTAGCATATGGCATCCATATGTTCAGTCATTGAAAATCCACATCTACTCAAAAACCTGCAGTTCGAAGATCTACACGACAACGACAACAATCTGATCGTTTCGTCCCTCAGACGTTCATCAGTCATGATGAACTTGCCACAGTAGTAGAAGCTCTATCAATGTCAGATGACAGTATTTGTGCATAGTAGAGACATCTAAACACACAAAGATGTTTCAGACTTGGTTTGTAGCCATAGTAGGCTTCAAACGGTGTTCTGGAGTCGACTGCCTTTGTGCTAGAATAATGTGCAGATAACAGGCTGTAGAAATTGTTTCAGCCCAAAAGTTCTTGGGTAACTGAGCATTGACTGTCATGGATCATGCAGCTTCCAACAATATTCGATTCTTTCACTCAGCTACACCATTCTATTGTGGAGTGCAGCTGGTTGTGAACTGATGGTGCACGTTGCATGATGATAGATAGTCTGCCATTTCATCATACATGTACTCTCTCCCTAAATCAGACTGCAAGGTCTTGATTCTCTGACAAGGTTGATTCTCAACAAACTGCTTGAATTCTTTGAAATAGCTGAATGCTTCAGACTTGTTCTTTATGAACATGATTCTGGTGAATCGGGAGAAGTCATCAATAAATGTGATGAAATATTGACCTAGAGAAGGCACGCTCATAGGACCACATAAGTCACTATGAATCAGTGATAGAATAGACTTCTCTCTTTTGGCTTGTCCTTTTGAAAATTTTGTTCTAGGTTGTTTCCCTAGTAAGCACATTATGAATTTTTAATGAAGAACTAGACATGGAGTCTTGTTAATCCTCTTGCAGGTATAAAATCGATTGACTTTAAGTGGCTCTTCAAGCTAAAGCTTAAGCCAGATGGATCAATATCCAAATGGAAAGCTCGATTAGTGGTTAAAGGATTTGAACAAGTTTATGGAATAAATGACACTGAAACCTTCAGTCCAATGGTAAAGCATCAATCTATTCGCACATTGCTAGCTATAGTTGCTGCAGAAGACCAGGACATTCACCAAATGGACGCCCAAACAACGGCCCTTTATGGATATATACAAGACGAAATATTCATTTATCAACCAGAAGGTTACGTCCTTCAAGGCCATGAACATTTGGTATGTAAATTGCATAAGGCACTATATGGCCTCAAGCAAGCTCCCAATGCTTGGTATGATAGATTCAATTACTTCTTGTTGCAGCATAATTTAACTTCTTGCTCTGTAGACTCAAATGCATATCTCAAGCATAAAGGGTCACAAGCTAAATAGCATTATATGTTGATGATTCCCTAATTATCAGTGATTCAAATCAGTTACTACATGAACAAAATCTTTGCTTTCATCAGAATTTGAAATGATTTAGGCCTAGTTCATTACCTACTCGGTATGGGAATCAACAGAGATCACACAACAGAAAAATTACTATAAGTCAAGAGTCCTATCTAATCAATGTACCTCGCTAAAAAAAGACATGGAGGACTGTAAACCGATAGACACACCTATGGATTTAGGATCCAAGCTGTCTAAAGACATGTGCCTCAGAACTCATGCAAAATAGCACAAAATGTACAGATATCTCAGTCTGTTATAGGATCTATAATGTATTCTATGATTTGCACACGACCTGATCTAGCATATGTGGTAAGCACACTGCCTCAATACATGTCCAATCTAGGCTTACAAAATTGGAAGGATCTAAAAAGAATACTGAAGTATATTCAAGCTACGAAGCACTATGCTTTGAGCTATAATGGTAATACAGAAGCTACATTTTCGTTAGTCACTATTTTAGATTTGAATTGGGCAAGAGATGTGGATACCAGAAAATCCACATCAGGTCATATTTGTTTCCTTACAAGCAGACCCATTTCATGGAACAACAGAAAGCAAAAATGCATTTCGTTGTCCTCTACAGAATTCGAATATGTTGCAGCTACATTAACAATAAAGGAGATAATTTGGCCCCAAAGGTTGCTATAGGATCTGCAATTTTCATAGATCAGTCCAGCAATACTCCATTGCGACAATCAGAGTTGCATAACTCTATCTCTAAACCCATATACTCATAACACATAGAAGTTCAGTCCCGAAGACAAATAGATATCTACGCAGCAGTCAAATCGTCAAGGGTGTCAAGTATCCCCCCAAGCAAATTCAATTAGAAAGTCCAAGAATGGGGATCCTCAACACGAAGATCCTTCTCAAAGTTCTTGGCACCCTGCTTAACCTTGGCTCTGATACCAATATAAAGCCCATATCAAGAATGCACTAGTTAAGCAAGCCGCAACAAAGCAACACAAGATAATCGGATGGTGGACAAACCTAGCACCACAATCAAGCATACACTAGTGAGAGCCCAACGGGTATACTTATACCCTCCAAGGCCCATGCACCACTAGTAGTGCACTGTGACACCTCACTGGACACCTCTACAACCTATCTGGGCCACATCATCCAGTTCTCCCATGACTCACTGAAAGACCCATGAAATCCACCATCATGAGTTTAGGCCTCCAACCATTAATTATGACCATATGCATACGAGGGCCCCAAACCCCTCATAATTATAATTAACTTACTGTTTGTAGGCTTACTGATCTCTAGCAGGGACATGCTACCCGAGACCAGTCGTGGGCATGACAACATCTGTAAAGAGTAATGTGCTACTTATATTATCTTCCACCAAAGATAAAGCAAATATGCTATGTGAGAGATTTCAACTAGTTTAGTCTAGTTTATTCATATTTTGGTTAATTGTCAATAAGAGGCCAAAACTCATTTTAGACTTAGAGACAAACTTTTTGAAGTTATATTAGTTTAAAATACATTCAATAAACACTTTTGGAAAGTGTGGGAAAGTTGGTAGTCGAGTTTGAGAGAGATTCAAATTTGAACTTTGGAATTTAGGCCCAAAAATAGTAGGGTTTACATTTTGGAGGGAAAGCCAAGTGGCCAAATAGGGTTTGGAAACTCTATAAAAGGATGTAACTCGTGGAGAGACACATCTTCTCTCTTCTCTCTCTCATTTCATCATTATATATGGTTCTCTTTGGGTTCTACTACTCATTGGTGCACTATCTTGGTGTTATCTTGCAATCTTGTGTGTAGAATGATCATTTATTGCTATTTTCGGTTCCACACGTGTGAAATACAGTAGGGTACTGTAATTGTATGGACAGCAAACATATTTTATGTTTTGGTTCATGTTTGATCAATATCTCTTAGAGTTTGCATCTCATTTTGTATGTAGATGCTGATTTTTCTACATTGGCAGGATTGTTGGTTTGCTCCTTATTGTAACCAAAGATTTGGGACATGGATTGGATCTTGAATGATCTGAAATCCTTCACATGCTATACATATATGATTACTACATTATGAAAAATGAGACAATATTGCTTCTACTATAGCTATGCCTCTTGGATACTATCTTGATTAGAAAAACTCCTCCAGATGATGAGTAGATCAATAGCACACAGTTTGCATTATGCACCCCCTCTTATACTACTTCAAAGGGCTCATAAAAAACCCGTAGAATCTCATAAGTGATTCCATCCTGATCCCTATGGCCTATTTTTCACCTTGTAAGGGGGCCATAGATAGTTTATTATAGCCAATGTTACAATATTATGTCTCATTACGGCCCATATTATACCTTATTATGGCCCGCCAAGTAATTCTAAGTAAACTATGAATGTATGCAAGGTACTTGCCCTTTCTAACAAGTCTTGTGTGGTGGTAGATAGCGTAGATATGTTATGTTTATTTTCCTTTTCTAGTAAGTTTGTGCTACGTTTTACAATCAAATTGATGAGTTTTGCTTAATCTTAAGTGGAACATGTGGCTATAATGTCACCTCCAATGCTTGAGGTGTCAAAGTTCACCCATTTTCAACACCTCCTTTTGAACAAATCCCTCAGTCGCAATTCCAATTATTGCCTTGAGGTAGTCCAAGCTTTTCCTTCCTAATGCCTTTGTCATTATGTTAACCACCATATCTTGCATCTAAACATAGCTCACGATGTTCTCATCTTTATCCATCATAGTCCTGACATTGTGGGATTTCAAAGCAATGTGTTACTCAACATGTTTCCATTGTTCATGAAACATTGGATCCTTACACAACGTCATTATGCTTTGGTTGTCCATTAGCATTAGTGCGGGCTTTGCATGATCCTTTTCTATACCTTGTAATATCATCCTCAACCAAGCAACTTCATTTGCATTCTTTGAAGTTAAAATGTATTTTTCTTCACATGATGATTGTGCCACTACCGTCTGCTTCTTGCAGACCCAGCTTACCATGCCATGACATAGAAGAAAACATCATCCCACGATGGATTTGTTATCGTCTCTATAGCTAGACCAACTCACATCATTATAGGGTTCTAGTGTGAATCTGGCATCACCACCATCATAGGTGATTCAAAACCTTGAAATCTTCTTCAAATACCACACTATTCTCTTGGCAACCTTCCAATGTGATGTTCTTATATTTTCACAAAATTAGTTAAGAGAAAAAATTGAATATGACAAATTTGGTCTTGTACAAGTCGTTAGAAACATGAGACTTGCTATAAGACTTTAAAAAATGATTTTTAACATACTCCCTTTATCTTCTTCTAAAACAAGACAATCTGCTTGGGAAAAAAACAAGCTTACTCCATGGTAGTGAACGCCTCATAATCTTGCATGTTATGGTTTGAGCTTCTTGCTTCAACCCATATATTATTTTTCCACAGTTTACATGTTAACTATGGATTTTGACTATTCTCAAATCCCTATGGCTATCTCGTAAATTTTTTCCTATAGCTCTTTATGCAAACTTTATGTCAATATTATGTAATTTAAAGTCATGATGTGCTATGTATGTTGGAAGCAATTTAATGTTAGACATTTTTAGCACATGTGTAAATTTCTCATTGTAGTCCATGCAATATTTTTGTTAGAATCCTCTCGCTACAAGCCTTGCTGCAGCGATCCATTGATCTGCAACTTTCAATTTACACTTGTAGATCTATTTGTAATCCACAACATTCTTGACTCTAGGTAGCTCCAATAAGTCTCAAGCTCCATTTTGATGTATTGACTCAAACTTAGGTGTCATGGCTTTCATCCATTCACTAGACTCGTTTCTCTTTATTGCTTCCTCATATCTTGTATATTCTTCAAAGAAGACAAAATAATCATGTACAGTAGAGCATTTATCTCACATTCTCCAATACCTTTTAAGTAGAGTCTTCTTACTCTTACAAGAAGAACTCTGCAATTCTCATATATAGGTCTAGTTATAGTCATGTTCAACAACTTAATCGATATCAACACTAGCATTCTCAATGGGAACATTAACATCTCCCTCTTGAACTGGACTCTCCATTTTCACATGGATATTATACGAAATTGACATCAATTTCTCATGATGCACATGCTTCTGCTACATTGTGTTCATTGAGAACTAAGTATCTTTGCTAATGAGAATCTTCTTGTTGATGGGAATATATAACCATTACATTGAATATTCTATGAAGATAGTTTTCAGATATTTCCAGTCGAGCTTGGTGTGCTTTTCATCTAATATGTGCCTGTAGACTATGCATCCAAATACATGGATATGTGATAGGTCAAGCTTTTTGCATTTTCCTACCTCTCGAGGCATATACACAGTTGTTGCAATAGCTTTTGCCCATAAATTTGTTGAAGAATTATCTTGAGCCAACTGACACTAGACTATCTCAATTATTGTTCAATGATTGCGTTCAACTACCCCATTGTGTTTTGGTGTGTAAGGAGCTAAGTATTGTCTTACAATGACTTCCATAGCACAATAGTCCTTGAAGGTGTTCCCAATGTATTCATCTTCATTATTAGTTATAAGCATCTTGAGTTTTGATTCAATTTGCTTTTTAGCAAAATTTGTGAAGTCCTTGAAAGCCTTGAATGTATCAAAAGCTAACTTGCTGAAGTTTAGAAAAAGCATGACAACATGGTGAAATACTTAAGAAAAAATAAATTTTTAAATATTGATGTGCAAATGATACAAAAAACAACCACTAATTTTGCTGATGCAGTTTTTGCCTCCTTTGCTACAAAGGCAACTTTTTCTCCCCCATGACTATCATGCATAGTCCTTGCTTCTCAATCATTGAAATTCCTCCCATTGGATCTCTCTAAGACCTGGATACTAACATTGTTGGTAGTGGCTGCCACGCTTGTGGATGCAATATGCATGCTTCAATGAATGGCTTTAGTTATCACTGTTATTTACCTAATAAAATAGTGAGCAAAACTCACACGCACAAATTTTGCAACATATGCCAATGACATGAAAAAAAGAAACCTTTGAACTGTTGTTTATTACATTGCAAAAGGGCTGAAAATCTAGTTGATAAAGAACTAAACAAAGAGAAAAGTAAGTATGCAAGCCACATATTCGACCAAGAACATTCACACGATGAGGCAAAGGAACAAAGCACCAAAAACCAAGAACTACCTATTTCGAAGTTTTATCTCATTCATTTGACTTGCACTGGTCACATTCAAGAAGATAAGGGCCAAAGACCAGGTTTTACATGCACATACTTTCAACATGGTGCATTTCAATGCCTTGATTATGAGTCTTTCAATGTGTTGTACTCTTGGGAACAAGCATGAAATTCTCTCTCACCTTAAGAAAAAAAGCCAAAACATTCATTGAACAAGCACATTGTGGTATTATACAGCAAAGGCCTTTTAGAATTTGCAAAACTAACTATAGTATTTTGGGCATTTGACTTGTTTGATCACATGACCATCATTTGTACATAATTAGTGTTGACCGCCATGGACACTGATCAAAAAGAACATCGATCTTGGACTCTAGAGCATAGACGATTACATCACATTGGCATTTAGTCTTGACTCTTCAATATCTAAATTTTAGTTATGATTCACCTATCATTGAGTTTTGATGTTTGTTATTCTCCACAAGCCATGCATTGGGCAATTCAGATTTCAAGTGCCACAAATTACAACCCTGTATTTGTAATATGGCATTCCCATCAGGGTTTTTTCAGGATAATAACATGTGTAATTTTATGACTTGGTGACTTGTTTTGCTTCAAACTTCTGAGCAGTGTTTTCTCGAAACGCATTTCGAACACTGAAATGCGTTCGAAACGGGACGTACGAAACTACCCCGTTTCAAAACGCCGTTTCAGTGTTCGAAACGACTGGAAGAAAAAACCAACTTTTTTTTTTTTCTGAAACCGTGCCATAAGCTTTGTAGTATGTACTAGCAATGGGCATGAACAGATTCTCGCAACCTAATAACCTATCCATGATAGTATCAATAATTGACTGAGGAAAGTGACCATGGTCACCATACACAGCTTCTCCTCTTGAAATTGCATTCTAATTTCTCTAGAGCATTCTCATGAAATTGGATGTATCTACTTGTTACTAGATTGTCTATGACATATATGATATGTAAACCCCAAAAACCGCGCCATAAGCTTTGTAGTATTATGTACTGGCAATGGGCATGAACAGATTCTCGCAACCTACTAACCTATCCATGACAGTATCAATAATTGATTGAGGAAAGTGACCATAATCACCATACGCAACTTCTCCTCTTGAAATTGCATTCTCTAGAGCATTCTCATGAAATTGGATGTATCTACTTGTTACTAGACTTTCTATGACATCTGTAAACCCCAAAAACCCTCAAAAACACATTTTCAAAAAAAAAAAAACCTGAACAAAATTTCCCGTTTCGAACCTGAACCAAACATTTCATACGCCTTTCGAAACGACGTACGAAACGCGCTCATGAAACATTGCTTCTGATCTTTCTGGATTCTTTTTTCTCGCAATACATGTGTTAGAATGATGGGCACAAACTTCAACATGTTCCAACTTTGATAGGTTTCAACTTTCAAGATGAAGGTAGGTTTAATTTGAAAATTTTCAAAGTTGTACTCTTTTAGCCATCATATATACTCTTGTTTGGCCAATGTGTTTTTGAAACCACAAATTGATACAAACGATTTTCAAGTATATGGGTGCTTGTTTGCCAACATTTATTAGCAACGTAGTTCCATACGAAACCAAACATAGATGTGTGAAATGTCACTCCAAACCCGATCCATCGTACTGAAAAAAAAAACTAAAAACGCTAAAAAAAATTGAAACTTTTTGCATTCCATATCTAAAGGTACGGAATGGGTTTTGCAACTATAGTCTATGACAATTGCCGTCTCTTTAGAATGGGCATCCAGATTACTCATTGGCTGTCTGTCCTGTCTTGAAGTACTGAAAGTAATCTGGACTCATGAGGTTAGAAAGCTTGCAATGCCATAGCTTTCTATTTCAGTGCTGCATTTACCTTGCATGTTTTTTGAATGAACATTTAAGTTTTCATTACTAAACCTGAAACCTGGAACATGAAATCTAGTACCCTAATTGTTTAGTCACGTTTTTATCCAGCATCCTTACTAAAGGTGCTCACCTACCATAAAACCATAAAGCTTGTGGACTGGTGTCATTGTTACAGTTTAGAAAGCCCAGGATAACAAACAAATTGCTTTACCTTTCTAGGTTTTTGGCATCTCTTTCTTTCAGAATTGATTAGATGAGCATGGAAAACAGAGAAATCATGTCAATTTTTTAATCATCATAAACTGAAAGTTGGAGCAAGCACTTGTATAGAAATGCTCACCATCTCGAACTTTAAAAGATGCATGTGTAATTTTGACCATAACAGCTGCAATACATTCACAATAGCTAGCCCATGGGCTTCTTTCATTTAAAAATGTTAAATTGAGGAATGCCAGTCCTATCTCATGTGCTAATGGTGCTCCTTACGTAATCTGTGACTTCCTAAAATTGTAACAAAAATGTGCAGGCAAATGTACCCCATTTTGTGTCATACCCTGTCAAATGACTTGCTGCTCGTGGTCATTTAAGGAACTGAACTAACCAAACCAGCTTATAAAGAAGAAAACATGAAATCAATATTGGTAGACAAATTTAAATCAAAATTTACCCAATAACTTGAAATCTGGAGCAATGATGCCTTCTTTGTAAGAGATTCAATCGTTTCCAGCAACTAGCTCTATGGTACCTCCTACGTATCGATTGTTACTCCATGGTTCCTCCTACATACTGTTACTCCAACATTTTGGATGTTCTTAACAGCCTGGCATTGCAACAGCTCAAGTTGATAAGTTGAAGAATAGCCCACTTTAGAACTATCTGCCAGCTATTAAGGGAAGCAATAAATTCAGAACATCTGGAGTTGTTGGATATTCAGAATCCACTTGCAGTTTGTGCTGGACAATCCCACTGACATGGTTAGACGCATGCAGTGATCATCACTGGAGTTTTTTAAACTTTGCAGCACTCTCCAAACATAGTATGGGAGTTCGTAAACCCGATAACAAACCAGAGTATAGTTTACAAATGAAAGGGTCGAGCAGAAACAGCAGGTGAAGACTCATCATGCTGAACAATTAACTCTATGACAGCATCATCTTCAAGTGGGAGTGATAATTCCAATCCATGCTTTACAAACCCTGCAGGTAACACACACACACACACAAAATATTCAGGAAACCGACTCTATACAAAATTATGTCCTCAGAAGTACATACAGATTGTAGTTTTTTCAGGCTCCAACCCTAACTAAGATGGAAGCATATTGAAATCAAAGGGGAATAGCTTATCTGCAGAGTCCCATTTTCTAAATGAATTTCAAAAAAAAATCTGGCTGCCAACAAACCTGGCCCAGTAGTCACATCCGTATGTAGCAACTCTGTTAACGGGTAGTTTGACCAACAGGTAATAGCACTTCGATTGACAGGCTGAATTTTAATCAACTTTCCATATTTGGAAACAGTGACCTACACAAGAATAATACATTGAGTCTTAATCCAGGAAAGTACCCAAACATAACAACAAACTCCAATCCTCAATTGTATGACATACTCACACAAAGTCTCAGACCATAAACAAAAAGTTTGCGGCTCTCTCTCTCTCTCTCTCTCTCTCTCTCTCTCTCTCTCTCTCTCTAGGACTCAGCGGTCCTATTTTCAGCGTGACACTAAAGCTTTATGGTAATATCTTTCAGTCTACAGTGAGTACAAAGGCAAAGATCAAGAGACTCAATAGTAGCGCCTAAGGAAACTGATCCCCCTTCGCCAATCTGTTTTCTACTACAGTTTATACTCCCTCCAAAGCGTTTGAAGGCTTCCTGGCATATGAAGTGAAAGTGCTAAAAACAGAGATGAAATCACTGAAGGATGAGATCAAGCTACTTCGGGAGGAAAACGAACAGTTGAAACGAGATTTTGCAGCTTACAAAGAGGGGATCCAGAGCCAAGGTGAAACATCTGCTACAGCGATGAAAATCCTCTTAGAGTTAATGTCCACATTAGTACCCCTAATGTTGTCATTTAGAATTAATTAGGATTATTGGGCCATGTCTGCGTGCTAATTCTAGGGGCCCTTACCTATATTTAGTAAAGGTCTAGTTAGACTATAGTTAGACAAGTTCGAGATTCTAGTGCTTGATATGAAGCACAAGTTATTGCTATAGATAGGTGTTAGTGCTTTTATCATATGTAGAGACATTCATTTGGCAACTGCTTTTAGATTATTTTTTGCTTTTGCTTTTGCTTTTAGCATAGACCAAAGTCTATTAAACTGGATTACAGGCTGTTGTCCCTGGCTGGACCGCTGAGATCGCTAGACCTGTTCGCTGCAATCTGATTTTGAATCGCTGAAGGACAGACTTGGAACCTGTTCGTTGCTACAGGATGAAATCAGATAGCTGGCTGAAGCAGATCGCTGGCTGGCTGCCTGAGACCTGACCTTACAAATTTGACACAGATCGCTGCATCAAAATTGTTTACTGGATACCTGATCGCTGCTGGAAAATCAGATCAGATTGCGGCTGGAAAACTCAGTTCAGATTATTGCAGGAAAACAGGTCACTACTCGAAAAATCAGATCAGAAAATTGTTGGAGACAGGTTGCTACTGCTCAAGCTCACAGGGAAAGGAAAACTAAATGAAACAAGAAGACGGCGAGGGAGATGGTAGGGGAAGACAATCAATGATCATGGTGTCGCTAAAGCTACAACTTCAAGCATACTGAAGGAAGGTCAACTTCAAACATTCTAAGATTGGACAAGGTTTTTTGTCGAGGTTGGAATCGACTGCAGCTAAAAGGGAGTTGCATGAGAAGTATAGACTATGAATCGATATTCAAGAGGATGCTTCATTGATTCACAATTTCTTATCATGGTGGCAAATGATAAGTTCATTGGTACAAGTGGCAAGCATGACAGCTGTGTGGTCATCATTCTACGTTGTATCGGTTTGGTTTCTATTCAAGTCATAGTAGCTTCGTTATGTTGTAGAAACTGTCTTGTCTATCTGAATTAGTATCACTTGAGATTTATGATTAATCAGCGTGACAAGCTGTGTGGGCATCATTCTACGTTGTATCGATTTGGTTTCTATTCAAGTCATAGTAGCTTGGTTATGTTGTAGAAACTTTCTTGTCTATCTGAACTAGTATCAAGTGTACATCCAGGGTCCATCAAGTCCATCACAAGTGGTAACCTGTGTTGCAGCGGATCGCAATCCGCTGCAAAAACGTTCCGGATCGTGCGATCCGGAACATCAACGATCCGCGACCCGGATCGCAATTTTTTTTTTTTTTGTGGAAAAAGGAGTAATGGCCAATTTTTTTTTTTTTTGAGTTTAATACTAACTAAACCATAATTGAATGGTGGACATGCTTTTCCAATAGATATCAGAAATCAGTTTTGAATGGTGTTCTGATGCCAATGGTTTGCAGATCTACTGATTCCGTTTTCTGTTAGAAAATGATAGAAAGAGTTGTAAGGAGCCTTCCTTAGACTGGCGGGAATTGTATACTTCTTTTGGAATAGCTGAAACAGGGGGTCCGGGGGGCGGTAGCCCCCCGGTGGGGGGTTTGGCCTTCCAACTCCCTGAGTGAAAACACACTTTTTGGTGTTTCGCACCTGAAACAGTTGGCAAACTACACAGTCATAATGCTCTCAATCAAAGCTTTCATCTGATACCCATATTGCCTAAAAAAATTTCAAAAAAAAAAAAACGATTATGCGCGATTCTGGGAAAATCTCGAAATGCGAATCGCGGTGCATGTACGGCTGAAACCATCTACTGATGTCCAGATTTCTGAAACCATATGAAAATGCAGCCAGTTTTCTAAAACCATCTACTGATATCCAGATTTCTAGTCAATTTAGCCTGCAGCCATCTGAAACCAAGCAACAGATCTGCATACAATTGCTTTTTCGATATCCTTTCACATGATACCCATATTGGCAACTATACAAAAAAAAAAATTGCGTTCCAGGAAACCCTAATGGGAAATCCCGGATCACGTTCCGGAACGGAACGCGGACTGCAACCTTGGTCGTAACTTATGAGAGTACCAGGAGAAATGAAGTGGATTCAATTCAGAAAATCGACACAAGTGGAGCCAACTACCTATGAAGTACAGGTTTCTAACATGGGTGTTGATGTATGAGATTTGATGTTGATATTTGAAGATCTATTTCCTACTTATGGTTGTCATGATGGTGTTAAGGCAAAGGTTATCATGTCTACACTATTTGATTAGGGGGAGTCAAAGTTCTTTGATTCAAAGGAAGTCAATGTTAGAAATAAATGACTATGCTAAAGTTAATCCATAGGTTAATTTGACCCAAAAGGTCGAGATTTGTGTAACCATGGGTATCTAGTTATTTAGGCCATCTTAAGTTTGTCTTAAGTTCAGTTGGACCCAATTTTGGTCATGTACTGACTCGTGGGTCCTTAGGGGTCTAATTTTGTTTAGGGGCCCTATTTTGACTTTTGGAGGTGCCCTACATTTAGTAAGTGGTTAACCTTAGGGTTTGGTGGCATTTGGTCACATCCAGGTAGAGTACTTAGATGCTCATTGTGTATTCCATTTTTACAGTTTGGCTAAGCATTGCTCTCCATTGCTCTTGTTGCTGTTTTCTCTCTCTCTCTCTCTCTTAGAGTTGGGCGCCCAGCCTCTTCTCTCTTGTTTTCTGTGGAGATTGATTGATAACTAGATCTTGGTGACTTGACTCTTGCTTTCCTACATGGTATCAGAGCTACCGGATCTGCAGCAAGCTTGTTTGTTGGCGCCCTACCAGAAGAGGAGCTTCTCTGCTTTTTGTTGTGAAATTTCAGCATCTTGCTGATCTTTTCAAGTGGAGTTTGGATCAGCTTTTTTGTCTCTTGAAGGAGGGCGGCCATCAGAGATCTTGGAGGAGCAATTTTTGGCACCCAAAAATCAGAATCTCAAATCTGATTTTTATGCAACCAGTTTTCAGCAAGTTTTGTTTGGAGGAGGGCACCCAAAAATCTGCTACTGATTTTTGGTTGTGGTGTCTCCTTATCTTGCTGTTTTTGTTTTCAGGTTTGCATTTATGTAGGAGGGCGCCCAAAATTCAGCAAACCCTATTCAGGGTTAGGTCAACTTGTGGCTGGAAATTTGCAAATTCTCAGCAAGTAGTAGGGCGCTTTCAACAACCCTATTGGAGTGTGTGTTGATCACACTATTTGGCTTCCTAATTGGGTTTTGGTGTAGGCTTCAATCGAAGCTAACCTAATTTTCAAGACTTCGGTTTTTTTGTGCAGAAAGACAACCATCTATCCATTATCTTTTGGGCACTTTGGTTGCAAATTGGAAGACATCTTGTGCTCCTACTTTCAGCTCTTTGTTTTCTGCAAATTTTTGAGTAGATTTGGTTGTGGAAAGGCTCTCTTTCCTATCTACTACAAGCTGAAATTTTGTTGGAGGTAATGGCTAAAGAATCGGAAGCTATTGGTTCTTTGTTTAGTGAAGATAGGTTGGATGGCACAAACTACTCCTTATGGAGTTACATGATGAAGAATCTTCTCATAGCGAAAGGGCTGTGGGATATGGTCAATGGTGATGAGGAAAGGCCTCCATCTTTGGCACCTCCTACACCTCGTGGATCATCATCATCAACATCATCTTCTACATCTTCGGAAGAACAAAAGAAGTGGGATAGAAGGGATGCACAAGCACTTGGTTGCTCTTGTTGTGAAACGATCTATCTTACCTCATATTAGGTCTTGTAAGACATCTAAAAGTGCGTGAAATACACTTTATACTATGTATAGAGTCAAAAATCCAGCAAGAGTGGTGTATCTCAGAAATCAACTTTCTTTGTTGAAGATGCAAGAAGGGGATCAAGTGACCAATCACTTGACAAAGATCAAGGATCTTCGTGAGGAGCTTCTCAATATTGATGAGATAATTGAGGATGCTCGATTTCTTTTCATTACTCTCAACTCATTACCTTCATCTTATCTTCCATTTTTTTCATCTTTGAGTATTTCTCTTAAGGGACAGCAACCCTCCTTTGATGAACTTGTTTGGCTGCTTCTTCAAGAGGAGCAAACGAGGCAGAACTTTGCGGGTGACACTCAACAAGATCAAGCTTTCTTCACGAAAGACAAGGGCAAAGGCAAGTCAAAAGGAAAGGGGAAGCCTCCTTTCAAGGATGAGCAAAAGCCCGTTGGAGGTCAAAATGTCAACACTCAAAAGAAGAAAGGGAAGTGCCATTATTGCAAAAGGTATGGGCACTTCATCAAGGATTGTAAGAAGAAGCTTGCAAAAGAGGAGAGTAAAGGAATTGATACTAGTGCTTCACTTGCTACTTTGGAGCAAGAGCTTGAAGCTAGTGGTGAACTCTTCAACCAAGACTATGCTTTTGTGTCTAATATTGCTTCTATTAGTACTTCTACATCTATGAGGAATTCAGATTCTGTTTTGCAAGTTGCTGATTTTCAACCCATTGAATGGGTGGTGCTACTCGTCATATGACTTCTCGGAGTAGCTGGAAGGGCATGTATGCGAGGGGTGCATACTTGGCAAGTTTCAAAGGAAACCTTTTCCAATTGATGGAACTATAAGGGTTCTTGATAAATTTGATTTGGTTCATAGTCATGTTTGTGGTCCAATGAGGACCGAATCCATTGGAAAGTGCATCTATTTTGTGACTTTTATTGATGACTTTTACCGTTTTACATGGATCTATCCTATGAAGGCTAAATCGGAAGTTTTTTAACGTTTCAAAGATTTTCTGCCAATGGTGGAAAATCAGTTTGGGCATTCTTTGAAGACCCTACGCACCGATCGAGGAGGGGAATACATTAGGAATACGTTTGGTGCATTTCTTCGAGAAAAGGGAATTCTACATCAAATGACAACTCCCTATACGCCTCAACAAAATGGTGTTGCCGAGCGAAAGAATCGCACACTTATGGAGATGGCCCGTTGTAAGCAAAGGGGCTGCCTCACAAGTTTTGGGCTGAAGCGGTTATAACGGCAGCATACATAAGCAATCGTTGTCCTACTAAAGCATTGAAAGTATTAACTCCTTATGAAGTTTGGTATGGAAAGAAGCCTACAATCTCTCACTTTCGCATTTTTGGTTGTACGGCTTATGCTTTTGTTCCGGATAAACTTCGTACAAAGCCTGAGGATAAAGGAGTTAAAGGCATTTTTGTTGGTTATAGTAGTGAAAGCAAAGGCTATAGGCTGTTCAATTTGAGCACTAACAAGATTGTTGTTAGTCGTGATATGCATTTTGATGAAAAGAATTCATTGGATGTGACCCCAACTCATATCTTGAAGGGGGACAGCCCACATAGTGTGAATGTTGAAGTTTTTCCAGATTTGGTACCATCTTCTATTGCTGGAGATAAGGGGCAGCAATCAACCAGTTTCGACCTGCCCAACACCTCATCAAGTTTAGAGCCTAATGTTCATCAAGAACCGCCCGTTGTTGCTCAAAATCAGCCTGCAGGAACTGTTGGACAGCAAGGATCAGTTTTGGAAGATCTTGGACAGTCAAGTGCGGTGTCGGAGGATCTTGGACAGCAAATTGTAAGAAGAGACATGGCTGTTGGACAGCCCGAAACAGTCCCACGGTGGCTGTTGTCAACTTTGCGGGACAGCAAAGTAAGTTCATTTTATGATGGAAAGACACATGCCTCTACAAAATCAGTGGACTATGTTGATTTTTCAGATTTTGCTCTTACATCTCATGGAGATGTTGCAGAAGATCCTGTTTTCTATGAGCAGGCCAAGGGAGTAAAATGTTGGGAGGATGCGATGCAAGATGAGTATGTATGACTCACTTATGAAGAACCAGATTTGGGTTCTTGTTTATCTTCCTCATGGGAAGAAGGCAATTGGTTCTAAATGGGTATACAAAATCAAGTATAAGGCAGATGGTACCATTGAAAGGTACAAGGCAAGGCTCGTTGCCAAAGGCTATGCTCAGCAAAAGGGGATTGATTATGAGGAGACTTTTTCTCCTACTGCTCGGATGACTACCATGAGGGTAGTAACTTCTTTGGCTGCCCACTTTGGTTGGCGTTTGCGGCAACCTGACATAAAGACAACATTCCTCAATGGTGATCTCAATGAGGAAGTGTACCTTCAACAACTTGCTGGTTTTTTGGTTGAAGGCCAAGAAGATAAAGTTTGTCTTCTCAAGAAGGCACTTTATGGACTGAAGCAAGCTCCGAGGATGTGGTATCAAAAGATACATGCCTACTTTTGTGATCGTGGGTTTACTAATAGTCCTAGCGAATCTACTCTTTATGTCAAGCATACTTCAAATTATATCATCATTATTTTGCTTTATGTTGATGATATTATTATTACGGGAAGTAATGAGCAGCAGATTGATGCCGTAATACTTGATCTTGGTATGGTTTTTGAAACCTCAGACTTAGGCCTATTGCACTTTCATCTTGGTCTTGAATTTGTACAAGAAGGGGCTGGAATTTTCATCTCTCAAAAACGCTACAGTGTTGGTTTTGTTACATAGTGAAGATTTCAGTTTTTGCATTGTCATTTAAGGAGGGTGTTAGAAATAAATGACTATGCTAAAGTTAATCCATAGGTTACTTTGACCCAAAAGGTCGAGATTTGTGTAACCATGGGTATTTAGTTATTTAGGCCATCTTAAGTTTGTCTTAAGTTCAGTTGGACCCAATTTCAGTCATGTATTGACTCGTGGGTCCTTAGGGGTCTAATTTTGTTTAGGGGCCCTATTTTGACTTTTGGGGGTGCCCTACATTTAGTAAGTGGTTAACCTTAGGGTTTGGTGGCATTTGGTCACATCCAGGTAGAGTACTTAGATGCTCATTGTGTATTCCATTTTTACAGTTTGGCTAAGCATTGCTCTCCATTGCTCTTGTTGCTGTTTTCTCTCTCTCTCTCTCTTAGAGTTGGGCGCCCAGCCTCTTCTCTCTTGTTTTCTGTGGAAATTGATTGATAACTAGATCTTGGTGACTTGACTCTTGCTTTCCTACAGTCAAGAAATCGGGTGATATGTTGTCACACATCAGATCGAGACATAGTCCCCACAGACTAAGACATACTACTAGACACAATACCCACAAGTCCAAGCAGCAACTGCATTCATCACGTTCAGAGCATTCCATGAGTTTGATTACGTCCTACTTTACAACTCCGGCATAGTTCTGAGACTGGACTTGGTTTCATGATATTTGAGCTCCTTTTCTACTTTTAGTACAAAGATATGTATCAAACTTAGTTTTGTTGCTCTAGTTTTACCTGGTATGTTATTTTTACAGAGACATTTTTTATACGCTCCCAAAGTATCACACACACTTTAGATGTATATATTTGGTCTTTTGTACCTTCGGGTACCTAAAAGACATACATTAATAAAGCTTCTTCTTCTTCTTCTTCTTCTTCTTCTTCTCTCTCTCTCTCTCTCTCTCTCTCTCTCTCTCTCTCTCAAAATAGGTCTAAAAGGCCCGAATCGGGCTTCTGCCCGAGGGCCTTTTTTTACCAGTCAGCCGATTCAAACAGGTTGCCGATTCAAATCACTGATTCGTGCAACTTCAAACTAATTTCCCAATTTGAATTGTGGGTTGGTTCCAATTGGGTCAATTCATGGTTTGAACCACAATGCAATGAAAAATTCTTTGGCTTCCACAAGCAGCCTTCCACTTAAGAAGACATACTTTTTTTATTGCTGCTCCATTCATTCTTCCATAAAGAGATATTAATGTGGATCTTGCACAAACTTTCACGACACCATATTGAGCAAGCAAAAAACCCCAATAGAATACAAGAAAATGGTGTAGGTCAGTTGCTATATTTTCATATATGTATGTAATGACTTTCTTAAATTCTTATGGCTCATGATAAAAGCTGCCAGGTATTGTCTCTGTACAACACCTCGCAGGTGTATAGAAAAGTGAGGTTCCAAGGCACAGACTTTGGAAATTCTTCCAAGCATAGACGTGAAAACTAGTAAAAGTATGGATACACTTGGATGAATAGTGGAAATGATTGGGAACAAGAATCAGGTTTGTACATACATTTTCTATTTCGCTTACGACTTCAGACACGGCCTGGATATTTCTATTCAGCATAAACAATCAACATTCCTTAGGAAATTTTAGTATAGGTGCAACAAAAATATGCCTCTTAAACTGTAAATTTATCTACAACCTCATCCAAAAATGGGCTGAAAAGGAAATTTGTGACAAACCTTAAAAACAAGAATATTTTGCTTCGGGTCATCTTCAAAAGCCTCTGTATGCACTCCCTGAGTTCCTAATTCTTCTGGTAGACAAAACTGTGAAGCTTCCATCCTAGATGTAGCCGGACTTTCTGTATCGTCTTTAGATATTCTTCTCTCAAAACCAGTCAGGTCCTTTCCCATCCAAGCACCTCTTTCTAAGCTGCTTTCAATGTCTTGAGGCCACTGAAAGGTGTCTTTGACCATAGCAGTCACAAGGACACACAATGTCTCCAGCTCCTTGGGTGAAACTTTAGGAATCTTAGAAAGTAATACCTGTCAAACAAGAATTATTACCAGAATAAGAAGGGTTTTTGAGTGCTGGAGCATACTATTGAAGTCTATGTCAGCAATGCACTTTGTCCACAAGATGTCGAAGGCGTAGAATTCAACTTGGTCCACAACCAACTGCGAACATTTAAAAGATCTCCCTTTCACATATCCCAGCAAGTTATAATTCCACAAAAGCTCACGCAAACCTTACACAAATAATTCGATCCTAAGTATCATTATGCAAGTACTGATTATAGGCCTAACACAATATTATACATAAGAAATCTCAAAGTTGGAGAAAGGTCATATCTCACTTGTTTTAAGTATGAGAATGATGTTGCCTTATTGTCAGAAACTATAGCACATAATAGATTACACCCAGAAGTCAACAATTGAGGCCCAAGACTAACAAATCAAGCCTCCAAAACCTTCAGTCTATACTAATTTTACACTCTTCACCTGTTGAATGTTTCAAAGAACATCCAAAGCAAGTCAAATGTACTTGCCTTCTCTCTTTCTTTCTTTCTCTCAGAGTAAAACAACACGATGGTATAGATGTTATTTGCTTATGCATGTTACAAGGATATAGAAGGGTAACATACCTTGCTTTTAACACGTGTCAAGGGATTTCTCCAGACAAGGAGTTTCTGAAAAGAAGTTGAGAATCCACTTGATCCATCCTTGGTTATTTGTGAAAGAACTGCAAAATTTCCTCGCCTTGAAAGAATAAAAAGCCCCACAAGCATAAAAGCTCCCACAAAACCGAAGAGCACCTTAAATGGCAATGCCAAAAATCCCTGCACTCAAACTAATAATGCATAAGTTTGTACAAACACTATACAGACACTGTACATTCTGCAGGATGTAGACTATGGATAGTAAACATTTACCAACATAAAATCTTATATTGAAATCGAAATTTTGAATTTATTATTTGAATCAAAAAAAGGAGATGGTAAGCACCTTACTTCTAGAATAGTATGGTGGTACAACAGTGTGCTCATTTGGAAGCCTCTTGTGTTGGCAGGTGTAACGATCTTCATAATAGAGATCTAGCAAATTTGCCAAATCTACCTAGGTGGAAGAATGCTCGAAAAAATTAGTCATGGAGAAGTTGCAAATCTGAACAATATGCTATATTTTAACAATCAAGCATACACGAGTAAGAGGAGGTCATTTGAATACAAAGGACCTCCTCTTACTTGTTCCACTCCAATTGCATAGACTTTGCAGAGTCACTTTAAGAATGTCACGTTAGTCTACTGTGTTTCAAAGAAAACTCACAAAACAATAAAAAAGGGCTCTTTCATTCATAAGTAATGCTTCAAAGCAAGAGTCTAAAATGTTAAATTTGTTATCTAATGTCATGAATCTCAGACATGCGCGTCCGGGCCGGACGCGGGCAATCCGCGTCCGCGTCCGGTGTCCGGACCCGGACGCGGCAGACCCCTGGACGCAGGGTCGGACGTGTCCAATTTTTTTTTAGTTGTTTAAGGCTATTAAACAATAAAAAAAAAAATTTATAAATTTATAAAAAAAAAAAACAGATGCGTCCGGACCCCCCCTGGTGCGTCCGCGTCCGGACGCAGACGAGCGTCCGGACGCAGCATCCGCTTCCTTAGGTCATGATGCAGGCATGCTACAGATGCTTATAATAGCAGACTAATATCAGATCTTTATGTAAATATTGACTGCTGCAAATGATTATAAATGCAAAAGCTTGAATATAATGAAAACCACATGCATGAGATCTATGTAATCTAAAGTACCAGCTGAGCATGCGTAAGCTGCATCTCCCAAAGGGAGCCATTTTTGTGCCCTCCTTGAACATCTGCAGTTATCACATCTAAATTGGCTACTAGCCGGTGAACTGGCACATGGTCATAAATCCATGACTCAGAAGCAATAACTTTTGATGAAATGAATAATATGGTAGATTTTTGTATTGGCCACCATATTCGACTTGCCATCACTGGCTCGGTGCTTGCTATCTCTTTCAAAGTAAACAGCTTAACTTTTTCATCCATGTGTGCTGAAATCTCAGTTTCAGAAAGGGGCAGCAGCTGAAAAGCCGACTTGAGGGTAGGAAGTGAGTGAGATTTCTCCCACGGGAACCTAGGCTTTATCCAACTTCGAGATTCCATTCCACGTTCCTCAAAATTTTGACTTATACCAGCCATCATATAACTAAAAACTGTCTCTGAGATGCCTTTCAATGCATTCAAGTCTGAAGACTCCAGCCTGGCAACCACATTCATCTGCCCAACGTGAAACAAAAGTTAAGGTTTTGAGCATAGAATTACAAACTACTTCTTGCATCCACCAAAAAATTAATTGTGTCTGAAGACTCTGAACATACTGAAGCAATAGACTGGCATGAATTTCATACAGGCAACATCAGAAAGACAAGATTGGAGTGTTTCAGTCAATTAAGTATTTGAGACACAATTGCAAGCAGTTGAGACAAAAGACAAGATTCCAAATAACATTCAAGAAGATACAAAAATGAAATGTGGTAATGCTAGAAGGTGCTCATCGGACACTATCAAAAAACTGGGCCTCACCGTGCAACCGACCAAAATAGTATGGTCTTCTACATGTGTTCACTTCATAATAGTATACACCATATCTTGGAAATCAGATAAAAATAGTCCTCCAATAAGTAGTGAGTTGGTTAGGACTTCATAAGGTGGGGGGTTCAACTCCAATCCGCCACCCACACAAATAAGGACATACAAGAGAAAAAATGCAAAACAAAAATATTAAATAAGTAATGGGATCAATAAAATTACAAATAGAGGCACATGTTGCTAAAGAGCAAGCATGTGTGAACCTTAGTCTTTCCTATGACTGCATATCAATTTTCCCAATTAATTTCTGCATAAGCATGAGAATACAAAGAAACGCCAGACAAGCCATAGAACAATATTCACTTTCACCAATACCCATCTAAGTAGTGAAAAAACGCTGACCTTTTCATTTGGAAGAGATGTCATGTTCCGAAAACTTCCAGGAGACTGTATACACAGCTCAAATTTTAGAAGTTCTGTCATCACTACTACCTCAAACGCTCTAGCAATCGCATTTTTTAAAGCCCACCTAGAGTACATAGAAGAGGCTTTCTCGTGCCACGATGCCTTAGCTCTCTCAATAACCAAAGTACTTGGAGCAAGCTGCATGAGAAAATGACATATTAGAAAAACACAAAAGTCATACAACAAATGAGGATGTGCTGCCCTTTGTATGCACAGGTAGTAAACAAATTGGCTTTAAATGCAAAAAAATGGAAAACAGATGGTAGATGATGTGCTCATTCTAAATATAATAAATCTGCAGACTTTTCAGTATAACAAGCATTTGAAATCAAGTACTTGAAGAATCTTGGAAACTTGTCACATTTGCATTGACATAATTGGTTTGTGTAACTAATCTAAGATGAGCCTGAGCTCACAACACAGTCAAGCAACAACTTCATAAACAGTAACACTATTGTCTGATATTGGATCTCGTTTCAGCTTGTGACCAAAATTTAAATGATGGACTTTCAGTATAGAAGTTAGAGAACTTTTGCAATACTCTCACAACATAAGGGGCTACAAAAAAGTTCATTAATTACAAAGATAGGTTTCAACTTTCAAGTCAATATCGCTTCATTCTAAATGAATTATGCATCAGCTCTTACATGTATCACATATACCTATATCCTGAACTTAAACATACAGTCTTCATAATCTCTGAGGGTGCCATTCTTGCAATAAACAAATCACTGGTTACTGGTCTTTCACTATCATTCTTTCTGGGCTTTACGTTTGCACCTGAAGTGCCATGCTTCAAAAAAACTACATAAATGCTCCACGGTCAACAAAAATTCCTTTTAGCAGAGAAAGAATTTGGTAAAAATGCCAACAATAACTTTGTCATCTCTCACTGGCTAAGACACTTCTTCAGTTTCTATATTTCCAAAAAAATGTCTAGAGCCAACAATTAAAGGTAAGTAATGAATAAAAGTGTGATGCGTACTAAATGCAACAAAATTTGGTCCAACAATAAACAATCGATCCGTATTGAGAGCCTAAAATCATTGAAATGAGCTAAAAAGCAAAAGAAAAGTAAAATCTAAGCAGCCTTCTTGATCCCACTTCTCTCATGAACCCCAAGACTAAGCATTTTGAAACGTACTGAAAGTACAAAACACCAAATAAATATTTGATCACCATCATTGTAAATTTTTATTTTTTGAATCAATGACAAGTAACAAATGACAGGGCTGCCTGAAATAGAATGTTTAGGACTATTTTGCTGCCGACTGTTTGAGTAGCTCATATGTTGATAGGGATACGGGAAATATCAATCAAAAATAGAAAAAACAAACTTTGCAAGTGCATCGTTCAAGTGACAAGGCAACATGATGGAAAAACAAAATTTCCTGTGTAGCAATGAGTTCATCAATGATGCTATACACATTACTCACAAATGAATAAATAAGTTGCTAAACAATGGCATTGGCCCCCAAAGGGATGGTTTAGGAAGTAGCAGTACATATTATTAGCCCCGAAAGTTATCATCATGCTTGAGTCCAAAGTAGTAAGTACTATGATTAGGAATGCAAGCTGCGCACTGACTGGATCCCCATAATGTCAATATGAATTCTACAGTCGTAGCCTCTGTCGAGTGGAAATAAATGGTCCACTCAATAAACTTTGTCCGTGTCATCTTTCATTTGCCTGTCTTGCAAGGCTAGAGTGGGAACCAATTTGTTGTTAAAACAGCCCTTAATTCCATCTATCATGTCCAAGGGCCAATAAACTCATGTGAAATCTTCAATTGGTGTTTTATTACACAATTTTTGAGAAAAGAAATTTTTTCAAAGAGAAAAAAATAATTGTTTCCGAAGAACATTCCAAACCAAATAGGTTCAGAACGTAGCTATTCGTCGGAAATCTTGAGGATTGGCAGCGGGAAGTAGAGCCGCGATGGCGGGGTCGTAGGAACAAAAGCACGTCATTAGCAACAATAATCAAGATGATTGAAATCAATAAAAGCACAATAGAAGAAAACAATAGTGGAGACAAAATGTTGCGCACTCTGATTGATGAAAATTGAGTACAAATTGCTTGAAGTGATAACTTCAGCTTGATCGTTGAGCGTGATAACGCTAGCTACAGTAATTCTTCTTGTGAGAAGATGGATTAGTGATCAACTATATTTATAGAGTTCTTAGTTGATTCTATTTTTTAGCAAAATTATCTACTTGACAAATATCTACATGCTAAATTCTGTTAAAATATCTAGCATTAAATGCTATCTGCTATTTATTACAACCCGCCTGTAGCCCCCCCAGCAATAAAGTATGTAAAATAGTTGGTGAAACTGTCATAATGACTTCTGACAGTTTATTTGGATCGATTTTTCCCTGATGGGAGAATTCGGTTTGAGTCGACGAAGTCGGCCCGAATGGAGTTAGTGTTTGAAATGTACGATGTCAGAGTAAGTCCAGTACTTCGATGTCGAGCAAGTCAAGTCTTGAACATATGTATATACATGAGAAGTCGATAGTTTGATGAAGTTCGTTGACTTCGATTGTTCATGGAGTCAGAGTATTTAACAAGGTTTTGCAGGATGCTCATTATTGAATGGATTTGAGGCCTGAGCATGGCGAATTCCAACACTCCCCTTTAATGTGGATCCTAAAAATATTTTATTTTCAGATTTAACATGTCGTTAAATTCTGAGATGGTGCTCCTTTGATAGAGCCTTTGTGAAGTAATTCTACTGCCATAAGATCTGTCCTACAGTAAAATAAAGACACATATTCCTTGCTTTGCACTTTTTCTCTAAGGTAGTGATACCAGTATGTCGATATGTTTGCTTCGAGAATGAAATCTCGGATCTATTGTGCTTTGATTGACACAGAAAAACATATAGTCCGTTTGGATGTGACTGAGCAAGGTCGATATCTGCAAGCAGCGTGGCCTTAGTCAAAATTGCCTTCCTTGGTACATTTTTGGTGGCAGCTATGTATTCTGATTCGTTTGATGATAATGCTACTGAGTTCTGCTTTCCTGCCGCTGTTCCAGAAAGAATGGGCCCTTGATTGTATCGAAAGCTCCAGCCATCCGCATATGTGTATCCTTCGATGAATGTTGGTAGGTTGGCTGCCTCCATAACAGATGCTGAGATTTTAGGTTGCTTGGATGTACTTCATAGACCTTCATGAGTGCTTTCCAATGGGTTTTGACCTGGATTTGATAGGAACTGGCTGAGTGAGTTGATCGAGTATGCAAGGTCTAGTCCCATGTGCAGACCATATACATCAGTGAGACCGATGATGGAGTAGAAATAGGATATTGCTTTCATTTCCTCCTTTTCATGCCTCTGTTTGAGGAGAATTGTTCCTTGAAGCTTTAGTCAGGGTCAAGTGGAAAGTGGCTCGATTTGCATTTGGCCATTCCATACTTTTCCAGCACGTTGGAGAGATATCTTTGGTTGACTGATAAAAATCAGTTTTGTTGGGTCAGATTCGAAAATTTTGATTCCGAGACAATAATGGGCTGGAACCATATTAGTCATTTTGTACTCCAAGGGCCAGCATGCATTTTGTTTCCTTCATCAAATTCAGATTGTTACTGAATAATAGTGTATCATCTGCATAGAGAGTGATGATAATGAAGAAATTAGAAACAGACTTGTAATAAACATTTGAGTCTGCCGAGTTTGGATAAAAACCATGTCTCGACTCAAAAAATGCATTTGGTTTTTCTAGAACCAGGCTCTTGGTGACCTGTTTCAGTCCATAGAGAGCCTTGTGGATTTGCACACAGGTGTTGCTTGCCTTTCAATTCTCTCTGGCTTGCGACATATAGATCTCCTCTTCGATAGTTCCATTGAGGAAAGCGGATCTGGACATCCATTTGATGCATCGCATTCCGAAACTCCATGTTCTGATCACATTCTGGAATGCTACGCTGTGAAAAGTTCTGAAATTTAGGGTCATTCCAAAGCGGAACTTCTTTTTTGGTGGTTTTTCTTTCTTATTTCTATAAGTGTCTTCAGGAAAAAAAAAAAAAGCCTAGAAAGTTTTTTAAAACAGTAATGCATGGGATGCTTACACAAGTTTCAGTTCCTTCAACGAGATGAAGATAGCATTTATAAACTATAAATGCAACTCCATGGATGTTCTACCGTATATTCAAGTCATTGTCGCGGGGATTCAGACTAGAATTTTCAGTGATGAAGGGTTATGATTTTGGTTCTGAAGGGCTGAAATGTGCCGTCTTCCTCATAGGAAGTTCAGTGATTTTCTGGAGTGGGTATGTTGGTTTTTGAATATCTAGGCAAGGGTAGTCAATACATTTGCTAGCATCTTTAAGATCCGAAAGTATGTTTCGATTTGCTGTTTTCTCAGAATCACTATATGCTCTCTAAGGCAGGTGCCACCTGTTGGTCCTTGAGTGTGTGTTGACAAATGTAAATGAGCTTTTGATAACAGGAATATTCAGATTGAGCAATGTCATTCCATTATCAGCCTATAACCGGAGAATATCAAGACATGCCATAAAAATTGGCAGCTTATACCTATATTATTCCAAACCGTCATGAAGGAAATTATACTATTGCTACTAGGACTGCAGGCTGTAAATAGAAATATTTAGGTTTTTTTTTCCATTCCTGCCACTCTAGCACGATTTTCAACCGGGGCGTCATCCTGGTACAACTTTGGATCATTATGGCCAATCTCTCTAAAAAACTAATGATTAATTGATAGGTATTTGCCTTTCGTATTTGCACGCTAAATTTGTGTTTCATGATTACCTTTTTTCCTAGGCAAGACAGCGAGCAAGCAACGAATCTGTATGCAGTACATCACCACGTTACGCTTACATTATTCTTATAGCTTATTCCTTAAAAATTGAGATGACCAATAATTATTGGAAAAAAAAAACACCACATAAATATATAGAAAAAAAAAATGCATGCTCTTGCCTTTATCATTGGAACTTCACTTGAATATTTAACGTGAATTCCACTCAGGAGTTGAGGGTGACTAAGAAATCAAAATCCTTGGATCATAACTGTCATGGCCCTAAATCGATTGGACCATTAGGGGGTACCTTGGACATAGGGGATGGACCTAACTTTGGTAATAACCGAATAGGACCATGTGGACTTTTGACCACATGCATGCAGTATTAGCATGTGTATTGCACGCATGCCTTGGGTGTGGACGTGCACATACTATGCTTTTGCAAGGGACCAAGCTTATTGTAGGTAAAGGGTTTTTCCACATGCAATAGCCATGCATGGGAGGTTGGCATGATCAGTTAAACTGCTTCCATCTAATTTCCGTGCATGGACAGGCAGGGTAGTCTCTCTACTCTATATAAACACCTACCAGTGTCTATGCGAATTATGGATAGTCCTATGGCCGTATGTTGTCAAAATGGAAGCACTTCTATCAATCAGTTTTGCCTTTCTCCCCATTGCTCGAGGGCTAGATCTGTATTGATCTAGGAATTGGTTGGGAAGGTTTGGTCTTTTGCAATCTCTCTCCTCTTTAGTTTTGATCTCCGTGAGCATTTCAAAAACCTATTATATGCTCCTTTCGACGTCAACCAATGCCTTCCTATACGTGGAATCACTAAAAAGCAATGAGGGTGAGTTTTTTTCATCCACATCTACTTCGGTGAACAAAAAAGAATCCTTCTGGAAGAAGACAACCCTTTACACATTGATGTGCCAACCTCCAAAAGGAACTAACATTCCAAAAAACCGAGAGAAGTTCCAATCGATGGTCAAGTGGGAAGGAAACCCATTAAACAAAAAATCAGTTGGGGCTAACAACAGAAAAGCAAGCCAAAAAAAAAGGGTGCAACAATCCTACCCCAAGCTAATAAACATAGTCAACATATCATGGGTCTTTTCCATAACCAACCAAGCCAATATGCCAACCGACAAAACCAAAAAAGCAAAGTTGGCTCCAACTAAACCAATTAGCATAGTAGTGAGTCGCTGCATCCACAACCTTAACCCTTATCTAGGTCACTAGGAAAAAAGTTGTCATCAGTCCTTTCAATTGGGACTTGGCACAGAGGTGAAACTAAATGGTATTCGACACCAATGCTCATGTTTATTAATCAATTGTGAGAAGGTACATTCATACATGACAATAACTGGTCTTTGGGACCAACTGTTACAACCCTTTTGGGTCAACAAGCCAAATGATTAGTTCTAAAGTCATGGACCTTTAGGGTTAAAGATTGTTAATTGTGAAATACTAATTCACAATTGGAATTAGGTCAATCAACAAGTAAGGGTCAATTAGGTTTGTCCTAATTGGGCCTAGGAGACTTGAAGATGAAGCTACGTTTGAATTTGAAAAAGTGAGAATATCAAAGATTCGAGAGAACCAAGGTGACTTACTAAAACCTTACCTATAAATAGCACTCATATGTAAGAGTTGGGAACAGAGCATTCCGAGAGAGAATGGGTGATTGGTCCATTAGCTTGAGGCGATCTTGGTGTAAAGTCTTCCTTCTCTAAAATCTATTGGCAATTAGTTTGCACAGAAGTGTCAGAATTTGTGATGCAAATTCTAGATGAAGCTAATAGTCCTACTAGCACTCACACAAAACCAAACATAGAGAGAATTCAGATCATAGGAGAATTGAGCAATGCTCTAGCATATCGGAATTGATTGTGGTGGGGCGCCAGCCTACTTAAATAGATTCTCTAATCAATGAGAAAAGCTAAGAGCCTAAAGTAGATAGCAAAAGAGCAAAAGCTAATTGCTATAAATACTACCTATATTGGGTAAAGTCCCAAGATGAATTTCTAAGTACTAAATATATCCTAATTTAGTTGTAGTGCACCCACCTACATGCATAAGCCTTAATAAACGAAATTACTGTTTACTTTGTTATCTATTACTTCTAGAAGTTCTCTAAACTTCTGAACTAAATTCAAATGTAAGCGTTGATTGAAGACTTTGGTACTACACAATAAAATGATAGAAAAGACAATGAGGTGACTGATTAACTATCTTCTATATCAGATTGGATGAGCTTCATCATGGTAGGCAGTAATGTCAAAAGGCAAATCAAGAAAACTTAGAAAAGATCCACCCTACCAATGTGTGAAGCCTTTGATGTGCAAGTTTGAACCAATCCAACATAACAAAGGAGACATGCAATCTTCAACACTATTGGAGTCCAACCACAAATTTTTGGACCATCAACTTAATCATAGATGTGAGGAATTTATGCTATGACATCTTGTTACATACCCATAAGGGCACGTAACGGATTACTTGAGGTGACGGTCTCATTTATAAGACAGAGCTATAGTTCAATTTGGTGCCACGTGTCAATAACCTGTTGGCACGAGGCGACCCTTTGTTATGGACCTGCGTCAGTTGTGCACAACTAACGCATGTCGCTAGTCAGGCGTGAGCCCTATGGTCGGAGATGACCCCACCTGGACTATGTATAGAGAGGTGGATCTTTGTGAGCTGGTCATTCATTCTCTCCTGTATCAGAGCCACCAACTTGGGTCTCCTAAGGCAAGAAAAGCTCTATGCTAAGGAGTTGAAATGTGAGTTCTTTCAAACTAAACTCAAATTTCTGGGCCATATCATATCTGATCAAGGTATTGAGATCGATAATGATAAAGTTCGTTAGATACGAGAACAGTAACGACCTCAAACAATTCGGGATGTAAAATCCTTTTCAGGCTTCACAGGTTTCTTTCACAAGTTCATTATGAATTGTGCCTTGATTGCATTGCCCCTAACAAACGTTCTTAAGGGGGTAAAGAAAAAATGTAGCCGCAGAAAAGGTCCATTGATAACATGGACTGGTGACATGAATGAGAGTTTTGAGACTTCAAGCACTGTGTTTCTATGGCTACAATTTTACACATTGTCGATCCTAACGACCCTTCATGGTGGATACGGGTGCTAGCGACTTTGCTAGAAAGCGATCCTTTACCAGGACGGTAGACTAGTTGCATTTGAAAGCAAAAGCTGGATCTTGCTCAGTGTGTGAATTCTACTATGAGAAGGAGCTTTTTGCAGTCATTCACTCATTGAAAATTTGGAGGCACTATCTTATGGTGCCATATTTACAGTGATGACTAATCACCAATCCCTTAAGTATATATGTGATGCTAAGGACCTTCGTTGTCGTAAGGCTAGATGGTCGGAACTCATTCAAGAGTTCGTGTTTGACATTAAGTATCATAAAGGTATGTCGAACAGTGTTGTTGATGCCTTGAGTCGGATTGGAGAAGTTAATCGGTTATGCTTTGTTGAAATCCAATTTGATTTGTATCTTTGTCAACCCGATGGATTTTTTGGTTGCATCTGGCTAGACGTCCTGATAGGAAATTCTAGATCTAGTGATGACCTTGGGAAGCAAGATCCCAAGCATTCCCGAAATGACAAAATACTTGAAGACTATTCCATAAGGCATGGCCTGCTTTTCCATAAGGAAAAGGTTTGTGTGCCAGATAGGGAGGACTTGCGGGCCCAAATCCTGCAGCAGTGTCATCGCAACCCTTGTGCTGGTCACCCAGGCATACAGAGGACACTTGACCTTGTCAAGTAGAACTTTTTCTGGCCAAAGACAAAAGGTCATGTCGAGGCATACGATCAAGGTTGTGAACAATGCCAGTATAATAAAGTAGAAAGACTCACAGTAGCAGGTCTTCTACATCCTTTGGAAATTCCCAACAAGAAATGGGAAAGTAATTCAATGGATTTTGTGACTGGACTCCCTAAAACCCGGAAGGGTCACGATGTCATTTGGGTGGTGGTTGACAAGCTAACCAAATTGGCGCAATTTATACCAACTAAATTACTTGTCTAATTGTCAAGGCATCTGAACTAGCCCAACTTTTTGTTGAAAAGTTGTTCAGATTGTATGGCTTGCCGAATGATATTGTTAGTCACCGTGACTCCAAATTCACTAACAAGTTCTGGTGATCGGTTTCCGACAAACTCGAAGCAACCTTGGTCTTAGTTCTTCAAATCACCCAGAATCTGATGGGCAAACATAACGTATTAACCAAACATTGGAAGATATGCTTAGAGCATGTGTCTCTCACCGACAGTCTGATTGGGAAAAGTATCTCCCAATGGTTGAGTTCGTGCACAATATTGCAACGCATTCTGCCACCGGATTTGGTCCTTTTATGCTGATGCATGGCTTTCAACCATGTTCGCCAATTTCTATTGGGGACTCAAAGGCTTCGCCAGTTTCTATTGGGGACTCAAAGGCCTCAAGGTGCAAGTTGTAGTGGATTTCTTGCAAGATATGCAAGCAATGTTGCAAGTGGCCAAGAGAAGCATTAAAACCGCTCAAGATAGAGCTCAGTTTATGCTAACCGCGATCGCTCGGAACCTCGGTGTATCTTGAAATCCCTAAGGATTCTAAGGTACTTGCGGACAGGAAAATGTCATAGGCTAGCGGTCCATACAAGGTTGTAAAGATAATCAACCGGTTCGCTTATCACCTAGATCTTTCAATTGGAGTTGGGGTTCATAATGTTTTCCACATAAGTGGTTTGAAAGAGTGACTTAGTCAGAAGGATTCCCTAATTCCGGAAGGTGAACGAACTGGTTGAGATAGAGGATCTGACTACCTTTGTGCCTAACGTGCCAAAGAGGGTTGTCGACCTTCATCATCACCAATTGAGGAACCGATTGGTTTCTGAATTTCTGGTACGTTGGAAAGGCAAGTCAAATGAGGAGGACACCTGGGAGAGGAAAGACTATTTAAAACCGAACTTCCCTTGCTTGCTCCCTTTAGGAAGAGGTTACCTGAGGTGAGACCTGCCAATGTGTCAGGGTACTGCCAAGTGGCAAGAGTCGATTGTGCATGGGGCTCGCCATGTGTCGACATTAGGAAAGGGTCAAGGTTAAGTGGGTGCTTGAGTTATTTATAAGAGAACCTAGAGAGAGGCGTTCCTCATCATAGTCTATGCAACAAGTGGCTAGGAGGAGACTAGCAGCATTGCTCTTATGTGTTTATGCTTGTAACTTGGTAGTACTTTCAAGATAAATCAATAAAGTGGATATTTGGTGCCTACTTTGGTGTGCTTTGTGTTTGATTCAAATAGTTTTCTAAAAGACACAATGGCTTATCGGAGATCCAAGCTTGCTTGATGGTGGTCTATGGCTCCAGTGCACGGGGGAGAGGTGGCAGTACCTCTATGGATGGGCGGTAACGTAGCGTTCGTCACCTGATTGTGTCTTAGCAATGACCAGATTCGATGATGGGGTTTCTAAGTTGAAACTTTGAATCCACAAGGTTTCCAACAGAGCATGCCTTTGAACCCTAGAGCATGGAAATGAAATTATTTCGCACAACTTCACGGCGCTATTCCTTCTGAATGTTATCTACACTTTCAGCACATACAATGTGGCCACAGTTAATAAATTTGCATTTTTAACTGAATAAAGTGATGATAAAATTTATGTTTTGGTGTTAAGAGGAAACACAATCAAGGAACTAATTGCAGACTACAGGCGCAATTGCCCAAATAAAAACTGAAGTCTGAAACTCGCCTTCATTGGACGTAGAAGATGATGCAACTTTCTATCTTTAGATGAAAGGATGATGTAGGAGAGCAACGAACCAAAGGAGATAATTGAGAGGAGCCAACTCACTAGCTTTGTTGCGATTGTGCTATGTTCATCGCCATGGCCAGGAAGTATGGTCTCTATTGTAGTTATAGCCCTCCCACTTGCTATGTCTTCTGCTGCTGTCAAGCCCCCGTCGGTGGCCATAGCCTCCAGGACTTGACTTGGATTTGCATCTCCAATTAACATCATGACGCACAAATCATTCCGATAAGTTCTCATAATGGGGTAAACTTTCGAGTTGCGAAGCGTTCTCACTTTTTCGGCATCGCTTCCAGCCTGAGAGCTGCCATTGATGTGCTTTTCAGGAACACGTTCAGATCTATAATGCAAATCTGGAGGTGTCCCGGAGCTTGCTCTGCATGGACTTATCTGCGAGTATGAGTTTGATTGCAAACGAGAAAAAACGCAAGATTCTTGCAAATATAACCTCTGCAGCCAAATGCCTTGAATCCCTGCCTTCCTTCCAGATGAAGAAGAAGCAGCAGCAGCAACATGGAGGTGTGGCAATGATGGAGGAGCATCGAGAGACAGCGCAGGTAGATGAAGATGATGATGATGATGCATGGCGATGGAGAAAGAAGCAGGCGAGCTCGATCGAGCAACAAGAATACTGAATGAATGAATGAGGCAGTGTAACGATCCAAGTCCAATCAATTTTGCAATTTGAGGGGACACGGCCCGTCATTATTCGGTTTAAAGCGTCAATGAAGAAAAAGGAAAAGCAATTTAGGGTATTCTGAAGTTTGAAGTCACATATAATGTGTGGTCTACATGAACTTTCAATGCTAGCTTGGGAAACTTCTCCTAGAAAGCCTTGGCCACACATAGCACAATCACAGAATCATTTATGATGTTCTAGAGTTTAGGGTTTGACTCCATAGGGCTTTGGATAGCGACTCATTATCTTCTCAAGTTGGACACCGGATCATTATCTTCCCAAGCTGACGATTAGCATCGCTAAGGAGATTTTGCTTGGCCATTCCATTGGGTATGGTTTCGTGAATGTTAGTCGCCAAGCCTTACCCGACGAAATCTGGTATGTTCTATTGACTGTTGTCATTCACAAACACTTACTCGACGAAATGGGCCAAGCATGGCCAGCTCCAAAATTACATTAAGTTTGTTGTTATTGACCAAACCTTACCCAATGGAATATGCCAGGCATGACACGTTCCAAAATACATTGAACCTGTTTCCCAAGTATGAAAAAAAACAACCAGACTGTGATATTATACAACAGAGGGGTACAAACAAATCCAATTTATCACTTTTTGAACTAGTGCTACATTTCAAAACACTTTGGATATCCATAAACACTTTGGTAAAAAAAACTTTCGGAAATACTAAAATCTAGAGGAATCCATTCCTCGCTTGAAAAACTAGGTAGAGGGTATGGGAAAGCTCATAACAATCGCAAAATCAAGAACCCAAATGATAATTGAGAGCGCATCGACAGAAGAGCATCAACAGTATTGCCTCAAATGATGTATCTACTAGGAGTGAGTCATTTAAAGAAAGTCGATAATCAGCAAAAATTATATAGTAGTGAATAAAATTGCCAATAAAAATTCTTACACCATAGCTGCTGCATTGTACTTAAATGTTAAAGGCACAAATGTGAATAAATCAAAAACTTTGTTAAAAGTCAAGTTGTTATGCACATGGTTTTAGATAGTAGCTACTCAGTGATGGGCCACCAAAATTCTAACCCTAGTTTTGTCTATATAAGGCAATTTCATGCCACTTTTTTGCACTTTTGTATCATTTTGTAAGAATAGAGATTGAGAGAGAAAGAGAGAACTCCTACTCCTCCTACTTCCATCATCTTCAAAGGGCCTCCCATTGTGAGTGAGTGCGCCTATATATGGATGGCGAATGCTTATTTGATATTGAATAATGATATCACCAATACTTTCTACCATTAGCAAAAGCATTATCCACTATTAGATTCCATAACTTATAAAGATCCATAACCTCCACATCCACACAATAGGTGTGACTTCTTTGAAATTTCAAGATGTGATTATTAAGATCCATAGGGTGTGTGTGTGTGTGTGTGTGTGTGTGTGTGTGTGTGTGTGTGTGTGTGTGTGTGTGTAACTTGTTTGATCAAATTTAATGACTGATTGGTGAATGTCA
This sequence comes from Diphasiastrum complanatum, assembly GCA_029204225.1. Lineage (NCBI taxonomy): Eukaryota > Viridiplantae > Streptophyta > Lycopodiopsida > Lycopodiales > Lycopodiaceae > Diphasiastrum > Diphasiastrum complanatum. The sequence goes on along the minus strand of CM055096.1, from coordinate 31,461,583 downwards.
AATACTATCTAATGCTTCCACAAGTAGCACTTTATAGTCTTTGTATTTGTCTATGTTGGATCCTTTTTGGGCCTCCGTAATTGGTGTGATCGAGAGGGCCAAGAATGGGTTTTGGATCTCCAACTGGGTGAGTATCGATGTAGTACGGGCTTTATACACAGTCTATTTCTTGTGGGGTACTGCTGCATGGCAGTTCGGTCCCCATTACGGGATGCATTTCCCAACTTATACTACGCGTGCCATTAAGTTGGAACTCATGCACACTATTACAAAAGTAGTAAAAAGCTCAAAATCACTACTAAACACAAAAAGTCATGAACTATAAGATAAACTCGGTCTTACTTATTCTAACAAGTTTTTGGGTGAATCAAAAACCCTACCCTAGCTTTGTCTATAAAGAGGCATGTGACACCATTTTGTATTCACTTTTCTTTGAGAGAGAGAGAGAGAGAGAGAGAGAGAGAGAGAGAGAGAGAGAGAGAGAGAGAGAGAGAGAGAGAGAGAGAGAGAGAGAGAGAGAGAGAGAGAGAGAGAGAGAGAGAGAGAGTTACTTTTTGTGTGAAGTCCTCTTATTTTCTTGTGTGTGATTGATTGTGGATGATGAATGCATGTTATGTTTTTGTTAATCAAGCTATCACATTCATGCATGATCTTTAGCACTTGCTTTCATCCATAGTTTTCTAAAGCTAATCCCCAAAATCCACACTCAAGCAAAATAGGTGTTAGAAAATCCCTTTGGAGTGATCATTAGGATCCATTAGGTAGCTTTTCCTTCCATTGTTCACCTCCCTTGAGAAGATCTAGAGCCAATGATGCCTAGATAATCCAAGAAACCAAGATCCAAGAAGAGGATCAATCGAAACCAAAAACACCAAAAAGAGAAGAAGAAAAGAGAGAATCTCACATCCAAATCTAAGCCTTTTCACTTTTAGATCCAACACCAAGATTGACACTCTTGGTAGGCTTAGATTCCATCTTTATCTTGTATTTTATCCCTCTCTCCGTACCTTTCAGTCTCTTTTGTTAATACAGTTCAAAAGTGTTCTCTTGGGTTGGTGTGTGATCTCTCTTTACTGCTTATCTGATGGATGTTAGTTTGCTTGCAAATTAGCTAACTATACTGCTAGTAAGATCCTTGACATGGTATCAGAGCCTAGGAGTGGTGCAGTTTGATGTTAGTTGGAAGTCAAATTTTGAGAAAATTCGAAGAACCATTTACGGTTAGTCAAGCAAGCAATCGTTTGCAGCAGTGGAATTCAAGCTTCAGCATAAAGCTTTTGGCTTAATCTGAGAGAAAAATAAAAAATTGTCAATTTTTGAGTCTGCTTGGCGTTTGTGTTCGGTGTGCACTCATTTGGATGCCATTTTCAAAGTGGTCAGTTCCAGCACAGAGTCTGCAGTAGGGTGACCTTAGCCAGGCAGGGAGCTGCAAGAAGAAATCTTAGAAAGAGATTTATAAATGCCCAAAAATCTCCATCTCTCCACAGCTAGGGTTTGAAGAAAAAAAAACTATGTTTTCTCTCAATCTAAAGCAGACTTTGGATCTGTAAAGGGTTGCAGGAGGGCACCCTGGTGAGAATGATCTAACCCCAGGTGGCCTTGGGCAGTCGTGGAGGAAGCAGAGCACTGGATCGATTGTCAGTTGGGCGACCATAGCTATGGAGGAAGAAGTTTGAAAGCTTAGGAGGAGGAGAGAGAAGGAAAGGCCGCGGGAGGGTCGTGCGCGCCCATTGGAAAGGAGTACATAGCATACTAATGGGGCCCGTGGCTGCAAGAGCTCATTTTGGGACTCAAATTAGATTTAAATCGTTGGATTAGCCTCTGCGAGAATCTACGATGTAGATCAACCACTTATGGACTGTGGGATCATCTTCAACGATGGAGATGGGCTTGAATGGGGCAATGAAGGGAGTTGAAGGGCATTGTAACCTTTAATTTCATTAAAAATCTTCAAGTTTAAAGGGACCTTGAAGGTTAAATTCATTTGAAGAAAAGTTTTACTTCAAGGTGAAGAAATAGTGCATTTTCTTCAAAGGCCCCTATCTTTTAGCTCTTTTCTCCGTTTAGGGCCGTCCAAAAGCCAAAATCCTCCAAATTAAGGGCAAGAAAGGACTGTGCCTTGCAAGTACGATACTTGAAAATAGAGATATTGTCATAGAGAAAGTGTTTGGAGCACGCCAAAAGTCTTTTCACCATTCTAGTGGGCAAGTAGTTGGGAGTTGGTGACGAAGGGCATTTCGGAGGACGGCACCGATTTGGCTTCCGATCTGGTGGAAAAGTGACGGGAGGTCTTGAAAATTTTTTGGTCATACCTTAAAGTTGACTTTTAAAAGTCTAAATTGCTCTATAAGCTTGTCATTAGGCCTCATTAAGACGCTATAGGAGCAATTTTTGGCGAAATGGCAGGATTGAGGGAATCCGTGCTTGGAGAAACTAGTAAATTGGACGGGGTATCCAATTATAGCATTTGGAAATTCAAAATGAAAAGTATTTTCATGGAAAAGGAGCTATGGGACATCGTCATTGGAGTGGAACAACGGCCAACTACAACTCCAGCCGATATTTGTGCATTTGACAAAAGGGCGCAGAAGGCCTTATCCTTGATAAATTTGTCAGTAAATGATCATGTCATTGCTCACATAAGTGAAGCTGTATCAGCAAGAGGTGCTTGGGATGCACTGACACAGTTTCAGATGGTGAACCCCTCTCGAATGATGTTTTTGAGGACCAAACTCATAAGTGTTCGCATGGAGGAGAATGAGGGCGTAGGGTCTTATTCTACACAAATAAAGGAGTTACGAGACCAATTGACAGCTATTGGAGAGCCAATAAGAGATGTTGAGCTAGTTCACATAGGTATGAATGGCCTATCTGAAAATTTCCAAATGTTTGCAAGTGGCATTGCTTCGAGGGAGAGGCTACCAACATTTAAAAATCTTCGTGGCATCATCCTACATGAGGAACAAAGGCTTGAAGTGGTAAAATCTCGACTTCCCACATCGGAAGATCAAGCAATGTTAGCCAAAGGGAAGCATAAATACAAAAAGTAATCCAAGAAGTCAAATGTGGAGGATGACAATCAAGGATCCACATCAGACAAGAAGAAGAAAGACAACTGTTTCTATTGCCAAAAGCTTGGACATTGGGCAAGAGATTGTCGCAAGAAGAAGACGGATATTAAGAGGGGAAAAGTGAAGCAGTTGACCAATTTTGTCGAGGAAGAGAATGAAAGTGATAACGAAGATCAAGGCACGACATTTGTGAGAACATTAGCATCGCAACATTCCATTGATCACACGAATTGGTATGTGGACTCAGGAGCAACGAGACACATGATTGGCAACAAATCATGGTTTAAAAACATGGAGCTTATTGATGATGGAGATAGAGTTGCGTAGGTGAACAGCGACGAGTGCCAAATTCATGGAGTTGGTGCAGTGCCTATTCAATTTTTCGATGGACATGTGAAGGTAATTGAAAATGTGTTGTATGTTCCTGGTCTTCAGAAGAGTCTTTTATTTGTTGGTACAATGACAGATTATAAGTTGAAGGTGGACTTCAACAACAAGAAATGCCAGATCAAGGATGTGAAACGGGGTTTCAAAGTGATTGTTGATGGCTTTAGGGATAAAACTAAGTTAAATGTTGTTGTTATGAAGTGCAATGTGTTAGCATCTATATCTATATCACCAAGTGATTTATGGCATAGACGTATGGGGCATTTGAATTTCAAGAGCTTGAGGCTACTTCGTAAGCTCAAGATGGTAATAGGTCTACCTAGCTTGGATGACAAAGAAGAGTCTATTTGCAAGGAGTGAATGTTAGGCAAGTTACATAGGAAGAAGTTCAACAAAGAAGGAGCAACAAGGACAAAACGAGTGCTTGAGTTGATACACTCTGACCTATGTGGGCCAATGAAGGTAATGTCAATTGGTAAAACATTTCATTTGCTAACCTTCATTGATGATTACTCACGAAAGACCTGGATCTACACCATTAAGTAGAAGTCTGACACATTTGGATTCTTCAAAAGCTTCAAAGCATTGGTGGAAAATCAGTCAGGTGCTAAGATCAAGGTACCTAGAGCAGATCGTGGTGGTGAGTATTGTTCCACAGATTTTATTGATTTTTGCAAGGAGCATGGCATTAAACAGGAGTTTGCACAGGTTGATACACCTCAACAAATTGGGGTAGCTGAAAGGAAGAATTGTACCATTGTCGAAGCAGCTAGGGCAATGATGACACATATGGGAGTTACTGATTCTTTATGGGGTGAAGCTGTCAAAACTACTGTGTTCTTGCAAAATAGAAGTCCTACAGTTGTTGTACATAATCGCACACCCGAAGAGGCATTAACTGGTAAGAAGCCTAAGATGGATGGGTTGCGAGTATTTGGATGCCGAGTGTATGTTCACATATTCAAGAGTGAGAGAGCCAAAATGCAAGTAAAGGCTTTGAAGTGTATTTTTATAGGTTATGATGAACAAACCATGGGATATAGATGTTATGATCCAGATGGGCTACGTGTGTACATAAATCGTGATGTCTTATTTGATGAAATCCATAGATTTGGGGATGAAGAAAAGGATAATGATGAGCTATTTAAGCTTCTCAAAGAGGATGAAGTAGTTCTACCACCACAGGAAGATCATCAGATGACGATGAGGAACGTGGTACTCCTCCCACCATAGAGATGAGATGGAGAGTGAGAAACAAATCTATTGGATCGTAAAAGACTGAGGTAGCAGGTGAAAAAAGGAAGGAGCAAGATGCACCATGGGATTCCTATTCACCTCATAGCAGATCACCTCAACGTAAGTTACCTAAATGGTATACTAAACTCATGAGTGACAAGGAAGGGGAAATTGCCGAGCCTAGTAAGGAGGGAGAGTTGCGGCATTCCACAAGAGAGAGGAAGGAATCTGACAGGTTTCAGGTAAATCTTGCACTTATGAGTGATATAATTTCATCTACTGAACCCTCTTGCTTTGAGGAGGCCAAAAATCAAGAGATATGGCAAAAAGCAATGCAGGAGGAGATTGATTCCATCAAACACCATGACACTTGGGAGATAGTGGATCTTCCAAAGGGCAAAAGACCTTTTGGCAACAAAATGCCGATGGAACTATTGCAAAACACAAAGCAAGTCTTGTAGTGAAGGTATATGTGCAAAGCAAGGGCATTGACTATGAAGAGACCTTCGCTCCTGTGGCCAAGTGGAATACACTTCGCATGGTGATTGCTTTGGCAGCATTATTGGATGGAATCTACACCAAATGGATGCAAAGTCCGCGTTCCTGAATGGTAAGATTGAAGAAGAAGTGTACATGGAACAACCTAGTGGCTTCGTGGTACATGGCATGGAAGACAAAGTATGCAAGGTGAAGAAAGCCTTATATGGATTGAAGCAAGCACCACGTGCTTGGTATAGCCACTTAGATGAGCATCTCCTATCTAGAGATTTGAAACGCATTTCTTCATATATCAATCTTTACTGCTTTGCTTGTGACTCTAGTATCACACTGATTGTGTTGTACGTAGACGACCTCATAATCATAGGAAATGATGATGATTTGATTGGTGCAGTCAAGAAGGACTTATCTTCTAGTTTTGATATGACTGATCTTGGCTTGATGGACTACTATTTGGTAGTGGAAGTATGGCAAGGTTGCAGTAGCATCGCACTAACACAAACAAAGTATGTGAATGAGATTTTGAAGTGTTTCAAAATGTGCGATAGCAAGCCAGTATCCACACTTGTGGAAGTTGGTAAGAAACTATCTAACCAGGATGAGAGTGCACTAGTTGATGCCACTTTATTTCGTCAATTAGTTGGTTCACTGATTTATCTCACAACTACTCGTCTTGACATAAGTTATGTTGTAAGCATTGTAACTCAATTCATGGCTACTCCTAGAGAGATTCACTAAAAAGCAGCGAAGAGAATTCTTTGTTATGTGAAGGGCACGTTAACCCATGGATTCTTGTATGAGAGGCAGCATACTTTATCATTTTTATTGGGCTTTGTTGATTCAGATTGGGCAGGCTGTATTGATGACAGGAGATCTACCACAGGTTATGTATTTCATGTTGTTCATGGTGTATTTTCTTGGTCAAGTAAGAAACAAGACATAGTTGCTCTTTCTACTACAGAAGCATAATACAAAGCACTATGTTCAGCTACGTAGGAAGCAATTTGGCTAAGAAGAATGTTAGAAGACATTGGAATTCCATAGAGTAAGCCTATTGTGATCAGATGTGACAGCCAAAGCGCTATACAACTAGCTAAAAATCCTGTATTTCATGCATGCACAAAGCATATAGAACTCACTAAAGCCCGAGTTTCTCTTATAGTTCATGACTTTCCGTGTCAGTCCCTTGGCACCTGTGTATCTCTTTGGCGTTGGCATGCATGGCAATGTGAAATTGTGGGGAAGAAAGGTGGAAGGGGTATAGACAAGAGGGAGGTTAGAATCGGTGAAAAGTTAAGAAAAAAAATTGGCAACAAAAATGAGGTAAAGAAGGGAGGTAACCGAGAAAGCGTATATACAATTGATTGAGGAAATAAAAGAAAAATAATAAAGATAAAATGGAACAAATGGTGAAAAACAAGAAAATAAAAGTGAGTCATTCAATGTTTTTTCTGGACTTGTTTTTTTTTTACAAAGATACAAATGATAGATACATGCTTCATGGAGCCTGCTCGAGTTGCTTGCCCTTTTGATCTTTGGCGTCTTGGATTTGACAATGGGTTTGAGCAACCACGTGGATGAATTGAGACCACAATGAGCTACGCGTAATGGATTGCGAGTGGATTGGGCCAAATGTCGAGTGCATATTTTTCATTAATCTCGTCATATACCATCGTTCCAACCTCACTATATTGATGAAAGACGTTGCAGAGAGGTGATGGTAGGTCGGTATAGAGGGATTTGATGGCCATCAACTTGAAGCTTTTATAAGATTGAAGCAGAACTCATCGAAGCACATGTCCCACCTAGTTTTCACTTTTGCCGCCGTTAGAAGCGTCTCCACGTTGTAATAGGCTTCCAGAATGATTGGATTTGGAGAATTAATTGCGTTGGTCATGAACCGGTTAAGGGCTGCTACTAACTATTGCGTTTCCGTTCCTACATGACATGCTCAAGTCCTTGAGCTTTCGTTGCCGCTTACACCCACGGTTTTACAACATGGTATCAGAGTGGGCATTTCAGTAATCTGCATTTCTATTGCGGATTATCAGTTTTGTTTTTATCAAGACATCTTTCTAGCAAACGTGCAGCCAACAATATTCTGACAATCATTGCTTCTACCAACGATCTTGTTCAACCAGAATGGATCCATCATCGAGTTCATCTCACATTGACAAACTTGATGGAGATAACTACCATCTCTTAAAATTCAAGATGAAGGTCATACTTCTAGCCAAATAACTGTGGGACATCGTTGATGGCACAGAGCTTAGACCAGAAGGTCATGCAGCCATCATCACCAAGTGGTGACTAAGAGATGGCAAAGCATTTGCCATAATGACCCTCAACATCAGGGATACTTAGATCAGTCACATACGTGCTACTCAAACTGCTAAGGATGCATGGAACATCCTAGCAACTCTCTATGACATTAGAGACGTTACTTCCAAGCTTCATCTGAGGAAGAAATTTTTCACCCTTAGAATATCTGATGCAGATAGTATTTTGAGTTATCTCAACACTTTCAAAAATATTATAGAGCAGATGACTACAACTGGCATAGTCATAGAAGATTCCGATGCACTCATAACTCTATTATCGAGTCTACCTGAAGCCTACAAAAATTGGGTAAATGCAATTCCTACCCAGGAGCACCTCACTCTATCAAGAGTAATTTTGTTGCTCCTACAAGAGGAGATCAGAAGACCAACATCCTCCTCAAGCTCATGATCGGATCCTCAAGCAATGACCAGTATCAAACACACCATCAACTTTAGAGTCTTCATCCTTCCAGCCAAGACAAAGTCTCCTAGAATGTCTTTTGTAAACCGCAAGATTAAGGAGTGGCTAATATCTCATTCTCATGAAACTTTGAAGCAAATGTAATTTCATTTAAACAATATAATGTATTAACCCTTTAATGAAGCACATAATCACATTACAAAAATTTTAATGAGCATGTACAAAAACATAGTTCAAAATACACATTAAAACACGTTGAGCATATAAAAAAGAATCTCAGGTAAATGTCATATTCTATGATTTAAAGAGTTTATCTCTCGTACTATTGGTTCCTTTGTGTGCACTCCATTGGCCCAAATATGATGGTTGACAATTCTCCTTGTTCGAATCCTAAGGCCTTTGCATTGTGTGCATGTGGTATCTTTTCATCGTATTCTAATTGAAACTGGTCCAATAATCTAATTGCCAATGATAAGTGATATTGTAGCACAAATTCTTTCATGTCATTTATGTGAAAATTGACAAACTCTAGCATGCGACGAATTGAAAATTCACAAAATAATGTGTGTACATTTAGTGCATTTGCAACCTCATTTGTGATGGAGTGGTGTCTTGGCTTTCCAAAGAGCAAGATACTATTTCATGATCCTCAACCAAATCGGAGTACACCACTATTAAAAATAAAAAAAATTATGATATAAATCAATAGAAATACATGTGATGAATCAATAGACGGTCTACGTTGACTTGTGGAAGAGCTTGAAGATGAAGATGAACCAGTCAATAGTTGTTCATTGAACTTTAGTCTTGCTTGCTCCTTTTTTCTATGATAGATCTCAATTTTTTTTTCTTTCTCTAAATCACGTGGAGGTACGATAATTTCCCTAGAATTCATACTTCCATTCAAATGTCATTGTAAGAATAAATTTGCAAGAGAACACCAAAAAAAAAATTAAATGTATTATACAATCATATTCAAAAACAAATAAAGTGTAACTGATGTCAATATCAATAACAATATATGCATGCTATTGCGATCATGAGATGAATCGCTATTTGATGATGATGACATCGTTAATGACATATACACACTATAGTCAGCTACTCTATACCACATCATAAGTAGTCATTATGAGACCGTATGTATTGAACAAATATAATAAAATTTGTTAAAGACATGCCAACATCTGATCCATGTATATTCTACTTATGCTTAGTGAAAATATAATATTCTAGTAACATTTGGGAGCCTATCCTTGATATCAAGAAAATTGCTTGGGTGGGGCAACACATAAAGATGCCCTAAGGATGATATGGTCCATATGGCCTCTCGTAGTAATCAAAATAGCTATCTCAATTTGAAATTTAACATAATAATTGTCTTCTTCTTTCAAATCTTCACCAAAATCACTCGACCGAGAATCCATTATTTCAATTTGAGCTAATTAGTATAATATTTGTCATGTCCTAAATTGTCATTAAGTATCATGAACTTGCAATTCAAATTCGCTAGTACTATAATCTAAACTTCTTGACAATCTTGTCAGTTTGATTTCATCTGTGTAGATAGTGCGCACAGGCCTATGTCAACTAATTTAAAGATCTACATACCAGTCAATGTTCAAAGCTTTCAGTTTGAACTCTTGTCCAAGATGAGTGATGATCTCACTCAGTCTTTCTTTCATGATGGAATGATCAAAATCAAACAATTAGTCATATACTCAATTGATTGATTGCCCACTCAATCACTCATTTGATTATTGAGAAAGACATCGATTAATTAAATTCAGATCGAGTTAGTTAGTGATAAATCTCCTTGGATTGGACCAGTGTGCCATGGTATCTCACAACAAGCAATCAAAATGAGGTTCATACTAGTAGAGTGATCCACGACAATGTTAGACATCTCAGATTAACTCTTAAGGTCAGTTGCAATCTTGCAATATACTTTGGGAGTTCAGCTTCATGTGTCATTCAATACATGGCCAACTTGTCTAATACTTCTAGTCTCAAGACAACTAGGATCATCATATTCTACTTTTACATCTGATTATAAAGGATATGTCTCATTTGTGAATCCTAGTACATGGATGGTTCCTATGCTCACAATTCTATCATAGTCATTGTTGGCATCCTCATAATGAGCTAGAAGGATATTCTCATCACCAACGGTACGTTGCATGGGCGTTCCACCCCACTCTCTACAATTAGTCTCTTTAGGGTCCTTAATCATTTGGCTCAAGTTGTTTGAGTGTGATTCAAGGGTTTCTATCTAGTTTAGGCTCTTGAAGGCCTATACAACCAGCTCTCTGAATTATGTGTGGGTAGTTAAGATGGTTGTGAAATCAGATTCGTCTCCCTTGAAGTATGCATTCACCCTTTCTATTTATGGTTGCTTTGTATGCAAGATGATATTCCTGATTCAATTTCACTCATTGAGCTATGCAGCTGACACTTGGATTCACTTAGAATTGTGTAAAAAAATTCTATATGCATTCTCATTCATATGACTATCTCCCTGTCATTCGATTGATCTTGCATCCCTATGATACCCATGACCTTCATCGAGTCATAATCGTAGAGTGTATAAGTACAAAGTCACGGTTATGATGAAAAAATGTTAGTACAAAGTGATTAATACTCAGATCGAGATAGATAAAAAATCATATTTTCACTTTGACAATATAATTATATCATGAAATCAAATCAAATCTATGACACCTATATTTTTAACAAATCTAGATTTTCATGACATCATCGATTTGATATAATATTGTGTCATAAAATCTCAAAATATTTGTCAAATTAGTTGTTTAATAAAAATATGTACTATTATTATATCTCATGATTTTGTCTTTTATGTCAAATGTTAGTTTAAAGAAAAATAAAAATATAAGATTTATAAAAATTAAGTACTATTATAATACTATCTTATGTTTATGTCCAATCATATTAAAAAATATGTTCAATGTTTTTTCTTTATTTTTTTGTGTCGAATTTCACCAAAAAAATTTGTCACAAAATCAAGAACAAATTATGATTTGCATGATATTTGAAGCATGTAAACCCATGTGGGGGACCTTCCCACATGTGAAAATGCAAAAAAAATTATGCGTGGATAACTATCGGGTGGATAACTATTGTGTAAAATAATCCACATGAAATTTGAATGGGAATAAAAAATAGATTTCGACGTCCATTCTCTTTCTTTTTCTTTGCTATTGCTTTCCATCATTCTCTAGTTCCATTGCCCTACTCATCTTCCTTTGTTTAGGCCTCCAACTACTCTATTGCTCTCGATATTGCTCAAGCTCTTGCTCTTGCTCTTGCTTGTGCTCAAGCTCTTGCTCTCACTCTATTACTTGCTTTTGCTTTTGCTCTCTTACTTGCTCTTGCTCTATTGCCCCATTGTTTGCTTTTGCTTACTCTCTTGCTTGTTCTATCTCCCTTGCTTTCTCTTTTGATCTTCCACTCTTTACTATTCTCTCACTCTCCACCACTTTCATACTTTTTAAGTTTTGTTTGATAGAATGTCGTCTAGTGGAAGGTCTAGAGGAAGATCGAGTGGAAGGCCATCAAGGAGAATCCCTCACGAGGAACCCGAGCAATATACACAAGATTGGTATGAAAATCTCTCTCCCCAAGCTCGAGAGAGAATAAAAATCTTGTGTTATCTTCTTCGAGTGAATCATTTGCAGGTAGACCTTCCATGGATGCACCTTCCCAAGAGTCTTGTAGTCTTTACTATGATGTTAATCCCCATGGTGGTGTTATCAAAGATCGAAGGGGCAATGTAGTCATTGCTCGTTTACATGATTTAGTTGCATTGTATATTGGAAAGGATTACATGACCGATTGGTCCTCTCAATCGTTAGAAGATAAAATAAAGTAATAGCCACCTTGTATTCTGAATTTTTACTCAACCAATTTACTCGACATCATTATAGAGTGATCAATAGCCTTAGAACTACCATTCTAGAGATCAGCAAGTAAACCAGCTTTAACTCGCCGATTTGAATTTTCTACTCATTTTTTGATTTCCCGTCTTTTTCTCTTTATTTGCACAAACTTGCCAACATAGATTTTTATCAATCATTTCAGTATCTTTACTTGCCATAAGTACAGTAGCAAGTGCAATACCTGATCTATCTTATACCATACTGGCAAGTAAAGATCTGATTATTCGCACTAACTCGCATATTGCTCCATTTAACTTGCCACTTTTGCAAACTATTTTGATCATCATTTACAGCAAGTAGGTAGCTCGGCAAGTAATCAGCCTAACTCGCCCTAACCCACCACTGCCTAACTTGCCATTAGAGAAAACTGAATTTTTTTTTTAGTATTTGACAATCAGAACCCATCTGTATTTTTTGATCTTTTTTTATTGCCTTCTGGATTTGCATTTACGTCTTCTTTCAAATCCATCCATTCTATCTAATCTTGAGCTGAGTTCACTTTCATTTCGGTTTGATCCTCATTTCGATCCATCATTAGATCACCCAAGTATTAAAAATATTTATAAAAATATCTAAGGAACAAGAAAATGAAAAGATAAAAAATAGCCACACCTCTCGTCCTTGTATATCCATCTTAGATATGATAGAAGATTATCCACTCTGGATCCCTCTAATCGTGAGGAATTTGTCAATGTACCTATCGAGATACTTCACGCACCCGTTGACATAGAACCACCTCCGATGGACAATCCAAGGCCATTCGTACCCCACGCAGTCTAGAACTTTTTCAAAATCGACCTCCCAAGGTTTGATAGAATGAGAAATCAGCGATGATTTTTTACAAATATACACTCAGATGTGTATGGAGATGACACCCCACAAGAGCTGCTAAGATACTTCAATCTGTGTCTGACCAATACCGTATTGGAATATATTACAAGCTGAGTTCATCACTCATTTCAAAACCATCCTCTCCCTCTCTGATTCCTTCTTGCAATTATGATATATCTACATGGATAATAAAAATAAATCCTTGCGTGACTATATTGAACGGGTCAAGAGATTGCGTAGTGGATGCGATCTTGATAGTGTTGATGAAACAAGTTTTGCGATCGCGAAACTGTCGCAAAAGCGAAGCAACCAGGACTCAATGCAATTCGGATGGAGTTTGGATGTGGTCGCTGGACACTGCCAGCTGAATCACTCCTACAGTCCTCCAGAATGTAGTCAGGCACTGTTGATCTACGTTTATAAATTAATGCAGCATTCAACAAATTCAACCAATGTGCATAATTAAAATGAATGGGAGAATCAAACACACAAATAACAGCAGACACATTTGCATTCGAGATCATCTACTGACATCATGCCATTAGATCAGATATCTGTACTTCTGGGTACTTGCATGATCTTTGCTAGTACTCTTTGGAGCGTGAGGGCAGAAAGTCTTTCGCGACGTTTTTTGTGTCGCGTCGTTGGTTTCGTCTCCCTCTGCTTGACAAAAATGTTCGCGGACACGAAGTCAAGAGACACGAAGCACGAAAGTTTTGTGAACACCTGATGAAAAGACACAAACATGAAAGATTCGCGAACAATAATCTTTTGCGGTCCAACACAAGAAAGTCAGAGGACGGATATGAAACCAACGACGCGACACGAAAAATGTCACGAAAGACTTTCTGCCCTCCCGCTCCAAAGAGTACCAGCAAAGATCATGCAAGTACCCAGAAGTACATATATCTGATCTGATGGCATGGCGTCAGCAAATACACTCTAGGTCATGGCTAATCTGCCACTCTTGTAATTCTCTGATTAGTTGTAGATGCTTAATCACTCTAATCTTAAGGTTACATAGAGCGACTATATACTTACTGGATGATACTTGATAAAAGTATAAAAAAGAAAGAACAAATGAAGTAGTCTGATGCTAGTAAGCAATCAAGATGAAATACAGACAAGAAGTCCACCTGCATGCGAGATGAGTTCTGTGATCAAGATCCATAGAGATCCACCGCATATTTGCCTCTTATCATTTCATCGTCCCCCAAAGCAGATCTTCCATCTACCTCCACTATTCCTCCTCGCACTGATGACACTCGTCTTGATCCTACGATAGTACACCAGCACTAGTACCAAAAGATCTTTTCAGTACTTGATTCAGAGCAAGCGGTCCTCTTTGTCAAAAAGTATTCAGATGTCAAGACAAGAGGCAGCTCCAAATTTCCAAACAAGCTTGACGAGCTCCTGAAGCTGACAACAGCTAATGTCTTAGCCCTTCTGCATTCTCAACCAGAATGGCGGAAGGCGATGGTCATACGAAGCCCCTAGCTCATCAAAGAATATCTCATAGCTCCGGCGACACTAAGGGTAGACTCAACTTATCATCTAATGTCCCGACTAAGATCATGCACTGAAGACTCCTAGCGTTGGGGTCTACAATTGGCCAGTAATTAAGTTTGAACATGGTTGGAAAATTGCGGTCGACTTCAAGTAGAAGAATTCATACAGAATGCACAAATGAACGACGCAGTAGTGAAACAAAAATTGCACTCTGATTAATATCAACAGTGAGTACAATGGCTTGAAATAATAACTTCAGCTTGTTGAGTGTGATAACGCTGGCTACAGAAAACTTTGATTGAAAGAAGACATTCAATTAACCCTTACATAGCTTGTTTCAACTAGTATATATATTTACAAGTGTCGAGAGAGAGAAAAATATCTTATGCCTTAACTACCATTTACTCCAGTTTTGCGTATGTACAAAGTTGGTAACCGCCCTTAGGATATTTGTTTCTCCAGTTGTTTTAGGGTTGATGATAAGTTGGCGACGTTGGTTTGCCAATGTAGCAAAAACGTGAAAAACCGGAAGGTACCCTTATACTAAAGTCATGAAAATCTTGAAGGTGTTTTTAGACTTAAGGTATGTAAATCCTGAAGGCGCCCTTAGATTTAAGACAGCTAAGAAGGCGAAAAAGCCGAAAAGTGCCTTGGAGTAAAGGCATCGAAGAAGACGAAGGTGTCTTAGACCAAAGGCAGCGAAAAAGCAAAAGGTGCCTTAGACTTAAAGGCAACGAAAAAGCCGAAGGTGCCTTAGACTAAAGGCAGCGAATAAACCGAAAATGCCGAAGGTGCTTTAAAATGGTTTCTAAGGCATTCTGGCTACTTTGTCGCATTTTTTGCGAAGGGGCGAGAAAGGCGAAGAATGGTTTCTAAGGCATTCTAGCCACTTGGCCACTGTGTCGTTTTTTTCTCTAAGGTGCAGGTGCCTAAAAAATGGTTAAGGCAAAAAAGTCTCAAAGGAAAAATGTGAAGGTCCGAAAACATGTAGCCGGCCTTCAGTTTTCAGGATGCTCATTACTTGAACGATTTGTTTAAGGTTGTGCATAAAAAAATCTAACAATAATGGGCCATCGTAGTGTTGTAACATTGGATGAGGGTGGCGAGATGGTATTGATGTTTTCTTTGGTGGTGTCGACTAGCGATTCTTTGGCGCAAATCAGGCCTACGTTATTTGTGAAGATGGAGGAATAAATGGAGGTGGAAGAAAGAGAGGAAAATCTTGCATATACTCTAATTCTAAGGTGCATTTTTGTTCTTGAGAAAAAATGATGATGGCATAGAGGCCTGCAATGAAACACAAAGCCATACTAGCAAAAGTATTGTAAAAATAGCCAAACTCTTTAAATTGGACGTACCCAATAAGGATGACAACAATAAAAATATTTTTATTATCTTTAGAGGCGATCTGATAGAGAGGTAGAATGTTAGAATGTGAGAGGGGAGGAGTTGGGAATTGTAGAGGAAAATGATAGAAAGCTAGTTCAATAAGATAATGAAAAATCAAAGAGAGATTACAATCTAGAGTAGTGGAGAACTCTAGAACTGCGTGAAACTGCTTCTTGATGGTGCAAAGCTCTATTGTTGTCTCCTTCAACTGCTTCGTAGAGCATGGCACGAAACATAGTCAATTTTGTGTCTTTAATAGCAAGGGCTGCTTCTTGGTAGGTTTAGAGATTCTTTGCCAACTAAGTGGATTGAGCACAAAGAACCTCGTAATATCCTGTCCGTTTGTCTTGAAGCTTCTATGCACCAGGAGTATTATCTTCTGTCGTGGCTATGGCTTGATCAAGGAGCACCATAGCTTTCCATTCCAAACGATAGATGTGATATTTAAGGAATCATTCATTGCTAAGCAAAGCTTTGCACTCGTTTTCCAATTGTTTGGATTTCAGCGAGAGGAATTGACTATCTTGCATGTTTGCTTTTTGGTATCTAGTGTGATTTGAAGTGTGCCAACTAGTTGTTGGTTTGTTCGAGTAGTGGCCTCAACTATCTAGAACTGGATCTGCAAGGCTTGTACTTGCATGTTGCTCTCATCTCTCCCTGGCAATGGCACCAAAAAAATTGTCCCCTTTTTAAGCCTCTTCCCTTGGGGTTATGAACGAGACTTCAAGAGGGGTTTTGGATTATCGCTTGTAGCATGGGTTTTGATCCAATGGGAGAGAGTAGATGAAGTGAAGATCTAGGCAACTAAACTTGTTGCCATCCTTAGCACAAGATATGAATGTGAAATGGTGCCTAGATCTTGGAGATGACACATTTCTTGGTTTTTTTTATTCCTTTGTTTCTCTTCCTTTTTCTTTTGTTTTATCTAGACATCTATGGCTCTAGATCTTCTCCTCTTAACGTTGATCTTTCCAAGGAAACAATGTACTCAAAGTCCTACTTACGGATCTTACGGATCACTTTTTAAAATGTGTGAATCTACCACCAATTTTTATTGAATGTGGATTTTATGGATATTTAGTTTTGTTAATTTAATGTGGAGAATGCTTGTGCTATTGCATTTGAATGTGATAGCATGATTGCATACCTTTATTCAATATATCTTGCCCTTGTCTGATTTTATGGGGTAGAGAAAAAATTTAACTCAAAATTATTAGAAAGCTTCCTTTATAATCTTAAAAATAGTTACTTCTCTACTTATTCTTGAAAAATCACATGCTCCTAAACTAGAATTTTATCCAATACTTTTCTTATTTCAATCATCAATGTCTCTACAATTTGAGATTTAGCATAGTTATAACGTGTTGTTCAACACCGATTGACTTGATTTACATATCAATATAGAAAGACCCCAATTGATGTGTCATTTTTTTAATTCTTTTTGTGCAACCAATGCAAATCTACAAAACGAAACAAGTGAATTTCAAAATGTCCAGAAATCTTTATATGAAAGAAATCCTGAAATGCATAACAAGTTTCAAGCGTTACTTGAATGCACAAAATTTTCTTTTTCTTGAACCACTTTTTGCCTTTGCCAAAAAAATCTCAATATCCTTGGATATATGTTGCTTTTGTTTATTGCATTTGACTGTCTTGGATATATGTTGCTTTTGTTTATTGCATTTGACTGTCTGACCTAATAAGTCTACATCTTTCAATAACTAAAAGAAATAAAATTGCAAATAATTAAGTACAACTTTTGCATTCTCAATGTTGTTTTTCATATTTACAACATTTTTTGTAACAATTTATTATATTTGCTAGAAGTACATTCTCTTGGATTGTTGTCTGAAAGTTATTTTCTTTGTAAAATCATAGATACAAATTAACCATAAAACATGCATTACCATACACATTGTTTGGAAATTAAAGACACTGCAAAAATGAGCGCCTAAAGGGCCAAGCACTACTTACAAGAATTCTCTTTGCATTGAACATGCGTTACCATACATATAGTTTGGAAACTAAAGACACTGAAAAATAAGCGCCAAAAGGGTCAAGCACTACTTACAAGAATGGTTAGCTTTATGTTTTGGAATTCTAATGACTTTATTTCTTCATTTCTTATAATGACTTTTTGTATCCCAAAACTCCTCTACTACAAGGGCCAAAATATCATCTTTAAATTATTCCCATCAAGCAATAATTAAGAAGAGAGGCCATCAAGGCCTGGGGTTTTCTTTCTAATGAGATCTTTGAGCACTAATTCACGTTTATCAATTTTTCATATCATGTCACTACTAGTTAATCACTAAATAGTAGTCTAAATATCTTAAATTCTCAAATTGCAACGATATGACTTCTAACATCTTAATCCTTAACCTTGAATAATTAAGCTATTTTAAAATTAAAGGCTGAGTCTATGGAGATTGATACAAATCATTTCACCATTGATCCTGCATGACGCACCTCAATCTCAAATAACTTAAATTCTTGTACCTTGTGGTGCCCTACAACCCTTAGCCGTATATAGAACATCCAATACTTACTTTGATGCTCATATATGCAATTTTTTTTCATAATAACAAAGACCCGCCCCTTCATGTACCCTTCGCAACAAATATCATCATGAGTTGAAAGATCAAATATGTGGAAATAATAAAGCATATCTTATCCTTTGTCAATTGAATACTACAAATGGTGTTTAAATTGAGTGCAATCATACTTTCTTATCTAAGCTATTACAACACATTCTCAGCTAGCAATTGTTACGATTACAAAATATCAACTTATGAAAACAAGGCATTGGTGAATTAGACTACATCTTATTAGAACTATAGATATAAATTTACCAAAAAACAAGACATTGTGACTACATTAGTTGATGAGTGTTTGTCTGACTTCTTGATGAAAGTGATTAATTTCAAATTGATGGCTTATAGTGTAAGTGTTTATTTTAATTCAACTACTCAAAATTTGCAACTAAGAATGTGGATACCACTAAGTAGCCAAACACTAAAGAATATCAAAAATATTCCCACAGCTGTGTATATAGAGGTGGGAGATTACGATTCATTCATTTACTTGGTTGGGGGATGGTATGAGCACATGGCATATGGATAGCCAAGATGTATCCCTAGCCATGGAGTGCGAGTAGGAGTCGCGAGGAATGTCCGACGATATGGGATGGTGGTTATCATCGTAAGCTTGATTAGACTGTTTGGTCTTGACAACTCTAGTGCATGGGGGTGAGTCAGTGGTAACTCTATGAATGGGTGGTAATGAAGTCATGGGTGGTAATAAAGTCACTTGAATGCCAAAAGGACTTTGGCTAGACAAGAAAAGTAAAAGTGACCTATGCTTGAAGTGCTTGTGAGTTTCACAAATTCTAGGATATATTGTACATATAGCTTAACATTCCCAGGCGACTTTTAAGGAGAAACCAACCCATGCTAAAGTCTTGTAATAAGAACATCAAGACGGCCACACCTTTATAGCATTGAAGAGAGCTTTAGTCTAGGGTGATCAAGAGTTAACATGGGTTTAGGGTTAACGGTGCAGAAAAATTATACCCTTACAATATAGTCCTGACATCTTTTACTGTCACAAACTCAAAAAAAGGGTCCTTCAACGTAGATGGGATTGCATAAAAGAAAAGGCTTGCACTGTTGCAGAGAAGAATCTTGAGAGATTCATAAAGATACATGGGTTCAGAAGCAATGGAAAAAGAGATGAGGAACCCAAATCATCGGAAACCTATTGAGCATAAGTCGTACTTAGAAGCTTTTCTTTTGTGCTGCCATTGCTCAAAGTTCATACACGATTTTTTCTATAGATAATTTCGAGAACTCAGAATACATGAAGTGCAAGAAATAAAACTAAACTTTGCCAGATCTAGTCAAATATGTAAAAGCCACGTTTGGAACTACCCAATTAAGACCAACTCTGTTAATGGAAAGATCTCCACATACCAATGCATCCTGACCATTGCAGTCTACATTTGGAATATGCATAAAAACGCAGCCATAACAATACGGAAGATAGAAAAACAAGAGTACATAGATCTCAGAAACAGATTCACATTCACAACCCTAACATAATCAGCTCAGTACAAACTGTGAAATGGCTAAAGTATAATTCAGCATATGTTTAAACAGATAATAATTGAATGGATGCTACATCATGCTCCAAAAGGACAGCCCTAGGATCAAAACCAGGGGACCTGGGCGTCTGCTGTATCTGCAACAAGAGGAATTCTTGGAGTTTTTCCCAGAAGACAGGCGCCGACACCAAACACGAAGCATGTAATAACATAAAGAAATAACGTACTGTAAATACTTGACACAAAGTTGAGGGAAGAGCCTCCATTGAAGTTCAGTGTAAACCCTAGAAAGTTTGGGGGAATGAGAAGAACGTCTAGAACCACAGCCTGCATTGTATTGAACCTCACATACCTACTGAAGTTAGGATTTCGAGCAACCGCCAGGTAGAGCGTGAGAAAAAGGGAAAAGCTAGCGAGAGGGAAGACCCTATAGAGCTTCAACAGAGAAATAAGGGGTTGAAGAAGAGATTGTGTCACAGGAAATTGCATAAAAACAAATCTCCCGTAATGCACACCATCCAGAAGAGGAAGGAAGTATCCTAAAGCAGAAACAATCCGCTCCTCTGCTTCTATTGAATCATCGCTTGCTCGTAGTTTTAGGCGGCGTCTATGCGAAGGCTTCCAGGGACTAAAGCAGCCAAAACTGCACAGTCTTTCATCATCCAAAGCAGAAATTAACAACCCAGATGTGCGAGAAGCAATGCAGGATGTAGCAGAATTTCTGGCCTCAATCATCCCACCACATAATCCTTTGCTTGGAAAACAATCGAGAGATGGTGTTCTAGTAGCGATGGCGAGATGAAGAGAGTGGGCGAAAGTGAGAGGAGACGATAAAGCCATAGCCGTATCGCCCAGCAAAATAATAACAATCGCAAACCCGAGGATCAAAAAACATATATTATTATATAACTTTTTGTCCAGCCTCCCAAATCTGGCCTCGTTGGAAGGCTCACCTCTAAAAAACCTCCTTGCCTCCACTTGTTACTTTCTCTTGTCATGGACTTATTTGACATTCACTAGAATGGGCATATGCTTTTAATGCAAAGAGAATGTGAGCAGTGTTAGACAAAACGGGTTCCGTAAATTGTCATTGGTCCACGTTTGCCCTAAATTGTATTTGATGGGCAATTGAAAGGTAGTGAAATGTCGTTGACATGCAATCATGTTGATTTTAGAGAGAGATCGCGTGATATTAAAAACTTCTGGAAATAGAACTTTCTAGAGAAACATAGATAACGAGCGATGGATCGAGAGAGGACATATCGATGCGATTGAGCAAGGGAAGGGCACACGCACGAGAGAGAGAGAGAGATAGAGAGAGAGAGAGAGAGAGAGAGAGAGAGAGAGAGAGAGAGGAGCGTATTACGTTTTTAAGTATGAACAACATTACGAAATTGGAGTGTGATTCTAGTAATTTTTGTTTCAATCTGTTGTTTTGATTTGTTGCATTTCAGGTTGATCATCGCAATGAAGTTGAATCTCGTGTAGCAAGCCGTGTGTGTGTGTGTGTGTGTGTGTGTGTGAGAGAGAGAGAGAGAGAGAGAGAGAGAGAGAGAGAGAGAGAGAGAGAGAGAGAGAGAGAGAGAGAGAGAGAGAGAGATGTGCATTCTGAGAAAGGAAAACAACAAAATAAAGGCAAAATCCTTAGCTATGGTAGTTTCAAGGTGTTCAATTGATGCAGTTCTGCTCTGTGTGTGTGTGTGTGTGTGTGTGTGTGTGTGTGTGTGTGTGTGTGTGTGTGTGTGTGAGAGAGAGAGAGAGAGAGAGAGAGAGAGAGAGAGAGCGGGTAGGTAGCAACATGAGTGCGACCAGATCTGGAATGGTGGGTGAAGGAGAGGGAGAAGCAGTTGAGAGGGAGAGATGGTGGGATAGAGAGAGATGCCCAGGAAAGGAGGCGCGAGCGGGTAGGTAGCAACATGAGTGCGACCAGATCTGGAATGGCGGGTGAAGGAGAGGGAGAAGCAGTTGAGAGGGAGAGATGGCGGGATAGAGAGAGATGCCCAGGAAAGGAGGCGCGAGAGAGAAGAGAGAGACAGAGAGAGGAAAGGAAGCACGAGAGACATGAAAGGAGGCGCGAGAGAGAGGAGAGAGATGGGTGGAAGGAGACAGAGCATTATTTAGGGTTAGGGTTTCTTAGAGTTTTGAGAACGAAAAATAGCAATATTGTGAGTTGAGAGAGAGAGAGAGAGAGAGAGAGAGAGAGAGAGAGAGAGAGAGAGAGAGAGAGAGAAATTGATAACAACATTACAACTTCATAAAAGTTTGAATAGCTAAAAGACTGATCAAAAGTAGTCGTTGGAACTACAAAAAAAGTCCCACATACAAGTTTTCAGTATTGTTCTAATAAATCTTTAAAAATTATGGACCAACACTTAAATTGACAGTTCAATTATCAAAGTATCAAATTGTTGTGCAACATTATTATTTATGGAAGAATCCACATCCACCTTTTTAGCTGAACCAATTTGTTGCACACGAACTGCCTGATTACAATCAACAATTTGTCTTCCAGAACAGCAATGTCGTTTCTGATTTGTAGTACTATCCACCTGCAACTTCGAAATATTATCATTCGGTTTAACTCCTACGTCAACAACTTTAGTAACTTTCAAGTTACTCATAATGACATCTAATGGAACCTCAAAAGAAGCAAAATTTCCTACATACAAATTCTAGGAACACTTCCAACAAGCTTGCACTGAACATCAACAACTTCAAGCTCATTAAGCATATTTTCATATTTGTGTCTTTTTCCATCTTTAAAAGGTTCAGCAATAATGTTCATTACAGACAATTTTTAAATCTCCATGGATTAATCATATCTTCGATAAGAATTCTCATTACGATGATCTGTAATAGCCATTCTAGTTGCGGTAGGTACATCTGCTTAAATACACAAAAAACAGGAATAAGACGATGCAAAACTTTTGACACAAATACAAAATTACAACAACAAAAGTATTAATCTATTAACTGTGAAAGATTTCAGATCCTTAAGATCCAATCTACTTGAATGATCTTTGGTTAGAAAGAGAAATACACTACCAATTTCACCAATGTAGAAAAATCAGCATCTACACACAATTTGAGATGCAAACACTAATAGAACTTGATCAAACTTGAATGAAATGATTATGTACTGTTGCTGTCCGTACAAAACCAGCAAGCTACTGTATTTCACACGTGTGGATCCAAAAATAGCAAATATAGATCATTCTACACATAGAATTGCAAGCAATCACCAAGATAGTGCACCAATGGATAGTAGAACCCAAGAGAACCATGTATAAGCATGAAATGAGATAGATAAGAGAGAAGATGACTCTCTCCACGAGTTACATCCTTTTATAGCAGGTCCAAACCCTATTTGGCCACTTGGCTTTCCCACCAAAATGCTAATCCTACCAATTTTGGGTCTAGATTCAATGTACCCAACTTATTCAAATTGAATCTACTCAAACTCGCATTCTATCTTTCCCACACTTTCAAAAAGTGTTTATTCAAATGAAATTCAGACTAATGAACTTTGAAAAGTCAACCTTTAAGTCTAAAACAAGTTTTGGCCTCAATATGCCAAATATGAAAATATTGCAAAATGTGATGAAACTAGTTGAATCTTTCACACTCCCTCTTCAACTAGTTTTAGCATAGACTTTGATAATACTCCAAGTGAAGTCCTATTCTTCATGAACAAGTCTTTTCCCAATGCTTTGGTGAAGATATCAGCTACACATTCCCTTGAAGACACATGTTGAAGCTCCACCTCCTTTGCAATGACTCGCTCCCTCACAAAATGATATTGTATCTCAATATGCTTGCTCCTAGCATGAAAGATAGGATTGGATGCCATTCTTTGGGCTGATTGATTGTCACAAAAGATGATTGGGCTCTCTGAAAAATCCAGCAAGTGAAGATCCTTTATCATCCTCTTGATCCATACCATCTCCTTTGTGCAATGTGTAAGAGCTTTGTACTCGGCCTCACTAGATGACAATGAGATAGTGGCTTGTTTCTTTGACATCCATGATATAGCTCCATCAGCTATGAAAATACAATAAGAACTAATGGATTTCCTATCCATTACATCTCCAGCATAGTCTGAATCTGAAAATCGAAAAAGATTAGGTGATGATCCCTCATACAATATGCCAAAATCTCGAGTTCCAATGATGTACCTCGAAACTCGCTTTCCTAGCTTCCCTTGCTCCTAGCATAGTTTTTGCCAATAGAACTTTGATCCATCATAAGAATGATCTTCTTTCTAAGAATAGATCTTCTTTCAATGATCATGTAATGCTTAAAATAAAAACAACCATAATTGATATAGAGAATAGTGTCCACATGGGATGCTTCACTATTTCTTACATCAATTTTACATGTAAAAATGTGACTAGAACATGAAGAATCAAATAGAATGTAAATGAAATGATTCCACCATGCTTCCAACTCTGAACTCTCTGGAAAAATACAGCAAATAAACAATAAATGTGAGTGATCAACTTTTGCTTGCATGTCTCCTCCTCCTTTGTCCTTTGTTGCCTTGTATCCACCATGATACTCCATGAATGAGCCTCCATCTTCATCTTGCCACAAGAAACCATCAAACCTTGGAAATCCATGAGTAGGTGAGTACATTAATGATGCAAATCCAGCACCACATGACTCCATAAACCAAGTAGTTTGCACTAGTCCATCTTCAAGATCTACTTGACACAAGAAAATGACCATGAATTCACCAAAAATTGACAATCTCCAAGTATTGGCACCAAGTAGCTCAACACTTGAGAACTTAGCCATGGATGAGTGACATAATGAGCCTCCAATAGCTTCATTTCCATCAGCAAAATCAGCCAAGAATGCTAGTACAAATCCAACATCAAAACAATGCTCACCAATGTAGCTAGTTTTACCATATCTTGACAATTTGCACACATCCACATGAAATTGCTCAAACATGAGATAGAACAAGTAAAGTAAACTTGAACAACACTTCCTTGCTGTTCCTTTGACCTTAATTGAGTCTTCAATATGCTGCAAAAATAGATCCATAACACCTTTGCCAATTACCTCTCCTTTGATGCTCTTGACTAGCTCCAAATTGCCAACTTCCCTATTGACTAGTTGAAGCGCTTTGAGATCAATTTCTTGATCTTCAACTTGATCATCAAAATCATTGATCAAAATTTTTTTTCCAGATCCAATACTTGATTTTACAGAAAGATAACATCCATCCACTTGCATAGCTCCATGTACACAAGAAGATCCTCCAAAAGATGTTTCACTCTTCATAAGAGCTTAATACTCAAGATCCATTGCTTGGATCCAGTCCTCTTCTTTCCTTGCTTGATCTACACTTGTAGGCTCATCCAAAGAGGTTAGGAAAGCAACATAATTTCCAAAAACTATTTGCTAACCCTTTTGATCATATGTGAGCCTTGAAGGTACTTGTCTTTCTCTTGATGTTCTCCTTGGCTTTTGACTTGATGAAGGTCCATCATCACCACCATCCAAAGTAGGATCCTTCTCATCAACATCAAGAATGTTAGATCCATCTACTCTACCATCAATCATGCTTGAAGACACCTTTGGAATGTTTCCCTCATAAAAAATGACATCTCTACCAACAATCACTTTGTTAGTAGAAGGAATGTAAACCTTGTAGGCTTTACTCACCTCACTATATCCAACAAAAATACCTCTTCCTGAAGATGGATCCTCCTTGGTCCTATCATCAAGAGTAATGTTGACATAGCATGTGCATCCAAAGGTTCTTAGAAAGTTGACACTCGGCCTCCTCTTGAATAGCATCTCAAAAGGTGTCCTTCCATCCAAAATAGCACTCGGCCACCTATTGCACAAGAAATTGGCACACAACAAAGCTTGATCCCAAAATGGTTTGTCAAGATTATAACTTAACCTCATAGCTTTAGCACTTTCACATAAAGTTCTATTCTTCCTTTCTGCCACTCCATTTTGTTGTGGGGTCCTTGATGTTGTATACTCCCTCTTGATCCCATGCTCATCACAAAAGGCCTTGAACTTGTTAGATATGTACTCACCACCATTGTCACCTCTCAGGCACTTGATCTCTGTGGAGAATTGGTTCTCCCTTGCATTCTTGAACTTGACAAAGACATCATACACTTCATCCTTGCTCTTTAGTAGATAGATCCAACAAAATATACTAAAATCATCAATGAATGTTACATACATCTTAGCTCCACTATTGCTAATTGTAGTAAATCCATGAATATCCGAATGTACAAGTTGAAAAGGCTTTGTAGATCTATAAATAGATCTAGTATAAGGTAGTCTATGTGACTTAGACAAAGCACAAGACTCACAAACATGCTTGTCATTACTTAAGGAACTTGGAAGACCAATCACAACCTTCTTCCTTGCCTTTACCTCCAATGACTTGAAGTTGAGGTATCCCATCCTTTTGTGCCAAACCTCTTGAATAGAAATTTGCTCCCTTGCAACACATCCAACTTGGTTAGCAATAACACAAGCATCAAGTTTGAACAACTTCCCTTGCCTTTTACCTTTTCCAATCAAGACATCCTTCCTTTTGATCAAACAAGCATCTCCATCAAACTCCACCTTGAGGCCCTTACTTAGCATTTGACTCACACTAAGCAAATTCTTGGTAATAGATGGAATAAACAAGACATCCTCCAAATGAACATTCCTATTTGTAGAGAGAGAAATAGGAATTGTGCCAATCCCTTTGATTGCACACTCACCATCATTGGCCATGTAGATCACCCTCTTGTCATCTCCATATGCCAACAAAGAAGTGAAATACTCTTTGTGAAAGGTCATGTGTGAACTTGCTCCATTATCAATCCACCAAGGATCTAGATCTCCATCATTAGCAAGCATACATGAAGACATCACAAAAGCATCATCATTTACATCTTGCACATTCAAACCATCCTCATCAAGAGTAACATTACCTTGCTTGTCTGCTTGATCTCTCTTCTTCTTGTAGCACTCACTTGCAAAGTGTCCTTTGATGCCACAATAGAAGCACTTGAGCTTTGATCTATCCTTGTTTTTGCCACTTGAAGAAGCATCCACTTGATCTTGCCCTTTAGACCACTTGCTTTTGGTTTTGCCCTTGAATTTGCCCTTTGTGAACATAGCATCCTCTTGAAGTGTCGATGTAGATCCACCTCTTGCTTGAAGCCTATATTCCTCATTGATCAAGATCTCTTGAAGATCCATCAAACTTGGCAAAGTCTTTTGAATAGCAATACTTTGAACAATGTTAGCATGAGCATCCAACAAGCCATTAAGAATCACTTAAATAAGCTCTCCTTCCTTAATGCTTTCATCTATGCAAGCTAACTCATCATTCAATGCTCTCATTCTCAAAACAAAAGTACTCAGACTTTCTTCATTCTTTTGCAAACAAGAAAAGATTTGCCTTCTTAGAGTCAACACTCTAGAAGTAGACTTGGAATCATAAAGCCTCTTCAATGAATTCCAAGCTTCCAAAGATGATGTGCACTTACCAACTTCCTTGAGAAGTTCATTGGTAACATTCATCTTTATCATGTGTAGAGCCTTCTTGGCCCTCTTGTCATACCTCAATTGATCTTGTTGTGTTGCTGGTCTCTCCTCCAAACCTACAACAATATTCAAAACATCATTCATCTCAAGAAGTGACTTCATCCTCACTTTCCATAATGAATAGTTACTTGAGGTAAGCCTATCATTGGCTTCCAACATGACTCCAATTGAGGTTGTCATGTAGCAATGACCTGATCTTCTCTTTCAACCCGTTTCAATGAACAAAGCACTCCTTTGAACAACAACAAATGCTTTCAAAAGAAATCACCAAGATTTGAAACTATCTCACAAATTCTCTTCTAGCACTTATCCAAGCAAATCAACACATAGAATCATGGAATCTTGATCAACCTATGATCTATCCTCAATCTAATGACTTTTGCCACTTCCTAAGATTGAAACACACTCAAATGAAGTCCAGCAACCTCACTATCTAGAGATCCAATCAAAATTAGGGTTTTGACAAAATCACAAAAAATTGACTATTCCAAATCTACATGCAAATGCTGAAAATTTGATATGCAATCTATAAGCCACCACTTAGGCTGAACCAATGATCCAAAAATCGGCAAAATCCAGCATGTGAATTCAAAAAATGGAATTGAACAAGTATATTGACCTATTTAGTGTTTTGATCTACAAAAGATCCAATCTTCAAAAGCAAAAAATCCGATTTTGTTGTAGAATCCTCTCTAGCATGCTCTAGACTTGATATCTTCACCAAATCATTGATAGATCTGATTTCCTCCTTCATAACCTGAAACACAAGCTCTAATACCATGTGAAAGATTTCAGATCCTTAAGATCCAATCTACTTTAATGATCTTTGGTTAGAAAGAGAAATACACTACCAATTTCACCAATGTAGAAAAATCAGCATCTACACACAATTTGAGATGCAAACACTAATAGAACTTGATCAAACTTGAATGAAATGATTATGTACTGTTGCTGTCCGTACAAAACCAGCAAGCTGTGAAAAATACAGATCCTAAGTGGATCTAAACTCCAAGATCATTGGCTTGAATGCTTGCACTCCAAACTACATAAGCTAGGAATTGGCAACACATTCTATGCTACCTAGAATGCAAAGAACTTGATCAAAAAGCATTTATCACAAATGGAAACTTCCATAAACATCAAGTGCGGCCCAAAATAGCATTATACAGTCCATAATACATCAGCCTACCACTTTTGGAAAGCACCTAAGATCATACACAATAGCTTGAAGACAATACACACAACAATGCTCTCAATGGAGGAAGAAACAATGACAATGATCTATTGATCTCAATGAAGCATACAAAAGGTTTCTCCAACCTGTTCTCCACGACTTCCCTACTATTTATGGATGAGGAAGATGACTCTCTCTCCTCTCTCTAGAAGGTACTTGACCCTAGATATTCCCTATATAGGAAAAATAGCTAAAAATGGCTTATATGACCAAAATACATCAAAATGGTCTCATTTTGAAGGGTATGAAGTTTGACACTTCATCATACTGAAAAAATACAGTAAATAAAAACATTGTGGCCTGGTTCACACGTGTGAAACTCCAGAACCAAAACTATTTACAATTTTAGCCAATTTCGGCCTCAAACTAGCTAGGAAATGTTGACAATTTTCACACTCCCTCTTCAACATTGGATGCTAGTTTCAACATAGTCTTTGAGCACATTCCAAGATTAGATCTATGCATTAAATATAGGTCCTTTCCCAATGGTTTGGTGAAGATATCAGCCACACACTCCTTTGAAGAGACATGTTGAAGCTCCACCTCTTTGGCAATGACTTGATCTCTCACAAAATGGTGAGCAATCTCAATGTGCTTGTTCCTTGCATGAAAAACAGGATTGCTTGCCAAGCTTTGGGCTGAAAGGTTATCACAAAGTATGATTGGAGTCTTCTCTGGTTCCAGCAAGTGAAGATCCAATAACATCCTCTTGATCCAAAGAATCTCCTTGGTGCATGTTGTTAATGCCTTGTACTCGGCTTCGGTGGAAGATAGAGAGATAGTTGGTTGCTTCTTTGATAGCCATGAGACCACTCCATCTCCAAGATAGATTGCAAAGGCACTTGTTGACTTCCTATCCATTTGATCACCTGCAAAATCTGAATCTGAAAATCCACAAAGGTTAGGTGTAGTACCTCCATACAAGATGCCAAAATCTCTAGATCCCGAGATGTATCTAAGTACTCTCTTTCCTAGCTTCCAATGAGCCTCACTAGGATCTTGCATAAATTGACTTAGTTTACCAACCACAAAGCTTAGATCAGGTCTTGTGATGGTTAACCATATAAGAGATCCTATTAGCTTTCTATAGAGAGTAATGTCCTTGAAGGATCTTTCATTACTTCTTGTAGTTAGCTTTACATTTGATTCCATAGGAGTAGAAACAACTTTACAATCTTCCATATGAAACCTTTTTAGAATAGAGTTAACATACTTTTCTTGACATATGAATGTAGATTTAGAAGTTCTAATAATCTCTATTCCTAAGATATAATGAAGTTTACCAAGATCTTGAATTTCAAACTCTCTTTTGAGTGCCATCTTGATTTCATCTATATCTAGATTGTTACCACCACTTAAGATAATGTCATCAACATAGATCAAAAGTAAAGTGATATCATTTTCATTCAATCTAAAGTAGAGAGAATGATCATACTCACTCATAACAAAGTTTTGAGAAAGTAAGAAGGAATTGAGCTTAGCATACCAACTCCTTGGTGCTTGCTTTAGCCCATACAAACTCTTTTGGAGATAGCACACATGATTAGGCTCATCATGTGAAACATAGCCCTCGGGTTGCTCCATGTAAATATCTTCTTCAAGATCACCATTCAAGAAGGCATTAGTAACATCCATTTGCCACATATCCCAATCATAAAGAGTTGCAAGAGAGATTAGGATTCGAATAGTTACCATCTTTGCCACGGGTGCAAAGGTCTCATCATAGTCAATACCATATTCTTGAGCATACCCCTTTGCCACCAACCTTGCCTTGTACTTGTTGATTGATCCATCTTGATTTGTCTTGATCTTGAAGATCCAGTTACAACCAATTGCCTTCTTGTCCTTTGGAAGCTTTACCAACCTCCATGTGTTGCTTTTGATGAGTGCTTGATGCTCATGATCCATGGCTTGGATCCATTCCTTCTTTTGAATTGCTTCACCTACACAAGTTGGTTCATCAAAAGAGGTAAGAAAAGCAAGGTTAGAGTTGTCCACCACTTGCTTTCCTTTTTCATCATAGGTTAGCCTTGATGGCTTAGCCCTTTGCCTTTGAGTCTTCCTTGAAGTTTGCTTTGGAGTGGCATCTCCATCTTCATCCAAGACATCTTGCACATCATGATGATTAGTAGGCACATCAACATCAACATCAACAACATTGGAAACATTCTCTTCATGAAAGATGACATCCCTACTTATGACAACTTTCTTTGTAGAAGGAATGTACACTTTGTAAGCCTTGCTTACTTCACTATAGCCAACAAACACACCCTTCTTTGATGAAGGATCTTCTTTAGTTCTATCATCAAGTGTGATATTGACAAAACATGTACATCCAAAGATCCTACAATGCTTGACACTCAGCCTTCTACCATAAAGAACCTCATGAGGAGTTTTACCATCCAAGGAAGCACTTGTCCATCTATTACATAGATAGTTAGCACATGCTAAAGCTTCCCCCCAAAAAGACTTAGCAAGATTAGCATGTAGTCTCATTGCCTTGGCACATTCACAAAGGGTTCTATTCTTCCTCTCGGCCACTCCATTCTGTTGTGGAGTCCTAGGACTAGACATCTCCCTCTTAATCCCATGTGCTATACAAAAGTCTTTGAACCTATTTGAGGTGTATTCCCCTCCATTATCAGATCTTAAGCATTTGATCTTTGTATTGAATTGGTTTTCCATTTCATTCTTGAACTTGACAAATGCAGCAAACACTTCATCCTTACTTTTAAGAAGATAGATCCAAGTATACCTACTAAAGTCATCAATGAAAGTTGCATACATCTTTGCCCCACCATTGCTAGTTGTACTAGAAGAATGAATATCAGAATGCACAAGTTGAAAAGCTTCTTTAGATCTAGAAGTAGATCTAGAATAAGCAAGTCTATGAGATTTGGACAAGGCACAATGTTCACAAACACTATTGTTTGCAACAAGACTTTTAGGGAGACCAAGAACAAGCTCTTTCTTTGCCATTACCTCCAAAGATTTGAAGTTGGGATGGCCCAACCTCTTGTGCCAAACTTCTTGGTTTGTCAATTGCTCCCTAGCCATACATCCTTCATGATTAGAGATCACACATGCATCAAGCTTGAAAAGTTTACCATGCCTCCTACCTTGAGCAATCAAGGATCCACATTTACTTATCAAACATGCATCTCCAATGAACTCCACATCAAGTCCTTTGTCAATCATTTGACTTACACTAAGCAAATTCTTAGTGATTGAAGGAATGTACAAAACATTTTCAAGATTTGCTTTCCTATTTGTTGAAAGGGAAATAGGAATAGTGCCTATGCCTTTGATGTCACATTGACCATCATTTGCAGTGTAGATGATGTTACCTTCTCCCTCATAAGACAATAAGGATGTAAAGTATTCCTTATGTCTTGTCATGTGAGATGAGGCTCCACTATCAATCCACCAAGGATCATTATCATCTATGTTGGCTAACAAACTTGAAGTCATAACAAGTGATTCACATGTGTTATGTTCTTCCTCATCTATTGTAAGATTTCCTTGCCTCTCTCCTTGCTCTCTTTTCTTCTTATAACATTCATTTGCAAAATGACCTTTTATCCCACAATAAAAGCACTTGAACTTTGACTTATTGTTCTTAGTAGAAGAGGAAGAGGAAGAGTGATCATCATGATCAAAGTTACCACCTTTGGACCATTTCCCTTTGCCTTTACCTTTGCCCTTGAATTTGCCTTTTGTGAAGAAAGCCTCTTCACCTCCACCTTGCAAGGATGCACCATCAAGCTTTGATTGCAACCTATGTTCTTCAGCCAATAAGATTTCTTGCAAGTCAACCACACTTGGCAAGACTCTTTGAATGGCAAAACTTTGCACAAGGTTAGCATGTTCATTTAGCAAACCATTCAACATAACTTGGACTATTTCACCATCTTTTATGTTCTCATCAATGCATGCTAAATCATCACTTAGGGACTTAACTCTCAAGATAAATGCATGAGCACTTTCACCCTCTCTTTGCCTACTAGAAAATATTTGTCTCCTTAGGGTCAATACCCTAGATGTGGACT
Organism: Diphasiastrum complanatum; assembly: GCA_029204225.1. Classification (NCBI taxonomy): domain Eukaryota; kingdom Viridiplantae; phylum Streptophyta; class Lycopodiopsida; order Lycopodiales; family Lycopodiaceae; genus Diphasiastrum; species Diphasiastrum complanatum. The sequence goes on along the minus strand of CM055096.1, from coordinate 31,428,998 downwards.
TTGATTCAAAGAGCTTCTTTAAGGCATTCCATGCCTCACTTGCACTTTGACACTTTCCAACTTCCTTGAGAAGTTCATTTGTAACATTCATTTTAATGATATGAAGAGCCCTTTTGGCCTTCTTATCAAACCTTTGTTGCTCTTGAAGTGTGAGAGGTCTCTCTTCAATTTCTGCAACTATGTCCATGAGTTCATTCAACTCAAGTAAGGACTCCATCCTCACTTTCCAAGTAGAGTAGTTTGATGAACTCAACCTTTCACTAGACTCTAGCATGATCCCACCATTGGAAGCCATGATTCTAATGTTTCTTCAACTTTTAGGTTTTGTCCTAAAGCACTTAGCACTCACTTTTCTCTCAACAAATGATAGATAAAGAGATCTATGAAGATTTAGGACCCTAAAACACTTCTATCTTGAACCTAGATGGTTTCCAAGCATAGAAAGGAAGATTGAAACACATGCAACACTTTGCACACACTAAGAATGGATTACAAAATCAAACCAACCTGAACACACTCTTGCTTAAGCTCTCAAACTTTCCAGCAAGTGACCAAATCAAGTTATGGTGTGAAGAGTTACTTGCATTCTTAGAAAATACCCAAAACTAGGATGCCAAGATTACCTAGTAATGAACAAACTTGATCAACATATGATCAACACACTAAGATATTGATTCAACCTGTAAAACCACATGTAAACCACACTTCTAAAAGTTTATAAACTCCAGCAAGTGATAAATACAAGATTTAGAGGTGAATGAATGAGCACACTTAGTGAATCACAAGACTAGCTTCACTATCTTGTCAAATCTTGGTGTTTAGATGTAGATCTAAGATCACTTCACATGAGAATGTTCCTCAACCTGTTAAGAACCTGAAAACACACTTGCATAATGGTTAACACCTTCCAGCAAATGCTCCAATCAAATTACATAAGGAGAGTTACTTACATGCTCAACAAAGTACACCAAAATTTATGCCAAAATTGATGACAATCTTTACAATATGCTCTTCACAATGGAGCTTACAATATGTTCACCCAAAAAAGGGGATCTTTCATCCAAATGGGAGCTTTGCTCAGCCTTTAGGAGAATTACAACTCACTCAAAAGAGCATTTGTCATCCACTTAAGGAGAAGTTTCATCCACTTAAGGAGAGTGTTCATCCAAGAATGGAGATTGTCAACAATAGGATTGAAAAGAACATTGTTAGTATTGAATATGCACAAGCCTCACAATCACAAATGATTAGGTGTTATGATCTGATCCAAAATAGTTTCTTTTCAGCCTCTGATCTTCAATAGACCTGAAATATGCTTTTGATCCACAAGTTCAACTCACAAAACAAAGGTTAGTAAGATTTGATCAACAAAGCAATGCAAAATCATGCTAGAACTTGATCAAACATCCAAATATCACCAAAAATGGAATACTTACTGTAAATAGAAGCCAACCAGCTCTGATACCATGTGAAAAATACAGATCCTAAGTGGATCTAAACTCCAAGATCATTGGCTTGAATGCTTGCACTCCAAACTACATAAGCTAGGAATTGGCAACACATTCTATGCTACCTAGAATGCAAAGAACTTGATCAAAAAGCATTTATCACAAATGGAAACTTCCATAAACATCAAGTGCGGCCCAAAATAGCATTATACAGTCCATAATACATCAGCCTACCACTTTTGGAAAGCACCTAAGATCATACACAATAGCTTGAAGACAATACACACAACAATGCTCTCAATGGAGGAAGAAACAATGACAATGATCTATTGATCTCAATGAAGCATACAAAAGGTTTCTCCAACCTGTTCTCCACGATTTCCCTACTATTTATGGATGAGGAAGATGACTCTCTCTCCTCTCTCTAGAAGGTACTTGACCCTAGATATTCCCTATATAGGAAAAATAGCTAAAAATGGCTTATATGACCAAAATACATCAAAATGGTCTCATTTTGAAGGGTATGAAGTTTGACACTTCATCATACTGAAAAAATACAGTAAATAAAAACATTGTGGCCTGGTTCACACGTGTGAAACTCCAGAACCAAAACTATTTACAATTTTAGCCAATTTAGGCCTCAAACTAGCTAGGAAATGTTGACAATTTTCACACAAGCTACTGTATTTCACACGTGTGGATCCAAAAATAACAAATATAGATCATTCTACACATAGAATTGCAAGCAATCACCAAAATAGTGCACCAATGGATAGTATAATCCAAGAGAACCATGTATAAGCATGAAATGAGATAGAGAAGAGAGAAGATGACTCTCTCCACGAGTTACATCCTTTTATAGCAGGTCCAAACCCTATTTGGCCACTTGCCTTTTCCACCAAAATGCTAACCCTACCAATTTTGGGTCTAGATTCAATGTACCCAACTTATTCAAATTGAATCTACTCAAACTCGCATTCTATTTTTCCCACACTTTCAAAAAGTGTTTATTTAAATGAAATTTAGACTAATGAACTTTGAAAAGTCAACCTTTAAGTCTAAAACAAGTTTTGGCCTCAATATGCCAAATATGAAAATATTGCAAAATGTGATGAAACTAGTTGAATCTTTCACATTAACCTCTGAATACTTGCATAACGAGGAATTTTATTCATGAATTCTACCCCATCTCCAAGTTACAGACATCATACTCTTTATCCAAGAGCTTAAAACCTTCACTCCCACATTATTAGTATTGTACCATGCATTGGTCTGAGCATTTTGGACCTTGGCATTTTGCGAGTAAATCATCTGCGAGTTTTGTGAGTTTTTTTCCTGCCATGATTCAACAAAAAGATAGCACACGTTGTGCTACCTTTTTTATGCTACTACTTCAATGTTTATTATTAAGAATGTGGTTTGGTACATAGTTAAAAATGTCACAAAGTGAAAAAATTTCAAATTAATTTTTTTTGCAGCCTTCAAACCCAGCACACACTTATCTCTTCTTGAGAAGATAAGTGTGTCATCAACATAGACAACTAGAATGATTATTTCATTTTGGACATGCTTGATATAGACATTTGACTCACCAAATAGAGGTTTGAAGCCTAAGGGACGTAGTGCTTTGTCCTTCTTTCTATACCATTGTATGGCTTCCTGTTTCAGACCAAAAATGCTTTTATTCATATGACATCCATATTTTGGACATTCTTGGTTTACAAAACCAAGTGGTTGGTCCATGAATATGTCTTCTTCCAATTTTGTGTGCAAGAAATCAGTCTTCTCATCCACAATATGGATTTTCACATCATGAGCCACTGCAACGCGAATAACAAGTGAATTGATGTATGTTTGACTACCGGTGAGAAATTATCAGTGTAGTCGATCCCATACTTCTGTGAAAATCCTTTAGCAACTAACCTTGCTTTGTATTTGATGTTTTCTCCATCAGGACCTGTTTTGATCTTATAGATCTACTTGCACTTGACTGATTTTCTGCCATCAAGTATAGGTGTAAGTGTCCATACATTGTTCTTATACATGGATGACATTTTGTCCTCCATTGCTTGAATCCAGCAATCTTTATCTGGTCCATCAACAACTTCCTCGAATGTTTGAGGTTCATTAAAGAAACCACAAAATTTGATGGCTCTATTAAAAACATCCTAACCATACCTTTCTGGTGATTTACATTGTCTGTCAGATCTTTTCACAGGTGGTTTCGAGTTTGATTCAGCAAGTTTTGACCTTTTTAGCTGGAATTCGAGTTGGTGATTCGAGGCTGTCAAGTACTTGATCTTGACCTCCCTTTGAATCTAGTAATTCTCTTTCATCTTCTGCTTGTTTTACTTCTGTCGTCGTTGGTAGCTCATAATAGTTTTTGAGGATCTCATAGCCGACTAGATCACTATCTGCTATGTATTTCGACTCATCAAATTTAACATCTCGAACAACTTCTATCTTGCCAGTTTCGGGTACATAGACACGAAAATATGACGAATGTAACTCAAATCCTACCGGAAAACCTTGTTCTGTCTTTTCATCGAGTTTCTTTCTCAGCTTATCTGGTATGTGCATATACACTGCTCATCCAAATGTCTGAACATGTGCTAGATTTGGCTTCGACTTCCACCATATCTCATGAGAAATTTTATCTAGTATACGAGATTTCAGGAGACGATTCTAAAGATAATTTGATGTAGCCATTGCTTCTGCCCACAACTGTTTTGGTGCCTTCGCCACTTGTGCCACAATCTATCTACTGATTCCTGAGTTAGATTGGTTTGTTCAATTTTTGTTCGAACGTTCAGGTGATATAAATTTTCTTCTCTATTGCATTTAGCAACCAAGCTATCAGAATCTTCCTCGAATAGTTTACAAGAGCTCTTTGTGAAGGTTACTGACATGCCTGTATCGACTATCTTAGCTACGGATAGAAGATCTTTGTCAAGAGTAGGGACATAGAGAACTTCCTCCAGTTTCTTGTCACCCTAATTTGTGTCTAGCCATAATACACCAGTTCCATCAACCACGTGCTTAGAACCATCTCCAAGTATAATGAATCTTGAATATTTCGTCTTCTTGTACTCAGACAATATTTGTTTCGAGGAAACAAAATGTGAGGTGGCTCCCGAATCAAGTACTACTTCTCAAATTGAATTTGTTGAACAACATAGATCAGCACTAACATAGACTACTAAGTTCCTTGTTGCCCTGTCTTCTGCTGCTCTGGAACATTCTGCTTTGTCTTCGACATAGTTTGAATCTGAAGGTCTGCTTCGATTCTGTTCCTTTTTGTTTCTGGGATTCTGATAACAATCTACTACTACATGACCCCATTTATGACAATGAATGCATTCAATCTTTGGATTTAGCCAACACTTTTCTTCTGTGTGACCTGATCTTTTGCATCTGTTGCAGATCTTCTTATAACCAGAATTTTTCTGTTGTTTTCTAGATTGTTGATCATTTCTCTTAGACTCATTCTTTTTAGATGACTCCCTCTTAAACTTAGACTTCTTAGAAGATTTATTCTTCTGAGTAAATAGAGCATTTCCAGAACACCATTGTCATCATAGCGTTCACGAGCTTCTACTTCCTAACTCCGTCTATTGCCTTTTGAAGTGTCATTGTCGCATCTTTCGCCAATAAGATTCGAGTTGTGTGGAATGACCTGGGTAGGGCTCGAAGAAAATAACTAAGCTTTTTTTCCTTTGAAATTGCATTTTCTACGCCAGAATTCTACAAAGAAATAAACAAGTCTTTTATCTTTCGTACGAATGTGATCAAGTCATCCCTCTGTAGGTAAGTTAATTAATCTTCCAAGAACATGATTTGATTACGAGATCGAGTCTCATTCTTGGTTTGCAATTCTTCCCATAAATCTTTTGTGTTTGAAATTGATGTAAGATCTAGCATTATATTGTCATGTACTGAAGACGCAACAATTGCTATAGCTTTGTCATTTTTTAAACTCCATTCTCAAAGTTCTTTGCCCAGAGTAGCTACTGACTTCTCCTCTATTGGTTCTACCCATTGTCAGAGACCTTTGCCCTTCAATATGAGTGAAGTCTTTAATTTCCAGATCAAGTTGTTTGAACCTTCTAGATCCAAGATCGTAGTGATCTTAGCCTGAATATTGCTGATCAACGACATCTTCTAATTTTCTGAATCACTCCAGATAGCAGCTTGTTGATGGATGTATGAAGAATGCTGAGAGGGGTGCGAAGATACCACTATATCGACTCTGATTCGTTCTGATATCACTGTATCAGATTTGAACCTGTAAGCTTTGATACCACTATAGGAAAAATAGTAATTATTCTTCCATAGAGAACATGATGAAAGTTTGAATAAATCAAACTAATATCAGTGTCTTCAATCGGATCTGTATCTGATCTATTTACTAATAGAACAATATTTGTTCTGATTGAATATGCGTGCAAAAATAATATGCGAAATTAAGAGACAACATAAGACAATTTTAGACAAACAGAAACTATTGATTAAAAATAAATTTATAATTCTGAATCTGAATCAGTATACATCTCTTGCTGTCTTATATCGCTTTTGTGTCTCTGATTGAGTGAATCTGAGAATCTCTTCAATTTGAGTGTCTGAGACTTAGTTACAACGAGTAGTGCACATGTATTTATATTGCTATAAGACAGGCCTTTTGGCCTTTTATTTACAGATCTTTTGGCCTGTTAATTCTGTAACAATAGATACCTAACCATTTACGACAATTGATATTCAAATAGACACTTTGTTTCCAGGGTGTCGAATAATTTTTGTTCGCAAATTATTCGCGACAGTCCATCTCTTCTTTACAGCTTCGTGTTTCGTGAATTATTCGCGACACTTGTCTCTTTGCGACATTTTCGTCTTTCGCAAATTGTTCGCGACAGATGACAACTTTGAGTTTGAAGAAGAAATTCAGAATATTTCACGAACTATTTGTGACAAGTGAGCTTGAAGGAAAATCCAGAAGATTTCGTGAATTGTTTGCTCGACATCTGAGGTTTGAACAAGAAACAGAATATTTCGTGACAAGATTCTGTTCGCAAGTTTTTTGAGCTTCAACAAGAAAGCCACGAGCTTCTACAAGAAACTGTTTCGCGAATCTTTCGAGTTGGCTGCAAGGTGAATTTCGCGAATCCTTCGAGGTTGATCACGAATAGAAATGTTTCGAGTTCGCATTCATTTTTTTCTCATCCTTTGTCAAGTAAACTGCACACTTTGTTAGTAGAATCGAGATCTGTCTGATAAGGTGTTCTACAGTGCTCATATGACTTTGGAAGAGAAGAAAGCAAGGTCATAACGACATCATCATCTTGAATAGAACATCCTACAATTGATAACTGATCTAATAAAGACTTGAAGTTGTTGATGTGAGAAGTGATGGCAGTAGAATCAGACATGCTAAGAGTAAAGAACTTCCTTCTAAGATGTAATCTAGTGGTTACATCATGAGTCTCATAGATATTTGATAACAAATCTAATGCATCCTTAGAGGTTTTGCATGTGGTAACAGGGATATTGAGAGTCGGCCAGAGTGAGTGTGATGCATGTTAAGAACTTATGATTCTGCGAGTAAATTTTTTGCGAGTTTTGCAAGTTTCTTTCATGACATGCTCCAACAAAATGGTAGCACATGGTGTGCTATTCTTTTTATGCCACTACATGGTTTTTGAAGAATAAAAATTGTGGTTTGATGCATACTTAAAACTTTGACTATCTATCAAATTTTTAATAGGCCCATCACAAAATACTTTGTTACTCTATAAATATAGGTGTACTTTTATTTTTCAAAAAAGTGTCGTTGAAGTTGTAATAGCTAGCATGCTAGCTTGCAAATTATTTTATATAAAAAAAATGAAGTTTTTTTGAAAAACTTTTTGAAAAATAAATTTTTTTTGGAGCTAATTTGACTAGCATGTCGATGTGCTAGCCAAGTAATTTATAAAATAGAAAAGCTATTTTGATACATATGAGAATCAAATTTTGAATAAAAACATTATTTCAGAATATTTTCTTTCAACCTCCAAACATAGTAAGCTGACGTGCTAAGGAAAAGAACAAAAAAAAAAATTGGCAACATTTAAAGATAGCACGCCAGCGTGCTATATAAAATGGAAAAAAAAAATATGCAGCCTCCAAACCGAGCACATTGAAGTTTTTTTTTTTTTTTAGGAGATTGTGTTTCAGATGTCAAAAGAAACATCTCTAAAATATTTGAGATTGTTGACCTAGGAGAAGCTTAAATCTATCTAGGCTTGCAGATCGTGAGAGACTTTAAAGGTGGTAAGTTGTATCTTCACCAACAAAAGTACACTCAAAAGATAATTGAAGACTTCAACATGCTTGAATGCAAAGGTGTGCATACTCCAATGATACCTGGAACAATACTGAACAAGGCAGATTGTCCGCAGACTCTTGAGGAAGAGGAACGAATGGCCAAAACACCCTATCGTAGGCTGATTGGATCATTGTTACATCTAGCAGACAACACCAGACCTGATATAGCGTTTGCTATATACAGGCGGAGCCAAGATCGTGAAGGAAGATGGATTTCACATCGAATCTTAATGTGATGCAAGCTAGGCATCCATGAATGATGATAGCAAAAGTATTTCAGGAGGTTGTACTCTAGTATTTGGTGCATCCATACTCTGGATTAGCAAGAAGCAAACAACAATAGCTCAATATTCCTGTGAAGCGAAATATGTAGCAGTAGCCAAGATGGCAAACGAGCTGATCTGGTTCAAACAGATGCTAGAAGGATTTGATGAATCTATTTCTAAACCTTATGTCTTGTTAATGGATAACACTTCAGCAATCTTCATACCCACAGAGGAAATGACAGTTGATATATTTACAAAGCCACTCAGTAAAGCTTTGTTTGAGAAGCAACAAAGAAGATTGGGGTTAATCCAACTGCCCACTTTGAGAGGGAGCTGTAGAACACCTGATCAGACAGATCTCAATTCTACTAACAAAGTGCACAGTTTACTTGACAAAGGATGAGAAAGAAACAAACGCAAAATCGAAACATTTCTATTCATGATCAACCTCGAAGGATTCACAAAATTTATCTTGCAGCCAACTCAAAAGATTCGCAAAACAATTTCTTGTAGAAGCTTGTGGCTTTTTTGTTGAAGCTCAAAAAATTTGCGAACAAAATCTTGTCACGAAATATTCTGTTTCTTGTTCAAACCTCAGATGTCGCGAACAATTCGTGAAATCTCCTGGATTCTCCTTCAAGCTCACTTGTCACAAATAGTTCGCAAAATATTCTGGATTTCTTCTTCAAACTCAAAGTTGTCATCTGTAGCGAACACTTCACGAAAGACAAAAATGTCACGAAGAGACAAGTGTCGCGAATAATTCGTGAAACACAAAGCTGTAAAGAAGAGATGGACTGTTGCAAAGAATTCGCAAACAAAAATTATTCGACCCTGGAAACAAAGCATCTATTTGAATATCAACCATCGTAAACGGTTAGATATTTACTGTTATAGAATTAAAAGGCCAAAAGACCTGTAAATAAAAGGCCAAAAGGCCTGTCTTGTAGCAATATAAATACATGTGCACTACTTGTTGTAACTAACTCTCAGACACTCAAACTGAAGAGATTCTCAGATTCACTCAATCAAAGACACAAGAACGAGATAAGACAACAAGAGATGTATACTGATTCAAATTCAGATTCAGAATTATAAATTTATTTTTAATCAGTAATTTCTGTTTGTCTAAAATTGTCTTATGTTGTCTCTTAATTCCGCACATTATTTTTACACGCATATTCAATTAGAACAAATACTGTTCTATTAGTAAATAGATCAGATACAGACCCGATTGAAGACACTGATATTAGTTATTCAAACTTTCATCATGTTCTTTGTGGAAGAATAATTACTATTTTTCCTACAACACTTTGTGGTGATGATCTCCACACAACCCGACCTCACTCTTCAAAAGGTGATTAGTCACCTACTTCAAGAAGAAATGCGGAGAAACACTAGCAGCCTGTCCAAGACAAATCCATGGCTCTATACACCAAGAAGAAAGACTACTCCAAGGGCAAGAATCAAGTGCAGCAGCAACAACAGAAGCCTCACACTCAAGGTGAGAATAGATCACGTAAGAAGCCTTTCTGCAGATATTGCAAGAGAGCTAATCATGACATCAAGGAGTGTCATATCCAGATGTACAACGAGGCAATGAAGCAACAATAGCAGCAGCCAAACTCCTCCAACGTGGCAGAATTCAAGGAGCAAGATACACACTTGTTAATGGCTTACAGCAACAACAACGAAGACTGTGATAGCTGGTACCTGGGCAGCGGCGCTACCCAACACATGACCTCTCGCAAGGAATGGTTTACCGAGTATGCAGCTTACAATAGAGATCAATTCATCTATCTCACAGATTCAAGCACCATACACATGGAAGGCAAAGGGACAGTCAAAATCACATTCAACAACGATCTATCTATTTGTGTTCCCAACGTCCTTAATGTTTCTTAGCTAACAAAGAACTTGTTATCAGTCTCTAAGATAACTGACGAGGGCTACACTGTTACTTTCTCATCTGAGCAGTGTACAATATTCAAGGAAGATACTACTCTAACTACATGCACTAGAGTCAAAAATCTTTATGTGCTCTCTAATTTAGTTGCATTAGCTAGTATCTCTAATGAAAATGTAAACGATAATGCTATTCTGTGGCATAGTCGATTTGGACACGTGAATACAAGATCACTTTCCTATAGGCGTTGTAATAACTTAGTTGATGGATTGTATTTCCCTTCTTCATTAGATAGGAAATCTTTCTTTTGTGAATCATGCATCTATGGAAAACACTCAGAAGCAAGTTTCTTAAATCACATTCCATCAAAACAAAGCATGTATTGGATCTTATACATAGCGATATTTGTGGTCCAATGCCAACTCCGTCCTTAGGAGATGCAATCTATTTTATCACTTTCATAGATGATTATTCTAAATGGTCTACAATCATGTTTATTAAGCACAAATCTGAAGCCTTTGAATGCTTCAAGAGATTCAAGGCCATGGCTAAGACACAAATGTCTACAAAAGTGAAAGCACTCAGAACTGATGGTGGCGGCGAATACCTCTCTAACGAGATGTCTGACTACATGGCTGAACATGGTATTATAAGATAGTTCACCACTTCCTATTCACCTCAACAGAACGGGATTGTAGAAAGGAAGAACCGAACTCTTCTCAACTCAGCCAAATCCATGCTACATCAACCACATCTACCTGCGAAGTTCTGGACAGAAGCTACTGCCACATCCACTAAAGCCATCAACAACAAAACTCCTCATGAACTTTGGCATGGGCACAAGCCTAGTGTCAGCCATTTAAAAATATTTGGTTGTATATGTTTTGTTCACATTCCTAAACAACTTAGGAAGAAGCTGGATCATAGGACAAATAAATGTATTTTCATAGGGTATCCTGATGAACATAAAGCTTTTGAATTTTATGATCCATCCACCAATCTGGTGTTTGTCTCTAGGGATGTAGTATTTCAAGAACATACATACTATGATTTCAAACACCATCAATAAACGATGCTATGTCATTTCATCCTATTTTACGTAGCATGGATTCTTCCAACGTTGATGTTCCTTCTATAGAACTTGCAACTACAGCTACAGCTACAGAAGCCGAGCAGCCGACAATACCTGTCATCAGACCAGACCAAGCTAGCGCAGATATGAAAAAATTCAAGAAGAAGCATCATTGCATCTTGGTCAACCAAACGTCCGCAGATCCTCACAGACTTGGACAGTTCCTGAGAGGTATACACCTCAATCATTCTGGATTTTATCAGAAGAACTAGAGAGCTGAGGCAATTAACTCCAAGGATGCTGTGAAGTGGCAAGAAACTACGAAAGCGAGTACAACTCACTTTTGACGAATCAGATTTGGACACTGGTCAACTTCCCCACTCACAAGAGAGTTATCGACAACAAGTGGATCTTTAAGGAGAATATCAACTCTGATGGTTCCATTGCTAAATGGAAAGCATGGCTGGTGGCTAAAGGATTCACTCAAGTCCTAGAGTGGATTATCAAAAAAATTTCAGTCCTGTCGTCAAGATTCAGTCAATCAGGACTCTGATTGCGTTAGTAGCTGCAGAAGACCTCGAAATGCATCAAATGGATGTCAAGACAACATTTCTCAATGACAATATTGAAGAGGAACTGTATACCTTCCGACCGGAAGGATTCAAAGTCAAAGGCCAAGAGCACAAAGTGTGCAAGCTACACAAACAAATCTATGGTCTGAAACAGGCCACAAGAGCATGGTTCGATAGAACCAACTCTTATCTCATTCAATTGGGATTTGCAAACAATTCAACTGACTGTAATGTTTATTCGAAGCATATATGCACCAATTCAGTTCACATAGCTCTTTACGTTGATGATGCATTTATCTTGTCTAAAATGACACTTCTCTTCTGCACACTACTAAGAGTGATCTGTCAAAGGAATTTAACATGACTGATTTAGGAGCTGTCCATTCTTTGCTAGGAATTCACATTCTAGAAATAGACTTTAGAAGAAGATCTATCTCAGCCAACATGCATATCTATAAGGCATTTTAGAAAAATTTCATATATCTGATTGCAAACCAATTGATACTCCAATGTATCCAAGTATAGTATTGACTAAACCTACTTGTGCTAATTGCTCTTTCAATCTATTTCAGAACCAAACTTCACATTGAATCCATTTTTTAGCAATACCACACACAAACCATTTCTAATCTCTTAGGTGGACTGTACTCTTGTTTTGAGAGTATAAATTAATTTTTAAGATCCTATTGGGCAATTAGAACACTTAAAGCTATGATTATATTTAGCATAAGCTTTCTATTAGATTGTTTTTGCATCTAGCAGCTGATTGTAACGGGCGAGCTGTTCATCTTCAATGTTTCGTACAGTTAGGTGTGTCTATCCTTCATGAAGGGCTGTGAATATGCTATATGAAGGCTTTTTTGGAAGAGTCAGGCTGAGGAGTTCGAGTCCTCTCAAGATTTGCAATATCGCAAATGAACATATTGCGCACTGTAGCATAATTTTCGCCCTTGGTGGCATTGGAGATGGCAATATAGTATAAATTAACGTTTGAAACCACTGCCAACATATTCTTCCACCGCTACGAGACAATATGCCTCTCGAAAATAGACATCTCGAGGCCAAAAGTTACAACTATTCCTTCTATCTCCCTTGCCCCATCAAAATGGTCAAAAGAGTCCTAAGATATATCTCATCAACTAAGAATTTTGGCATACTCTACAAAGGGACTAATCTTGGCTTAAGAGCCTATAGTGACTCGGATTTTGCAGGTGACAAAGTGGATCGAAAGTCTACTAGTGCATTTGCTACATTCATATGTAATGGAGTGGTATCATTGCTTTCAAAGAAGCAAAATACTATTTCATTGTCTTCAACCAAATCAGAGTATAAGGCCTTGACATCAACATGCAAGGAGGTCTTATGGCTCAAGAGGCTATTGGTGGAAATTCATGTCAAGGAGGCTGAGGAGGTACCTACAATCTATTGTGATAGCCAATGAGCCCAATCACTTACAACCAATCCTACATTCCATGCAAGGAGCACAGATATCGAAATTGCTCATCTTTTTGTGAGGGAGAAGGTACAAGCCAAAAAGATCAAACTCCAACGTGTGTCTTCATCGAGTTGCTTGGCTTATTTGTTCACTAAATTCTTGCCTAAGGATTCATTTGTTAAGCTAAGATTTTTACTTGGAGTAATTGATAAATGTATCATAGTTTCCAAAGCTAGATTTGAGAAAGTGTGAGAAAATGCTTAAATTGGAAAATCTAATTACGTTAAACAATGTAAATATGTACATTAGTGGGTCCCACATGTGTGAGGCCAAAAGTGCCACGTGGGAATCTACTCTAGAGTAGGTTAGATCAAGTCTAAAAGGTTGGTCAAGTTTGTTTGGTAGTGGTTCCTACAATATAGGACCAAATTTCTAGATTTATGGAGTAGGTTGATCAATCTAGCCATCTACATGGCAAGAATCAAGGATGAGGCTAGAATGGAAAATTAGGGCAAGAAAGCTCAATAAACTTCGTTATTACATGCTGGATTTTCACCTAAATCAAGGTGGGAAAGAGGCTTTTACAATTTCAAGAAGATCTTAGGGGATATTTTTAAGCTTCCTTTGCATATTTGGCCAAGCTAACATGGGAGATTAGAGTTTTTTTTTAGATTCAAAACAACGGTGGCTAAAACCTTGTCATCGCTTTGTTTCCATTCGGCAATGGCTGCAGTATTAGCTATTGGTTTAAGGTCAATAGATTCAACCACTTCCCATAAACTTTTGGCCAAAAATGGTGACAAAAAAATAAGAGAAATGATGTGGAGACCTATTTTGTTTGATTGTTTTTAAATTGTCAATATTCAAAGTGTTTTACAAAAATATATTATAGTACTAAAAAAATATCTCATTTTGTCAACAATTGTAATCATGCTTGCCAAATGAATCAATAAATGATTAGTAATATTTTCAAATTAGCACATAACTAAAATAAATCAATGCAAAACAAACCATTAAGCATAAAATCATAACTTTTATTCTACTTCTTTGAAACATTATTTTATTACACACATTTAACTTCTTAAAACGTTTTGAAATGAAAGTGTTTGTATTAAATTAAAAATCTTACAATTTTGATAAGAATTTAAATTGATATTTTTTAAAAGTTTTATTTCTAGAAAATAATAATTTACAAAGATTTATAGAGATATTTAGAGCATATGTTTTTTAAAACTAACATTTTAGATCTTATAAACAATCCACTATAAAATAAATAAATCACTTAAAAACAAATAAGATTAAATGATTTCTAATTATTTTTTTGAACAGAATTAGTTGTTAGTAATGTCTCATGCTATTTTGTTAATATCTTTTTAGAAATGAAAATAATAAGAATATGATCAATTAATAGCATTCACCATTTTCCTGTAAAATATAAATTTAAAATTTTCATTACGTTTAGAAAAATGAAAACACCTTTTACTTTTAACATAATTATTTATAAAAAAATTAGAATTGAAATGAAAATTTTCAAGACATTTTTATTACAAATAATTCCAAAAAAATCAAATTAATTGTAAAAATTTCATGACTCAAATTTTTGATAAATATAAATGAAAAGATTACAACTTTTCTAATAATGAAATAGACTACATTAGTCGACACAAAAGTCATCAATATCATTAACGTATTTTTATTTCTCATAGATATAGTAGCAAAACTCTTCAACAATCAAAACATTATATCCTTGGACTAGGACATATGCAAAATCCCATGTGTTGCCAACTTTCTCACTAGCTAAAGGTTATCATCCAAGGGTTGGCTAATTGTTGGTTACCTTAGCATCCAAAGTTTCTTTGGTCCCAAGATCAAGGCCCCCTTGTAAACCAAGATGCACTAGCTAGAGGTTGTGGTTCATTCAATAGGGGAGTGATAGAGTCTTCATCATCTGTACACTTTTCCACCTATGTTAACTCATCTGGCAAAGCTCGGTCTATAAGTATATGGTGCATATAAATCCACATACACATACACACACACATACACACACACACACACATTTCATATATATGTATGTATGTGTATGTGTGTGTATATATGTATATAGATATGTATGTATGTATGTATGCATTTGTTTATTTGTATGTATGCTTGAGCCATATACTTATAGACTTATTGTTACAACAACCTTTGGCACACTTTACAGTGCTAGAAAATCTTTTTTGATGATTATAATTAAAATCATGTGTTTTAGAGAGTTGTTTGCTTTTTTAAATTGTTGCCTTCAAGATCCTACAACTCAAGACTTTTGCTAGCAAAAATCTTCCAAATTAAACATTTTGATGATAAACATAGTAACCAAAAGGTTAATGGATGAAATCAAATTATATTGCCTGAAAGTGTGTCTTCATATAGTTCACTAAGACCCTTCAAACTTTATGGGAAACAATTACTATTTCATCATCCATCATATATTAGTATTGTCATTGTTTAGTGATATTCTTTAGATGAGATTTAAAAATGTGATGGTTTTGATTATTCAAAATTTTGAACTCCACATATGCATAATTCACATAATATCAAAACTTTTTGGAATTTCATAGATTATTTTACTAAGAACAATGGATTCTACATGTAAAACAAGGTGATCGATACATCAAGAGGAAACTTTGCCTTACGTGTTAGGAATAATAATGGTCATATTCGCACTAAGATTATTGGAAATAATGTAACCGTTAGTCACATTTATGACGTCTCAGAGAGGGATGCCATCCTCTTTGTCGTTGTGTATTGGCAATTGAACCTTCATCTAAATGATCAATGTATTTTGTTCCTAGTTAGAATAACGTCCTAATATGCTCCCTCGTGTTCTATGTCTATGTTCAAGTGTGATGGCATAGGAATAATGGGTGAATGGTAATTTCTCTTTCTATTTTGCTCTACTGAATGTGAGCTACTTCTAAAATAATTACCATACATTTGCACACACACATAAAAGAAGAAATACGGAACGTATCTGTTCCGTACAAAAAAACGTTACAGAACGTGTAAATATTTTGTTTCAAAAATAGGAAAAAAAATAAGGTACTTGATATACTACTTGAAAATGATATTATGTACTATTTTCAAATTTGAGCCTTTTTTTTTTTTTTGAGTATTCTAGCCTTTTTTTTTGGGTTTTTAGACCATTTTAGTGTTTTTCAGGTTCCGTGGTATGGAATCGTTCCATACCATGGAACGGTTCCGTACCGTCCTCCCCCGGGAACAGTTATGTGGCTACTTATATATATATATATCAAAAAATAAATAAATATTGCATTTCAACTTAAATAAACTCAAACAACTTTTTTATTTATTTTAAATTTATTTTAATGCTCAAACTCATATATGAATTATGCATTTGCTTTTAGCTAATTGTCACGATAGCTTACTCCTACCAGCTTAAGATTAGGTTTAAAGTACTCCAATTTTGTTGAACTTTGGAATTTTTTACATAACACTCTATATTTTGGGAAGTCACCATCCTTCACATTCTTTGAGAAACCGATATATAGAAAAAAGCAGGTTGCATTCTCAGAATGTGTAGAGCACTTGGCGATAACAAACGAAAGGTTTATATTAACTAGAAAATTAGTGTAGTGATGCATCATGGTGAAAATGTGTGACTCTTGATAGATGATCAGAGATTCCAAAAGCTTTTGTCATACCACTCAATATGTCCATATTCTTAGTTCCGAATTAGACCAGCTGTTTCTCTGGCTCGAGTGCTAATCTTCATACTAATCTTAAAAGCCGCAAAAGTTGAGTAGAGTAAAGGAAAATTTGATCTGCTAATATGTTTGTCAAGGATCAATCAGAGATAACTTAAGGACAGCTGAATGATCGTTTATTTTGATTATCAAGTATTGCAGTCAACTAGCAACAAAATAGCAGCTGCATTCGTCTTTCCAATGTGTATGCAGAACTGACAGGAAGTTTCATTAATGTAGCTGAGCGTGATCTCCCTATATTTCATCGAGAATTGCTGACAGCTTTTGCAGTTCCTGGCTTGCACCTGCTTCCGTCAAATGGGAGTCTATCCAGGATACGAAAGCCTCTGGTTGCTGTTGCCATTCTTCAGCGTGGGTTGATGCCTCCGCTGTATCTTCAGGATGGTAATGTGGTAAGGGATGCGCTGTAGATTCTGCAGCTGCCTCCCACTGCCGCGCAGACACCTCCACTTCCCAGTGCAGACTGTAGCTGTTTGATCCGGAGGGACTGCAACTCACAGCCTCCAGCGGCATAATACCTTGATCCGTGCAGAAGTCCCAGAGGGCAGCTGCATCCGCTTCAGATTGAACATCTCCGCTCGGCCGTCCAAACATGCTACAAGTTTCGCTGGATTTGGGCATGCATGAGATACTGGGTAGAGTCATGAGATACGGAAGGCTCCAGTTCGGAGAATGCATCCCCAGCGAGCAATCGGACTTGTAGCATTCATCTACACCCTGTTTCGTGCATGTGCTTTTCTGATCCCTCCCGGTGGATGCCTGCATCTTTGTGAGTAGCGAGTCTTCTGATTCATCGTCTAATTGGGCATGGCGACGAATGACGCTGGTGGGCGATGGCGGTTCGGATACTGAACTTCTGCTTTCAATCTGCAAACAATTTTGTCGTCCAACTGGAGCTGATTGGTGGATGATAGAAAATTGTTCCAGAGAAGGCAACTTGGAAGGAATTGGCCCATTGAACTTTGTCTTCTCCTCGTCTCTTGCACTTTTCTGAATTAGATCAGAGAACTCACTGGTGCTGCCATTTAGGCTGCACTCATCGGTTAGTTCAGAATGAATGCTGTTGCACAGATCCTCATTCAAATTTTTTTCATGATTAGATGAAGCCAGTGGACTGTGGGTATTGGGATCAATCCCCGTCTGTCTGAGCTTCTTCTTTATTCTCGTGTTCCAATAGTTCTTAATCTCGTTGTCCGTTCGCCCAGGCAATTGAGCAGCAATGCGCGACCACCTGACAAAGACAGCTCAAGAAAATTGGCCAACAAAATGCAAGTTTCTTTCTTCAGCATTGTAGAAGTGCTTTGCATTAGATATTTAAAGTACTGGCATAGAACGACATAAAGCATTTGTAAGGTTTTTGCTGATAAGAAAAAATGATGACCTATTTCCAATGGCTGCGTGAAGGTCTACGATCAGCTTCTCTTCTGCATCTGTAAGAAATCCTCGCTTCAGATCAGGTCGCAGATAGTTTGTCCATCGTAGTCTGCAGCTCTTTCCGCAGCGTAGCAAACCTAGAATTCACCAACAGACATGGAGAATCGTAGTCGGACTTAACTCTAGAGTATGTCTAGTACTTTATACTTCTTCCAGATAGGAATAATAAGGGAATTTTATGAAAGAGAGGAAGAATGAAAATTTAAATTCATTAACCTGCAAGTTTTGGAAGAATACGCCAGCAGCTATGACCATTCCTGCTGATGAAATTAATGAGCTTGCGATCTTCGTCTGCAGTCCAAGGACCTTTCTTCAATCCCACCTTATCACAGCAAGGCTGTCTCCCCATCTCTCACAGCTAATTAAGGCACGTAAAAAAGTGTGGATCAGACCTGCTCGTAGCTTATCCTCTCACATAGATCCAACAACTTGCTAACCGAATACTGCAGCTCTTCCGAGAGAGCTTGATCCATTAAAAAAAACTTATGAATTTTTATCTTGAGTAAACGATATGTAGTAAAATTACATTGAGTTTTATCAGATCGTGCAGGAAATGAAGCTTCTGGCAAGATATGTTCATCACAGTACATAATGATCGATTGAGAGACAATGATGTAGACAAACAAGAGCTACGCTCCAGCGATACGCTGTCAATAGATGTTTTGGTTTACCGATCATCCGAGTGCTCCGTCGCCTTTCATCTTTCTTCCGTCGTTGTACCATACATGTCACATACTTTTTGTTTCTTTTCCTGGCTTCTATCTTACTTTAGTTATTCCACTTAAACCATACAGTCGTTAAACGATTCCAAGAATACTGCTATCTTTCATGATTGCATCATAACCCAAAACACTCTCTCTCCAACTATAAACAATTCATAATCTTTCGGCACAACATCAGCTCGCAATTACCATCACCAGCTTAACCATGCAACAAACAGGCAGAAACCTCACCTCTAGATATCTCCACAGACTGAACCCACTAATTCTGACCCCACCATAGCTTCCTAAGCATCACTCCATCTCTCGCTACCATCAATCAGCGTCCTAGCTAAACCTTCCAGCTCAGGTATAACACAACATTCAGAGGCATTTACGCTGATGATTTACACCCTTGACCATCATGTGTGTGTCGCACATCAGTTTGAGAGATTTTTCACAGCTTCTGTGTGGCCTATTCCCAAGAGAATGAGAATGACTGAAACACGCTAAACCCACATCCCATCTCCTCTCCCTCTCTCCTACTCTCGCTCTCCTTTCTTTTGTGTGTGTGTGTGTGTGTGTGTGTGTGTCTCTCTCTCTCTCGCCCTTGGCTCGCTCGCTCGCTATTCCAGACATATAAGCCACCGGCAGATCCGGTTGCCGTGGGGGGGGGGCACGTTCCAGAAACCACCGCCACGTGCCAGCTTCGTTGCGACGAGAGTGGGAAACGTTGCCCCTGCCCAGACCACGCGTGGCTGGAGCGGGCATGGGACCCGCCCTGGTGGAGAAACCCCCTCTTTTAAAGGAGTTATGGGCATCATTGATTGGCCTGGAATGATTGCCACTTTTGCCTTTTCCTAGGTCCCAACCAATGCTCTTACATCTTTTTTAGGTTATCTTCATAAAACCTGCATTTTTTAAAGCTTCTCGATTTTTTGAGCACAATTACTCTTAAAAGGGTTTAAATGCTTATATAAAAAACTGTCCCAACTTTCATGGTATAGGTCTTAAAAAGTATGCTGATTATTACCATGCTTTGTTGGTTTTCCGAGCACTTGTCCCAAGGCTTAGAATCTGCAACTCCAAAGGCAATGCCCCTCATCTGCCACTTCCCCTTTAAAAAAATGCAAAATAATGTATTAAATGTCACTTGAAGGACAATCCTTCCAAATTTAACAGAGTCATCCTAAACTATCTATGCCACTTCGTTGTGAACACATAGGTATCAAGAAGGTGACAACGAAAAGGCTCTTAGAAGCTAGAATCTCACAATTCAAAGGTACTGAATTTTGTTTATTTTTCAACTCATCTCACCTAGAATCGACACAACACTGCCTTTGAGAGAGACACCATGGATCATGATAACTTATGCTAGGGTGACATACCTAAAAATCACCATTTGTGTGAAAGCCAAAGTTCGTTGGCGTTAAAAAAATTGCTAAAACTTCGTAGAAAGCCAAAGTTTTCAAAAGCCCTCAAGACAAATTTGCAATAAAAGAGCTTTGAAAAAGGTCTAAAACTTTTAGTGTAGTTACTTTCATTCACAATAACGAAGGAAGTGATGATTTAACCAACAAGGTTGATGCTAGGTTGACCTTACTAGTAGAATTTTTTCAAACCTCAAACTCATTGTTAATACATTGCAAGCACACTCATGCTCACACTTTAAAAAGGGGGTGAATCATTGGAAGTTGAGGCATACATTCTCCTGGAATAAAGGGTTTCGACATTCTGCAAGTAAATTTTATACGACCTTTGAGAGTTTCTTCTAGCCACGTTCCAACAAAAAGGTAGCACACCACGGTTTTTTATGAACGAGAATTGCACTATGACACACAGTCAACAATTTTGACTATCCATGAAATAGGTCCATCACAAAATACTTCATTACTCTTTACGTATAGGTTTAATTTGATCATGGAAAAAGTGTCCATGAAGTTATAAAAGTTAGCACACAGGTGTGTTAACCTAACAAAAAGTTAGCACACAGATGTGCTAACCTAAAAAAAAGTTAGCACAAGTTAGCACACAGGTGTGCAGGTGTGCTAGCCTAAAACAAATTCAAAAAAATGTTATTTTCTAAAAAACTATTTTAAAAATTGAATTGTTTTTTTTGGAGTCAAGTCGTCTAGCATGTTAGTGTGGTAGTCTCATTGGCTCCCAAAAAAAAAGATTTGTTTATTTTCTGTTGAAGTTAATTTTTTTAAAAATTTCTTTTGTAAGCAGGTACACCGACACCATAAACATTTTTTATAATATAGGTTTATTTTTATCTTAGAAATATAGTTCATGAAGCTTCAAAAACTGGGTGCTAGTTTACAAAAGAAATCTAAAAGAAATTATTTTATAAAACTAAATAGAAATGTTGATTTTTTTTTAAAAAAATTGACTTTTTTTTTTTTGAGCCGAATCAGTTAGCACCCCAAACTGGCTCCAAAAAGAATTTGAATTCTTGTTTTATAAGAAATTGAAATTTTGGTAGGCTAGCACGCAAGTGTGCAAGCTTTAGAACTTCATGAACATATTTCCATAGTACAAATAAGCCTATATTTAAAGGATACCACCCTGTACTTTGATAGACTTATTTAAAATTCGATGGCTAATAAGATTTTTAACTATGTGCCAAATGACCATTCTTATTTATAAAAAATCATGTAATGACATGAAATTGGACACCAATCTGCTACCTTTTTGTTGGATCATGGGTAGAGAAAAATTGTAAAAAAATCATTTGCAAAATGCAAGTCCCTCAAATAAATAGCTCAAAATGGCATTTCGCTCCGCACAAATCAAAATACTAGGTTAAATGTTCTTGAAACAATGGCAATGTAGTAGGGCTTGAGAATTTGTACTATCTACTATCTATGCATTAACGACCTGCATATGATAGTGCTCTTTGCATTGCAGATTAAAAGCCTTGAGATGCTAGGAAAGAGTGTCATAGATTACCACATTGTGCGCATCTATCTATCTTTAGCTCGATACGGTGAACAATGTTTGTATGTGATTGACTATTAGAGATATCACGAGTGTTTATGATGCCTCAATCATCTCTGACTATTAGTTATAAATTCTAACAGTTTGTTGTTCTTATAATTATTGACTTCAATTTTCCGAAATTAATTTTCAACAATTGGTATCAAAGCTTATTTCGCTTTTTCTAACACTTGTTATCGGGTCTTATGTGATTTTGAAATAACATATTTGAAGTTGTTGATTTCTGACAAGTTTCATAGCAATGGAACCTAGTCAAGAAATTTCTTTGATTGAGAAATTCGATGGATCGAACTTCAGTATGAAACTTCAATATGTCAAGGTTCAAAATGAGGATGATCCTCTTGGAACACAATGACATTTGTTTTTGACTTTGACCTAAGAAAAATAACTAATTTTTTGGTAATTTTTAGATTAGGCCAAAATCATGGCTTTTCTAGTTAATTTCTAAATTATATCCAAAATAGTGCCAAAAGATGCATATTTTTAATAGACCATTAAAAGTTTTTTCTTTACAAACTTCATAAAGCCATCGTCATAAAAGTTGAAACAACATGAGAATTCAAATCTCATAAAAATATGAAAGGGCTCAAATTATGTTTACATATCAATTTTTCAAAGTACATTTTCTAAGGAATTTTCACTAATGTCTCTCAATTCAGAACTTGACATGTTCTGGACATTCTTGTTTTTAGTTGATGAAGTGCATGACCCATCTTTCTTCATTAGAGTTGACTCACATATAATCTTGTAAGTCAACTTTTCTCAGTAGTTGACGAGTTGATAATGGTGGTTGTTCTATTAGTCCAAGTTATTTTTTCAATATGGCTATAGTTGAGTTTCATAAATGATTGATCGGTGTAAAAAATCTAAATCTTCTAAATTCAAATCATCAAAACTTGTTTGATTTTTTGTCAATCACTTTCTCTTGTCCTTTGTGTTACGTCCATGTCCAGTATGTGGGATTTGGAATAATTCCTGACATGGATAGTTGGTTACTCCAATGTATAAGGTTATTAGTTATGCCTTGTCATTCCGGGCTTGTCCAATAATGTAATTAATAATCTTATGAGGCCCTAGACATAGTATAATTAGACATAGGAGCACTTGCATGGTGTTTGACTACCTTAGCAAACAGTCATATTCATGACTTGTGAGAAAAACACACAATTTGGATGTCATTTGAGGCTTCAAACCATCGTTGTAATCATACACATTATGTAAGACATTGTTTGTGAAAACATAAGGGCCGAATGTCATTTGATACTTCAAACCATCGTTTCCAACATTGACCATACATGCTACATTATGAAAATTGTAACATCAAAAGGAATGTCCGAAATTGTTGTGAAAATAGTGTTCAAATCATGTGTTAACATGATGACCAAAAAAAAAATGACATGGAGAGCCTTTTTTTAAATGTTTTTAAAAAAATATCCATATTCAAAATGCTTCAAAAAACAATATGGTAATACTAAAAACGTGTCGTATATTGCAAGAAAATTAATCATGCTACTAAAATTTTGTTAACTGCAAATTAGCTTATATGAAATAATAATACTATTTAAAACACACAACCACTAGAATAACAAAAATATTTATTTTTGCTTATTTAAAACAAAAGTTCTAATTTTTTTTTTTTTGGATTTTGAAAGTTTTTTAAATGACAATTCTTGTATTAAGAATATTTCTAAAATTATTGTAGAAATTTTGATCAATATTTTTTAGATTTTAATATTTTTTCAAATCTTAACTTATATTTCAAATATCTCTATAAGGTCATTGAATATTTTAATATCAGATGATTGCAAAATGAAATTGCTTTACAGTAACTGAGATTACATGACTTGTAAAAAAATCTAAATCACTCTAAAAAGAATCTTTCCCTCTTTCTTAATCTCTAACAATATTGTCTCCAAAAAAATATCATAGAAACACATCAAAAATTTAGAATATTAAAAATGTAATTAAATCAAATCAAATAATATTTAGCAATTTTTTAATGATATAGATTTAACAATTTTAAATATTCTAAAAAATTAAAATATAAACATTAAAATTTATGATCAAAACTAAAATTGCAACGAACTATTAGGATTTCTATATTACAAACACATTTAAGAATATTAAAGTAATCAAAAAGATTTCAAGACACAATGTTTCAAGAAATATAAACACAAACTTTTTTTAGAATAAAAGATAATTCATTACATCCAAAAATCATCAATGTCATTTACTTCCTCCTCTTTTTCTGGAAGAGCCACTGTAGAGTCAAGTGACACATCTTCCAAAACTTCATCGACAATTATTACATTATTGTAGTCTTGAACTAGAACATCAGCAAACTCCCTTGTATCACCCACTTTCCCGCTAGCAGGAGGCTGTGGTTCCTTGGACAAGGGAACTTGAGTCTTCATTACCTAAACTCTTTCCTACTTGTACTTGACATGGAATATTCAAATTAAAATAAATAAATAAATTTAAATTTTCTAAGTTAAAATGATTACTTATACTAATATACTAAATTCAAAATAAAACTTTGAATTAAAGTACGAATAAAAAAATTCACGAAGTTAAAAACTTGTCACATAGCATTCTCTATTTCTGCATGACATAAAGTCAGTAAAGCTTTATTGACTGAGGCCGATTGCAGAGAAGAATGAAATATAACAACTCTCCAAATAGAAGACGTTGTGACTTCAAGAAAAACTTGCATAAATTTTTTCAATGAATTTGAAAAGAGAATCATCATTTAATGATTCCTTCATTTGAAATCCATATGGTATATCAACAATGCAGAGTCTCTTTGCAATCGCCCTCCTCAATAGTGTAGAAGCATGGTTGAGGAGATATAAAGTCTAAAACACAATTAAAAAAGAGACAATTAAGAAATACATATGCTAAACATGGGTGAAGTAAATACCATGTCTCTAAACAATATAAAAAATGGAGTCAAGGCCTCGTTTCGGCTGCTCAGAGGATAAAGCCTCTGACACTCTTCAAAATCTTGAAGATGTAACCCTATTACAAGGGCTTCTTGAACTTTCATAAAGAATTCATGCTTGTATTTAAAAAAGTGTAATGGTTACAAATCCTATGTCTGAATCAACTGATATGCTATGGCATTTTAGATTAGGCCATCTCAACTTCAATAATATTCAACAATTGTCAAAACAAAGTTTGGTACAAGATCTGTCTCAAATCAGCAAATCGAGTTCTCCATGCGAAAGCTGTATTATCAACAAACATGCTAGAAGTCCATTCATTTCTGACTTAGTTCACACTTCTAGAAATTTTTTGGACCTTGTACACAATGACATTTGTGGCCCGATGCAGACTTCTACCATAGGGGGAACACTATATTTTCTTACCTTCATCGATGACTTTTCACGATGGACTGCTACTTACTTTTTGAAGAACAAATCATAGGCATTTAAATTCTTTAAGCAGTTCAAGACATCTGCAAAAAATTAGACCCAGAGGAAGATCAAGACACTATGTACAGATGGAGGGGGAGAATTTATCTCCACAGAATTTAAAGAATTTCTCAAGAGAAACGGGATACACCAACAATATATATGAAGCTACTCACCACAGTCCAATGGTGTAGCTGAGAGAAAGAATCGGACATTTGTTGAAGGTGGCCCATGTCTCTCTTCCAAAGAAATTTTGGGTAGAAGCTGTTAATACATCAGCCTACTCACATAATCGACCTATCACCAAAGCCCTAAATGGCAAGACACCTTATGAGGTGTGGACAAGATTGAAACCATCACTCAAGAATATTAGAGTGTTTGGATGCATTGCCTATGCTTAGATCCCTGAAGATCTCAGAAAGAAGCTTGACATCACAAACAGAAAACCTATCGATACTAACTCTGAAAATGAGTTTGATCAACAGAGGGAAGAAATCCAGCCAAGAAGTTTAAATCGACCTAGACAACCTCCGTCCAGATTTATGGGGATGTAGCCTGATACTTTGTGCAGGAACCAAGTACAGTTTTAGAGGCAATGTCTACACCTGATGTTGAATGATGGAAAGCAGCAATGGACACAAAAATTGATTATCTGATGGAGAATCGAACGTGGACAGTCACTGAGCTGCCAAAGTACAAAAATCTGATTCCATGCACATGGATATTCAAAGCAAAGTATGATGCTGAAGGAAGGCTAAATTGATACAAAGCCAGGCTAGTTGCCAAAGGCTATTCTCAAATTCCAGATCTAGACTATTCCAAAACCTTCAGTCCAATTGTCAGACATGTTTTGATCATACTACTACTCTCCCTCGCAACTGCAGTAGATCTCAAAGTCCATCAAATGGATGTCCAAACCGCTTTTCTCAATGGGAACATTAGAGAGGAGATTTTCATGTCATAGCCAAAAGGATACGAGCTATGGTGTAAGCAACACCTTGTATGTAAAATACACAAGGCATTTTATGGAATGAAACAGTCACCCAGAGCCTAGTTCCAGAAAATAAATGCACTCCTTATTAAGAATGGTTTTATTCCAAACTCAGTAGACTCGAATGTCTATTACAAGTTTGTATCGAACTTCTTCATCACTCTACTATTTGATAACAATTTGAATTTGATAAAGGAGACGAAATGCATGCTGGCCAAGGAATACAAAATGACTGATATGGATCCAGCCCACTATAATTTCGGAATCAAAATTTTTCGAATTCGACCTAGCAGATTGATTTTTATTATCCAACAGAGATATCTCACCAGTGTGTTGGAAAGGTATGAAATGGCTAACTACAAACCAAGTCTACTTCCACTCGACTCTGGACTGATGTTGTCCAAGGAACAATCTCCTCAAATTGAGACTAAAAAGGAGGAGATGAAGCAATATCCATTCCACTCCATCATCGGATCATTGATGTATGCAATGATATGCACTCAACCAGACCTTGCATACTCAATCAGTTCACTCAGCCAGTTCCTATCAGAGTCTGGGTCTAACGCATTAGAAAGCACTCTTGAAAGTCATGAAGTACATTCAAGCAACCAAACATCTCAGCATATGCCATGGAGACAACCAATCTGCCAATATTCTAGAAGAATACACATATGCAAATTGGGCAAGGGACAAACCCTAAACACACACACACACACACACACACACACACACACACACACACACACACACACACACACACACACATTCTCTCCTCTCTACCTCCCCCCCCCTCTCTCTATATCTCCCTACCTCTCTTCTTGCCTCCACCCAAACTGTCGGACTCCATCCAGAGCATTGACGCCCACCAAAACCATCATTCAGCCCCAACACCCATCCAAAATGCCACCCAAATCATTAGTCGTGCATCTGAATAAGCCAGGGCACAATATTAGTCGTGACCCAATAGTGGCCTATCCAAATCACCCTTCATCGACGGGCTTTTCTGCTCTTTCCTTGAGATGTAAATTCTTTGGTCAGAATGGTACCAAATTTTTATCTTATTTTGATTCATGAGCTAATTTAGATTTCTTTTCCATTGGTTTATCCTCAAGTTAGTTTCAAGAAGCTATTATTCTGGGTTATGGAGAGCCTCTTTCTCTGCCTAATCTCTTTATTCAGACCCTTATATGTTGTATGAAAAAGGCTATAGAATTACATTGCTTTATAATTGAGTCGGATCATGCTACTTTGCTGGACCTAAAGATAAGGTTATGTGTATCGTTGACCTGATGGAAATCTTGCATTGGATTAAAATTTACTTGGACTTTGCTAAAAAGATGAATTCGTTGGCTGTTATAGAAGCTTTCTTTGGTGACTTAGCTAGAGTTGTTGATAAATATGAAGAAGAAGAAAGATTTTATAACTTGAATATCAAGAAAGTTTTTTTTTTTTGCTTAGAAAAAGAGAATGGTATTATCCTTGCTAAACCATCTTCTCCTACTCTTGATACACCTCCATCTTCACACCCCACCTTGTCTTTCTAGATGAGTTGGATGAGGACAGTGCTTCACATCTTGAAATCTTCTTCCAAGACATTTGTGATATAGGTAACCAGTCTACGTATAAATTTGTCAGGCCAAACAAGTCCCTATGGTCCCTACTAGTGAAACTATTGAGCTCAAATGTGCCCGTACTTCTTACAAACTTTAAAGTCTACTTTCTGTTAATTTCTTTGTTCCTTGACTTGTCGATCTTTGAATTATCTCAAAGGGAAACTTCAAGAGCAAGGGCAAAAGCAAGTGGTCTAAAGGGAAAAATCAAAGCGAGCCTTCTTCTTTTGGTAAGAAGAAAGATAGATCAAAAGTAAAATGCTTTTATTGTGGAGTAAAAGGACAAATGTTTGAAGAAGCAAAGAGTGAAAGGTAGCAAGAAAATCAACTTTACTAGTAATGATGAAGATGTAGGTGTTTGTGATTCTCTTATGGTGTGTTCTTCAAGTCCAATATCAAGGTGACAAAGATTCATGGTGGATTGATAGTCGAGCTAGTTCACACATGACTAGTCACAAGGATTTCTTTACTTACTTGGTCACTTATGGTGGATTGATAGTGGAGCTAGTTCACACATGACTAGTCACAAGGATTTCTTTACTTACTTGGTCACTTATGATGGAGCCAAGAAAGTGATTCACATGGCCAATGGCGGCGAGTGTGTGATTGAAGGTACTGGTTCAATTCCTATTTGTCTTTATACTAATAGGAAAGCAAGACTTGATGGTGTTCTTTACATTCCTTCACTTTCAAAGTTGTAATGGGTTTAAATTTGTTTTGAGACAAACTATCTTCAATCTTTTCTATTACTTGACAGTAATGAGATTTTAAAGCAATTTTGAACTTTTCAAATCATCAAACTAATTGACTTGATCCTAATCAAAGAACACCAGATTTTTGACTCAATATGGGTTCTAAAGATCAAATCATAACTTTTAATTTAGTTTATGAAATCCAATGAAACAAATTGCATAAAATAGTTTATGGACCTTAAAATCAGTAAGTACAAGCCTCTTGGTATTGATCCAGGAAGTGATTTTCAATTTATGATTTCATTGAGAGCTCACTAGCTCTCTCAATTCTATATTTGCACTAAAAAACTTGCTCAATGAAGAAATGCTTGGATCTAGCTTGGGCACATGTTAAAAATGGTGGATCTTAGTAGTTTAGACTTCCAACAAGTCCAATCAAGCATGGGAGTTTTCAAAATATCCAAATCAGTCAAGACTAGCTTCAGATTTCGGCTACAAATGCATCTAGATTGATTATGTGGCAATTGCTCCTAGAATCACTACGATCAAGCATTAAAAGAAATGCATGGAGGATAGAAAATCATCTAGTTAGAATCGATAGACTATGTAGATCGTCAAAGTCACTCAAACATAGATGCTCCAACCTCGGCTCAGAAGAACAATGTGTCTCAAACTTAGTAATTGCTTCTCATCAATGAATGTACAAAAAGATCCTCATCAAAATAGTGCTAGATGAGCTCGGATCTAATATCTAGGGTTATCCATAGATGGATCTAATATCTAGGGTTATCCATGGTTAGGTTTACACCTAACCCTACCCTCTAAGCCCGTAATCTATGAATCATATCCATTTGGTAGGTGGATTAGGTGAAACATTTGCCTAGTCACCAAATTTTCTCAGATTAAGCCTATGATGTAGGACAATGATATAGAGGCTCAACTTGGCCACCTCCTAAGCATGTAAATGAGTAAAATCACCTCTTAATCATCTCCTCACTATGTACAAAGAGGTGGGACACGTGGTCAACCACAAAAGATGATATACGGCATTAACCAAACTTGTTAGATTTTGAAAAATTTCACAATCAATATATGAAAAGACTATTTATCTTTTTTTATTTATCATGTTGAAATAATCTTTTGATCAATCATTTGCTTAATCTCATGTGGCTGAGTCAAAATGGACACACATGGTGGGTAAGAAAGATAGTATCCTTGCTAGAGAGGGCTCACAACATTAAAAAATAAGAAAAAAGAGTACTAGCCAAAGTTGGGTACAAATGAAAGGATCCACATTTTTCTTGAGAGCATGGCAGATTATTAGCAAAAAAGAATACAAAAACTTGTATTCAATTATTTCTTAGATGAACACTAGTAGATTTTTTCCATTCACTGTAAGCATCATTCATAATAGACATAAAGCTTCATGGTCTAAAATCTCATAATTGCTTGAGAATGCTTGAGCATAAATTTTCAATGTGCATTTGTGGTTGTCTAACATAACATTATCATGAGGCCATTTACAGACTAGTATGTTTTGTGAGATACTTATGAATCTCATGTTGTTTGTATGTGTCACACCAAGGAAACTCAAACCCTAGATTTATATCTCTCGAGGGCTAGAAGGCCTATTGTGACTTGTAGATTAATTAATGTTATAAGGGGTTCAGGACCTCATGATATTTAATTGTAATTAATGGTTGGAGGCCTAGGTGTATTGCATCACTCTAGATGGGATAGAGCCTTGGAGGGGCTAAATATACCCATAGACCTCTTCAGAAGGTGAGCTTCATTTGTGAGTGGTAGTTATATATTGCTGGATTGACATCTCTACTACATCAAGTGCTACTGCTAGTGGTCCATAGCTTGGAGACTAGATTTGATTGGTCTAGGTTTGGTTGGGTATGTTTGATACACCATTGATTACCTATGTGTCTTATGAACCGGCACCCTAGTTATGATATTTGTGGATATGAAAGTAGTATCAGATCCAAAGCTAGGGTGAATTGTTGTTTGAAAGCACACAAATGAAGGCTGGATAGGAGAAGGAAATCTAGTAAAGTTAGGGTCCTAATAGTTATGATTTCTTAGGAATTCATGATTGTATTGCTAATCATTTCAATACTTCCTATCAAAAATGTTGGTAAAAAAACAATTTTACCCTAGTCATCAAAGCATCCAATTGTATTATCTTATCCAAATTTATTTCTTTCAAGTTTATATGGAAGCAAAAATGGTTCTTTAATATTAGTATCATAACTTGCAAAGAGATTTGGTTTAGAGATAAGCAAAGTTTAAAAACAGATGTTCTCTTGTATCTTTTTCAAATTATTCTTTGTCATGAATAGCTTGGGTAAGCAAGAGAGAGATATTTTATGGGAAGCATCATCTGAGAGAACATATGAAATACATTTTTTTTTATAAGAAGTAGATATGAGAATGCTAACTGCGAATTGTTTTAACCTACAAAGTTTTAAAAAAAAACAAATTATAGAGGGGCTAAGAGATATTTGTTGTTGTGGATTTCCATTCATTGTAAGCATCATTCATAATAGACAGAAAGCTTCATGGCCTAAAATCTCATGAAGCTTGTTGTGGATTTGTTGTAGGGAATTTGTTTTTTTCTCATTACAAAACTAGTACTAAGATCTACCTATTAGGGCACATTTGTAGACTGTTGGCACATTGGTAATGCAGAAATTAGTTTGTTGTCCTTTGGGGACTGCTAGCACATTGAGAAGTTCCATATGTCTATTGGGTGCTTAGTGGGTCCCACCACTAAACCTACTGTTGGCCAAGGCTTACCAAGTAGGCCCCGACACAGTACACTATACAGGTGAAGTAATAAGTGTGAGGGCACTGGCATCCTGCGCATATAAGCCCAACCCAATGAGCACAAGTAGCAAGTTGTAATTCCTATGAATAAGCTACGAGGGCCTTAAAACTCTAAAATGGCATTAGAGGCCCTAAGTCAAGTTGACAATAAAAAGCTAAAAGGGCTAAAATTAGAACTCAGATGATACATGTGAGTTTCCCTTGTGCTTTCTTAGCGCCATTAGATTTAGTTTGTGTTAACTTAAACAGCTTGGATTAGAATCCTTGCCATTTTAGTGTAGTGTGGAGCCTCATGATCCCACATTATCCAGAGTTATTGTTTTATATTGCAAGATTTTCAATTTTTATATATGTAAAAGTGCTATAGTGCCTAAATTCATGTAAAGGCCTATTTGCACCTTGTAAATTCACTTTTAGGTTAGAACTCGTGACGTTTTGTGCGACGTTCTATAGAGATGTAGTAGCGGATCTCAATCGACATCTTAACGGTTGGTAAACGACATTGAGGCCATTGTACATACGCATACACACAGATTTGAGTATCAATAGAAAGAAAAGAGAGCCAGTTTCTATAAGCTTGAGCATTCTTTCTCTCTGCCATCTCTTACAACACTATTTCTTATCAATTGAGTGAATACACTTTGAATGATATGTATATGTTTGTGATACTTCTCTGTCTGCATCACACATATTTCTCATTTCTTACTATTTCAATTACTCTAACGTGGATTTTCAGGCGTCACCAGAGAGCGACAATTCTAACTAATATGCGCAGGGAATTAGCTGAAGCTGTGAAGCATAACCATAAGCAGGACTTCTTTCAATTCTGAATGAGCTATGTCTTTAGATAATGAACTTGTTTGATGTTCTGTTTTGTTTGCTTCCTGTGATAAGAACTAATTCTCTGTATTTGATTAAGAGAAATCACTAGCCAATTCGATTCCTTTTTGATGAACCCATTTGCTAGTTGCTCTCTGATCTGATTGCTTACTGTTATCCAAAGAGCCTAGAAGATAAAGCAACTTTTATAATCACAGACCTTGACCAAATCGTTTCACCATTGGTGTTTCTGGATGCCAATTTACCCAAATATCTTTGGACAACCAGATATGTCACTGTAGTATTCATTGTGAATATTACATACCACATTCCATTCACCTTCTTACATACACTTATCATACAAAAGAAGAGATTATTCTCTCTCTTGGGGAATGATCAAACCTTTTATACTACTTAATTCATTGATTTTGTGGAAATCTATAATGACTAGGCCATCACATGTAGCAAACAGACTGAAGGAGGCTCACTCTAGAATCTATAAAAGGGGCTTTGTATTGTATTTTGATTCTCTTCTTAGTAAAACTTTGCTAGATCTCTCTCTCTCTCTCTCTCTCTCTCTCTCTCTCTCTCTCTCTCTCTCTCTCTCTCTCTCTCTCTCTCTCTCTCTCTCTCTCTCTCTCTCTCTCTCTCTCTCTCTCTCTCTCTCTCTCTCTCTCTCTCTCTCTCATGAACGATACTCAATAATACTTTATCTTGCCTCGTCATTTGATTTGTGCTTTGATAAATGCTCTTGTAAGTATTTCTAATAAAGCAATATGATTTGGGTGCCAAAAAATTGGTTGGGTTCAAAATTTAAAAAAAAAAACATTAATGGACTTCTCGTCCATTATTATGCTATCAAAAGGTTATAAACAAAGCGCCACCTTCAATGCCTTCTTCACACCTCCTCCTCCTCCTCTTCCTCCTCCTCATGCTTGTTTATGCATGGTAGCACCCACGGCTTTCTACACCATTATACGGAATAATAAGCTCTCTTATTGTTTTTAGTTTTAAAAGGTTGTTATTTTGATATATGAGGAAGGAATGCTTGTGTAAAGTAGTAGTTCATTCAAAAATATGGGAAAAAGTGGATGCTAGATCGTGGTCCACCATATACTGAAGCAAGCAGTAAATTTTGATGTTTTCCACTCCTCTCGTAAGGAAGTATAGGCTATAAATTGTGATTTTATGCTCTTAAAACAATGAGTAAGTGATGTAGTCATCTATGCACAATATGGTGCATTGTTGAAGAAGGATATGAGCATACTGATCCAACGTTGGCTACACATTTCTATTCCAATGTGTTCATGTTTAAGAATAGGCATATAGTTATGTATCATAGCTACACAAATCACAAATAAACTCACTAGAACAATGACTACATCTTTTGTAGCATACTTGTTTGAATGGATTCACTTTTGAGCAATGGTATTGCACCTTCATCGTTGGAAGGACAACGATGATAACACCTTGAAGCAATGATAGTTTGAAAGATGTAGGGATCTGTCTCTTCAACATGACTGTTGATTCTTCGCTGGTAGATAGCGACCTACTATATATCGATAGTTGTTTCGACCATCTTTTGATGTATGGGTTATGCTAAGTGCGTGCTTTGATATACGAAGCCATATGTCTCTTGCTTCACAATGACCTCTATACTGTAGCATTACACCTCAATTACATTCTTAGATTCGGTTCACACTCTCATATAGGTATCTGCTTCAATAAAGAAACTAAAAGTGGTAGGTAGTTGTATGCTCTTTACCATATGCAGATAATACATTTCATAGATAAATACATAATGATTGGCATTGCTTTTTATGCTATCATTGCTATGGCATAGATTACACTCGAATACACTTACTAGCACTTTTCAAAGGAAACATCTTTCATAAACAAACATGACTTTCTCACAAGATTCGTATGCGACAACTATTCAGGTTAGTACTACAATCCTTTACTTTGCTCACTAGTTTACAATGCGATGATAGTGTCTACATTATGAATATGAATGGTGGTGAGTTAAAGATGATGTTTTTATATCGATAAGCATGTTTAAACAAACTACATCATTCAGTTCTTCCATTCTTCAATGAAAGCATGCTTAGTTAACTATGGCTACACTTATGATGACTACGCAAGTTACTCTTCCCATATATAACGACTATAAATGATAACACAAGTACAGATAACCTAGGCACCCTCAATGTGTGCAAAGGAATGCTACACTTGTAGGGATTGGTATGGCATGGATTTGCCCCAATCCTTTTGCAAGTGTTATAGTAATGTACTTGGCTAAAAAACAACCATACATAGGTATTGTTGATTTGTTTTCTTAAAGACACGATTGGTATAAAAAAAATTAAATAAAATAGGGTGGTAGCTAGCGTACCCTTAGAAAGCATGGATATGCTCAAGGGTTTCGAAAATGGTATTGTGCCTATTATGGGTTCAGGTATTGGTATGGCTTGGATTGGCCCCATACTTGAGTACCGATCCATGTTATCTCTCATTTGCGATTTGCAACCTAGTTAGCACAGTTATTTCTTCAAATACATATGTTTTAACTCTATAAACCATAAAATTGATCAAAATGGCGAAATGCCCTGATACGGTAATAATATGGAAAAACCTATTGCTAGTAATTACGTTTACATAAGGATGATTGGAATACATTTTTACATCAGATATTTTAAGTTGTTAAGCTGCCAAACTTATTTTGGACATGGATAACAACTGACCTTCAACGTTGACACCTGTCTTCTTCACTATGCTAACTTGTGCAGTTTTGTGTGGCGGGATGGTGGCAGGTACCAACTGGACGTCTTAAAATTTGTTTCATTTTACAGTGCTTTTTTTTGAAGTATTGTATGCTTTCAGCTATGTTTTACCTTGTTGGGTTATGAATAAAGGTCTCAAAAGGTTTGGTCTTGCTTTGGCAAGAGGAGCTATGTGTCGTTAATCTCTCTCTATGCATCCTTGTATTGTGAATCCGACTATTCTTTGGTTGTATCAAACCTTTACCTTATGTGGATTCATAGGCTAACAAAGGCTTTTTTTCATGGCTTAGTCCTTAGATTGGTGTCAGGATGTTGTTGATCTTGGTTACGGGGAGCACCTCCCTCCCCCCCCCCAATCGATTCATACAAACTTTGATATGTTGTACGAAAAGAACTGTGATGCTGCATGGTTTTATTATTGAGACTGATTGTGCTACCTGTAATGTCGTTGGGCCAGAGGATAAAGTGCTCTGCATGATTGATATCTTACATACTTTACATTGGGTTAAAATTTATATGGACTATGGTAAAAATCGTATTGACCCTCTAGGAACTATAGAAAACTTTGTTCCTGATTTAGCTAGTCTTGCTGATAAATATGAGGAGGAAGAGCGATCGTTTAGCCAAAATAGAAAAAAGTTTTCTTGCCTTGAAAAAGTGGCCAGTTGGCCGTAGTGAGCTGGCAGCCATCCAGTTAGTACTTCTTGAAAATTTACTTGTGGAATCCACCTATGAGCGATTTTCATGTACTTCTACAGACTGTGTAGAAACATGCATAAAGCTGTAGAGCTGGATAATGTAGTGGATGAAGATTAAAAATGATTAGTCAATAATTAGGAGAATAATCCAACAATGGTAAGATAAGTGAGGCTTCCAATAAAAAAAATATTGACATCAACTAGACCACTATTATTAATGTGTGATAACTTCATACAGATCTCACCAAGTATAGCTAATGACTTGCAATCAAACAGATTAAGTCTTTTAAAAGTTCCATGAACATATTTACTTTGTGAAAGATTGAGATAAGTTGCATTTTGTCATACTACCCCCAGATGGTCATGCATAGGATCTAGATCTATCATCTCAAATTGGGTGCATAAATTGGCTATGATAGTGTTACCAAGGTCTAGATCATTTCCAATGATAATGATATCATCAAAATAATATCCATTTATTATCAATGGGTTTTTCACTTGGAAAGAGATCAAATAGTTCCCACCTACCATGTCTCTCAATGCAGTCTAATACCTCTCTCGTTGTCACTTGCCATTGTGAAGAATTGCCAAAAATTGGCAAATCTAGCTTGATCAAAAACCATGTAGAATAGTGTAAATTGTGTACACAAGTGGGTCCCACACATGTGAGGCCATGATGCCACATGGGAAACCCATCCTAATGTAGGTTAGGTCAAGTCAAGAGAGTTGGTCATGTCTATTTGGTGGTCATCCCTACTTTATAGGACCTACACCTAAGTTTAAGGTGAAAATTTGACCAACTAGCTACCTACCAAGCATAACTCTAGGAAATAGACTAGGGTTTCATTTTAGGTCAAGGAGAGTGAGTTAACTTCCTTATTACATGCTGGAAATCCACCTAACTTCAAGAAGGAAGTCGAATTTGCTATGTATTCCCTCTCTCCATAGTGAGAAGATAGAAAATTTTTGGAGCTCATTGGCAATCTCAAGCTAGTTCACTATGTACATTGAGTTTTTGTGATCCAAATGAAACCAAATCAATTTCTACTTGTTTCTCAGGTTGAAGGCGGTACTAAAGCCTGTAGTACACACGTGTGGGCTCGGATTTCAATGTTTATCAATGCTTTTGATTGTTAATGCTTGTTGTTTGTCAAATTGCCAATCTAGATCAACTTTTTTGTGTCTAGTTTTTTGATAGATTGTTAAGCAAGCATCCAATCACTCTTGTGGATCTTTTGTAGATCCATTTATGGTCCTAAAGTATAGTACTTTCACAGCCATATCTTCGAATATTTTTTCTCTTACAAACATGATGGCTTATGATATTTTGAAATGTTGCTCATAAGGGCATGATTTCACTTGGTAATGTTTTGGAGTTTTTCTCTCTTTCATTGATCTCCATCTTTGCTAGATTCTGGTTGATTCGTGATGGACTCATACCACTTTGGCATCTCTTGTAAAGCTGAAACACTTTTGGTGAGTAGGTGTCCTAAGGAGTGTTTTGATTCTTTCTCTTGCTACCAATGGTTTGACTTTCTTGGCTCCGATCTATGACCTAATCAGTTGTCCTACTGGACTAGCCACATTTGCTTATTATAAATAGCTAATCATACGTCTATTTAACGTAGCAGCTCTCTCAAGCTTTCAAGCTTGAACACTCTTAAGCATTCTACCTCAATTCTTTATAGTTCTTCTAGAGTTTTGCTATTAGCGCTTATTGCTTATCAGCAAAGTGCAATCAGACAGAGATTATCGGTTACTTAGAGATGGCTTAGAGCACACGGTTTCTATTCGCAATTGTCTTGTGCTCATCATTTTGCTGAATCAATCTATCCTTTATTGCATTCAGAATCATGTCAGAATCTCTGTGATCTCATATTGCTTTTGTCTGCTGATAATTCAATTCTTCATTGTTTGACTACGTAATCACTTTAGCTTTGATGATTTTAAGATTAGTTGCTAAAAGATTGAACACGACTCTTGTCATTATGTTTTGTTCAAATTAATAAGTGTAGTCATGCATTAGGAAAGCAGGCTCATTCCGTTGTGCTCGATAAATCATTCACAAGCTTTGATTTGTCGTTATTGTATTATCACCTTTTTCAATATGGTATCAAAGCATGTTATTTAGTATGCTATTACCTTCATGATATCAGAGTGATTTATATCAGAGCTCTAATACTTGGTATCTTTCATGATATCAAATTAATATCATTTGATACTTTCACAGTATCATATTCTTCAATTAGTGGTATCAAATTTAAGTATCAGATAGTTGATTTCCAATTGTAGCACAACACGGTATCTCTCTTTTAACATCATCGATATATGGACAGACTAAAGTTCCAAATGATGTGGATTTTATTACTCAAAACTTATATTTCTAACACAATACTTATGGTAGTACATTTCTCACTTTTTGGAGCTTGGTAGGTCCCACGATTTAATGCAATGAACGCATCCTTGGTCCCACAAGTTAACAATCATGGGCCTACTTTATCTAATTTGAATTTGGATAGTAGATGCTTTGCCCTCCAAATGACCAGTTTAGTGTTATCCTTGCTTATGCTATCAGTGAACATATCGTTGCTTTTGCTATGATCAGTTCACATTGTTATCTTGCTTTCTGCTATCAGTTCATTGTTATCTTGCTTTATGTTAGATTGCTTCATTGCTATCATTCCTTTCTGCTCTCACGACATTTCTATTTGAGATCTAGTCAACTTTTTGAGGTCATAACCACATTGTTTCTTACAATTCCATTGTATTAGAGTGATTTGTGGATTCTTTGAGTGCTTCACACGTGCCAAAGATAGTTTGACCCAAACTCTGCCTATACTCCATCAATTGATGAGAGGTTGATCTAGGTTGAGAGAGATTGGTAGAGTTAGTGAGATCCATCTCACATTTTGTTGCAAGATCTTGCATAGGATTTGGTAGTATACCTTTATTGGATCCTATAGTGAGAGAGAAGCAACATTTTATTGTCTAAATTACAAGGAGTCTTCACTATTACATGGCATCTATGGGTTCCTACCTATTGGAATATAGTGAAAGACTATCTACCTCCAACTATTCTATTTGGAAGGTTAGAATGGAGTCAATCTTGATACTTCAAGATGTGATGTACATTGTACTTGGGATTGAGGAGTCGTCTCAAGTCGATGTGAAAAATAGTCAAAAATCTATCTTGGTGATTTTATGACTGTATGTTTGTGAGTACATTTCACATGTGTGGAGCATGTTCCCACATGTGTAAAATAGTTATAAAAAGTTATCCATCATATCTTTAGGGTTTTTCTAAGTTTCTATGTCAAGCATCTTGGTATAGAGTTGTGATAGGGCCAAAAATTGGCATAGATGGCAAATATTGTTCAAATCCACATGTAATGCCTCTATTGAGCCAAAAGTAGTTTGTGATGCAATATCGAGCTAGATAGGCTTGTAAATAGGATTGTGACACTTGTGTTAATGTAATTTGATGAGTGATCAAGTAAAAGTGTTGGCTTTGGTCAAGGGGTCCAATAGAAATTGAAAAATGTTCATGAAGGGTCCAATAGAATTGCAAGATGGATGCATCACTCATCCAATAGCATTAGAGAGGCTAGGATTAGGGGTCCAATAGGATGCAAGAAAGGATCTCCATGAGTTTAATATGTACTCCACTTTCCAATCATAATGTAAGTTGAGTTTTTGAGTCAAATTTGAGAATTGTGAATTTTGCTTGTATTACACTCTCTCTCTACCTGAGGCCATTTTTGCTCTATTCTCTCTCTGCCTGGGGAGAGGAGCTTAATTTTACTTATTTTTTCCATGGATCACTTTCTTACATGTGAAAGTACTTTGGTTATCAACCTATGCATCTATCTTTGCCTCTACGCCTTAGTTTTTTTTATCTAGATCTTGGATTTCAATCTAGTATTGATCTATAAGTGCATAAGCTTGCTTAGGAGATCATTCACACACATTAGGCCATTCCCACACATGTAAGATATCGCACTTCAAGAAGTACAAAAGTATAAGAAAGAGCTAGGATGGCTCTCCATTATATCAAGATGAATGTCTATAATGAGATTTTGAGAGAGATTGGTGCTTGTACTTCGGCCAAGGATGCTTGGGATACTCTCAAAGCAATCTATGAGGCCAAAATACGTCTAGAGTTCTCAGTCTTAGAAATCAAATATTACAAAGTTGTCAAAAGAGTGATGAGAGTGCCACTAATTATGTTTTGAGAGTGAAAGACATTAATAGGGAGCTTGCTTGTATTGGAGATTCCATCAAACAAAGTGAGCTAATCCAAGTCATCCTCAATGGCTTAAAGGATGAATATGAGAATCTTGTCCAATCCTATGATATCAAGGAGGAGCTACCAATCTTGGAGGCTTTGCAAGGAGTTCTACTAGAAAAAGAATCAAGGCATGAGAGCAAGCTATTAATGATGGAAAAATTGTCACTCAATCATAATGGTGATGGCAAAGTTCTATTTGCCAAGCACAAAGAAAGGAGCAAAAAGCAACACCAACACTTCTCTAAAAACAAAGCAAAAGATCAAGATGAAGAGGAGGATGATTCCTCTCAAGATTCTACTTCAAAGAAGAAGAAAAAAGATGTTAAGTGCTTCTTGTGGCAAGAAAAGCCACTATACCACCTATTGCTTCAAGAAGAAGAACCAATTCAAGCAAGCCAACATCTCTCATGAGAAAGTAGACTTTATTGCAACTTATGGAGAATGCTCACTTATGGCATCAAGCTTCTTTTCTTCCACCTTCAAAAAGGATGACTCTTGGTATATTGATATTGGAACATCATCTCATATGTGTAGCTCCAAGGATTCCTTTTCATCTATTATGCCTTATGAAGAAATCAAGAAGTCCATATATATTGCAAGTGATCAAGAGTGAAAAATTGAAGGAGTCGGGACTATTCCCTTGAAGCTTGCAACATCAAAAGCTCTATCTTTTCACAAGGTTCTTTTTGTCCCCAAGCTTACAAAGAATCTTTTTAGTGTTGCCCAATTACTTGATGGTGGCCTTGATGATGTCAATTTCCATATTGACAATTGTGTGATCAAGAAGGATGGTGAGATCCTTGCTCATGGCTCAAGATATGAAGGCATCTACGAATTGGATCCAAGAGAGAGTGCAAAATCTCTTGATGTTGCTTATGAATCCAAGCTTTCAAAGGAGGATGATCACACAAGATGCACATGTTTATATCTTCTCTCTTCAAGATTTATGGTGCATGATTATTTCCTATAATTCAAAGCATATGTTGAGATGGAAGTCTCATTGAAGATCAAAGCTTTGAGGAGTGATGGAGCTCTTGGAGGAAATACACCATATGAAGTATTACTCAAGAAGTTTAAGGTTGATTACCTTAGTGTCTTTGGAGGTTTTTGCTTTGCACATATTCCCTTGGAAACAAGGAGGAAGGATGATCCAAGCTCATGGATGATGGTTGGATGCTTATCCACCAAGGAGGCCTATAAAGCCTTTATACTCTCTATTTCAAAAGTGATTGAGAGTAAAGAAGTCATATTTTATGAAGATCTACATTCAACCTTGGAAGGGGTGCATCTCAAATCATATCTATTGAAGATTATCAAGATGTGAAGGGGTTGAGGTTTGAGGCTCAACATATGATTTCAAGGGGATCTTCAAGATGGATGGCCAAGTCTTTATGGCTCATCTTTTATGGTAAAGAGAGGCAAGTTTCAGGTGGTATTCA
Source organism: Diphasiastrum complanatum (assembly GCA_029204225.1). Classification (NCBI taxonomy): domain Eukaryota; kingdom Viridiplantae; phylum Streptophyta; class Lycopodiopsida; order Lycopodiales; family Lycopodiaceae; genus Diphasiastrum; species Diphasiastrum complanatum. The sequence continues at coordinate 31,387,472 of CM055096.1, read as the reverse complement.
CTTCAACATATTCTCTCATGGTTCTCTTTCATTATTTGATGTACTATCTTACTTTTATAATTTCTCATAGTTGGAGTGAGGCAATGCTTGTCTTGTATCATGCCTCTAGTATGGACATTTTACTTGTCATTATTGGCTTAGATATGTTTCCAAAACATTTTAAAAGTAAGAGATTGTGTCATCAAGTGCATGCTCTTGGATTTAGTAAGAGCAAGATTGAGCTTGTTGCTCAAAATTTTAAAAATCATGTTTTTACATGTTTTGAGGTATTTTGTAAACTTCTCTTGAGATTAAGTGAAGCATCCAAAGAGGACGCTTACATCCTTGAGCAAGTATTTAGCGTCAAGAAGATTAAGATTTCATATGATTTCAAGATTAGATCCATCATGGATAAAGTTCATAGTATGTGGACTAGTCAAGCTAGTATGCTTAATCTTATAATCTTATAAGATGAACTTATAAGATTATAAGTTCATCTTATAATCTTGATCTCTATGATCTTTGTGATCTTTATGAGGCATGGAGCCTCTGATTTTCATCATGGTGGTGCCATCTTCATGCAAATGGATTTTCCAAATCAAAGATCATCATCGAAGCACATGGATATAGTGGCAAATTTGTGGAATGCTCTTCAAATATGTTGGCAAATGATTTCTACCAAAGAAATCTTATCATGGATATGGTGAGGGTGCTGCTATGATGGATCCTTTTTCTGGTTTTTTACTTCATATGCATACCAAAGGATCCACTCAAAAAGTTTCACAAACTCCTTGATCTTACCAAGCTAGTTTTTGAAGAGTGTGAAAAATTGTCAAAAATCTATCTTGGTTATTTTATGATAGAGATTGCTAGTCAAGCATCTTGGTGTCACTAAGTGATAGGGCCAATTTTGGCTTTAGAGGTCAAATGGTCAAGTACACATGTTTGTCATGATTAGGCCAAAATTCAATTGTGATTAGGCTGCTTACACATGTCAAGTTTAGGTTTGATGAGTGTCCAATCATAAGAGAGAGATGTGTTGGAAGGGTCTAATCAAAAGTGAGGGATGTTGCATCACACATCCAATAGTAGGCTATGTTTAAGGGGTCCAATAGGAAATAAGCTTAAATCTCCATGAGTTTCTATATGTACTTTCATTCCCTTCATTAATGTATGAGAGATCTGTGAGTTTTTTAGTCAATTTGGAGATTTGCCAATTTTGCTTGTATTGCCTTCTCTCTCTAGATGAGCCCAAAAGTGGTATTTTATCTCTCTACCTGAGGAAAGGAGCCTGTTGGACTTAGTTTATTTCCTTCCACACATGTGAAATACCTTTTGGTAATGAATGAATGCATGTAGAATGGCCTTTTTGCCTTAGATCTTGTCATTGATCTTGTCATCTATAGTGCATGAGCCAATCTTAGGAGATCAATTTCACACATTAGGACATTCCCACATGTGTGGATTTTCACATAAAGTACCTAGTAACCAGCAATAGCTACACCTAGTACCTAGTAGTTGTGCTTACCTATTTACTAAGCTATATGCTTAGTTAACTTACAACCACATGTGTGTGCGCACCTTTGATTCTCTCTCTCTCTCTCTCTCTCTCTCTCTCTCTCTCTCTCTCTCTCTCTCTCTCTCTCTCTCTCTCTCTCTCTCTCTCTCTCTCTCTCTCTCTCTCTCTCTCTCTCTCTCTCTCTCTCTCTCTCTCTCTCTCTCTCTATGTTCTTTCATTCTTGCTTATTCTCTCTATCCCCCTTTGATTATATTTGCTAGATAACAAATAGTCTCTCTAATTCTATTATTACTCTCACTCTTTCTTGGTAAGATGTTTACTGTCATAATGTAATTACGTGTTTCAATGAGGAACTTAAGGTCAAGTAATGTTATAAGTGATTAGCATTGCAATCTAGATATAATGTGTAAATTTTTAATTTTGAAAATAATTGAGAAATTATGAAAATATTCTTCTTATAGATAGAAATGTAGTTTTAAGCAAAAGTGTAAATATTGGTCAAACAACCCAAATTTTCAGCCTAATGTATCTTAAAGTGATTTTCTCTCTCTCTGAAATCACGGTAATGCACAAAAATTAGGTCTTTTTCAGAGATGAAAGTCATGCCCAAAAAAAACAACCAAAACCTATCATGGAGGCCAAAAATTTTAATTCGAAATCATGATTTTTAGGCATTTCACTCTATTAGAAGGCCCAAAAAAAAGTTTAGGATCCAACAAAAAAAAGATATCCCGGAGGCTAAATTTCCATTTTTTTTGGTCCGAAATTGTGATTTTTTGCCGTTTCACTTCATCATAAGCCAAATAAAGGGTTTCGGAGCTTGTTTTTGCACAGAAACCACTTTGCATGTTGCGTGGCATGCATGCATACTGAACGACATTGCATGCTATCTATACTTTTGCATGACATCAAATTTGAATCTACCTAACTCAAACTCGACCTATTCTAGAAGGTTATGTGCTCAATTCAAATACCTTTATGTACAACATAGTTTACAATGGAAATAATCATGGACATGGACCCAAAACTTGAGATAGGAAGATATTTTTTACTAATCTTCACACTCCTCCTTAAAATATATGTTCCTATATATCATAGACTTTGAAATTAGGCAAGATTAGACCTCATCTTGATAAAGACATTCTTGAGTAATGGCTTGGTGAGAAGATCTGCAACACAATTTAAAGATCCAACATGCTCCAATAAGATCTCTCTCCGAATGAGTTTTTCTCTTACAAAATGATGAGCTACCTTGATATGTTTGCTCCTTGCGTGGAACACTAGATTATTTGCAAGAGCCTGAGAAGAAATGTTATCATTCTGTATCAGTAAATGTCGAGGCACAAAGTCGACCGGCAGGTAATACTTTAAAATCCATTATCCTGCCTTTCCAAGAGCTTCTATATATGTTATCCGATCTTTTTCTTTTTTGGAATGAGCCTTTTGCAGAGGGATGCATCAAGAGCCATTGATATTTTTGATATATTCTTGGTTTCCATTGATCTTCTAAATTTTTTTCATTGCAAATATTGATTGCATCAATGGTTCCTCTTGGTCTCCGATTATGTGTAGCCATTAGTCGAAAATACAAGTACGCAAGCTGAGAACGGAGAGAATGTAGAGATTGCGAGGTAAACCTAAGAATGACAATCCAAAATAAGAGATAGAATGAAGAAAATGAGAGGTATACCTATGAATGACAAGAAGTTCTTAAACTACAAGGATTAGTTAACCACAGTTTATGACTATTGACGTCAAATCAACCTCTAGAGAACAATGACGGGCATCGTAAGAGTATTCGGGCAGTAACTGTGGTCCAATCACAATTGTTTGTTTTGCCCGGCGGGATATTTGAAAATCATGAAAATTTGGCCGAGAAAGTTAAATACAATTTTCGTCCGTCAACCACTGTTACAATTCGTCACAGATGGACACCATTCATTGGGACACATAAGCATTGAAAGCGTGCGAAGTCAAAAACAGCATCTTGACAAAGGGACCATTTTGAGTTCTAATATCCCCTAATGATAGAGTTAAGAATCTTTGACAATTCACAACTACTTAGATGCATTTCAAATAAATCCAAAATTGGCTTAGCAAATAAAGAATAAGCTTCATACTGCGAATCAAAAAATTTCATTACATTAGCAAATGAACTCATCCCAGATGGATGTACATATTTGTCTCCAAATAACATAACTATTTCTTTACCCTCCTAAAAAGAGAGAACATGCTTCTCAAAATCTATCTCAAGATTTTTATTAAATAATCACTCGTATCCTAGAATTATGTCCGTATGTGCTAAATTTAAAACATGGAAATTTATTAACTCTCTATAATCTTGGATCCAAACTGGAAGTCTTGGAACTTTAACATCCAAACATCTCCAACTTTGCACTTGAAGCTAGAATACTAGATATCTATGTTTACTGGCTTCAATTTTCAGGCCGAGTTTCTACACAAGACCTAAGTTAATGAGATTAGGAGTAGATCCACTGTCCACTAAAATACTAACTTCATGTTCATTAACAGTGCCTTTCAAACGAAAAAAATCATTTGCAAGAATGAAGTAGTACTAAAAGAACAATCACACTCACAATTAACCTTATTAATTTCTAGCTTAAAATTTTCTTTACCTGGCATCTCAATTATTTGAGATGCGCCTTTCTTTTGTTTTGGGCAAAATTTCATAACATGTCCAGACTTACTACAACGGTAACACACATTGGTCTTTCTATCCTTTTTCAAGGACAAATGTTTCTTTTGTCTAAACATAGATGCAGCTTGATCCAAATCATCAAAATACTTGGATTTTTTATTCCCACGAACTCTTTTTTTTTCTTTCTTCTGGCTGGGTCCGGATGATCCAGATGGATTAGCCTGTAATTGCTTCCTAGATGCCACTACTGTGGAATCATATGCTTTCGTGACTCATAGAACATCATCGAAAGTTTGAAGCACATTACGCTTGTACTCATTTTGATAATCTGCAGGCAGACCTAGGATAAACTGCCACAATGCTAGTTTTGCATCGAATGAGAGAACTTTATTCCATTAGTCCATGAAATCTTGCAGGTACAAGTCCAACTTCGAGTACCCATTTTGCAATTGACAAATCTTTGGTAGAAATTTGAGTCGTCTACAACCACAAACGACTTTTTGAACACTTCCATAACTCATCCCATGTGGTAGATTTTGGTTGTAGATCACGCCACCACGACGAAGCTTTCCCACGGAAGAACAAAATAACAGTCTCAATCGTATTTTCTTCAGGAATTTCATGTAGATTAAAATAACTAGTCCACTTGGGTAATTAATCATATATATATATATATATATATGTATATATACATATATATATATATATATATATATACATATATATATATATATATATACATATATATATATATATATATACATATATATATATATATATACAGATATATATATATATATACATATATATATATATATATATACAGATATATATATATATATACAGATATATATATATATATATACAGATATATATATATATATACAGATATATATATATATATATACAGATATATATATATATATACAGATATATATATATATATATATACAGATATATATATATATATACAGATATATATATATATATATATACAGATATATATATATATATACAGATATATATATATATATACAGATATATATATATATATACAGATATATATATATATATACAGATATATATATATATATATATATACAGATATATATATATATATACAGATATATATATATATATACAGATATATATATATATATACATACATATATATATATATACAGACATATATATATATATACAGACATATATATATATATATACAGACATATATATATATATATACAGATATATATATATATATACAGACATATATATATATATACAGACATATATATATATATACAGACATATATATATATATACAGACATATATATATATATACAGACATATATATATATATACATATATATATATATATTCTCTCCCAAAAAAGGTTCAGATTTTTAGCCCAAATTCGGTGCGAATAAGGTTTTCACTTGATTCAACACTAGTTCCATTTGTTGATCCCTTAAAGTGTTCTTGCTGTTAATTTTATTAAGCGCTTGGCTTAACGACTGGCAAATTTGCAGATAGGTAGGCATTGGCACCTAAACATCGAGAGCTGCATTTGCATTATCATTTGCCATATTGATTTCCTGACACACAAAGTTAGCTTAATTAGTCGAGATCCAATCATCAACTAATAAGTGAAAAGTTCAGAACCTCATAACTGGCCAATATTACTCAGCAAGATCTTTCACTCCATTTAAGCAAAATTTTGCAAAATCAATATCATACTGATTTAAACAACAACAACTTTTAGGACCAAGTCTAAAAATTTACAAAAACCTAGGATTTTTGAAATCTATTCGAAATGGACCAACTGTGAAAATCGATTGAGAAGATCGATTTAACAAATTCACAAGCACTGTCGGAGGGCGCACTTTGGGAAGGTGGTATCATTAAAGCTTCAACTCCAGCCCAATAAGCATCCAATCAGAGGTTACAAGCACTCTACTAAGGTTCATTAGAGGCATAGAAGCTTCTAACAGGTCCAAAAAGCAATCATAAGCTCAGATCATGCAAAAAATACATCTTTGGTCTCCTTCAACAAGCAAAACCTCAACATGATCAACAATCAGAAATGCAACACCAAGCATTCACAACAAGCAATCACCAAGTAGGGAGACGGAAGAAGAACACGCAATATCACTCTATCACACACAAACACATACTGAATGTAAAATGTACATATAAACCCTGAAACCTGATAGAGAGGGAGAACCTAGGAGTAGACTACTAGACTAGTCTACGGCTAGTTACAGCTAGTAATAAAGTACATCGTAAACAATAACTAGGAAGTGTAACAATGAAGTTTATCATTGATTTCTAACACTGTCCCTCAATGATAAAATTACATTCTTCTATTCCTAGTAGAGTGCAAAACTTTTCAAATTTACATCTACCTAAAGACTTAGTAAAAATATCTGCCACTTGATCTTCAGATTTATAGAAAACAAGACCAATGGCTCCATCAAGATTTTTCTCTCAAACAAAATGATAATGTATTTCGATGTGCTTGGTTCGAGCATGCAAAACTGGATTTTTGACAAGTTGAATGCAGCTTTGATTGTTGCAAGATATAGTAGTCGCATCCACTTGTGGTTGACCTAAATCCACAAGCAATCTTCGTAACCATACCGCTTCTTGTGCAACATTGCTGAGTGTTTAATATTCAGCTTCCGTCGAGGATAAGGCTACTGTAGGTTGCTTTTGCTGCTCCATGAAAATGCAGCTGTACCATAACTGAATGTATGACCACTGCTAGGCCTTTTTTATAAAGCAAATCTCGTGCATATTTGCTTTGTATAAGAAAGACCACGTTTTCCTTTTGCCATACTTCAATGCCAAGACAATAGTGCATCAACCCTAGATCGCTCATGTCAAAAGCATTGGAAAGATATGATTTGATTTCATCAGCTCTCATTACTTCCTGTAATAATCAAATCGTCCACGTACAACACAATGAACACTATTTCTGAATCTTGTCTTAGAATGTAAAGGTTCGGGTTCAACATCACTCTTTACCATTCCCCTTCGCTTAAAGTGTTCATCAATGCAAGAGTACCACACCTGTGGTGCTTGCTTCAGTCCATAAATAGCTTTGTTGAGCTTACAAACAAGGTGCTCTCTCCCTGGTTCAATAAATCCTTGAGGTTGTACTAAGTACACCTCTTCATCTAGCACTCCATTAAGAAAAGCATATTTAACATCCATTTGTTGGATCTTCCAACCATAGAAAGAAAAAATAGCAATGACAGAATGTATAGTTACCATCTTAGCTACGGGTGCAAAGGTTTCCTCAAAATCAATACCTTCCTGCTGCTCAAATCCTCTTGCAACCAACCGTGCTTTTTATTTGTTGAGTTGCCCATCAGCTCCATATTTGAGCTTGTATATCCATTTGCAAGTGATAGGCGTCTTACCATCAAGTAGCTCAACCAAGTTCCAAGTCCTATTTTTTAATATAGCTTCCATTTTTGTTTCCATAGCTTCACGCCACTCCTCGTGCTCCTTTGCTTTATCAAAAGTTTTTGGTTCTTGAGCCTTGAGCACAGAACCCATTAGGGCCAAAGATCACTTCGACTATCAACCGTGCTTACCATAGCTTGAGCAAAAGATCTCGCATTCAATTTGTAGACTCAATTTCCGTTGACTCTAGCTCCTGTAGCAATCACTTTGTAGTTGATGTCTTTGACAAGACATTTGTCGCTATCAAACTCAACCTTGAGTTGTTGATTAGCCATCATCCCAACAGATAGTAGATTGTTAGCTAAGCCAGGTACATATTGCACATTGATTATCCGCTTTATCTTCCCGTTGGCTAACTTCACTGGAACCACTCCAACTCCTTCAACAGATAGCAATTTTCCATCGGCTTGTCCAACTTCATCACCATTGTGAGTTTCCTTGAGTTCTGACAACCACTCTTTCCTTGAAGTCATGTGCTTGGACGCACCACTATCAATGTACCGGTATCCTTGGCTTCATCACTTGTCACTAATGCTGTAATGAACAAGTTTGAACTCTTCCCTGTATCATCTTCATATTGATCATCATCGTATTGATGTTGATCAGCACAATTGCCCCCTTACCATTTGCCTTTTCTTTGTTCTATCTCCTTCTATTTCTTAAAGCATTCACGCTCCCAATGGCCAGGTTTGTTGCAATACCTACAATTTCTAGGTTTATTTTTCTTGGAATAGTCGCGTCCTTGACCTCGGCCTTGATTCCAATTGCCTTTATTTGGGCCATCATTGGATTGTTCTTGAAATTGTTGGAACGATCCATGATATGAGTTTCCACCTCTTGATTGGTGTCTTCCACCACCAAATCTGCCAACACGTCCTCTCACTGCAAGAGCTTGATCAATCCCCTATTGCGATGACTCAAGTTCTCTTGACGTTGTTCTTCCTGAAAAAGCACTCTTCATAGGTTGGAAGATTTTCCCGTGTGGCTATACTTGTCACAAACATTTGATGTGACTCACTCAAACTATTCAATGTCAACTGCATGATCTCACGATCCTGTACTCGCTCTCCAACTGTTGCTAATTGGTCATGAATCACTTTGATCTTCAGTAGGTGATCAGCAACAGTTGCATCATCATCCATACACGATGTGTGCAGCTTCGTCTTCAGGAATAACACTCGAGATGTGTTTGTGGTCTCAAACAACGCCTTCAACGTATCCCATGCTTCTTTAGGTCCTTCTGAATCCGAAATGTAGGGAATAATTGCATCTCCTGACGTTTTGTGTTTTTCTTTTTCTCCTGTCAAATGCCCGCTGATCTTCTTCAATCACTGGCCTTGTCTCTTCACCTGACACAATCTCCCATAGCTCCTTTTCCATCAAAATGTTTTTCAGTTTGAATTTTCAAACTGCATAGTTGCCAGCTCCTTCCAATTTGCTTGACTCATTGAGGACACTCTCGCTTAGAGTTGCCATTACTGAACAGATGAGTCCGGATCAAGTAATTTATCACACTACATAACTGTATATTTTTTTGGTTCTACACCTGATATCTGAATGGCACGCGGAAGTACAGCTGCTCAGGATCCTATTTGACTTGTGCGCGTGGATCCGATATTGGAGCATGCGATATCGGACTGGAGTGCGAATGTACAACTGCTTGGAATTTTCTTTAGCTCGTGCGCTTGGATCCGATATCGGTACAAACAATATCGGATTGGAGCGCAGATGTATGACTGCTCAAGTTTCTCTTCAGCTAGCACGCTTGGATCCGATATCGGTACGAAAAAAAAAGAGAATATAAGAACTTTCAGAGGGAATATTTCAGATTTCCTACTTCGGCGCGACGGCTACGTCGTCTCCTCTTTGCTTAGATTTCAAAACGAGTGATCGTTCAAACAGACAGATATCAGTAATGTGAAAGGTATGAAGCCTCAAAGCTCTAAATGGCAGTACTAGACACTGTCTGGTGTGATTTGTAGTACTCCAAATAAACAAATGAGAGATTTCTTGGCACAACTCTTTGAAAAATGACACTTTTCACAAAGACTAAAAAATATATTGTAAAACTTTTCCCACTCAACAGATTTTCAATCTGTCTGATGCTACCCTGGCCTTTTCGATGCCTCCGGGATTGTCTTTGTTCCCCACTAATAATTGTGAGCTCCAAAACCTGCAAAATACATCAAGAAGGATTTCTTCCAGCCATTTTTGTCTCTCCAAGCTTTCATTTCTTGTGAAGGACTTTCTCACTTCATTGCGGAGCCTGTGACAAGCTGTATCCACTGATCAGGCACGCAGGACAATCGTAGCTTTGATACCATATTAACAATCAGAAATGCAACATCAAGCATTCACCATAAGCAATCACCAAATAGGGAGATGGAAGAAGAACACGCAATATCACTCTATCACACTAACGCATACTGAATGTAAAATGTACATATAAACCCTGAACCTTGATAGAGAGGGAAAACCTAGGAGTAGACTACTAGACTAGCCTACGGCTAGTTACAGCTAGTAATAAAGTACATCGTAAACAGTAACTAGGAAGTGTAACAATGAAATTTATCATTGATTTCTAGCAAGTGTCTCATGCTCACCTATCCAAATTGGATGCATGATGGCTCAAATCAAAGGCAATCCATCATATCTTTAAGCTTGTAATGAGAACCAACAGGTTTAGACACCTGATAGGTTTTCATGCCCAAAAATCACCAAATATACACTATTTTTTGATGTTTTGACCCCCCTAATGGTGTCCAATCCTAACCAAACTTCATGAAAACCCTAGGAAAGCTTGATTACACCTTTGAAAATGTGCTTACTAGCTATTGGCTAAGAATTTTGAGATCTACCACAAAATTAGTCCAAAAATCATCAAAAAACCATGTTTTTTTACCAAATTTGACCAAAATTTGTGGGATAAATCCACAAATAAGTGCAATCTGATCCTAATCCCTATAAATCCATTACATGCAAGCACTAAAAGTTCTGATTTTAGTCAAATAGGGATTCTATAGCCCATTTCTAGTCCAAAAACCCCAATTTTTGTCCAAAATCACTATCTAATCATCCTTTTGACTATTCAAACATCATGCAATCATTAAATCCCATCATTAATGACTGTAAAACAGTAAGTACAATCTGGAAAACATACTACATCAGTACCTATATGATCAATTCCAGGCAAAAACCATGAATTCTAGGTGAAAAATTCACTAAAACCATCCAAAAACAATATGAATTCCATCAAAATATATGGAGCAAATCCACAATCATGATCTTTAGGCTGAAAGTACACCAAGGATCTAAAAAGCCACCTACTTGGAAATGAATTCCACCATCTGGAAGAATAAGCAAAGAGATACACCAAAAGAACTGCAAAAATCCAAGATCCTCCAGCCCTACCTCCTGGTTGATGTGATCCAAGCTTTGATACCACTAAAATGATTGCCAAGTGACGATCTTCAAGAATCCCGTCACATGCAAACCAAAAGGACACATATGGAGCATAAACCACCCAACCAACATGAAGAGGCTAGTCAATACCCTAACCTTTCACCCCCAAGCCACAGTGAATGAATACAGGAGAGGAGAGGAAACCTGGCTCGAGAATCTGAAATTCCAATAGGGAGATGGGCGAGCTTGAAAATCCACTTAGTGTCGATGATCTTTGCATCTATAGGAGCTTCGACAAGACGCCAGGTCTTGTTCTTCATCAATGAATTGTCCTTAGCATGCATGGCACAGTTGTCTACATTCAAACTTGACAATGCTTTTGTTACTAAAGTGGGTACATCATTGCTGATGAATATCTGAGGGAAAAAATGATTAGGTTCTTGGCGATGTCATGTAGACCTTTGAACAATAGTCAGTTGCTGAGATGATGATTCTCCTTGTTGTGCGACAAGGATATCTTCGATGTCCGTCAGAACAGTCACAAGTCCAGGCCTATCGATGGTGATGGAAGTCGTTGCGACAAACTCTTGCATTGGCTGCTTCTACTTGAAGTCAAAAATTTTGTCTTTGAGGAAGACGACATCTCGACTAGCTGAGGTTCAGCTCGTTTTGTGTTCCAAGAAAGTTCTCATTTTTTAAACAATGTTGCAAAGGCAGTAAATCACTAAAAAAACACTCGGAGGTGTCATAGGGTCGGTTTGTAGCCATAGAAAGCTTTGAAGGGAGCCTTTGAGTTGACTGCTTTGATACTCAAATAGTTCTGTAGATAGCAAGCTATTGAAATAGCTTCGGCCAAAAAGTTCTTGGTGAGATGAGCATTTGACATCATCGATCGTGTTGTATTTAGCAATGTCTGGTTCTTCCTTTGAGCTACTCCATTCTATTGTGATGTGTAGCTGGTGGTGAACTGATGATGAATGTCAATTAGTAAACTTGCTGACTAACACTAAAATTTTGGTCAGTTTGGGTATGTATAGTACATCCTTGAGCAAGGTCAGCAAGATAGAGATGTATAGATCTTTGCCTCCAATCTATAGTGCACTTGAGTCACCGAAGTAGACATACTTCGAATCTGCTGGTGTGAGGTCTTCGAATAAGGACTTACTTGCTGTCATGTGCTGAGAAGTACCAAAATCAAAATACCAATCCATTGCATCTCTGATGGGTAAATATTGTATTATTAGTAGAGTTGGTACTTCTTGAGAGGTTCTGGCATAATCAGATCCTTCGTCCTGCTGCATCTTATTCTTGGCTTCGTTATGCTTGAGAACTCGACAATCCTTGATGTCGTGGTTGGTTCTCTTGCAGTACTTGTAGAAGAGTCTGGTCTTAGGCTTTTGATGATGTCGATTGTGTTGTTGTGTGTTGGGGATATTTCCAACATAGTGTAAATAAATAAATCTGTTTAATACATGTGTTGCGAGGGCATGGCTTCCTGCGCATAGAAGCCCATGGCCCAATGAGCATGCAAGTTAAATGTAAATAGAAATAATAGACTTGGACCCTTTTGTAATTCAAATAAAACTTGAGGCCAAAGTCAATATTAGAACTTAGTATTAAACTTTTTTAAGTTGGGTCCAATTTTGGACTCACATGAATCTTGTGATTTCCGTAATATACTTTTTGTGAACCCTTGGATTGAGTTGGGTCCAAGATAAATGGATAGGATCAATGTACATATTAGCCAATAGAATTCTGGGGCAAGGGCCTTTTATAAATGGCACCATTTGTACTCTATTTTGCATGCTTAATAAGGAGGAGGAAACTCTACCATTTTGGAGAGAAGCATCCTCATTTGCTATTCAGTACTTGCTAATGCTCTTTGTGTGTTTGCTTTTGCTTTCTAGCTTACATGTTTTTGGTTTCAATTGTTAATGTTTCTCCATTAGCATGCACAATGAGCAAATGAGCTAACCTCCCCTCTCACTCTCTTTCTCTCCCTCTTGCTCTACTTCTAACCTCCACCCTCACTCCCTTTCTCTCTTCTCCCCTCTATCTCTTCTACTCTTCCCTTCACATTATCTCTAAAAGCAATGGAATGCTAGTTAGTGGTGAGTAGACTGAAGGGAGGAAGTAGAGAAGTATCTAAAAGTTGCATCTTTACATAGTTAGGCACCTATCCAACATTCTAACCCTTGTTGACAGGCGGAAGGGCTACTACTATGAAAGATCTATGTCCCTACATAGAAGGCTTATGAAAGCAGAGAGAAGAGAGAACTTGAAAACTCAAACAATCTCTGTGATCTCCTGATAAACTCGGTAATTGTATTGAAGCATAAATGGAGTACATATAGAGAACGAGTGCGAGAGTACGCAGCTCTCTAGTGACTGATATGTCGCTTCATATTTAGTTTAATTAACTAATTACATCCAATAGAAAAATTACAAGCGTACATTTCTTAGGTGGCATCCTTGTCACGCGGCTTTGCTCCAATGAGAAGCAAGCACGTGAAAGGCTACAACGTTTGATTGAGGTGCAATAAATGAGGCTTCTAGAATGTTCCTTCTAGCCTTCTTATTAAGGTTTGTGTTGTTCCATATTTGCCCTTCAAAATATAGTCCTTCCTTTAGTAACATTTATTTAGGCCTCTTTGTCTTCAATATATCTTTGTATAAGTTGTCATTGTCGGGTCCATTAGATATTTCTTCATATTTGGTGACTATCTTCATCACTTGAGTAGGTTAATTGGAGTTTTACATCATCAATTAGTATTTCAAGAAAAATAGGCATGTAATATGGTATTACAATTCTCGATACAATAACTACAAGACAAAAAACCTTTAAAGAGGCAATATGTGGAGCTAAGAATATTGTTGATATTTAGTAGCAAAAAGAGAACATCGTTGGTACGAGATGCAATACATCATGAAAGTGCACTAGAATATTTTTGTCTGCTATAACTATCTTCTTAAATTGATGGCTGATAGACTCAATTTGCTTAATATGTTTACTTATAGTTTTTTTTTAAACAAAATATGAAAAGTTTAAAAAAGAAAAAACTATTCTTTTGAATGAACCTCATAAGAACTTTCTCTCTTGACAATCCTTGTTAGATATTTAATGATGTTTTTTGTATTTGAGCTTGTTATAGACAACCCTATAAATTTCTATGATACATGCTATATCACATAATCTTTTATGAAAATCCATCATCTTTTTTTCGAAAGGAAGTATGCCATATATTTATGAAGTATATGTATCGGCATTCCTAGTTTCAACAAGGTCCAAGCTTTGAACTGTCATTGTTTAATGCATCTTTGACTAATGACCACATGACAACATTGTCTTTCCTTTTTGAGAAGAGGCAAAAAGAATGTGATACTTTTTGCTTTTGATGATTAAAGAATTGATATAGCTAGCTAGGTATCATATCATTACTTTATGACAATGTGCAACACAATAGTGCTTGACATTTGTTGATATTATGATGCTGGTTTTTTTTCATGATCTATACGAGAAGTACCATCACATACTTTTAATACGCACTATGAAAGTTCAAGGATATTGTTGCCATTGGCATGAAACCAACACACAGTGGCACCACTTGATTACAATTCACACAAACATGTAAAATAGCATGAAGCGACTGTCCTAAGCAACAAGCTTAGCCAATCTGTATATTAGACATCCAATCTAACTTTTAAAATATTCTTCATTATGTATTGAACCTTAATAATCTCACATATGGTGCTAAGTGAACCTCATAAGGTATCTTATCAACAAAATACTAGATAAAGTTGTGGTGCACATGTCAATTGTGCTAAAGATATTTTGAGTATTGAGTTTAGAACAATATAAAATATGTCAATAAGATTCAGAAGAAAATTTAAGTGATGCTAGAATGTGACAAGCTAGGTTTGGGTTGAAATATTAAAAAAAAAAAAATTCTCATCATAGGAACATATTGCTTGATAAGCAAATAAAATTGAACTTGAAACATAAAGCTTTTTTTGAAGAGCTATATTTGAAGTAGATCTATTTTTAAATAAAACATCTTGTTGTGATCTCTTGGATGATGAAGATACTCCATTCTTTTCCAATAATGTTTAAGATGTGTTTTGATATTTTCATTGTATAAAAAAAAAATGTATCTTTTGACTCATCATTACATAAGCAAAAAACATTTGAATATAGAACTAGTAAGTTTAATTCTTTTAGAAATTGCTAGAAAGTACCAATAATTTAGAATAAAATTTTCACTATTGGCCAACTAAAATTCTACACAAATGTATAGGACCATCAAACCTTTTAGTACAAGAAGAAGATAGCAAGTTCTTTTTACCTATGGTTGGTTGACTTGAGAAGATCTCACGCACTTTTGTAGCTATCCATCCATTAACATACAAATAAAATGAGCTAGAGCTTGTCATATTGATTTTTAGTTTAACTTAGAAATATGATTCTTTTGGATTTTGACTTGCTCTTTGTGTCAATAACATTATTCATGTAGAGTGTTGAGGACACTTTGAAGATTAAGTAATCATCATCTATTTTCTATGTAGGTCAGTTCTTTTATTTTTTATCTCAATTACACAAAAGAAATGTATAAGAAATTATATTAGAATGCTTCATGAAACAAAAGATGAACCAATTCTCATTTTAAAAAATTGCTTCAATGGTACACCCTTGAATGAATACCTCTCTTGAATTCTAGAAGATGTAAAAGACAGAGAAAGGCAAATAGTAATCAAAAGGAGAAATGGAAATTTAACATGATGAATACAATAGTGTTGGTAGTGATATTGACAAAGATAGGGAGGGAGGGATAACACATATAATTGGACCATAGGGCATGACAGGTGTATAGTGTGTTATGCAAAATACACTATAATGGAAAAGTAGCCAAGTAGTTTTTCATAAAAATTAGAATGTAGAGACTTCCATAGTGGACACAGAAACCTTTCTAGGATAAAAATTGCAACAATCTCAAATATGCTATTGTCTACCAATCTAAATCTATAAACTCTCAAGCCTACATTAGTTTCTTATAGATTGCTTTATATTGATAGTTGAGGAGTTTGGCCTAGCTCTCCACAATGCAAAGAAAAACACACATTTAAGAGATCAAAAGAATTATCATTGCTGTAAGATTTCATCATTTTTTGAAATTCATCATTTGTAGTAGATATCTTTAAAAGACCACTTGGCATAACAAAATGGTTCATATGATTTGAGTATGTTTGAAATGAAGGCCATGTTCATTGATTGATCTTCTTTATGTATAAGTAACAAAGCTGAAAAATAAAAAAACCCTTTTTATGTCTATTGAAATTTGAAATTTTACTTTTAGTACTAGAGCTCCACATACAAACAAACACTCAAACAAATTATGCATATGTCCCAATATTTCAAGTGTTATTATCTTATGAACTAGCATGGGTAAAATCCTAGACAAACAAATTGCATTCATGGTATTACTACAATTAGCAATGGAGGTGCTAAGATGTATGTGACTTTTTTTGATGATTTTAGTAGATTTTGTTGGGTGTATCTACTAAAGAGCAAAGATGAGATGTTTGATGTCTTTGTCAAGTTCAAGATTGCAAGGGAAGTCCAATTTTCTACAAAGATCAAGTGCTTGAGGAGTGACAAGGTGGTGAGTATATTTCTACCAAGTTCAAAGCACTTTGTGGTGCAAATGGGATCAAGAGGAAATACACAAGCCCAAGGACACCACAACAAAATGGAGTGGACAAGAGGAAGAATAGAACCTTAAGTGAAGGTGCCAAAGCCGTGAGTCTAGGTGAAAATCTTCCTAAATCCTTTTGGGATCAAGCTTTGTTGTGTGCTAATTTTCCATGCAATAGATGGTCGAGTTAATGCATTAGAAACATCCATTTGGAAAAGCATCCAACCAAAATGTGAAGCAAGTGCTAGGATTAATCTTATGGTGACCATCTTGGCCATGGGTGAAAATGTTTCTTCATAGTCTATGCCCCTCTCTTGAGCATATTCTTTGGCAACTAACCTTGCCTTATGCTTGCTTACACTTCCGTACATGTTGATTTTTAGCTTACAAACCCATTTACATCCAATCACATTCTTTCCTAGAGGTTTACCAACAAGGATCATGTGCCATTTTCCGTCAAAGCATTGTATTCATCTAACATTGCTTGCAACCACTCTTTGGAGCTTAATGCATCTTCTACACATGAAGGTTCTTCAAAAATTGAAATGAGTGAAAAGGATGAAGATGGATTTCCCTCGGTTTGCTTATAGTTGTCTTGATATGTGACCTCATTGGCTCCATTCTTGCCCTTGATGACCTCCTTGGTGATTGGTACACTTGGATCTTGCTCCTCCTCAAGATCAAGATTGTCTTGATCCTCGGCCACCTCCCTCTTAGATGATTTGGTTGAGCCCTCAACAAGCTTATGCATCTTACTCTCATCAAATATGACATCTCTAGAAATCACAAACTTGTTTGAAGATGGAATGTATACCATGTACCCTTTTCTTGCATTGATATACCTAAGCATGATCCCTATTTATATGGTAGTCAATTTATAGTGTGCTTAAATCACCAACCATTAAAGTATTTCTGTAATCAGAAAGACCTTAGGGGTCGAAAGGCTCGATGGGCTGAGCTGATGCAAGAATTCGACTTTGATTTGAGATATATTAGAGGATCGTCAAATCAAGTGGCGTATGTCTTAAGTCGGATTGCAGAGGTGAATGAGTTGTCGCTTACAGAGATCACTAATGATTTCTATCTTTTATTTTGAGGTCTTTATGAACAAGATTCTCATTTTGGACCTATATGGCAAAGGGTTTTGAATGGCTCTCAATCAGAAACTGATTTGCAAGGTGATCAGTTGGTTCTGAAAGATAAGAAGGTAGTGGATGATTTTTTCATTTGTAAGGATTTTGTTCTGAAGGGAAAGCGTGTGTACCAGGAGTGGATGCATTATAAAAGAAAATTTTATATGATTGTCATGACGCACCTTGTGCAGGGCATCCAGGTATACATCGTACGTTAGATTTGGTACGAAGAGACTTTTTTTGGCCAAAGTTGAAACCTTTTGTAGAATCTTATGTGTTGAAATGGGATCAGTGCCAGCAGAATAAAGCAGAGCGCTTAAAGTCTAGTGGACTATTGCATCCATTGGATATTCCTTCTAAATGGTGGGATAGTATTTCAATGAACTTTGTAGTTGGTTTACTGAGGACGAATAAACAGAATAATGCAATTTGAGCCATAGTTGATTGGTTAACAAAATATGCTACGTTTATTCCGGTGAAGACTACAGCTAAAGCGTCTGATTTAGCTCAAGTGTTTGTTGAACATTTGTTCAAATTATATGGGTTGCCATTTGACATTGTTAGTGGTCGAGATCCTAAGTTTACAGGACGATTTGGATGACCGTGTTTGAAAAGCTTGAGATGTCTTTGAGCATGGGCTCGACTGATCATCCGGAATCCAATGGTCAGACTGAGAGGACTAATCAGACGATGGAACAAATGCTTCGTGCATATGTTTCACTTAGGCAATCTTAGTGGGAAAAGTATCTTCCATTGATTGAGTTTGCTTATAACAGTAGTAAGCATTCAGCTACTGGGTATAGTCAGTTTATGCTTATGTATGGATTTCACCCTAGATCTCCGATACTGGTTGAAACTGAGTCGATTAAAGTTCAGAAAGTAGTAGATTTCTTGTGCGAAATGCGAGAAATGTTACAGTTAGCACGTGGCAATGTTCTAAGTGCCCAGTTTCCGGGAAGACATTTTGCTAATCTAAAAAGATTGCCTCGGGAGTTTCAAGTTGGAGATTGGATGTATCTTAGAATTCTGAAGGATTCTAAGATAATGCGCACTGGGAAAGCATTACAAACTGTCTGCTAGGTATAGTGGACCTTATAAAATCTTAAAAAAGATTGGATCGTTAGCTTACCGATTAGAGTTACCAGAGGGAACCAAGGCTCATCATGTGTTTCATGTATGTTGTCTAAAGATGAGTTTACACGAGGGAGATCGTGTTGGTTCTGGTACTACTCTAGATTCGTTTGAAGACTTATATGAGAAAATTCCTTTAGAACCTAAAAAGATTCTTGATATTAGATCCAAGCGATTGCAAAATAGGGATGTTATTGAGCATTTGATTCGTTGGAAAGGATTTTCTGATGAGGAGGATTCATGGGGAGTAGAAGGTAACCTAAAGAAGAGTTTCCCGGACTTTGAGTTCCGAGGACAGAACTAAAATAAGGGGAGAAGTATGTTATGGCCCAAACGGGGGGGTTTGTACCATTAGGGGGCTGTCTTAGACGTAGGGGCCAGGCCTAATTTGGACAATAGCTAAGTAGAACCTTAGGCTATGCCTGCATGCAGTATAGGCATGTGTGTTGCATCCTAGTATGGTATAGGATGTACATGCATTGTGTCTATGCATGGGTCTTTGCTATTGTGAGTTAGGGGTGCCTACTTGCAGTGGACGTGCATGGGAGTTAGGCATGAGTTGATAGCATGCTTACATGTGGACTCAGTGCATGGGTAGGCAGGGTGGGTGCTACTCTCTATATATACCCTGTCCTGTGTCCATTTGGATCATTGAGAGTTTGGCCGTTATGCTGTCGGATTGGTAAGCGCTTACTATCATAAAGATTTGCCATACTCCCTAGTGCTCGGGGGCTCGATCAGACGATCTAGGATTGGTTGGGTCGGTTTCATCCACTACACTCCCTTATTGTGTTCTTGGCGCTCATTTGCAATTGAAGGTCTTGAGGGACGTATTAGTATCCTACTATGCATACATTGCATGGGCGCCCATTTTTTGCAATGCCACAACACGATTACACTCTTCTACACACAAAAGCTCTTCCTCTGCCTATAACTCAACATTCGCTTTATGTTGTTAGTCTTCAAGTAAGATGTATGATAAGTAAGATCATAAGGCTACTGCTTAATAATGATCAATAACCACGGATTCTTGGATACCAAAACAAGTAGGCTTTGGCAAATGGATACTCTCTCTCTCTCTCTCTCTCTCTCTCTCTCTCTCTCTCTCTCTCTCTCTCTCTCTCTCTCTCTCTCTCTCTCACACACACACACACACACACACACACAACAAAACAAGTGTAATTTAAAATGTAAAGTTAAACATATTACTTAAAATTCTTGAACCTTGCAATTATGTTCATTTCATAATGTCACCTCATATATTTTTCTCCCATTAGCATATAGGTCACCTCTCAAGAAAATATGAAAACCTCGTCTTTAACATGAGATAAGTAAGGGCTATACACCTCTCTAGGATTGAGAATTTTGATTAATCAAGAAGATGTAGTAGCAACGCATACAATTCTGACAAGAACTCTGAACATAATAAAAGACAGTGATTGATTCAGATTAATGTATAGAAATACATGTCATTTTGATGCTATGAGCACAAGACAATAGCAGACGAAACCACATGCTCAGGAAGCTAATTGCGCTATGTAAAAGCTATGAGCTTATTATTGACAATCAATCTGAAAGAAAGAATCGCTTTATGAAAGCATCTACTGTGTCTATCTCTCTGTAAAATACTATAATTGATCCACTTAATTAGATTACAAATACATGTGAAATGTGTTGAATATCTCTTATCCAATAGGAATGGGAGGGACTTTTCCCATGTGAAACACTCCAAGAATTATGAGGAAAAAATTGGAGTGAGAATGTGGTCCTGCAGCTGCATGATGTTTCTAGCGCCTTTTCATCTCCTCCTCCGTGAGTCCTCAGTTAAGGTAGTGCGAAATTGTACTGAAAATCTCACTTAATGATCGTTGCAGAAGTGCACATACACGATACACCTCTCGGAGTACTACAGTACTACTCCTACTTCTCCTCTTGCTCATTCCGGACACTGACGCATCACTTTAGATCCCACCCAATTGAAGCTGCCTGAATTCCTGCAATCCTGCACTCAGCTTTGCACTTGGAAGCTGTTAGATTCTACCCAATTGGAGTTGCCTGAATTCCTGCACTCATGTTTGCACTTAAAAGCTGTTAGATTCTACCCAATTGGGACTACCTGAATTCCTGCACTCAGCTCTGCATTTGAAAGCTGTCTGTGCGTCTGAATTCTGCATCATCCTGGACAAGCCAGAGTACTAGTTTCTGATCATCTTTTATGGGAGGTCAGTGAGTGAGTGCATGGGCGACGATCCCCAGGCGCATTGCACGCCTATGCACATAATTTGTCGGTGAGTGTGCAGCCGTCTCTACTTCAGTCCCGGGATTTCACTCCAGCCCGGGCCCCCCCACTTGGTAGCATGAAGCAATAGTCGCCCGCCGATGGGGAGAGCTCCAGATGAGATGGGGAGAGCTCCTGCAACATGCTACTTGAGTGGGAGACCACTGCTGCGTTGATTTCGGAACTGTCACTACTGCTGGCACGGAAGCCCACCAAAAGCTATTTTCTTTTTTTACAATGGGTATCTTTACAGTCTCATGCATGCTAGAGATGAAGGGTTCTAAACTTCTATGCCAATTCTTCTTCTAGGAGATTCCTTTTTTAGATTGCCTTTGCAAATGAGGGTGTCAGTTAACAATAATTCTATGATATTCTCTTCCGAGTGATCCGTTAGTTAGCTGTTATTCTTTTGCAAAAGATTTCTTTGATAATCTAGAGTTTTGTTGGATTATGTTTTATTTTTCCATTATGTTTTCTATGATTCCTTTCTTGAAGTTGCTCTTGCAGAAAGAAAGACTTAGAATGCTACTTAACAATCATTCTTGGCAAAAAACTTCTTTTATATTCTAGAGTCTTGTTGGATTATATTTTTCCATTTGCTTTCTATGATTAATCTAAGGCTCAGAACCAAAGCCTTAGATGCTCTCCTTGAAATGGTGCAAGGAGTGCTCAGGGTGCTGAGATTAAGTAAAGACGAGCTGAAGATGGACATATTCAAGCAAATTTATATGTTATTGCTATGTAATAACTCTTGTGTATCCATGGAATGCCTAGAATCTTCTTGACATGGCTATAGCAACCTTACAGCCTTATCTCAAATGACCAAGCATGGTAGATTCTGAATGTCATATGTTATGTTCACTCTTAATGGATTACCCTACCTTTATATGTTATTGCTATGTAATAACTCTTGTGTATCCATGGAATGCCTGGAATCTTATCATGGCTATAGCAACCTTAGAGCCTTATCTCAAATGACCAAGCATTGTAGATTTTGGATGTCATATGTTATGTTCACTCTTACTAGATTACCCTTATCACCTCCCATAATCACAAATCATTTTTGCCCTTGCCTTGCAAAGGAAAATTTATGTGTTCTAACTTGGTCATAGTGATTTGTGAGTAATTTCAAAGTGAAAGGGATCTACATAGAATTCTAAGTGTGGCCTTGAAGAATGAGGTAACACTTTCAAAATTGTCCTGCATAAAAATTTAATCTGACACTTTCAATACAGTAACTAGACATGCAACTTCAAATCTGAAATAGCACATTGAAGTTTGTTTGCCAACCTTGTTTGCAAAACCAAGATACAATCAACTTTGAGCTCTAGTAGTAATATCACAAGACTAACTATTGCACAAAACGAACGCATTGATCCATCACTACTACCCATCAAACATATTAAAAAATGCACTTAGAGCTAAAAATATCTAAAAGTGGTACACAGTCATGTGCAACTTGGGGTGCAAAAAGTATCCAAAATTTAAGGCTTGCATTCTTGAAAACACATGTTACAAGGTTTGATTTGCCTTGGGCAAGCTCTCTATGCATGAGAAAATCTCCCAATGCAATACATGCAAGTTCCCAGGACTAATTGTTCTTAGAACAAAGGCAAGCTCCTAACATGCATCAAAGAACTATTTTTAGGAGAAAGAAGCAAAAAGTTCATCCATGGACATGCAAGCAACTTTGAAATGACTAGTTGATAACAATCATCCATTGTTTTTGTTACTCATCCATTGTTCACAAAAAAGTCACTCGTATTGCAATCATATTTTCTAGCTTCTAGTAATCTATGCAAAACAAGCGAGTTGATTCTTGACAAAGTCAATTTTTTGTGCTTGTGTAGTTTCAGTTCTTTATAGGTCTTAAAGTGAGCACATACACATAGTATTGTAAAACTTATAGTTTGGTTGTAGCCATGTTGTACTAATTTTGCAATCATGTGATTCTTACATAGCCATGATGTTGAAACTATTTTTCAATCATCTAATGGTCGTGTCTATGTTTTGTTTATGTTATTGTGGTTAACTTTTAGCATGATTTTTTTCCATCAAGCCATAGATCTTGTGTTGGTCTTTGCTCCCAAATCTATGAAATAAGATTTTTCTACATTTTTATATTACGCATGATTCATAAAATTTGTGATAGATCACATAATTTAAAAAAGACCTTACAATTGGAGTATGTTGTGCAGCTTTATTTATGTAGACAATTTGAATGTAGAGCTCATTGAGATTTTTAACCTTCGCAAGATGACATTACAACTGACAACTTGGTTGCTCAAAAATGATCAAGCTATCTGAGAGGACCAGCTCAAATTAGTATTATGAATTATCGTGGCTATTTATATGTGTATGCTTATCTAAAAGATGAGTTAAGATCTTGTAGCTCAATCTTATTATTTATTTAAATTTTAATAAAATATTGATTGTGAAAAAGTATGGATTGTCCTGTCTAATTAGAGGAGTTTCAAATTACAAAACATCGACACTTTGTATATATATTTCTATTTGTTTTGTTTGATTTTGTCCATCGTTTAGTCCAATGAAAATGAATGGATTTGAATTTTACATAACAAAGCTCACATAAATATAAAAAAAAAAAATATTCTAAGAACTTTTGAAGCATCATAGAAGCATGAAAGCATCCCATTGGTTCAATTTGGCTACTTTGAACATGCTAAATCTTCTCGATGGAGGTGTCTCGGGTTAGATTGCTAAATAGTACTGTTAATATAATGGAAAACTAATAACTACACTTGTTAAGGTCGTAGATTACATTGTTATTGTGATGATGTCATGTGGTTACAAGTGATCATAAGGATAAGGTCACAATTGATGTGATAGAGGTAAGATTCTGGCACTCAATGTTTATCATAGTAATGGCAAGGAGACCAAGATCTAGAATTGAATCAATAAAGCTGATATGTGAAAATCAACAAGATACATAAAAAAAAGTCATGGGTTTTGTTGCATCCATCTACTAGAGGCAATTTTTTACCCAAAAAAAATGTAAAAATGGCATGCAAATATTATTGGAAACCAAGAATTCTTGAGTTCAGGACTTCTCTGGGAGGAAAATTTATTTAAGAGGTTTTATTAGTACAACATGTTTATATGCACCTAGAACTCTATTTACAAATTTCAATTTTCTTGATCACCAAAAATGTAATTGTAAGTTGAACAAACTCTTTGTTGTTGCTAGCTTTATTTATGTTTTCAAATCTAACAACTTATGGTCGCCATATCCCTTATATGCTAAATGTTTCTTTCTTGCAAATCTCTATCCATCAAGCATAAGTGTAGGCATATCACATCATTCGCTCAAATATTAGTAAATTATAATATAAAAGAAGAAGCTCAAAAGAGCTTGCAAAAAATGGTATATTTTTCTATGAGTCCAAATATATTCAATATATGCGTGGAAGTTATGGCACGCTTGAAGCCATTCCATTGACAAAATATGGGAGTGATGAATGGCTTACTTCTGATTAATTGTGTCAAAATCCTCTAGAAGAAAACTACTAGATGTAAGAAATCCAATAAAAATTAGTATTGGAGCAAAAAATATCTGACTATGCTAGTTTCTTTCTTTACATACGTTTGTTGATTTTTTTTCAAGTGCAAGTTGTGTAAGACACTGATTTATCATCGATGGAAAAGTAGTAAGCATATATGGCTTTTATTTGGATTACTCATTATCAAGTAGACTTACATTGAAAACAAAATTGTATGTAGTGAGTCTATCCATTAACACAATGATTTTCTTACAAATAAAAAAGGACAGGAGATTATCACAACTTGCAAGGATCTTCCATTAGCATTCCACAATGTAGAAGAACACTAAAAATGAAACGTATAGTCTCATGACTTCATTTCAATAAAAGAGAGCCACAAGTTGAGCTTTAGTGCATTTGTACAATTGTCATTCTCTTTTAATCTACTTGTATCTATTTGTATGCTATCAACACCCATATCCTCTCTCATGATCTGTTATAACATTTTCATGTATGGTGCTTTGGAGATGATAAGCTTGGTGGATCTCTAATAATTCTTGATCTTAGATGTCCACATGCTTTTGTTCCTCCAATAGCCTATCATAGGTGGATGATGGTTTGCATGATGGAATAAGGGTGAACAAAAATCTTTTCTTATTTTTTTACCCTATCCATGTTCGATGTCAATGACTGATATCGCTTATGTGCATGAAAGTACAAGGAGAACACAAAAATGGATATTAATGGCACATTAAAGCAATATGTATGGAAATTATGTACGAAGTATTGATTTTGAGTGCAAATGTGCATGCAACATTAAGAGAAGACAAGCGGATGGTGCACAAAAGTGATATTAGGCAAAAATGCAAAAATAAAAAGTGGAAATACACCTTAGAAATTGAAAGCATACAGTTGAATTTTTCACACATGCAATTCTATGAATGTCTGTGCTGTCACAAGTGCCCTTTTTTTTTTTTGGCAAATAAATTTGCGCCACATGGCAATGGATGTTGAATTGCACATATGAACCATTGATCCAAAGGTGACATGTCGCATTGACTCGCATGTGCCAAATGATGAACAAATCATAATGTGCCAATGTCCAACATAAATGACCACTCACACATGTGAACGATGAACTATAGAATCTAGATGGTTGCATTTTGTTTTCAATCTTCCTCTTTAATTTTTCAATATCGCTTTTGTGTTTATTCATCATTACTTCTGATGTTGCATATGTCTCATATATAAAAATTATATCGCGTATGTTTAATCAATATCGCTTCTATATGTGATATTCACATTTTCTTTTGACAATTGTCTCTCTCCCATGCATAGAAGCAATATTTAGATGTGTTTTTCTTACTCTGAAAATGGCCTCTTCCTTACAATTTTTGACAAGGACAATGTCTTGTTCTCATTTCTCAGTGAATTCAATATCACAGACAATATTGCTTATTTCAAACCTCTATTTTGTCCCTTCTTGCATGGATTCTAGACTGCTTAATAGAATGACGATGTATTAGCAATATAAATGTGTGAGGTGATAAATATAGGTAATAATGTTTATCGAAATTCTCAGTCCTACGAAGGTGTGTAGCCCTTGAAGAAACAAAATGTTTCTATTGGCAAAGCTTTGCTAGCTTTCAATCTTGAACTTTTGACAAAATATGACACGACACGACACAACACGACACGAAATCAGTCATGCTTTTCAAAGGATCAAGAATATCAACTAAGTACCATGGGGTACAAATATCTAATCAGATATCATGATATCAGCAGAAGTATTCTAGATCATGGCTAATCTGCCACTCTTGTAATTCGCGATTAGTTGTAGATGTTTAATCTTTCTAATCTGTAAGTTACACGATGCGACACAAAAAATTTCGCGAACTATATACTTTCTGTTTGATGCATAATATAATAAGCAAGTAAGCAAGATAAGAAGTTAGAAGACGAAAATACAGAATACATGTCCGCTTGCGTGCGAGACAATTCTGTAGAGGATATGTAGATCCAAAAGTCCGCTAGTAAGCAAGACACAATTTGTGAGATAACTATATTTCTCTCATGCCAACGCACTGCGTGGATCTGTCATGCAGTGCTTGAAAAATCAGAAAAACAATAGATGATATTGTAGTTGTTATGCACATATTAATCTGTATGATTGTATGATCTTGAATGTAGTTTTGTCTGCTACTATTAGTGTGTCTCATTCACTTGTCTATTCAATTCTGCACTTTGGTTTAATTTCATTGAATGCTATATTAATCTGTTAACGTAGATCAGCAGTGCATGTCTACACTCTGAAGGATTGTAGAAATGATATAGCCGACAATGACCAGCAATCATATCTGAATTCCTAATGAACTGATTTTTGTTCGTGAATCCTTTCGCTTCATGTTTTGCGTTACTTCACTTCACAATCACTTGGCTATAAGGGTAAATCAATTTCAAAGCTCACCTAAGTTTTGTTTTGTTTCGTATCGTTTCTCTTCATCTTGTTTTGCTCATCTCGTTATAGAGCCTGATTTATCTTTTTCGTGAATGCTTGTGCTTTGTTTCATTTCGTGTCGTTTCGCGATCTCTATGCTTTTAGCATGAATCAATGTCAGAGCTCGTTTAAGTTTCACTTCGTTTTGTTTTTGTCTAGATTTTGTCTCGTTTTGTTTCGTTGTGTTTCAGAGCTTGATTAATCCAACACAAATTATTCTTGAACAGAAATAATTCGAGTTTCGCAAAAAGTTTTACGAATCGTTCGAGATTTTTATCAGTTTGTCACCAGAGTTCTAGCTGAAATTTGCATTTTTTGAGTGCATTTTTTGCATCAGTGGTATCAGAGCCCACCTTGTCATAGTCTGTCATAGCCAAAAAGCTATCAGATCCAAGAGGCTAAATCATTTAAACAAACAACCATCAACAAGTGAACACAAATTCAGGAGCAATGGCTTCAATCAACAGCATACAATCCAAGATCTGTACGGTTCTAGATTCGTCAGGATCTAACTTCCTAGCATGGAAGGTAAAGACCTCGCTGATACTAAAGGGTGAAGGATTATTCCCCTGGGTAGATGGCACAGTGGAGATGCCTACAACAATAGGCAAAGAGCTATGCGAATGGAGGGAGAAGAATGACAAGGCAGTAGCCTTGTTATCATCATTTATCGAGGATAGCCTCACACTTGACCTGGCTACACTCTCCAAAGCAAAGGAGATGTGGGATACACTACTCACAAGATTTCAAATGAAATCATGCAGTCAAATAATGATGTTGGAAGATCAGCTGACAAACCTGCAGTGGGATGGCAAAGACCTCACTTCTTTTGTAAGGAAGATGAAGGATCTTTTTCTTTTCCTACACAATTCTAGAGCAAAAAATGCAGTGTCAACAGAGAAGCAGCTCACTTATTTGTTGAGAGCCTTACCTAGATCCTTCCAGACAACCAGAACTCTGCTAGCAAAGGATCTTACAATGGCTCTCGAAAAGGCAATTGTCGAGATTCGAGAGGAAGTCGAGGCTAGAGAGCACCTTGATCACAAGGATTCTTCTGACCAAGCCCTCTACAACAACAAGGAGAAGGCCAAGAAACAATTCAAGCCTAAGAGGGAGTCTTATCGAAAGCATGATCGTGATCAGCAAGCAAGGGAACCAGTAAAGGCAAGTGGAAGAACAAAGGAAGGTCGAAATAGCAAGGTGGTGGAGACAAGAAGGCCTACATGAGATATAGATGCGAAGGTCACACAATCGATTTGTGTTGGCTCAGTCTAAATATTGAGAGTATCCACTGCTACAAGAAGGGTCATGCAGCCATGGACTGTCGCCTAAACCCAAGAAACAAATCAACACAAAACAGACAGGAGAACAACAATAGTTTGTCCTATGTCGAGGAGCTAGAGAGCTCAAAAATGGGCGAAGAAAGATCAGAAAAATTTAATTTGACCACCGACATCTGTGCAGATGTGTGTGCAGTGTCAACACCTGACACACAGGAGGTAATTCTAAAAAATGTTTAGGGTATGATTCCTTTGTAAAACTCAAAGCACTTGCGGAAAAGCAACTTA
Organism: Diphasiastrum complanatum; assembly: GCA_029204225.1. Classification (NCBI taxonomy): domain Eukaryota; kingdom Viridiplantae; phylum Streptophyta; class Lycopodiopsida; order Lycopodiales; family Lycopodiaceae; genus Diphasiastrum; species Diphasiastrum complanatum. The sequence goes on along the minus strand of CM055096.1, from coordinate 31,358,641 downwards.
ATGCTAGCATCAAAGTATTAAGATGTGATAATGGAGGAGAATACATCTCCAATAGCATGAGAGATCTTTGTGAGGCTAATGGAATTAAGAGATATTTAACATGTACTTACACCCACCAACAAAATGGGGTGTCCAAGAGAAAGAATAGATCACTATGTGAATGTGCTAAAGCATTAAGATTAGATGCTTCTCTTCCTATTTCATTCTGGGGAGAAGCCATTACTTGTGCCTATGATTTGTGTGATAGGCTTCCAAATACTGCCATTGGTGGAATCACACCTTTTGAAGCTTTGTATGGCAAAAAGCCAAATCTAAAAGATTTGAAGGTTTCTAGATGTACTTGTTATGTTCACATTCCTTTAGAATTAAGCAAGAAGGAAGATGCCACTTCCTTTAAAGGCATCTTTGTTGGCTATAGTGAATGTAGCAAGGGATATAGGATTTATAATCCTATCTCTAAGAAAGTTAAAGTAAGTAGAGATGTTCTCTTTAATGAATCTCATAATGTCAAAGTGAAGGAGATTTCATCTGACTCTCATGTTGTCAAAGATGTTGTAAAGGCTGAGAAGGAGCTTCAAGAAGATGAAGACCTTGAGGATATATCTCAAGATCCAAGAGTGCCAAGAAGATCTACAAGGCACAAAGTCGAATAATCAAGGCTCACCTACATTGAGAAGGGCAAGCAAAGGGAAGATTATCATCCTCTTACTTCCAACACTTTATTGACTACTATGCTTAAAGAACCATCTTGTTTTGAAGAGCTTGTAGGTCTTCCACATGGGCAGAAGCCACTTTCTTGTAAGTGGATACTTAGATTGAAGTAAAATCAAGATGGATCCATTAATAAGTACAAAGCAAGGCTTGTAGCAAAAGGATTCTTGCAAACTAAAGGCATAGATTATGATGAAAATTTTGCTCTTGTTGCTCACCATAAGATTGGTTATTTGTCTTGCTATTTCTTTCAAATGGGAGCTTTTCCAACTTGATGTGACTAATGATTTCTTAAATGGATTCTTGGAAGAAGAGATCTACATGTGACAACCCGAGGGCTTCATCAAAGGAGGAGATGAAGACAAAGTGTGTCTCTTGAAGAAGAGTCTTTATGGACTTAATCAAGCACCTAGAGCTTGGTACTCTAGGTTGCATATCTATCTCAACTCTATTGGTTTAAGGTCTTATGAGCCTTCATTGTATGTCAAATGTAATGGTCGAAAGACCTTTATTTTGGTTTTCTATGTTGATGATATCATTCTTACATGAAATGATCTTAGTGGCATAAGAGATGTCAAGATAGCATTGTCTAGTGAATTCAAGATGGTAGATCTAGGACTTCTAAAGTTCATACTTGGCATAGAGGTCTCAAGAAGCAATGATTTTACTTTCATTTGTCTTCGGGAGACTGAAAAGGAAAAAGCTATGCTTAGCATAGGAGGCAAAAAATATAAAATAGAATAGGAGACTTAAATTATCAAAAAATAGTAATTAAATAAAGAAAAAGCTATGCTTAGCATAGGAGACATAGAATATAGAAAAGAAACAATTAATAAGCACCTATGCTAAGCATGGGTGAAATAAATACCATGTCTCTAAACAAAAGCAAAAATGGACTTAGCGCTTCATTTCAACTGCTCAGAGGATAAAGCCTCTGACACTAATCGAAATCTTGACAATTTAACCCTGTCACAAGGGCTTCTTGAACTTTCATAAATAATTTGTGCCTGCATTTAAAAAATATAATTGTTAAAAATCCAACCAAATTATGAAAATCACTTTATTAAAAAAGGTAACATGAGAATAAATATTTAAATTATGACTATTACCTCTGAAATTCTTTTCACATTTCTGTCAGGGAAAGTTGACCATCGACAACTCTTGAAAGGACACTTATTATTAGCTCTGAAGAGCTAATTCCTTGCATATTCTTCCACTCTGATATTCCCATTTCAGTAGGGATTGGCTTCAGAGTTTGAGTGCTCACAACTTTTTTTTTGGACTTTTAGACACCCTAAGCAAGTTGGCCTTTTTTTTGAAAAGTTTCTCATTTATCAAAAATTTTATCAACAAGGGCCCACACCTAAATAAAAAAATTAATTCATTGATAAAGAATTTAACGAATATTAAAATTGAGTTCAAAATTTTAGTCTGATAAAAATAATTTATAAAGATTATAACATATATTATGACCAGAGCATTCCATGACCAGCATAGCCAAACAAATTACCTGGCCACTGCGAAAAGCAAGCTGAAAAAAATTATCGTATTTTGTAAGGCTCTGCGTAGGAATTTTCGAATCAAAAGACAGGCATGTCTCTTGAGCACGTAGTGCTTTTAGCTCAAGTTGATTCACATCTCCTGCTTTGGAGACTCTCATGTATTCTTTGTGAAAAAAAACGAATTCTTTATATTACGGTCATCTTCATCTAGTAGTCCTGATCAATATTGTGATCCCAAGCCAATAATTTCGCTTCTTCCACTATTAGGCCAGCAAATGCAATGGCACTCACGGTTTGAAAGCTTGGGATATGGGGATACTCTTGAGATAATTGTTTCCGAGCTTATAAACTGTGTATCCCCCCAAGAACTGTTGAAAATTATCACTTCTCACTTGAGATTGGTTATTGTAAATATTGATCAAATATTAGAATAATGTTGATGATCTGATTTCACACGTGTGGAGCATGTTCCCACGTGTGAAGAAATGTACTTTTCATACTTGTATATATTAGTCACCTAGAAATTAGCTTTTCCTTGCATGTGCATGACTAAATGCTCCCACATGGCAAGTGGATGTTCACACGTGTGTATAGATTACTAGAAGATAAGAGTTCATCATTTTTCTTAAATCCTATTTTGTAGGGAATATTCCTATATTCTAGGAGACTAGCTTTTTGGATTTTAGCCATATTCTAGAAGGTCAACTTTGGATAAGGATCAAGGATGGATCAAATGGATATATCTGAGTGATGTGGCACTCTTCACACGTGTGAAGACCTGCTGGACTGTACTAGACTCGTGGATGTACTTGATCCATAAAAGGATCATCATTTCGCTAAGAAGATTGATGAGACTTTTGCATTCTACACTTTTGTGAGGTTTCTAGTCATTTGTCTTGTGATTTCTATGAATGATTGCTATCTAGGATTATTGTACTTGTTCTTTCATGTGCAGGCCGTACTGTGGATAGTATTCCACACGTTTGAGGCCGCTCTCACTAATTAATGATGTGCTGATCCATTGCTCTTGCTTAAATCCAAGTGTAGTGAATCTAGATCAAGATCTAATGTGTAGAACTTGATAGATCCATTGATTAAGCAACCAATAACTCTCTATGATTGTAAAGTACAATCATTATTGTCCTAAAAACTATAAAATTTATCATGGTATTAGAGCTAAGTAAGAGAGTGATCATTGAATCATAAATCTTGTAAAGTTCATTGGCAAAATTTGTTTTTGGCCAATACTAGTGAGGGCGAGTTCATCTAGAGTGATAGCTTGAATTCATATGGATCAAAACGATTTGGAGGCTGTGTATGTACTTTTCACACGTGTGAAACCATATAGCAACTTTCATTTCAAGCTACTTTGTGTTTTGTGGTCCCAAAATCACAATCCTAGTTGATTTTTTGTGCTTTTTGAAGCATAGTATTGATATAGATTCAATCTAGCTAATGCCTATGACCAAATAGAGTTTTGGATCATTGAAGCATTTCTTTTTAGAGTCTAAGATCAAATCTTAGAGGCTGATTTGTTCAGATCCTTAGTTGAATTGAAATCTCTAAGAAAAGTGTAAAGCAATTTTTTTTTGTGAGAGTGAAAGCTAGGAATTTTTGGCAAAATCTTTGTGTATCATTCAAGCTTGTGTGCTAGTTTGATAGAGACAAGCCCATAGGCATTCTTGTAAGCTTTATGCCTTTCATATATCTTTTAAAATTCAAAAATCTTTGTGGTTTTAAGAAGAGCATTCATTCTAAAATGTCATCCATGGGTAGAAATTTGATGGAATCAAGTGACAAACTCACTTCCACGAATTATTCCATTTGGAAAGTGAGAATGGAATCACTCCTAGTGATCCATGATCTATCTGACATAGTTCAAGGAGTTGAGGAAGAGCCTAAAACTCCCCAAAAACAAGCCAAATACAAGAAGGGAGCAAGATTAGCTCTAAATTGAATAAAGTTAAATGTATGCAATGACCTCTTGAAAGAGGTGTCTTCTTGTACCTCATCCAAAGAGGCTTGGGATTCATTAAAGAGCATCTGTGAATCCAATAATACTTCAAGAATCCTCATGCTAAGAAATCAAGTTTTCCAAAGCATGAAAGGAAGTGGAGAGAGTGGACAAGAGTATGTCCTTAGGATCAAATCTCTTAACAAGGAGTTAAGTGCAATAGCAGAGAAGATCCAAGATCAAGAGCTAGTACAAATCATCTTGAATGGTCTAGATGATGAGTTCACCAACTTAGTCCAATCATTTGACATTCAAGACACTCTTCCATCCATTGAAAAGTTGCACAATGTTCTTGTGGCCGAGGAGAGTAGGCTTCTACACCTCAAGACAAGAATGGATAGCATGTCACTTAATGGAGGAGAGGAGAAGGCTAACTTTACATCTAAAGGCAAGAAGAAGCAACATCCATTCAAGAAAAATCAAGGCAAGGAGGCCGAGATGAAGAATGGAGGATCTACTTCCAAAGGCAAAGTGAAGAACAAGGCAAAACTCAAGTGTTTCTTTTGTGGAAAGAAAAGACACTTTGCCTCAGAATGCTACTTGAAGAAGAATCAACAAGCCAATGGAGATCAAGGGAACATTGCTCAAGAGGAAGAAGATGAGGATGGATTCAACACATCCTTAATGGTTGCATCTACACCAACTTCAAGTCAAGACACATGGTGGATAGATAGTGGGGCTAGTTCCCACATGTCTTTTAACAAGCATCATTTTTCTACTCTTCTATCTTGTAATGACTCTAAGAAGTCAATATACACTACTAGTGATCAAGCATGCAAGATAGATGGCATAGGATCTATACCTCTTTGCTTAGGCACATCTAAAAGGATAGATCTAGATAATGTTTTGTATGTTCCTACCATTTCAAGAAACTTGCTTAGTCTAGGACCATTAATGGACAATGGACTACATGTACATTTCAAAAATGGAGTTTGTTCCATCTTGAAAAATGATAAGTGCATAGCTAGTGGTATTAAGCAAGGTAGACTTTTCAAGTTGGATGCTAATGTTGCAAGTGAAAGTGTGAACTTGGCTAGGGAGGAGCTATCTCAAGTGGAGCTATGGCATAAGAGATTAGGCCATCCTAATCTTCAATCTATGGAGTCAATGGCAAGCAAGGAACTAACTCTCAGCCTACCAAGAGCCTTCAAGAAGTTTGGAAATATGTGTGAGGCATGTGGCCTTGCAAAGTCACACAAATCTTCTTACAAGAGATCTTCATCAAGATCTACCTCTCCCTTGGATCTCATACATTCTGATGTACATAGTTTTTCACATGCAAGTAATGGAGGTGCATTGATGTATGTAACTTTTATAGATGAGTGTACTAGATTCACATGTATTGAGTTACTATCAAAGAAAAGTCTTGTTTGTTAAGCTTTCATTAAGTTCTCAACAAATTGCTTCAAATCCTATCTTCCATGCTAGAACAAAGCATATTGAGATAGCTCCTCACTTTGTAAGGGAGAAGGTACAATCCAAGGAGGTGCAACTACATCATGTACCATCATCCAAATGCATAGCTGATATCTTAACCAAGCCATTGTCCAAAGATACATTTTTTAAGTTAAGATATGCTCTTGGAATTGTAGATAGATATACATTAGATTTGCTAAGTTAGAAGTGAGGAGGAGTGTTGAAAATTATCACTTCTCGCTTGAAATTGGTTATTGTAAATATAAATCAAACATTAGAATAATGTTGATGATCTGATTTCACATGTGTGGAGCCTGTTCCCATGTGTGAAAGGATGCACTTTTCATACTTGTATATATCTAAATTGATTTTGTATCAATCTAGTTAGTGTGAACATGATATGACTAGTTTCTAGTCAAGTTGACTAGTCACCTAGATATTAGCTTTTCCTTGCATGTGCATGAGTAAATGCTTCCACATGGCAAGTGGATGTTCACACGTGTGTATAGAGTACTAGAAGATAAGAGTTGACCATTTTCCTTAGATCCTATTTTGTAGGGAATATTCCTATATTCTAGGAGACTAGCTTTTTAGATTTTAGCCATATTCTAGAAGGTCAACTTTGGATAAGGATCAAGGATGGATCAAATGTAAATAACTTCATTCCTTGTAAATTGTGATATAAACTTAGCTAAAAATAATTCAATGTTGCAATTGAAAACTTGAGATGTGCTCAAGTGGAAAGAAAAACAAACAAACTTGATTTTTTTTTAAAACAAGTAAGCAATTTTGAAACATGTAGCATTGGGTTGTGGCCATATAATACGTACCACAACAATTAGATGAGGCAGTCAAATCAATCACAATTCATGAGATCTCTCAATATTTGTCCCAATCGATAGTAGATTGCTAAATGAGCCAGTTATGTACCGTACATTGCTCATCTACTTTATTATTTTGTTGACTACTAGTACCACTCCAAATCCTTTGACAAGTAGTAATTGGCCATCAATTTTTCTAACTTCATCACCATTGTGGATTTCTCTAAATTTCAAAAACCACTCCTTCCTTGAAGTCGTGCTTGGAACCTCCAACGTCAATGTATCAAGTATCCTTGGCCTCATCACTTGTCATTAGTGATGTAATGAACAAGTTCAAGCTCTCACCTACATCATCGTCATATTGATCATCATCAAATTGATGTTGATTAACATAATTGCCCACCTATCATTTGCCTTTGTGTTGTGGTAATTCCTTATGTTTCTTGAAGCACTCACACTCTCAATGACCAGGTTTGTTGCAATATCAGCAATTCTCAAGTTTCTTTTAGTTTGAATTGTTGCATCCTTGATCTTGGCCTTGATTTCAATTACCTTGTTTTGTATCACCATTTGATTGTTCTTGGAATTGTTGGAACCATCCTCAGTTTGATTTTTCACCTTTCGATTGGTGTCTTCCATGACCAAATCTACCACCATGTCCTCTAACTACACGAGCATGATGATCAAATATCCTATTGTGATGACTCAAATTCTCTCAGAATTGTGTTTCCTGCAAAAGAAATCTACCTAACTCTTCATAGGTTACCACTTATTGATGGACCCGATATACATGGCAGTCTAGTATTGGTGCATGCCCCTGGCACATATCTACATGCAATTAGTTCCCTACTAACACTTATTTCTACTAAAAGCGGTGAACACTTTGTGAAGTTTCAGAACTTTTTCAGCAAAAACACTTCAAAGTCATGAAAACTCAATACAATGCAAGTTAAAAACTCAGTTTGATGGATTCTAATACTCACAAATGCTATCTATCATAGGACACTACTACCAAATATTGTCTAGGATGGTTTACATATCTCAGATACTCAGATTCTGAGATTTTTGAAGGGATTCACCTTCAAAATAACCTAAAAAACACAACAAAAAGCAAAAACTTAATTAAGAGTCTAAAAAACTCCCCGCTTAACATATTTTCAATCTGTCTAATGTTGACCTAGCTTCACTAATGCCTCTTAGACTATGATGATTCTAATGCCTCAATACCTACAAAATAACAAAAGTAGATCTTTCCAATTTCTTTCCTCTCCAAGCTTTCACCTCTTGTGAGGGATTTTCTCACTTTGTTTTAGATATCCTGACAAGTTGTATCCACTAATCATGCATGTAGGATTATCATGCTTTGATACCATTTAAAAAATCAAATTAGCAATGGCATCCATAAGCAATCACCATAAGGAGGAACAACACAAATCACCATATCCATGCTTAATATAATGTCTACACTAAACCCTGATTAATAGAGAGAGAGAGAGAGAGAGAGAGAGAGAGAGAGAGAGAGAGAGAGAGAGAGAGAGAGAGAGAGAGAGAGAGAGAGAGAGAGAGAGAGAGAGAGAGAGATTAGGAGTTGACTAAGAGCTAGTAACAACTGGTAAAAGTTGATAACAATAAGAGTATAGCATACAAATGAAGAGTGGAGTTTAGCATTGATTTCTAACAATTGGATGGCTGGGATCTAGGGCATGGAACCATGATTTAGAAAGATCTAGATGAGGCCTACTATAGCCTATAAACCATTCTAGTTTTGGAAGCAAGATCTTGACGCATTCATATGGTAAAACGTAACAAAACATGTATTGATCATGTAGTGGATATAAAACTTTGGTAAGTTCATATCTCAAGCCTCTATAAGTTAGATCAATTTTGTTGAATCTAGGAATTTTGTAGCTTAAGGACTGATCACATGGAACTCTCACACACATAAAATCAGCCATCCAAATGGCTGGTATGAGTTCTATCACTTTTTGTTGTTAGCAATCTGAAATGCAACATCAAGCATTCACCATAAGCAATCACCAAGTAGGGAGATGGAAGAAGAACACGCAATATCACTCTATCACACTAACGCATACTGAATGTAAAATGTACATATAAACCCTAAACCCTGATAGAGAGGGAGAACCTAGGAGTAGACTACTAGACTAGCCTACGGCTAGTTACAGCTAGTAATAAAGTACATTGTAAACAGTAACTAAGAAGTGTAACAATGAAGTTTATCATTGATTTCTAACACTTTCCCTCAATGATAAAATTGCATTCTTCTATTCCTAGTAGAGTGCAAAACTTTTCAAATTTACATCTACCTAATGACTTAGTAAAAATATTTGCCACTTGATCTTCAGATTTACAGAAAACAAGATCAATGGCTCCATCTAGAATTTTCTCTCGAACAAAATGATAATGTATTTCGATGTGCTTGGTTCAAGCCTATTAAATTGGATTTTTGGCAAGGTGAATGCAGCTTTGATTGTCGCAAGATATAGTAGTCGCATCCACTTGTGGTTGACCATACCACTTCTTGTGCAGCATTGTTGAGTGCTCGATATTCAGGTTCCGTCAAAGATAAGGCTACTGTAGGTTGCTTTTTGCTGTTCCATGAAACTGCAGTTGTACCATAACTGAATGTATGACCACTGGTAGACCTTTTGTCATCAATATTACATGCCCAATCAGCATCTGTATATCCTATCAATATTGGCGCTTCAGGCTGATCATACTTCAAACCAAAATTCAATGTCCCTCGAATGTATCTAAAAATACGTTAAGCAAACTTCCAGTGTGTTTGACTAGGATCTTGCATAAATTGACTAACAACACCAACAACATAAGAAATATCAGGTCGCGGTGTGTCAAATAAATCAAACTATCCACCAGTTGTCTATACAAATAAGCATCCACTTTCTCAGATTCATCATATGCAGTAAGCTTTGTATTGACATCCATAGGTGTACTCAAAGGCTTACAATCTTGCATATTGAACTTATAAAACAAATCTCGTGCATATTTGCTTTGTGTAAGAAAGACCATGTTTTCCTTTTGCCATACTTCAATGCCAAGACAATAGTGCATCAATCCTAGATCGCTCATGTCAAAAGCATTGGAAAGATGATTTCATCAATTAAGCCTCAAAATCAATACCTTCCTAGTGCTCAAATCCTCTCGCAACCAACCGTGCTTTGTATTTGTTGAGTTGCCCATCAGCTTCATATTTGATCTTGTATATCCGTTTGCAAGTGATAGACGTCTTACCATCAGGTAGCTCAACCAAGTTCCAAGTCTTATTTTTTGATATAGCTTCTATTTCTGTTTCCATAGCTTCACGCCACTCCTCATGCTCCTTTGCTTTATCAAAAGTTTTTGGTTCTTGAGCCTTGAGCACAGAACCCATTAGGGCTAGATTCATCTCTAATCTTGCAGGAGGTTTTCGATTTCTACTTGATCTTCTAAGCTCTCCCTGCTCACTAGATTCGGGAGTATCTCCCTTCTTTGCACCATCTGTGACTGATAAGTACCATTTAGGTACTCTCTTGGGAATTTTAGCATCAGGCTTGCCTTTGTCCAATGAATTTTATGTATCAAAATCCACTTCCTTCTTGACCTGTACTCTTGCTCCCTCATCAAGAGATTCAGTGATTACTTCAGATTGTTCACCTCAGCCCATCTCGTCAAATGTAGCATCCCTAGAAATTACAAACTTTTGTGCATTTGTGTCATACATCTCATATGCCTTGGCCTTTTCATCATATCCAAGGAAAATACACTTGATAGCTTTTGCATCCAATTTCCTTCATTTCTCATCAGGAATATGAGCATAAGCATCACAACCAAATACTCTCAAATGAGAAATAATAGGTTTCTTTCCAGTAATAGCTTCATGAGGTGTCTTACCTTTCACGGATTTTGTAGGACACCGATTCAGGATGTGAGTAGCTATGCTACAATCTTCTGCCCAAAAGGTGTTTGGCAGACCCTTGCTTTTGAGCATCGCTCTGGCCATCTCAACAATAGATATGTTCTTTTGTTCTACAACTCCATTTTGCTATGGTAAATAAGATGTTGTAGTCTGCCTCTTAATCCCTTGATCTTTGCAGAAATCAATAAATTCTGTTAAAAAATACTCACCACCTCCATCAGATCTCAAAGTTTTGATGCAACATCTTGTTTGCTTTTCAACTAATGCCTTGAATTTTCTGAACTTAGCAAAAGCATCTAATTTCTTGCTTATGAAATAAATCCAAATGCATCTGCTATAATCATCAATGAAGGTGATAAAGTAATAGTAGCCACTAAGAGATCTAGTCTGCATAGGTCCACATAGATCACTATGGACAAGTTCTAGGATGCCACTGGCTCTCCTTGCTCCACTTTTGGGAAACCTCTCTCTATGTTGTTTTCCCAAAATGCAACCTTCACAAATTTTTCCTTCAAAAGAAATATCAGGCAATCCTATAACTAGATTACCTCTTTTGAGAATTTGTAAACCTTGAGCACTAATATGACCGAATCGTTGATGCCAAAGATCACTTCGACTATCAACTGTGCTTACCATAGCTTGAGCAAAAGATCTCGCATTCAATTTGTAGAGTCGATTCTCGTTGACTCTAGCTCCTGTAGCAATCACTTTGTAGTGATTCTTGATGTCTTTGAAAAGACATTTGTCGCTATCAAACTCAACCTTGAGTTGTTGATCAGCCATTGTCCCAACAGATAGTAGATTGTTAGCTAAGTCAGGTACATATTACACATTGCTTATCCGCTTTATCTTCCAGCTAGCTAACTTCACTGGTACCGCTCCAACTCCTTTAACAAATAGCAATTTGCCATCAGCTTGTCCAACTTCATCACCATTGTGAGTTTCCTTGAGTTCTGAAAACCACTCTTTCCTTGAAGTCATGTGCTTGGACGCACCACTACCAATGTACCAGGTATCCTTGGCTTCATCACTTGTCATTAATGCTGTAATGAACAAGTTTGAACTCTTACCTGTATCATATTCATATTGATCATCATCGTATTGATGTTGATCAGCATAATTGTCTTCATAATAATCATCATCAAATTGATGTTGATCAGCATAATTGCCCCCTTGCCATTTGTCTTTTCTTTGCTCTATCTCCTTCTGTTTCTTGAAGCATTCATGCTCCCAATGTCCAGGTTTGTTGCAATACCTACAATTTTCAGATTGATTTTGCTTGGAATAGTTGCATCCTTGACTTCGGCCTTGATTCCAATTGCCTCGATTCGGGCCATCATTGGATTGTTCTTGAAATTGTTGAAACGATCCATGATATGAGTTTCCACCTCTTGATTGGTGTCTTCCACGACCAAATCTGAACATGTCCTCTCACTGCAAGAGCTTGATTAAATCCCATGTTGCGATGACTCAAGTTTTCTTGACATTGTTCTTCCTGCAAAAGCAATCCACCTAACTCTTCATAGGTTGGAAGATTTTCCTGTGTGGCTATACTTGTCACAAACATTTGATGTGACTCACTCAAACTATTCAATGTCAATTGCACGATCTAACGATCATGTACTCTCTCTCCAATTGCTGCTAATTGGTCACGATTGGATCCGATATTGGTACGGATATATAAAAAAGAGAGAATATAAGAGCTTTTAGAGGGAATATTCCAGATTTCCTACTTTGGCGCGGCGGCTATGCCGCCTCCTCTTTGATTAGATTTCGAAACGTGTGATCGTTGAAACAAACAGATATCAGTAATGTGAAAGGTATGAAGCCTCAAAGCTCCAAATGGTAGTACTAGATATTGTCTGGTGTGATTTGCAGTACCCCAAACAAACAAATGAGATATTTCTTGGCACAACTCTCTGACAAATGACACTTTTCACAAAGACTAAAAGAAATTGTAAAACTTTTCCCACTCAACAGATTTTCAATTTGTCTGATGCTGCTCTGGCCTTTCTGATGCCTCCAAGACTATGTCTTTGTTCCCCACTAATAACTGTGAGCTCCAAAACCTGCAAAATACATCAAGAAGGATTTCTTCCAGCCGTTTTTGTCTCTCCAAGCTTTCGCCTCCTGTGAAGGACTTTCTCACTTCGTTGTGGAGCCTATGACAAGTTGTATCCACTAATCAGGCATGCAGGACTATCGTAGCTCTGATACCATATTAACAATCAGAAATGCAACATCAAGCATTCACCATAAGCAATCACCAAGTAGGGAGATGGAAGAAGAACACGCAATATCACTCTATCACACTAACGCATACTGAATGTAAAATGTACATATAAACCCTGAACCTTGATAGAGAGGGAAAACCTAGGAGTAGACTACTAGACTAGCCTACGGCTAGTTATAGCTAGTAATAAAGTACATCATAAACAGTAACTAAGAAGTGTAACAATAAAGTTTATCATTGATTTCTAACATTTGTCTATGCTCTTTTTGGAGCTCATTCTACACATTGGAAATTGGAGAGTTGAAGATTGATTTCATTTGCAAGCTTGTGTAGATCTTCCATTTGCATGCATTTCTTTGTGTTCAATGCTTTGATTACCATTAGTACTTTTCTCTCATCCCTCTCTCCATACAGCATCCTACTATTCACATATGTGAAGCTAATTTGGTCATCGTGTAAAAAAAACCATGTAATATAGTCAAAATTTGACATTTGGTAATTCCTAGGTTTCTAGGTGGTGCTAAATCAATTAATAATGATGAGGCACTAGAAGTGGCATGCATGCAAGTACATGCAACATTCCCACATGTGTGGAAGAGTCCATATCAAGTCATGCGCCCTCCATCATGTAAATACTCCATTGAGGCGGCCATTTTGTATTGAAAACCAAGGAAAAAATAGAGCTAGTTTTGTACCAAACAAAGATTTCTCTCATTTGTCTTGCATTTTTTGTAATTTAATATGGTAATCATTGTTAGAACTTTATTTTCAGGCTAATGTCTATACATCATGCTGCCATTCACAAGTGTGAAGCCCAATTTGATCATAAACACTTGTATAATCACTGTTCTTGCTTGTTTTTTTATGGTAGATCTTGTAATTGATAGAATCATTGAAAACTATGCATCCAATCCCTCGTAAGGATTGAATGAATCCATTTAAGTTCCATTATGTCTGATTTTTAACATGGTATCAGAGCCAAATGCATGAGGATTAATGTTTGATCAAAGATTGAAGCTAGAAAGCTAGTCTCTTGGAGTTCGAGTTTCTAACAAATGTAATCATTGGATTTTTGGGATCTATCATGAAAAATTTGTCTCAGGTACCTTCCTCACACGTGTGAAGGTGTACAGGATCAAAGAGAAGGCTATATCCTTGAAATCTTCCTAAAATTGCATTCTATGAAATTTTGATGTGATTTTTTCCCATGGTGTAAGAAAATCTATTGTGATTTCAAATCTAAAGGTACTTTTGAAATAAGGACATCAAATCTAATGTTTTGATCTGAGTTTTAGGAGCCTAAAAAGTGATTTTTCATGTTTTTCAGTGATCAAAACTTGTTGAGAGAAAATGTCTTGTGTTGCAAAAGTGAATATTGCTCATTTAGAGTGTAGAATTGGCAAGCAAACCCAAATTGATTCTAAACAAATTTTCTTTGTGAGAGTGTGAGGGTCATATTGAGATCCATTTGATGTGTTTAGAATAGAGAGAATTTCCATTTTGAGTTTGAAATTTCACAAGAGTTACTTTGTGAATTCTAGGTGCCATTTTCTACCATCCCTTGTGAAGTAGATTGTCTAATTTGGAGAGAATGCTCATATTGGATAAAAATCTTTGAAATTTGTGAAAAAGGGACACAAATTTGGTTGAAAAGGAGTGCAGATTCTTTAAGGAACAAGAGCCTTGTATTTTGTAGCGCTTTGTGTGCCAAAAAAATAGATTAAGATGGGATCTATTAGTGGATTCACCTTGGAATTTAGTGAGAGGCTAAATCCACCAAATTATCCTACTTGGAAGGTCGGGATGGAGTCACTACTTACACTCCAAGATCTTTATGATTTTGTCTTTGATGAGGTGGAAGAACCTCAAGGAGGTCCAGAATTGCAAAGATACAAAAAGAAAAGTAATATTGCCTTACATTGCATTAAAATGAATGTAAGTAATGAATTTCTAAGAGAAGTTGCTTCTAGTACCTCGTCCAAGGAAGCATCTGATTCCTTGAAGACCATTTATGAATCAACGAATACCTCTAGGATGCTCATGTTGAGGAATTTAGTCCTACAAAGCATGAGGGAAAGTGGACAGAGTGCTCAAGAATATGTTCATAGAGTCAAGTCACTAAATATGGAATTAAGCTCCATAGGTGATAAAATAAAGGAGAGTGAGATTGTCCAAGTCACCTTGAATGGATTAGGAGATGAGCACTCCGATCTTGTCCAAATTTTTGTTATCCAAGACACCTTCCATCCATCAAGTGTTCTCATAGCCGAGGAGAGCAGGATCCAGGAAGCCAAAGTTAGAAGTGGATCTTTTTTCTTGCACAAAGGTGATGAGGAGGCAAACCTCTCCATCAAAGGGAAGTAGAAAGGTAAAATATCCAACAAGCAACAACAAGGAGATCCGTCAAGGGATGAAGGCGGCCAATCAAGCTCAAAGAAGAAGGGAAAGGAGAACAAATCCAAGCTCAAGTGTTTCTACTGCGGCAAGAAGGGACACTTTGCATTTGAGTGTTTCAAGAAGAAGCATGCACAAGGAGAGGACAAGCAAGGGAATCTTGCAATTGAGGAGGAGAAAGATGATGAAGAATTATCTTTAATGTCATCAAGAACTTCATCAACATGCGTCAAAGGACAATCGGTGGATAGATAGTGGGGCATCTTCCCACAAGACCTTTCAAAAGGACTATTTTTTTAACTCTACTCTCTTGTCATGGTATTAAGAAGTCAATTTTTCTAGCAAATGTTCAAGAATGTAGTGTTGAGGGAGTTGGTACAATTCTCTTATGCATAGGATCTTCAAAAAGATTGTTCTAGACAATGTACCTTTTGTGTCTTCTATTAGCAAAACTCTTTTGAGTGTGGGACAATTGATGGATAAAGGCTTTGATGTTCATTTCAAATATGGTGTTTTCTCTATTCTCAAAGATAATAAATGCATGGCAAGTGGCTTCAATCAAGGAAGGTTCTTTGGGCTTGATGCAAATGTTTCTAATGTGAGTGTGATGATGGAAAAGGAAACAATATCTCAAGTGAAACTTTGGCACAAGAGGTTAGGCCATCCTCACTTCAAATCCATGGAGATGATGTGTAAGAAGGGGCTATCACTTGGCTTACCCAATTCCCTTACCAAGAGTGGTAAAATTTGTAAAGCTTGTAGTCTTTCGAAGAGACACAAACTTGCTTTTTCAAGATCATTTGCTAGATCTCTCACTCCTTTTAAGAAATTGTTCATTCAAATGTGCATAGCTTTTTTCATGAATCAAATGGTGGTGCAAAGATGTATGTAATCTTCATTGATGACTATTCTAGATACATGTGGATCTATCTTTTATCCTTAAAAAGTTTGGTGTTGAAACTTTTGTCAAATACAAAGCTCTTGTTGAAAATCAACTCAATGCAAAAATCAAAGTTTTGATGTGTGATAATGGAGGGGAATACATTTCTTCTAAAATAAAAGAGTTTTGTCATTTGCATAGAATAAGGTGTGAATAAACGTGTCCCTACACTACACAACAAAATGGAGTGGCTGAAAGGAAGAATAGGACACTATGAAGGTGTGAATGAGAATGCTTCTAACAATCTTGGTGTCAAAGATATTTCTAGGCCCGTGGAGGAGGCAAGTCAAGAAGAGGAAGAGGATAATCATGCATCAACCCCAACAAGGAAATCTACAAGGGTGAGGTCCGAGCCATCAAAGATTACCTATGTTGGCAAAGGTATAGAAAGAGAAGACTCTATCTCATTCACTTCACATATTTTCTGTGAAAATTTGCCTACATTGGCAAATCTAGCCATGTAGAATATTGTACATTTTGTCAATATTGTTTGTTGGTTACTTGAATGGCCAAAGTGCCACTTGTACATTCACACCTAAAGTAGGTTACCAAGAGTCAAGAGGAGTGGTTGTGTCCATTTGGTAGTGATTCCTACTTTGTAGGATCTAGACCATGATTTATGATGAGATTTGTACCTACCATGCACCTACCAAGCATGACTCTTGGATCTAGACTAGGGTTTTCACATTAGGGCAAGAAAGTGGAGTCTACTTCCTTATTACATGCTGGATTTTCACCTAACTTACCAAAGGAAGTGCCTTTTACTATGTATTCTCATTCTCCATAGTGTGAAGATAGAAACTTTTTGGAGCCTCAAGGAGAAATTCGAGTTTTCTCTCATTGTATGGTGATTGCTTTTGATTCCAATGAAACTCAGCTTTGGCACATTCTAAACACTGTCTACAGGCCGTACTACAACCTTATTTCCACACGTGTGGAGTTGGATTATAGTTATTGATCAATGCTCTAATTGTCTCTACTTGTTTTCTATCAAGCTGCTAAACTAGATCTTGTTTTCTGATGACTAATATCTGATAGATTGTTTAACAAGCACACAATCAACCTTGTGGATCATTCAAAGATCCACTTATGGTCCTTAGCACTGTACTTTTAATATTTTCATGACTTCAATGTTAGAATAACCAAATTGCTTTGAAAAAGCCATTACGTGTCAAAGCTGAAAAGATGTTATGCAAGTTGAGTATGATGCTTTGATAGAAAACAATACATGAGATCTTGTAAATCTCCCTCAAGGGAAAAATGTTCTTTGTTGTAAATGGGGATTTAGACTACTATCCACAATTATGAATAACTCATAGCTCAATACCCCCAAAACTCTTCTAGTTGCAGATTCTTCGCAACAATCCCTAGAGAGTTTCTCTATTTCACTAGGATAGTTCAACCTTTGCACACATACTGGATTCCTCGAAAGAAATCTATGCAACCGATTGATTTATTGAAAGTCTTTTTTTTTCTCCTGTTGCAAAGCTTGTCACTATAAGAATGCTCATCTCATTTGCTACCTCCTTTCAATGGGATTTGTTTCAACTTGATGTCACTAATGCGTTTCTAAATAGATACATGGAGGAGAAAATCTTCATGATACAACTCGAAGGCTTCATCAAAAATGGAGAAGAAGACAAAGTGTGTTTTCTCAAGAAGAGTCTTTATGGACTAAACAAACACCTAGATCTTGGAATTTAAGGCTGAATATCATTCTACTCTCAATAGAATTTGACTTAAGTGCTTATGATCCATTTGTCTGTTAGAACGAAAGATAGTTTGACCATCATTCTAGTTTTGTATGTAGATGTCATAATTTTGAGTGACAATGATGTTATTGGGATCAATGATATCAAAATAATATTGTCTAAAGAGTTTAGAATCATTGACTTAGGACTTTTGCATTTCTTTCTAGGCATTGAAATCACAAGAGGAGTAGACTTAAGCAAAGTATGCATCTACTATCCTTGAAAGATTTGGTATGATTGGATGTAAAAGTCACTGTCACACCAATGGAGCAAAATGTAAAGTGTTCTCAAAGTGATGTTGAAAGATCTTTCGAGAACATCACACGTTATAGAAAACTAATTGGCTCCTTAATCTATCTCACTATAACTAGACCTGATCTAAGCTATAGCATAGGTAGATTGAATCATTTTATGCAAAATCCTCCTAGATTGCAAAAAGAGTGCTAAGATATATTTTTGGTACTATTTCCTTTCGCATATTGTATAGGGGAACTTATCTCTCTTTGAGAGCTTTTTCGGATTTAGATTTTTGCAGGACAAAGTGGAAAAGAAGTCCGTAAGTGCATTTGTTTTATGGTATAGTATCTTGGCTTTCCTAAAAACAAGAAACTATCTCACTATCTTCTTCAAAATCTGAATACAAAGCTCTAACTTCCACTACCAAGGAAATGTTTAGGCTAAGGATATTGCTATTGGAACTTCATGTGTTGCAGCCCAATGAAGCTCCTATCATCTATTGTGATAGCCAATCAACCCAACAACTTGCTACCAATCCAATTTTTCATGCTAAGAGCAATCATATTGAAATTGCTCATCATTTTGTGAGGAAGAAGGTGCTAGCTAAGGAGATCCAACTTCAACATGTGTTATCTTCAGATTGTGTTGCTGATATTCCCACTAAAGCCTGCCAAAAGAGTGCTTTTATCAAGTTAAGATCATGTCTTGGAAGTGGTAGATAAATCTTACATAGAATCATGTAAATAGATCACGCTAGTTTTTGAGGTGTGAAAAAGTGCAAAACATAGCTTGATAGAGGCCGAAAATCATGTACATATAGAGCCTGTTCCCACGTGTGAAAGCTAAACATGCATTGACTCATGCAAAGTTTTGGTGACATGCCCATGTAATATAGTCAAAAATTAACATTTGACACCTCCTAGGTTTCTAGGTGGTGCAAAATCCATGAATAACGATGAGGCACTAAAAGTGGCATGCATGCAAGTACATGCAGCATCCCCACACGTGTGAAGCCCAATTTGATCATAAACACTTGTATAATCATTGTTCTTGCTTGATAGAACCATTGAAAACTATGCATC
Organism: Diphasiastrum complanatum; assembly: GCA_029204225.1. Taxonomy (NCBI): domain Eukaryota; kingdom Viridiplantae; phylum Streptophyta; class Lycopodiopsida; order Lycopodiales; family Lycopodiaceae; genus Diphasiastrum; species Diphasiastrum complanatum. Next base: position 31,339,606 of record CM055096.1, on the reverse strand, counting down.
CAATCCCTCATAAGGATTGAATAAATCCATTTAAGTTCCATAATATCTGATTTTCAACACAACACAAGAGAATCAAACCTGACTTTGGCTCTATGCAAAAGATTGAAAAAGCCCTAATGCACACTGTAGAATTTGCCCAATTCTGTTCCGAATGATTGTGTCTTGGTTGCTTCGGGCTTGAGGTATGCTTATCCAAATCAAAGGGATTCTTTCCTTCCTAGTAGAATAATCATATGAAAATTCTGAAAACCCTGAGACCTCAGCCATGAAACTCACTCTTTTAGAACGAGCAAAAGACAAGTAAAGATTAGCTTTGACCAATTTTTCAACATCCCTTACAGTTCTTGGATCTGTAAAAAGCATGTGTCAGAATTTACTGAAGCAAGTCGCGGCAAAAATCAGAGACAAAAAGGCCCAAGCTTTCTTGCAGGAACACTCATTCTTCTTGGTGGAGAGAGAGAGAGAGAGAGAGAGAGAGAGAGAGAGAGAGAGAGAGAGAGAGAGATTGTTATTGGAATGGTCTTCATGTGCATGTAGGCCAAAAAACCCTGCATTCGCTGCTCGTGGTCAGTCTCTTGAATGTGTTCAAGGGGTGCTTACATTGGGAGCTTAACATATGGAGAGTGAGAGAGACTGTCTTGTACTTGAAGTGATGCACAGAACCAAACCCATGACATGCTGAAATTTACATGTTGTAAGGCTAGGAGGCAGAAACAAAACTTCAAGGGCTTTAAGCACTCATAGACAACTTCAGCAACTTTTGTGGAGCAGCCTCATGCATTATCTGTGACTTGACATTTTCATTTCAAGATAGTGAAGGCATACATAAGATAGCTTCAGTGCATATAAAAATGCTTTTCCCCACAGGCTTTGAGATACATTGAAGCCCATAAACCTCTGATGTGCGAGAGAAACCCTTAAGATCGCTGAAAGAGCTCACATCTTGCTGCTTAAATGCTTAAAAAAACAATTTCTGAATGTTTCAACATTGCTTTTCCAACTTATATTTGCAGGAACATTTGGAGAAGTGCTCCAACTACCTTTCCTGCACCATGTGCGGGAACCTCTTTGACATGTAAAACTATTTTCTCCAAACAGATACTTTGAGCTCAACAACCAACCGCGTGCAGCAAAGCCAACAAGAGCAGCTGGATTGGAAAAATCTTGTAACCTGGCAGTAAGACTGCCTTGCAAAATACTATCATCAAGAAATTGATAATCACCTTCTGTGTTCTCACTTTCTGTGTCATCCAAAGCCTGCCCTAAATCATCACCAGTTCCTCTAACCACCTCTTCAGCATTCGCAGTAACTGTGATCTTGGTTGCTGACATTGTATGATGTACCTGTTGAAAGGGCACTGCACAACTTTGTCCACCTAATTTCTTATGTTCAAATGCACAGACTCCTACTTCAGATCTCATAAAACCCTGGGCTTCCCAATCAACGTACTGCCAAAATTCTTCAGCGTTCTTTGTCGCAAGCATTTTCTGTTGCTTATCCTCCGTATGATTTACAAGGTTGTCAAGATCATTCTTCAAACATTGCAAACTTTGGCCCACACGAAATGCTATGGCATCGTAAGCTGCCACCTTTGAAAAGCTGTCTTGTTTGACAAGGTCATCCATGTTGATAGGATCCCCAACCAGAACAACCACCTTCGTCCAATCAAGTACACAACATGTGAGGCTTCAAAGTTTGCAAAATGAGTGCATCAATAAGGGGACAAGTCTTGCAGAAAAACCTGAACGTATACATGCAGCTCACCTTTTTTCCAATGGCAGGAAATTTACTTCCAATAGGCATAACCTCCTGCATGCCCGTATGCACAAATGGTACCACCAGAGGAGTATTTTCTGCATCATATATCAACCTGCACGTAACAGTATCTTGAAATCAAAATGTTTACCTAAAGAGCATCCTACTCCTTGCAAAATTAAAAGGACTTGATTATGAGATCACTCACAAGCTTATTAACAAGGTAATTTCCCACACACCAATTTAACCCACTTTGTGCATTTCTCAGCTTTGCTCCATGCTATACAGTTCTTGTAACCAAAAGAAAGCTACACTTTGAAAGGCTAAAGAGCTAAAACATGGAAAGGCCATCACAGACAAGAAATTATAAATCACATGTAAGATATCCGAAGCTCGACCTGATAGTTGTGACAAAACGTGTAAACCAAACCTTACAAATTAAACTTTGTGCAAGAAGTCTGCCCCTGTACATACCAGTTAGCTTATATGTTCAATGAGATTGAAGTGAGTATGCAATTTAGAGTTTTAATTACAGAGTATCTTAAAGGTCTAATCAAAGCATGAAATTTTAAACAATTATGCATCACTGTGAATCGTCACATGACTTGAAATCGTTTTTCCATGGTAGAAACTCTCAAACTTTAACTCTACCATGACAAGAATGTTAACTTATGTAACAGAAACCCATTGAAGATGAGTTTTTGGTGATCACGTTGGTGAAGTACTAGATATCATAACCCCATGTAGTAGCAATAGGAAGATCCAAGCTAATGTAAAAGACCACGCTGTGATCGCTGGCTTCAATATTGCAGACTAGGAAGCATAAGAAAAAACTCTTGGCAGAAAATTGAATTCTTATCATGGCTCACTTCCTAAAGTCAACAGCCTATGAAAGTGTGGCTGATCAGAGTAACTTTGTCTTTGTTCTTATCCAACTTCATGCAACTTAACATCAATAACACCAAGTCTATTCAAATTTTAAAAGCAACTAACATCAGTAACACCAAGTCCATTCAAATTTTACAAAAGGCCAAATGGTTCTTCACAAGCCAAGAAAAGTACTCCAGAGCAGCAATTATACTGGCTAAAATTTCAAACAATCGATGCACACGTAACACATTACACGAAACAAGTACTAGAACCAGTGAGCCACTAATAGTCATAAAGTGAATTTTTCATGTGCTGTTGAAATGGTTTGCCTAAATACAGCCAGAAGATGAAATCAACTTCAAAGTGGATAGCTGATTAAGCAAGCTATCCTACAGATTCATTTGAACAATCAAAAATAAGATCTCATGTCCATACACACCTGCCAACTCCTCTTTTTGCGCTTTCAATTGTTTTTCCTCCATTTCGAGAACGGCTTCCCTCGGGAAAAATGTGGACCCAGTCACCCCGGTTGAGTTTCCCCAGTGCCATATCAAGTCCCTGCCCATGATAGAAACCCAAATTAAACTGCATCTTCAAATAGAGAAAATTTGTTCAGACTCTTATTTCCACTTGAGTTGGCAAATTAAGAACATTTATATGAATGTTATGTTTAGGATAATACCCCCAAGATAGTCTTAGGCCATCAACTTCATCATGCATAGCGTGGACCAAATGCCACAACATCCCTAATCACATCATCAGCACCCTACCATAGGTGCAGGCCACCAAATACATGTCCACATCAGCTTTTAAACATTAGTTTCTATCACTTCTCCAAAGTTGAAGGGCAGACTCGGGCTAGCATTGAAGAGCAAAGCTAATCAAAGGGACTCCCCTTTCTCAAATTTACATTTCATCACTTCAACTTGCTTAAAAACTAACTAGAGAGTGTAGGTCGTGGGCCAAAAGCACCACTAAACATGAAAGAATTAGCTCAAACCAGCTGATCATAACTTGGAGGAAGATCAAATCTCCGTCAAACCCATCGGTCATTTTCCTATTGTTGCAAATTAAAATTTTAGTTGGTTGAGCTTGGATGCAAACAAAACGTTATCCTTATGGTCTTCAGTGTTTCCATCGTGCTTCAATTTCCACCAAGATTTTTGTATGGTTTTTACATCTGCATATTCAGTTACCAAGATAGAACATATGCTCTACCACCAACTGTGAAGAGGGTGAAGATCAATGCACATATGTTGCCTCGACAACATGGACTTGCTGTTGATCACCTTCTGTTACTACTTGTTCTTGAATTTCAAAATTTTCTAATGTTGAAATGTTGTGATTGGTTCTAACTTCTCTTGAAATACTTGCAAACCATTTTGGCCTTGGAAGATAAAGGCTACTCATTCAATTTTTGGTAGTTCTGATGTTCTTTTTCTGAGTATAGCTTTTCTTTCATCTCAGCAGCTTCATCACCAGGGGCAACAGTTATCATGTTACTCAGAGCCTTCTCATCTGCTACGTATGTATGGCATTGATATCTCAGATTTACTAGAGGGGTCTCATTAGTACATCAGAGTGGTTATCTATCGTGCATTTTCTAGAGTGCCATGGGGCCACGAGCAAACCCTACTAGATTTACTAGAGGAGAGTTTCAATGGCTCGTTGGCGACTAAAAAGAGTGAGAGAGACTCATGATCAAGAAACGCAACGAACAAATGCCATGCATGAATTTACATTTCCATATGTGCCACAGTATGAGCAAGGACACCGACATCTCCTAAAGAAAGATAATTGAAAATCCATTGTAGATATAATAGCAAATGCTAGGAGGCATGGAGAACTAACAAGGGATTATAACACTAGCTATGACATGCATACATCCAAGTGTGAAAATTTAGAGGCCAATTTTATCAATATAAGTAGTTACATACATTCACTTACTATCAAGTATAATCATGACAATCATATTTCTTGGAAGAAATGATTCATGATTGTAGACCCCGATGCAATGTTGATAGTGCTAAGGTGGTGATGATCATGTTGATTGTTCAAACTTAATGCTTTGGTAAAAATATCTGCTGTCATATCTTGAGTTCTACAGTACTACAATCTGACCTCTTCGTTGAGAACTTTGCTTCTGACGAAATGATACTTCAGCAGATCGATATCTGAGAGTAAGTTTCTCAACCAAATTGCTTCCTTTGTAGCTTGAAAGGCTGCAATATACTCTGATTCAATGGAAGATAGAGCTATTGAAGATTGCTTGCGACTGTTCCAGGAAATTGGACCATTGTTGAGGAAGAATGTAAATCCAGAAGTGGATTTACGAGTGTCTACATCTCCTGCCCAACTTGCATCTGTGTAACCACTGAGTAAATTGAGTTTGTCGTTGCCGACTGCTCCATAACAGTCCATAGTAGCTCGAAGATATCTCATGACTCTGATAAGAGCCTTCCAATGTGTTACACCAGGATTAGTCATAAACTGACTGAGAAAGCCAACTGCTATGTCTGGCCTGGTACAGATCATGGCGTACATAAGAGATCCTATAATAGAATGGTAAGGATACTCACGCATCTGTTGCTTCTCATGAATTGTTTGGCGACACTGGTCCTTTGACAATTTGAGACCTGGTTCCATTGGTGAGAGAGCTAACTTGCAATTAATCATATTATATTTGACTAACATGTTGTAGATGTACCTCTGTTGTGTAATGTAAACCAGCTTCTGTTTTCTGTCTCTGTGGATTTGTATACCAAGGCAGAAATGAGCTTCGCCCAGATCGGTCATGTCGAATTCGGAAGATAGCATTGTCGTGGCCTCTTTTATCAGATCAGTACTGTTGCTGAAAAGCAATGTATCATCCACGTACAAAGTGATTATAATAAAAAACTGTTGCACTGCTTTAAAGTAAACATTTGAATCTGAAGAGCTGGGTGTGTAGCCGTGATCAATAAGGAAAGTGAGGATCCTTTGAAACCATGCTCGAGCAGATTGCTTCAAGCCATAAAGTGCCTTATGGATTGTGTTTACCCTCGATAATATAACCTTCGGGTTGCACCATGTAAATGTCTTCTTCAATAACTCCATATGTTGTCTGTACATCCATTTGATGTATTTCCAAATCTGTTGCAGCGGCAAATGATAGCAAAACTCGAATAGAAGAATGCTAGACTATTGGACTGAAGGTCTCAGTGTAATCGACATTGTATACCTGAGACAATCCTCTGACGACAAGTCGTGCCTTTCTCCTGTTGATGCTTCCATCTGCATTGTACTTGAATTTGAAAATCCATTTGCAATCAACTACGTTTCTGCTAGCAGGTAATTCGACAATCGTCCATGTCTGATTCTTGATAAGAGATAAATACTCTTTATCCATAGCTTCTTTCCAGAGATCTGAATCAGGCTGACTGAGTGCCTCTTCGACAGACGTCGGTTTCTAAACAAGGTAGGCTGCAAACTCGTCGATATACCTCACAGGTGGTCTGCTTGCTCTTGAAGATCTTCTGGATAATAGAGGAAGTTGATCATTTCCATCATACTGTAGTTGTTGAACTGCAACATCATCATCTTTTCCAAGAGATGGTCCACGTGCCCTTCTGTTTGCCATGCAAACCATCATCTTCACTCCGAACCTCTTTCAGATCTTTCTTTGCCGCTTTTTTGGAGCTTAGTTCCCAATGAAGGTTCATAATAATTTGTGGACTGCTCATTAGTCATCGTTGTTTGGTAATATCTCAGTTATGGGCAATGGTTAGGTTTGTTGCAAACTTTTTTGCAAAATTTTTTAGGCACCTTCTTCCTTTTTTTTAACAAGAGGGCGCAGGTGGGTGCCAGACACCCTCTGATAATTAATTCCGGGGGGGTAGGGGGAGGAAAATTGTTTTTATTTCGTTTTGGGGATGTGGGACAGTGAGGGGAGGGGCCTGTATTTTCTTTTTTTTGAAAAAAAAAAAATTTGAAAAATGTTGGGGATGCAGCCCGGACCCGAACGCACCCCTGAGGTGTCCGCGTCCAAACGCGGGTGTAGACGCGCGTCTGCGCCTAGGGTCCGCTTCCTTAGTACGTCACAATGTTGATAATGATACTCCACATTGAAGTATCAACTTGAACGAAACATTTAACTAAACATGATCATTTATAAAATATGTACATCAACTAGAAAAACCACAGAAATTAGAATTTTAGAAAAACGTTTCTCTCATTAACTTCATTCGAATTTTTAAAAACAAGTTTGAAGCATGATTCGTCAAAAAAATAAAGACTCATAAAGCTATATAAGACTTGCTAGTCTTCACTAGTTTGATCCTCATGGTAATAACTTGCAACTCAAACTATCTGTTCCATGCCAAATGTATAGATTTATTACTGATATGAGTCCAAAAACATCTTCTAAAAATGCCATGACATGAATTTTGATGTGACGTGTCAGCAATACTTGCTAATGAATATAAATATTGTTTCAACTCACTCTTATTTTCTGAAAGTAGAAGCTACCCAATTCTTAGATAATCACATTTGGGCTAAGAACATTTTCTTGAAGATGAGATCCCTATTGTAAATTTAAATTTCATCACTGTTTTTGTAAGTCTTGGTATGAGATCCTAGCTTTTTTATTATGATTGGTGGTACATTCAAACCCGTTTAAATGTTTTTTCAAACCCGTTTGAAACCTTAACGTTTCAAACACTTTTGAAACCTCAAAATTTTGAACTTTCTCTATTTATGCCCCAAAGCAAGATGCCAAAGAGTCACCATGTATCAAATCCAACAGGAAAAAATTGCTGCCCTAGCACCTTTCACCTCCTGAAATCTTTTCATCTTAAATAGACGATTGAAAGGCTTTTTGCATAAAAGATTATGACCTCTATTGATTACAATAATCGTTCTATTTACATGCTCATTCAACCCATTTTTATGATATATTAAACTCTCCAATTCTTATACTAGTACTTAGATTGGTCAAAACCCTAAAACACACTTAGAAAAAGGTCAACAACTTTTCAAACATTTGAAACTTGTTTCATACGTTTCAGATTTTTTGGTTTTCAGTAATAATAATAAAACGATTTGAAATGTTGTTGAGATTAGGGCAACATTATCTACATAGATTATGGAGCAACATTTGTATGTTGTACTATTAAACACACGCTAAGTATGATTCCCCAAGCACTAGAGATTGATCTCTCCGATAGAGAAAATCAATCAAGCATATCACATGGATCAAAGCACAAATGAAGCACATAGATCCAAAAGAAGTGTCTTTTTCATGTCACATTTACAATTCTAAGAGCCACGACTTGGTCATGCAAGCCCAACTGCCAAAACATTCAAAATAAGAATATTCTAATTTGGGGCAAATGAGTCGAAGCATCATAAATCTAGTTCTAAGAGATATTAGCTAAACCACTCTATTTCCAAGTTGTTGAAGTCACCTGTTGATAAATTCCTTGCCCACGGGCAAGTGGTAAGACCTTGACTGCACGAAAAAAGGCAGATGTTGTTGCACTTGTGAAGCAGCGGTCTGTTGCACAAAGTGTCCATCGCAAGCTAGTTGCATCAGCTAGCAGACGGGGCGACAACAATGAGGAGAGGACAAGAGGGTCGTCCATTGAAGCCACATGATTGCTAACCTGTTCATACAACTCTAGTGATGTCAGAATCTGAAACTCCTAACCAAATGGCATTGTTGTCATGGAATAGTACAGCCAAGAGAGAAATCTAAAATTTTTAACAAACCCAAGTTCATGAGAAGCCTGACTTTAAGAAATCCCTGCTTACCGTGACAAGCCCTTGACAAGAAGATCGTTTCAGTATTGCATTCTGAAGCTTCTCAGCACCATATACCTGTACATCAATTTCTTCCATAAACCTCATCGCCCGACTTTGAAGGATAGTTGCTTACATCTAAAACTTTACACAGATCTTCAGATATTGAATACTTATGTTTCACACTTCGCTCATTGGAATTTCAAACTAGGACTATTCTCTTCACCCTAAACTTTACTATTGACCCTTTTTAGAAAAAAACATCTTATATCAACATTACAGGGGCACTAATAGCAACAACTGTGACAAAACAAAGTCATAAACTCTTGAAAAAGGCACAATAATGATACCTCTGTTCTATTGAGGCCGTGCATAAAAACGTAACATACATTGCCAAGAAAAGGCACCGCTACTTTTTGAAGTATTCGAAAGACCTGAGACTCCTCTGCCTGCTCAGCAAGTATTTCTTTGCAAGCACAGAAAAATTTTCAAAGATGCCAGTGTTAAAAAGAATTGTACAGAAAATACGCTCAATACAGTACCAAACAAAGCAAATCCCTTACTGCACTTATAAAGGAAGAAGACATTTACAGACGAAAATATCCAAACCTTTAAGAGGAGTATGTTTTTCAAAACCAGCAGCCACAGCCTCGTAGCCTTCCATCCCAGTACATGTTGCCAGGGCCTCTGCATGAACAGGCTGTTTACTCAGCACTGCCCCTCCTGCAAGTGAAGTTGCCAGTATGGTACGAAAATTCGGAAACAAAGAGGAGATACGCTTCACTTTTCCGGCCCATTCCTCCTTCGCCACACTTTGTACAACACGAGCTAACACGACGTTCCCTTTAAAAACGCGGGCTACCACCAATCCAGTGGCTGTAGCACGCAGAGCTACATTACGAGCTGCGCCTCTTCGTTGCGACTGCCTAAATATTCTGTTCGCACCGCTTATTCGTAACCGACCTTTGATCCGATCGCGCATTGCACGTACATTTGCTTGCCATCCTCGCTTCGTCTCTTTTGCATTATCCATCAAAATACATACAGATCTTGCTTTCGTAAAAATTCAAGAATTTATGATTCATTTGCAACGCGATTTCAACTATGATGCGATTTTTACAACCCTTTCTCCGGAGCATAGATCCAGTACTGGAAACAAAAATGGCTTATAATATTTTTCCATATACTTTTCGCTTCACGCTGGAAAGGATATGAACTTATGACCGCTTGTTTTCATGATGAACTGTATAAGCGAACAATGGACGGTCCGAGGCACCTAATCTAAACAAGAACGATTTCAAATGGTTGTGCAGCCGGCATCCTTCCGATCATGGCCCATTATTCCTGATCGAAACCTCATGCTTTCCGCTGATCATAAACAGCACCGATCACATCTTATTTCCAAAACTCATCAAAGCAAAATCCGCCAATCCCCTTGCAATTTTTTCAGTTCAACGGTAAGACACCTGAACGGATATTTTCGATAATATAAGCTAACTAAATCCTTGCTCAACGCTACTACTATCTACAATAGCTCCAAATTCCTAAATACTTTCCGTACCAGAAAAAGGAAAGTGCATGGAAAAAAACCTTGATCTCCTGGAATGTCCTTATCTCTACAATATATCAACGTTTTTCAATGGTTTTCAAAACAGAAATTGACAAAAAAGTGCACAGAATAACACCTTAACCTCCTACACTGTTTTCACACCTATAATAAATCAAGAAATTCAACAATTTTCGTTACAGAAATTGAAAAAAACTGCATAGAATAAAACCTTAATCACCTGCACTGTCTTAAAAGAAATCAAATATCAAGGTTTTTCAGCAATATTCGTAACAGAAATCGACCAAAAACTGCATAGAAAAGATCCTTAATCCCCTGCACTGCCTTCACGATCGTCAAACTATCTGCAGAGTTGAGCAGCAATGGAGCAAACAACGCAAGATATTTAATCAACGCCGATTAGAGTCGTCGATCTTATCTATTATACGCGGATTCTTGACCAGATCCCTTCCTCCTGCGCTTTTGCTCTAGGATCGTGAGAACCGAAGAGGAGTACAGGACTCGGACTCAAATATGTATGGATGGATATGGCCGCCAAATAGGTCGGGAAAATTCGTTGTGTCCCTACGGAGGCCCCCCCGGGCCCTTCTGGATATATCCATCGTCACCTTGCCGGTTGGAATATTTCTTATAAGAAATTCCAACAAAACCTTGTCACAACTTTACTTTACTCCTATCCCACCTCTTATCTTTGGCTCCGGTGCTTGCCCCCACGTGTTGCTAGCAAGCTCTGGATTAGCGTGGTTTTAATGGGTACTCATTGCAGTCAACCCTGGATAAATAAATGTTAGGCATCTGGAGCAGCAAAAACCTAGATATTAGACAGGGTTAACACGTACAGAGGGATAACGATTTGCAGTCGAAAATTTGATGATCTTTGCGCAATTCTTGGAAAATTGACGAATTTGTTGCTCGACCTGAGGGGTGTTAATGGGGGTTGTGGGCTAGCAAATCCCCTAGAGGAGAAACTTGGCATGTGTAATGAAAGCCCTGTTGACGGGTTTGAAAGCATTTTTTAGGAATCCCTAAGCCTAAAACATTGCAATTTCCATATTTGTGTAAAATAACATTTATCTAGGTCAAGTTCTTTAAGGTGGGAGTAAGCTATGATTACAAATAACAATTTACACTTTTGTTATGTAAAATTCCTAGGAGTAACAAAAAAAAAAAATAACTAATAGAGAGATTTAACACATATAGAGGTAGCATTTATGCAAGGGGACTCTAAAATGCCCCACTTGCAATTGGCCATTTCAATTAGCACATCTTTAAAAATCTAGTTGCCCTCTTAAAACTTGTTAGTGTTGCCCTTAATAGTATCAAATCATTAAACTCAACTCACTCAAAGATTGCAAAAGCTTATAAGAAGAGAGAGAGAGTAAAACATTTCACATAGTCCCTTTTGATAAGTCAATACCAAACATTTTGAACCCTTTCAAGGCAGTCATAATGGTCTTGAGGTGTAAGTAGAATTAATCATAAGTAGGACAATATGTTTCGATAAGTAAGAAAGTACATTTTGTGTCATACCTGAAGATGAGGTGATGCAATATCCTGAGTACGTGCCATGATCCACTCAGTGAGCAACACACCAGTCTAGTCGTAATAATTCAAAGTGCATAAGCCATGTCAAACGGGATTTGCATACATGCAATTTGGATTAAAAAAACAACAAACCCTAATCCAGTTTTGTGTAAAAGAAGGCAATCGAATGATGTGTTGGTATGTGAATTCATCTACCATATGTAGTGAATCCTCACAACCTATATTTCAAGTCCGGTTATGTAAGTGTATGCTAAAAACATCTTCGAAGTAACTTAGAAGTGTAGTGTCGACCAAGCTTTACATATGTAAGCAATGTTATTTGCTAGAAATCCGCTATCCAATCGATCCTAACAATTCTAATTGTTGAAAGCAAGTAGTTTTTTGTCTAGCAAGCTATTACTTCATCATTTTTACAGCCTTGAACCTTGCTTAGTCACAAAGGTAGCAAATAGAACATAGAGAATGCGGTGGAAGTTCGCATGTTTTCCTATAGAAAATTTGCCATCTTACCTATGATTTCATAGCAAGTTTGTACATAAAAAATACCTCGAAAATGGACGCTGATGGCCGTTGTAGTCCAGCGCACTATATGCACTTATATAGGGTGCCCAATATGTGGTAAGAATGTTGTCTAATCTAGGCACATGTATACAAAGTTAGACATTGAATCAAAGCTGCAAAATAGAGTTGATTCTCATCAATACAAACCCAGGAATTCTCATAGAAACAAATTGACGGCCATAGTATGAGAAAATACTGGCAAGACACCTTCTTATAAGACCACAATATGCTACTGTATGTAGTGGAAAAGTTCCTTATCTTGTTGGGGAATGATGAATGGTGATGGTACCAAATGAAAAGCCAAGATGGCAGTACTCCAACGATCCCTCGATGCGTGCACTACGGTGATCGTAGGCATCAAAACATTTTAATCTACAAATAAATTTATCTGCATACAATGCTTCTTGGTTTCCAAGGGGAGGCTCGAACCTGAGACCAAAGAAACTTTGGATGTCAAGCTAACCAACTAAGACAACCCCGTTGCATACAATGAATCAATTAGAACAGAATAGAAAATGCATTCGACACAGCACAATACGATTTAGAATACTGGAACATCAACTAATGATCGTAGAAAATACAAGTCTGAAATGCAGACAGAGTCACGCTCTTTCTAAAACAATACTCTGATGTAATAGAGAGAAAGAGCAAATTATTGTGTTGTTGATTGATCTCTTGAATGAGTTGTAGATCATCTGAACATTTAAACATCTATATACAATTTTACATTAGCAGATGCAAGTATCTAGGGTAACCGCCCTTAGGATATTTTGCGGCCAATTGTTTTAGGGTTTATGATAAGTTGGCGATGTCGGTCTGCCACTGTTTGAGAAACCCGAAAAACGTGAAGGCGTCTTAAAAAGTGAAGACAGAGAAAATGCGAAAAACCTGACAATGCCTTTAAAATGAAGTTTTGGTCACAGTGTCGCATTTTTCCCGAAGGTGCAAAAATGCAAACAACCCAATAGTGCCTTTAAATTAGATTTTGGCCACAGTGTTGCATTTTTTCCAAAGGTGTGAAAAATGCAAAAAATCCCATAGTGCCCTTAAAATGAAATTTGGTCAAAGTGTTGCATTTTTCCTGAAGGTGTCGCTTTTCTCGAGTGCGAAAAAGGCGAAGGTGCCTTAGAAATAATTAAGGCACAAAAATCCCTAGGGTGCAAAAAAACGAAAAAGGCGACAATGCTTACAAACGAAAATGCTTTAAGGAAAAACGAAGTTTGGAAAAATGTGAAGGTTCAAAATATGTTGTCGGCCTTCGGCTGTTTTTAGGATGCTCATTACTTGAACGATTTGTTAAGGCTGAGCATAAAAAATCTAACACATTTCTAAATAGAGTATGAATAGTTTTAACCGTTTAAATTATATTCAGCTAAAAGACTTGGTGTGGACACGTGTGCTGGTGTTAGGGCAAATCCATGCCATTCTAACCCAAGTGAAAGGTGTGTCATGCACTATTGTCCATACTTCTGAGCATATCCATGCTTTCTAGTCGTATCTCACCAAAAGTGTAATGTGGCACTTATTCGAGCAGGGTTAAGTATTTTCATGGTTGATTGTTACGAATACGTAGGTATTAGGGTAAATTTGTACCATACTAATCCAAACGACCTGTACTACATATTGAGTTGTTGGTTTTTGTATCGTTATGATTGATTCTGAAGAAATCCATGCTATACAGAACTTGCCTATCAACCATGGTTTTAGGACTTTGCTATGGATAGGTTTGGTTTATTGGTAATGAGGGATTTCCAATTTTTTTACCAGGTTTTAGGGCAAATTCGTGCCATTCTAACCCTTACGTAAAAACTTCATTTCTTACGCATATCCATGTTGTCTAAGAACGTTATATTGTAAACCCTATAAATAGGTTTGGGCCTGAATCATTCAAGAATAGCTAGGTTGGTTTGTAATAGGATTAGAAAATATGTTATTATCTAAGCATATTGAAGAGAGTAGATGTCAAGTACAATGGAAACGATCATCTCATGATTTATTCATGATGCATATGGTTTGTATACAACCTGAAAGTCGTAACAAAAAGTCATACCTGGATGTTTGTAGATGTGGTTCTTGAGAGGATGCCATGATGTTTTCATGAAAAGTTTGTTTTTCTTAGATCACAACAAAAAAACAGTCTTTATCCCATATCTATGTTTTAAAATCAGTTACATGTCTAAGTAGCTTACAAAGAATAATCAAGCTTGCTTCCTTTAGTGTGTTTCAATAGGTGGCGTACCTTTTTCAGAGGCTATGTAATGCTTGGTTCGAGTTTGAACCGAAATGTAAGTGGTAGTAGGCCGTAGTAGCAAAAAGATGCTACATTATCACAAAACATCGATGATAGTTCAGTATCAAATGGTAAGACTCTTTTATGAGATAACCCGAATGCTTGAAAAGAATATTTTGTTGATTTAAGTACTGGTCAAACGGTGGAATGATGTCCACACATCGCTGAATCCCTTAAGCATTCTTATAGGCAAACTTTTATGACGAATAAAGATGAGCTGAAAGAACCTTAACAACAAGCAATATACTTGAAAAATTTCCATTCAAAAACGAATAAGGGGACCTACTGTCCATCGCTATGGACAGGAAGTCCATCAGACATGAGATAAACACTTTTCAAATGATATGTAAAAGCCTACTGTCCATCACTAACAACAACTATGTCTATACAATTGTTAAAGCATAAAAATGATTTATATAGCCAACTGGAAATGTGCCAATGAACATACAGTTGATGAAGATAGCTAGAGATCCATCGCTGCTACTGGAGTGAAAAAAACTTCTACTTGAGATGAAGAAGATTAGAAGTCCATCACTGCTTGTAGGCAGATGTATTTTATTTTTTAAGCAAAAAAGAGGTTGGTCTGGACAACGACCTATCAAACTCAAAATTCATCATAAAAATGTACCTCGTATGATGAATAGGTTCCACCATATCAAAGAAAAGCAAGGAAACATAGCAGCGATTGCTAATAGCATAAAAGAAATGATAGCCTTGCAAAGTAAAATGAAATGAAAAGCTCTTACCATATGATAGCTTCCATCGAGTAGAGGACTAGTAGGGCGCAATTGATGCAGGTGAGAGATAGAGAACTCTTCAAGGTGTTGTGAGGAACATTCGTCCAGACTGCATGATTTATAGTGTCATGCGGTGAGGTTTCCCGGAAGGTCACATTTTGCTTAGTGAGGGTGGGAAAACTTATTTCCCTCCATTTAGGCTTTAAATTTAAACACTTTGTAGAGATTCAAAATTGAGGGTGGAAATCTCTTTTTTAGAAAAAAATCCTCTATAGTGCAAGTATATGGGGGTATTTGAATTAAAACCTTATGTTTTTGAATAGATAGTACATCTATTGTTGTCTAGTTGTGTGGTAACATAGCAGGGTATTTTTAAACGAAGAAGCATCGATGAGAGAGAGAGAGAGAGAGAGAGAGAGAGAGAGAGAGAGAGAGAGAGAGAGAGAGAGAGAGAGAGAGAGAGAGAGAGAGAGAGAGAGAGAGAGAGAGAGAGAGAGAGAGAGAGAGAGAGATTACTTCTCGTGATCATGCATGACAATGTAAAGGAACTGCGTGTAATTGGCAAGAAGTGTCGGGTTTTTAGAGTCAAGACTCAGGGCACGCTGGTAAGACAAATTAGTCCTGTGATAACAATTGTATCTATTTGGTTTGAGCTTCACTATAATATGCGCAAACAACATCCCTTTGATATTTTGATCAAGCGACATATTATGGAAATTATTCTTTGACGAGCCTCATTGACAATTCGTTGATTCGGGTTCTCTTGACTTCCCTGATGCAATGCTAGGATGGTCCTCTTCAGCCCCTCGATTGTCTTTGCATTTCTGCCACTTGACTCAATAATTAGTTCATGTCCCAGAAAGCTTTTATGATATATTGTCCTTGTCTTGTTAGCCATTGCATCCTTCTGAGCCGGGAGAGAGCAAGGAGAGCATAGAGAGAGAGGTGAGAGAGGCTTTGAGAGAATGTGGAGCGAAAGAGGAGAGAGAGGTGGGAGAACGTGAGGAGAGAGGTGTGTGTGTGTGTGTGTGTGTGTGTGTGTGTGTGTGAGAGAGAGAGAGAGAGAGAGAGAGAGAGAGAGAGAGAGAGAGAGAGAGAGAGAGAGAGAGAGAGAGAGAGAGGAGAGAGAGAGAGAGAGAGAGAGAGAGAGAGAGTCTGCACTGATGGAGAAAAAGGGTTTTGCAAATTTTCATTGGTCCACGTTTGCCCTAGAACGTCGTTGACGTGCAGTTGAAATGGGCTTGAAGGGCACATGCATTTTAGAGAGATAACATGTGCTTTTGGAAATTTCCAAAAACATAATTTTCTAGAGCGAGCTAGGAATTTTCGAGAGAGCGGGCTAGCGATGGATCCAGCGAGTTCAATTGAGAGAGAGAGAAGGATTAGAGAGAGATTTCACTAATGGTTCGATGAGCTTCCCTTTTCTGCTTGAGATCTTCATAGCATAATCTTTGCTAGCTGCGCTGATGCTGCTGCAATTGCTACATAGAGTAGTAGAATCTTGTTTGCTTCTATCCGTCGATACCGCGCATTTCAGGGTTTTGAGCAAAGCGAGGCATTGGCTATGTCGAAGCTGATTCCCACACCAAATGATGTTGTTCGATGCATAGGCGCAAGGGGTATGGCGTGCTGCAAGAATTCGGCAAGCCCTACCAAGAGGACGCGAAGGAGGAGGGACGAGCAGGTTAGTGAGAGGGAGAGATGTCGAGTGAGAGAAGAGAGAGAGGGGGTAGAGAGAGACACGGTGCTGTTGGGAGGACCGAGGAGAGAGAGATGGTGAGTGAGAGAAGAGAGAGAGGGGATAGAGAGAGGGTGATGCTGGGAGGACCACGAAGAGTCGTGAGAGCGGAAGGAGAGAGAGAAAGAGAAGATTTTTCAAAATTTAGTTTTTTAGGGTTAGGGTTTTTTAGGGTTCAGGTGTGAAAAATAGCAATAATGTAAGTTGAGAGAGAGAGAGAGAGAGAGAGAGAGAGAGAGAGAGAGAGAGAGAGAGAGAGAGAGAGAGAGAGAGAGAGAGAGAGAGAGAGAGAGAGAGAGAGAGAGAGAGAGAGAGAGAGAGAGAGAGAGAGAGAGAGAGAAGCAGATCACCAACATTTGAGACTTTATCGATTTTCTCCAATTAGCGATTTTTTCCTACCATTTATGCTCCATGCTACTGTAGTTGCGGACCACAAATCATCCTCTCCACTTTTTGCACGTCCCATATATTATTTAGGAATACATCAAAAACTAGGAATGAAATCACCAACCAAGAAATTCTTACGACAAAAGGAGCGTCACAGAAGAAATACACATGAGAGAGAGAATATGAACTAACAGTTATAAGTTTTGGACGTGAGAGGAAAGAAAATTTATAATGCAAATATTGTTTAATATTCAGCTAAAAATGATATTAAACAATGATAACGTGTAATTTTGTGGAGGCAAAGAGCTCTAGAGTGCCTAAGGGTTGGTCTTGGTAAAAAACAGTCAAAATGATAGTTACCAAAGTCCATCGCAGCACGGTGTATGGGTAGAGTGGTTGACTGCGACCGACAAGGCGGAGGCTCAAATTCCAGCCGTTGTGTAGTGACATCTTAGGAGCTTGTTCCTCACTTGGTGTTGCATAGATGGCATTTCGAGGTTGCATATACACGGACTCTTTCGAGGTTGCATATACACGGACTCTGTATAAAAAACAATAATAGCTACAAAATGTGTTCCTCTCTCAATGAATTTTGCTAAGCTATTCATTCTCATCACTTTGATCTTCACAAAAAATTAAAAGACCTTCACAAAAAGTTAAAGGGCCTTTGTGATACAATAGCACATGGTTGTTGTTTAATTTGCCCTAGATCCTGCGTTTATGCTAATGTTTATATGCATCCTGCTACCAACCCAAACTCAATAATAATAATAATAACTGGAAGAGCTGCCATCTATGGCTGCTTCTTCGGTGATGAGGCTGGCGATGGTGGCCATCTCATCCTTCCTCCTCGCCTCCTTAATCTTCACCCTCCTCCCCATTTCCTCCTCCTCCTCCTCCTCTCCTGTACTCCCTTCTCGCCTCGAGCTCCATCCGCCATCGCTTCCCAATGCCAAAGCTAATGCTGGTACGATCCTTGGTGGGAACGGTGATTTACAGAATGCGAGAGCTACCGATGAGGACGGTGGTGGTGAGCGGGTGTCGATCTACCACTCCGTTGGCATTATTGAGAGGAACTACAGAGAAATGGAGAGGGATTTCAAAGTGTATGTTTATCCGGACGGGGATCCCAACACCTACTTTCAGACTCCTCGCAAGATCACGGGCAAGTATTCCAGTGAGGGTTACTTTTTTCAGAACTTGCGGGAGAGCCAGTTTCTGACCGATGATCCTCAAAAAGCACACCTCTTCTTTCTTCCCATCTCTTGCCACAAAATGCGAGGCAAGGTCAGTTATTACGTGATGTGATTGATGGCTATCGCTAATTTGGACTGGCTGAGTTGTGAATCGTTTTCTGATGTGCGCTTATTTCAAAGAGCTTACGCAGCTGCAGTGGAAGATACAGTAGCTACTTTAGTTTTATCTTTTGTTTTGTTATGAATTGATGCAGCTTCTGTGAAATTTTGGGTTTATGCTCGATCTCAATTTTAGATTCTTTTGAAGCTCAAAACAAGTAGCCCCAAGCTTCCTAGTCCTGGTATGAGCTAATCATTAATTTATAAAACAGTCTCTAGTCTACTGGATTAATTCTCTTTTAGTTAGGCAATGATTGAAAAAACATAACTGAAACATTCAGTGAAGTAGTCTATTCTTAAAATAGTTCTTGACCATCAAGAGTATGTCGGTTATGGCTGGATTATGGAGAATCATATGTTTCTAGAGTTCCATCCTATGCATGTCCCTCCCCATTGAACGTCCACACAGCGATTAAAAAAGTACTCCATTTTTTCCCAAAATAAGAAGCCATAGCCTTTGATTGCTGTTGCGAATTTGCAAATACATCTTTTTTATTTATTTTTGGCGCTGATAAGGGCACCCTCGTTTTATGTCTGTCATGTGCTATGGATAAAACATTTTGCTTTGCCCTGCAGGGTATAAGCTACGATCGAATGGCTGTCATTATTCAAGAATATGTTGAAAGCTTAATGAGCAAGTATCCATTCTGGAATCGCACACTCGGTGCAGATCACTTTTTTGTCACCTGCCATGATGTTGGGGCAAGGGCAACAACCAGAGTTCCAAATCTGGTTAAAAATGCCATCAGAGTAGTTTGCTCTCCCAGCTATGGTGGGGAATATATACCTCATAAAGATGTCGCCCTGCCGCAGATCCTGCAGCCTTTTGCTTTGCCAAGAGGAGGAAATGACATAGAAAACAGGTAACTTCTTCCTTAAATCATCTAGAAAATTTAAGGTATGCTCAAACAGGCTCAAACTATGAACTATTTCTTGAATACAATTTGTTTTTGAGAGGATCACCGATATGCATCTCCTTGGGCCACCACTATAGTGGAATTATAAGATACTTTTTATCAGCAGATTTACATGTGAAGGGAACTACAACTCTGGCACCTGGCAACCATTTACCCCTAGTAGCAAATAGTTCACGGCATGCTAGCATGGAGGTTCTCAGCAGTTGCGGAGGTTTTGCATTGTACTTTCTAAGTTAATTCCTTGTACGTTACAAGTCACAACTATCATTTGAGGCATACTCTGCTGAAAACTATCGGTTTTCTTTTGCTCTCAGTATAAGCCTGCATGAACCATGCCTTTAGAATTTGTATCACTGAGAGTATATACTTACTGGCTGCAGATCTTGGATTTTCTTGATTCAGGATGAAGCCGAATTTTGGATTCACAATTTTTTCGATGGACCCACTTGTTCTGTAGAAGCTTCTTGTTGAATCAACTCAATGAACTGGTAATTATGGAGAGTACATATAGACACGCGCGCGCACACACACACGCGCGCGCGCGCACACACACAAAGTTCAAACACAATGATTTTCCAAGAGGCTCAATGAAATGTTACTGACAAGTAGCTAGACTAGTTAGAATGCAATGGACACGCTTGTCATAATGCATTAATGTTTCCACAAATTCCAATTTGTTCGTTGACAAATCACAATTCATCAAAGAGTTGAACAGGTCTGATTTGAATTGGCGAGAACTTGGAGATTTTTTTCCTCCGTCGGGTCCCAATTTTGCCAAAATTGATTCAGCCATATTTTTGCGCCGGAAGGGAGAGGAGAGAGTTCAAAGGAGAAACAAAAGAAAGAAAGCTTTATTAATGTCCTATTGCCAAAAGGCATATGAGACGAAGTAGTACATGTCAGTGTGTATAGCGACAAAGGGGTGATAGCTCATTCACAAAACAATTGACATGCAACTATTGTCACACGAGCTACATAGGTGGCCTAGTGTGTAAGTGACATCATGCACTTGTGACCTAACTCTTTTGTTTTTAAAATTTGAATGATGAATTTGCATTTTCGCTTGTGCACAGTGCAACACACACGTGGAATCTATATTGTGATTCATATAATTGTAATTTATTTTGTATAGTGTAGTAATTTTGTTTTTCCAATTTCGTTTGGTAGTCAGCCTATTTTTCGAGAACCATACTACTTTAGTTTGAAGAAGAGGAGGAAGTGACTCGAGGGCCATATTCGTCCCAGTAAGTCTCCATGGGGAGCACCAGTTTTTCTAAAGGATAAGAAGGATGGTATGTTCCAGATGTGTGTGGACTATAAGGGATTGAATAAAGTTACTGTCAAGAACAAATATCCTCTGCCTAGGATAAACGATCTGGTTGATCGTTTGCGTGGAGCAAAATACTTCACTAAAATTGATTTGCGAACAGGTTATCATCAGATCAGGATACATCCGGATGATGTATTGAGAACTAGTTTTAGGAATCGATTTAGTCATTATGAATTTTTAGTTTTGCCTTTTGGTTTGGCTAATGCTCCGGCTGCATTTCAACAGATGATGAATGATTTATTTCGTCTGTATCTGGGGAAGTTTGTAGCAGTGTTCCTAGATGATATTCTTATCTACAGTAGGACACTAAAAGAGCGTATGAAGCATCTCTGAACTGTTTTGAGGATCTTAAAACAAGAGAAGCTTTATGCAAAGGAATCAAAATGTGAATTCTTTAAAAAGGAGCTGCTTTATCTTGGTCATGTCATATCCAAGCAGGGGGTTAAGATTGATCGGGAAATGATAAAGACAGTTATTGAGTGGCCGATTCCTAAGACCGTACGTGGACTCAAATATGTACTTGGATTCACGCTCTTCTTCCGCGAATTCATTCTTGATCGTTCAAAGATAGCTGCACCTCTCAATGGTGTGTTGAAAGGAGTTAAAACTCGAAAGGGTATGCCCAACCCACCAATCGAGTGGAATGAGGAATTAGATTTGTGTTTTAGTAAACTTAAAGATCTAATTGACTCGGCACCTATCCTAGTCATAGCAGACTGTATGCTAGTGGATGCTAGTGACTTTGCTATTGGTGCGGTTCTACTCCAAGAGGGAAGGCTCGTTGCTTTCGAGAATAAAAAACTATTTGATGTGCAAACTCGATATACTATGCAGGCAAAGGAGCTTTTTGCGGTGGTTCATGCATTAGAAAAATGGAGACACTATTTATATGGGAGTAAATCTATAGTGTGCTCAGATCACCAATGAGTGACATATTTCTGTAACCAAAAAGATCTGAGGGGTCGTAATGCTCAATGGGCTGAGCTAATGCAAGAATTTGACTTCCTCTGTTCTTGTCTTTGTGACACAGTATGGCCCTGCTATGCCTTGCACAAGATCCACTCTGCACCTCAATCGGATCTTCCTACAGTAAGTGCACCCTACTTCTCCACAAGCTGCTCTCTTCAGCTTTTGGAAAGTTGCTCAGAATCCAGAGTCCTGGTTGCGCTCTTCTTATCACCGGCTGTCCAACTATGCTTCCTGTTCTGAAAACTGACTGCTCTATTGAGTCATATTATGCCACATGGCATGCACACTTGGCCACTTGGAACCCAGCTTGCACCTACTTATTTTAACTCACAAAGAGTGGTACAAGATGTGGGATGCACTGCTCACGAGATTTCAAACGAAATCAAGAAGTCAAATAATGATGCTGAAAGATCAACTGACAAATCTACAGTGGGATGGGAAAGACCTCACTTCTTTTGTAAGAAAGATGAAGGATATATATTTCTATTACTACATAACTCTGGAGCAGAGAATGCAATGTCAGCTAAGAAGCAGCTCACAAATTTCCCCCACGACAAATGCATAACATAAAACCATGTAAGTGCCTAGAGCCACTAGGGGTAAAATAGGGATTCCTCGATAGACTCTAGAGCAGCTGATGCATATTTGGTCTTGCCACTATAGTTAGATCTGAGGCTCCCACAAAGCCTTTGTTTGACTTTGGGGTAGCTTTGCATCTCTTCACACTAGGTGCAGGTAGAGAGACTGGTTGGGTTCAGGGAAATTCCAGAGAGGACAATAGTTGTCAGTCGTGTTATTTTGGTGAAGTGGGACAGAGAAGCATTCTATTTTCCACTGTCCAGTATATTATGAGATTATAGGGAGATATCATTGCCTTTTTGAGGCTTGAGCTCAGCTATTCACGCTTTGTTCCTAGAGATGTATTGCATTGATTCCGCCCATGGAGTGCTCTACGAGTTCCAACCCCCAGATGCAGCCCAGGATTACTTCTTTTTTCTCCAGATGTTGACCTCAAATAAAGTCAAAGTCAGACTCAGAGGATGATGCAGGTAGAGAGCACTTCCAAAGACAATGTCGACAAATTTTGAGACCTTTTCCCCAACAGTTAGATGTCGATGCAAATTTACTCGCTCACATACGTGTTGGCTTGTCAAAGATCATCACATTCAGCAGCCATGACTTCCATCATGACATTCTTCTAGCCACTATCTCAGGCTATCAATGACTTTAGATAGAGTGCTAAAGTGAGCACTGCCATGTATCACTGTTATTCACTCATGATGGTCTTTACAGACTCAGGCTTTATTGTTATCTTGTATGCAACATTAGTTTCATTTTGGTTCAAAACCTTTCTTTTACCTTAAAGACGTACTACTCTCCCATGGTATGAACAGCCTCTTTGCAACCTTCTTCTGGTCAATCCCCTATCATATTACTTTCTTCCTCCTTGCTTTCTCTTTCCTACTGCACCCTGCGCCAATCCTCTCGATCCTTGATTGTTTTCCCTACCTCCTTGGTCGACGGTCCAACTCGCTCTTTGATCATCCTCCTTGACTCCAGTTATGGACTTGGCTCATTACATTCGCCGCGTCCATTCTTTTATTGTTATTATGCATAAGCAGGCCTAAGGGCCCTTTTTATTCATATATTGGCCTTGGGCCCTATTTGGTTATATTTTTAGGACTTGGTCACATTGATTTGGAGTGGGGGTCCTCCTATTGGGAGGGCGCACTATTTTCCCTCCAAATCCTTTTCCCTCCCTTTTTTTGAATTATCCATTTGATTCAGGGAGAGGGTATAAGTAGGGCAGCATTGTATTCCTTTATTCAGTTTATGATGATTACTCCTCTTTAGCCTCCTTTAGCATTCTCTTCCTGCTTTCTAGCTTAAGTCCTGCTTTCTAGCATAGCTAGTGAATCTTACCTTGTAACTACTCCCTACTAACCCTCTTTTCTGTCTCCCTGCTCCGTTATCTTCCTCTCTACCTCCCTGCACCGAAGGCAAAAGTGCGAATGGAGCAACATTCCAATTGGAACATCCTAATGTTTTGGGGAATGTTCCTTACATTCATAAGGAATGCTTTGAAACTATGATCTAGCCTTTGTCTCTAGTTATTATGTTGGGTGATGTGTGCCTGACTGTATATCCATCAAGATACATGATAGTTGGGTTGAATTAATATTTTATATATTTATTTCAGAGCTAATAGCTATCATATGTTCTGTAGTGATTCATAGGTTGGATTTAAGGCTTAGAGCACTGTAATATGTTGTGGGACTGCTTCTATATTTGTCAAGACATGTGTTAGCTGGGGTGATTTGATTTGAATAGTCATTTCTCACTGAGCTGAACTTTTGGTTCTCGATGACATGTCTGCCATGTTGTAGCATTTTGAACACTTTGTGTCTGGACTGTGGAATCTACTTCAAGTTCTTGCTCTTGAGGTGTTTAGACCATAACAAACCCATCGTTGACGCAGGACAATTCTTGGTTTCTGGGCAGGTCACAGAAACTCAAAAATCAGAGTTGAATTGGCCAGAGCTTGGGAAAATGACACAGTGCTTGCAATCAGTAACAATAGGATAAGTAGAGCTATTGGAGAGCTGATTTACCAAAAGACTTTCTACAGGAGCAAATTCTGCATCTGTCCAGGAGGGTCCCAGGTCAACAGTGCACGGATCACAGACTCCATCCACTATGGCTGCGTTCCAGGTTTTAAATCTGTTTCTACTAAAATCGTTTTGTTGTTTGTTAATATTCAACTTCTTATGGGGCTATATGGTAGTTTGCTCTGCTTTGATTTTCAAGCTGGTTAAAGAGTAGTTAACGTTTAATAGCTGCATGGTTCATGGTCACGTGCTTTTTTTGGCTTACGATAAATTTATCTCTGGTCAGGTTTTATGATGATGTTTAGTTCCATTGTTGCCAGCTTAGGATATTCTTCAGCTTTCCCCATGGTTATTGAAAGAGAAAAACTTTACCTCAATACCAACTGTAGTAATGGTAATAAAAATAATCCACTAACAGGAAAGTGAAGAATTTGAAATTCAAGGGAAGCTGAACTTTCTGAAAATTTTTGGCATGGTTCTTGAGGTTCTTTATCCTACTTCACTTTAGAACGAGGTTTCAGGCAATTGCTGAACGTCTTTTGGCTTTAATGTCTTAGAGTAGTTTCTCACTTTAATGTCTTTGTACATGTGACTGAATTTATGTATGGCCTCTAGTGATTAAAGTAGGAATGTCAGGAGAATAGTCCAAACTGCCCATGATGAACTTCATCGTCCTGGTTTACTACTTTGAGACTGCACCCCTGAAGTTCAGTTCAGATCTGCATCTTTTTTTGATTGTCAGCAATGTTTTAGACTCAACAATCATGTATTCCTCGAGTATACTGCTGTATCAGCTCTAAATTTGGTTTTGTGCATGAGATTTTTCTGGGATGGGCTATCTTTCTAGATTCTGATTGTGAACATGTGGTCTGTATTGCAGTGATCCTGTCGGATCACTATGATTTGCCTTTCAATGATGTGCTGGATTGGCAAAAGTATGCAGTGATCCTAAGAGAGCGTGATGTATATAATCTGAAAGCTATCCTTCAGTCAATACCTTACAAGCGTTACGTTGAGCTGCATGAAGGTTTGCTGCAGGTAATAACTTATACCACAAAACTGGGCGTCATGATTTGGGTTATGATGCTCTTTTTGAAGGTAGTGTAGGTACCAGAAAGTTCAAGCTAGTTTTGTATATTTTTGGTCCTTTTTGCATTGTACTATTAAGACACTTATTTAGGAAGCCTGAGCTGTTTGCTGCTCATCTCAGTTAATGTTTAAAAAACTAGTAAATGTGCATCCAAAAGATGCTAAATAGGGTCAGGACTTATCAAGGTCCTAGGAAGTTCAGCAAAGTTTGTAGAGTTTTGTTGGTCCTTTCTGCATTTTTTTAAGGCACTTGGTTAGGAAGCCTGAACTATTTTGCTGTTCATCTTGATCAATGTGTTTAAAGGAAGTAAATGTGCTTGCAATAGATGCCAAAGAGGGTCACAACTTATCATGCGAAGTTAACTACTCGCTATATATGAGTTTTTTCATGTTTTGGCAAGCCTAGCTTTAGTATCAGCTCAAAGAAATAAAAAATGTATGCAAACAATGTTCACTCGAACTGCGATTTGATGAAAGAATTGTCTTTTTGAAATGGTGGAATTTGGACGGACTGCTCAAAGCGGATTTGTTTTTTTCAAAAAGGTTATAAAACAAAAGAAGGCATACCGGTTTTGCATAGGGTTCAACTAGGGGGGAGAGAGAGAGAGAGAGAGAGAGAGAGAGAGAGAGAGAGAGAGAGAGAGAGATCTTTTAATGCCAGAAGGCACATAAGACCAAGTTAGTACATCTCAAGTATGATAGATACCAAAAAGGAGCATATAAATGTCTCAAGAACAACTTCTAAATAAAAGAATTAATTTAGCAAGACTAAGCAAATCCCTACTCTACTCTCTAGGTAGGTTTGAGAGAAATGATACAATGAAATGTAATATAACTAGGAACATCTCCTACAACCTTTTTCAAACCCTAAATGTGCCCTAAAAGACAAAAATCAGCAAGTATCAAATCTGACAAATCAACACCGAAATGTGTCAAAACCACACATTAGATGGATGTAGGAACTCGCCCTCCTACAAGCCTTGTGTGCTGAAAATTTCAGCCTGAAATTGCATTACAAACTCAAAAACCAGCAAGCAAAGAATCAGGTTAGCCTCCAACAAATCTTTTTTCGGAACCCTTCTTTCTTGCCAAAAAGTGTGAACAATACACACACGGATAGGGCTGTTGCAACACCCTACAAATGGTAATATGCTGTCCACTTTTCAGCCTCGAAATGTGATCGGATCATCACAAAAAAATTAGCGCCTTCTTCCACACCTGGAAACAAGCAAAAAGAAGTGGATCTTCACTTTGTAAAATCAGCAAGGGTGCTGATTTTTCAGCCAAATCAGAAGAATAGAAATTGCTTGTAGATGGGCGCCCTCTTGCAAAGGAGCAAATCTGAAAAATAGGGCAGCAGCGGACCAACGGAAGTAGGATAAACCTACACGGATGTGGGCAACCTAAAAGAAGCCCCGAAGAAGCTAATTAATGGCGCCTTCCTGCAACCTGAAAAATCAGCAAACAACAACTTGATTTTTGGGCGCCCAAAATCCTGTTATCTTCTTTGATGTGTGGCGCCCTCCTACAAAATGGAAAAGAGTCAAAAAAACGGATCTTCACTCCAAAAAATCAGCAAAGGTGCTGAATTTTTGGTAGGGCGCCCTAAATCAAGCATAGAAGATCCATGGCTCTGATACCATGTAGGAAATCAAAGTGCCAAGATCCTTCTAACATTCAATCTCCATATACAAGAAGAAGAGGGAGAGGGTTAGGCGTCCTCAAGGAGAGAGAAAGTAGTAGCAATGCTTGAAAGGGAATGAATTACAAATGAACACTGGGTACATATAAATAGGCCTTCTCCTAGACTCTTCCAAACCCTAAGTTCTAGAACCATCCAAGACCCACTACTAATTATAGGGCACCCCCAAAAGTCAAGATAGGGTCCCTTAACATAATTAGACTTTACTTGGACCCACGAATTATTATTGGACCAAAATTGGGTCCAACTCAACTAAAACTGACTTAACATGGTCTAAATAACAAACCTAACCCATGGTTACACAAGTCTCGACCTTTTGGGTCAAAGTAACCTATGGGAAACTAACATTATCATTTATTACTTCTAACAGACCTGTACTTCATTAGTCTTATATGCCTTTTGGCATGGAAAAGACATTAATAAAGCTTTCTTTCTTTCTTTCTTTCTCTCTCTCTCTCTCTCTCTCTCTCTCTCTCTCTCTCTCTCTCTCTCTCTCTCTCTCTCTCTCTCTCTCTCTCTCTCTCTCTCTCCAATAGGACCCCTCTGTAACCGGATCTTGTCAAAAAAAAAAAAATCAAGGAAAATCTAATTCGGAGATTCGATTTGGCCAAATCGGATTCAAATCGGAATTGCTATTCAATTAGCATCGAATCGTGATTCAGTGAAACTACACAAACTAGCTCGGGCTCAGCCTTTATGTATATACCCTTCGGATCTCATTTTGTGTGATGAAAAGTTGGAGAGAGTTGGTGATTTTGAGATTTCTAGCATCAAGCTTGTGTAGATTCTTCTTTTGCATGCATTTCTCCAAGTCCAATGCATTCATTATCAAGTGGATCTCATTTTGTGTAATGAAAAATTGGAGAGAGTTGCTGATTTTGAGATTTCTAGCTTCAAGCTTGTGTAGATTGTTCTTTTGCATGCCTTTCTTCAAGTACAATGCACTGATTATCACTTTGTGGTTTGTCCTCAATCCTCAATCCGTGTAGGAAGTTGTGGTTCACACGTGTAAAGTCTAAAGAGTTTAAGATGGTGGATCTTGGTGTTCTTCATTTCATACTAGGAATAAAAGTATCAAGAGGCAAAGATTTATAGTGTGACTGGAGAAGGATCTTGTGTCATCTTGTATCAAGCATCTCTAACACACATGCTTCCTTACATAAAGAATGAGGGAAGTAGCTGAAAATTGATACTCTAAGCCCTTGTTGTGCCTATTTTGACAATGTTCCCGACGGAGTGACTAGAACACTCTTGCGGCATGCAACTCTTGAGTTGGCTCTTGCCACAGTATGAATTTCCTATTCTGGTCTGTCTACACGAAAATTATACAAGATTCTCATATGTTTATATGGGCATTCTTTGCACGCGTGTATCTGCAAGCACCTCAAAACATATAAATTATCTCTCTTTGCTTGCTCTCGGTCTTATGGTAACAACAAACTGGGACAATGACACCTTTAGACAACAGGCTGTCCAAATAACCTTTTTTCCTTGAGAGCTCCAACTCTCGTTCTTTTCTAGCCACTATGAATTTTCCCTTGGCTTTTCTTTGCCTGCCCTTGTTGCCCTTCCTGTAACAAATGTATATACGTCTTTCTACTTGTATGCTTGCCCAGAAAACGCCTAGGTTTGTCTTCAGTGGAAGCTACAACTTTGACTTCCTGACCATTTGTCTAAACAGGGTCATCTTCTCTTTTGAAAATTAAATGGACCTAGCATGCCGGTGTGCCAAGCGATTCAGCCAATTCTTTTTTTTTTAGCACGCCGGCGTGTCATATTTGGAGGCTAAATTTTTTCTTTAACTTCAAAATTTTCTTATTTTGGCATTTCATTATGGGATTTTTAACTATGTGCCAAACCACAATTCTTATTAATAGACATTAAAAGGTAGCACACCATGTGCTATCTTTTTATTGACTCATGGCAAGAAAGAAACTCGCAAAATGCCAAGCCCCATGTGATAAAACTGACTTCAATTGGCTTTTTCATTACCAAATTAACCCAACTTTGGCTTGTTTTTGCTACTAATGTTAATGCAATTTCAGATCTTGCTTTTTGCAACCCATCAAAGCCCAAATTGTTGTTGACCATCTCAATTTTTGCACTTGTCTGTTTTGCACAGATTCCAAAGCACTTTTACCCAAAATTTGCTATCCAAATATACGAGTTTTACATATGGTCGTCCCCTTCTCATCTAGACAAGAAACTGGACTCCTTCATTTGCAACAAACTATCGCTACTATATATATTTGGCTTGAAATGATGACTTTAACTCCAACATTGAGATTCCCAGCCTTAATTTACCTTGTAGTCTGTTCAAAAGTTTGAAAAATGCTTCAAACCTAACGATTTTAATTTTGATTTTGATTCTAAACCGATCTAGTCACGTTGCTACTCAGCGAGTTAGCTATTCCTAGTAGCAATTCGAGCTTCTCCTGGAACTCTATTGATCTGAGGCTCCTATACCAAATACCACACACCAATTTTGTGAGATACCAGATATACTTAGACTTTATCAATCTCAAAGTTTGTGCATCATGGTAATACATACGACTTTGTTTTTGGTCCACCCAACCAACTACACATAAGGTAGGCATCCTCTCTAGAATTTTGCCATTTTTCTGAGGACTCTCCTAAGCCCAAGTCCTCCTAACGCTAACATGTGGCTTGACCACCATGGCCCTCATGTGGTCTACACAACATGGGACACCTGACTGTTGATGGGTCAACTCCTTCAAAAGAGACTTAATGTTAAAATAAGTGCATGCAGCTTAGTTATAAGCAAACCATGGAGGCCAATGACTCAATCAACTACTAATAAGTCTTTTGACAGACGTGCACATTTTTACAACTAAGTCGGGAATATAATGGTATTCAACACATGCACATATTACTTTTAGAATACAATTTTTTTTTGAGCTTTTGACTGAGTTCGAAAAACATAGAACCACTTCCATAGAATTTTTTTAAGAGAGAGAGAGAGAGAGAGAGAGAGAGAGAGAGAGAGAGAGAGAGAGAGAGAGAGAGAGAGAGAGAGAGAGAGAGAGAGCTTTATTACTGTCTTTCAAATGCGTGGGAGCATAGAAACGTCTCCAAAAATATAAAAGTATACGACTAGACTAAAGACTAAAAATAGATAGACATAAATAAATAGATGTAGTGATGCTAGGGGATCATCAAATCTTGCTGAAGAAAGAGGTAATATGGCCAATCCCATGAGGTATGACGTTGATGTCGTTGATGTGGTCATGAATACGAATACCAACCTCATCATCATATTCAAAATCATCATGAGATCTTCTCCCAGAGAAGAAAGAGGTAATCTGGAGCTATGAGATACAATGTTTCTCTAGTATGTTTTGTACGTTGTTTTGAAATGTGTTTAAAACGGGAGGTAAGGGTTCGAAAAAACTTTTTTAGGGTTTTCTTTTTGAAAATGTGTTTTTATGAGTTTTTGGGATGCTCTACATACATCATGAGAGAGTGTAATGTCTTGGAGAGAATTTGAAGAGGCAAAAGAATCTCCCCCTGATCTCATAATGTAAACGACATCTGAAAATGAAGTGATCCTCGACCTCGTCAAGGGTACAAGGCTGGCAAAGCCTCTCCGCAAGTGGGATACCTTGAAAACGTTCCATCTCAACTGCAAGCTAGTATGAAGAAACACGAAGCTGGCCCAATTAGAATCTAAGACCATGCGGAAGACCAATGTTTGGATAGTGAGGTAGAATCAGCAAACCAATCGTATCCAACTCTGAGAAGTGAGTCCATTAAATGTCAGGTTTGATCTCCAACTCACCATGCCAGGTACGTTGAATATAGGCACGATAGATGAAACGTCCGATATAGTGATGGGAAACAGCTAGGAGATGTGTAAAGGAAATGCCAAATGTGTTAAGTAAGCGAGAGACCTGAGAATACCATGAGAGATCATATCGTTGAGAATGGAGATGTTGCGAGGATGCAAGTGCCATTCAAGAGTATCTCGAATTTGTGACTCAGAATTCCATGACTCTTTGAATGCAAATAATAAGTTGAAAATGGGCATTAAGCTGAAGTGGTGTACTTAGCCAGGATGATATGGTGTGGAACTGAGGGCTTAGCTCGAATCATGTTTGATAACATGGTAATCTAGAGAGAGAGAGAGAGAGAGAGAGAGAGAGAGGGAGAGAGAGAGAGAGGTTATATGTTATTGTAGGTATGTACTAGCAGCATGTTTGCAATTTTATCATTTCATATATAACTAATATTTTGCCTTTGAATGAATGCAATATACATGTATGGCAGGTCCAAAAGCACTTCGAGTGGCACTCCCCACCCATTAAGTATGATGCTTTCTTTATGACAATGTATGAACTGTGGATACGACATTTCACCATAAGATACTGATACTATACTATACTCAATCTACTTTATCAATCAATTGTCCGATTGGTACATTCATTCAAAAAAAAAAAGTGTGCAGTTATGTGTTCACTGCTTCGGCTAGGACCAAGGTTTAATTTGTTACAGAGGATGTTGGCCTTGATAGATATACTATCATATCAGTTTTGGAGAGAAGGATTTGTGCCAATCCTTACAAGTTTACAAAATGTTTCTCTTAAAGGAATAAGTGTGTGCACAAAAATCTCAAAAAGGGTAGTGGTTTTGGAAATTATTTTAAAATGGCATTCATATTCTTATGTGGCTAGATTCACTCCATCCTACATTGTTGTTTGCTGGCTTCTATAAGTTTTCAATCTTTACTTTGCCTTTAAGCATTAATTAGATATTCTTAAATTTTTTTTTTTTTTGCAACAAATATTAGAAATTCTGATGTAAAAGAAAGCTATGGTGAGAATAGCCTTGGAAAAATGTGGCAACAATTCGAGTTACAAACTAGGTCAAATTTAAGTTAGTTCAAATCTAAGTTACAATCGCCTATGTTTTGAGTCTTTGCTTTTCTTGTAGCACACGCTTTGGCAAATAAACTATTTGTTGTTTAATCTCTTTCTTTATGTAGTGCTTATAGTTTTTTAAGTTTATTATTTGAGTTCATGGTTCAAGCTTAGTGATGATTTTACAGAGAAAGCTCATGATATTGTCCTCTCTGATGGTCCATCTCTCATGTAGTATGAATCGCCCTTTTGTGAAGTTTTATTAATTTTCTTTGGGTCCTAGGATCAAGGGCTTCTTGGTTGTCATGAATAACATTTGGGGTGAGAGGGCATCTAGTGATGTTGCTTCCAAAGATTCACGAGCACTTGGTTGCATGTTGTGTCGGTTTTCTTTTGAGTTCGAAGAAACATACCTATTTAGGTACACCATTAGTGCCTTTTTGGACTAAAGAAGGGCCTCTATTTTCGACATCATGATTAAGGTTAATCACCTTCAATATCCAATAGAAAGGTTTTGGTAGTGGTCCACATGACATGGCAAATCTAAAGGTCAAGATCAAATCACCTCACACAAACACTAATTTCACTTTAAGCCAACATCTATTTTAAATGCAAGTCATACCATTTTTGAAATTTTAACGAGTCTTACATGTAAATGTGTTATAACTTGCTAATAATTAATCATCTAGTTTGCAAGCAAAATTTAAGAATCGAGTAAAAAAATTTCTAGTTTGAAAGCAAGGTTGGCATACAATAGCTTAATTCGTAAAATATGCAATGTCTTGTTGAATTAGTTTTGAATCAATCTTCGTATGTTCTTAATGAGTTTTTTTAGAGTATTCAACATTTGTGCAAGCCATAATTGACACAAAAGCTTAGAACAAGGATCACATGAATCGATTGGAATACAAATGGGTTGGATGCCAATCTGGCAATGTATGGAAGGAGAAAAAATGTAGGAAAAATTGTTTTAAACTACTATATTGGTAGTTTCGAGAGGGAAGTTTTCCCTTCGGTGAAAGAGGACTTTTTGTGTCTCACATAGTAATTCTTGAACAACTATGCAATAATCTTCTAGAGAATAGGGATATGATTGTCGAGACTCCTCAAGGAGGAAGAAGTCATGTGAAGGTGAGTGAATTGAAATGCCAAAAAAGTTGGAGCTATCTCAAGAAACCAAAACATTATTGTATACTTTTTAGGATGTGCTCTATTTGAGATTGACTTTAGTGAATTTTATAATCTACAATGGTTTGAATACATAATTTTAGACAAAGTTCAAGCTTTAGCAAGAACTTTCTTTGTTTTCGTTTTCATCACAAAAAAAGTTGATCAAGCTATGCTATTGCGCCTATAACTTAAGTACACATTGTCCCTATCTTTTAGTATATCGAGAAAAAAGTTAGTAGATAATTTTGAGCATACATAGATCTTGATATGGCTTGTTGCATTCTTATTTGCGATGATTTTGGAACAACCTTAGTTGGGAGTCACTTTTTATAGTTGTCCATCATTATCATCACAAGATTTCTAATTCTTTTTCTTTTTGATTGTGCTCAATGGTAGCTAGATTGGTTGTCATTCTAGATTGATTCATTAGTTTAACCGCTCAAGTTGACGGATCAACTTTCATTGTCTTTTGTTGATTTGACAAATTATATAGTCTTGTTCCCAAGTGTAGCTTGCAGAAGTGTTAGATAATATTGACATTCACTAGTCAGTCATCAAATTCGCTCAAACATAGATTTGAATACTTGAAGGATATATCAAACTTTTGATATGAATCAGCTTATACAACAATGAGAAGGAGATGAGCACATTCAAAATGTTGAAAACCAATGTCACAGGACCCTAAATGGATCTACAAAAGATCCTCAAGACTGATTGGATACTTGGTTAATCAATCTATTGCAAAACTAGCACTCAAATCTTGATCTAGATTGGCAATTTTGATCCAATCAAGCAAGAACAATCTAATTTTGATCAAAACACTATAGAATGACCTCACACATGTGAAGTACAGTATGTAGTATGAGAATTAACTTTACCAAGTTTGGATTGCATTCAGATCAAAAAATCTCAACACGTGGTGTAAAAACTCAAAATTGTCAAGTGCTCCAAAATCATGATCTCTCCCATAGTGATTGATTGATTTTCAAGTACAAAGATGATCCTATCCTTGGATGGCTGAGCAGGTACAACACGTGTTTAGGTACCAAAAAGTCATTAGGTTGACCTGTTTCTTTGGTCCCAGGTTCGAGCCTCCCCTTGGAAACCAAGAAGCATTAGGTTGACCTACTCAAGTCAATTTGACCTAACTATTAGGTATACCATCTATGGTACTTAGATCAACATCAACTTCCTTGAATTTTGGACTCTAGCTCCTAAATTTTAGGAAACTTGACCAAACTTCTTATTTAACTCCTAGAATCAAGACCTAATTACCCTAGGCCTATTTCTCACACGTGGGAACATGTTCTCACACCTGTGGATTACAAAATGTACAATAAACTATGTGTTTATCAAGCTAGTATTTGCCAATTTTCACACTCCTCAAATTTAGCTTGATAATACACACTCCAAGAGTTGATCTTAATTAAATAAATGAATACCCTTAGAAGAATTCCATCTACAAACAAGGAACCTATAAGGCTCCTATAAAGAATGATATCCATGAAGGACCTTTCACCACCTCTTAAAGGATCCCTTACAAGATGTTCCATAGATGTGTCTTTATACATGCATAGATCCATGTGAGATCTTTAAAGGACTAAAGTAGCTTGCTGAGTTGACATGTGAAACAATAATTTGAAGTCTTCAATGGCCAGAGATAAGTGAGAGATAAGTGAGGATGGCCGAGATCTAGCATATTGCACTTTCTTGATGCTTGCTTCAATGTAGCACACTTCAAAACTAGGCATCATGCCATTCAGTTTGCCTTGCTTTATCCATATAAGTGAGCCTTGATGGCTCCATAGTGTAACTTGAAGACTTTCTTGGAGTCTTGGGATCTTGAGCTTGCTCCTCCTCTTGACTTGACTCCAAGCCATCAATGATTTGGATTGGTTGCAAATCCACAAATGCTTCTTCAAACTTATATTTCTTCCCTTCATAGAAGACTACATCTCTATTAATAATAACTCTCTTAGTAGAGGAAATGTAAATCCAATAAATTTTTCTTGAAGAGCAATATCCTAC
This sequence comes from Diphasiastrum complanatum, assembly GCA_029204225.1. Lineage (NCBI taxonomy): Eukaryota > Viridiplantae > Streptophyta > Lycopodiopsida > Lycopodiales > Lycopodiaceae > Diphasiastrum > Diphasiastrum complanatum. Next base: position 31,304,331 of record CM055096.1, on the reverse strand, counting down.
CATCATTGATGCAGGATTTCCTTTTGGTCCTTAAATTGAAATGAACATGCACAAAGCATGTGGACTCAAAGATTTCCAAAGCTAACATACTAAACAATCACTTAGTTTAGCTTGTCTCAAAACTAGTTCTTTAACATCAGACTTGCTAAAGTTGGATTGAGTTTTGATCAACACTTAAACTCTTGTACTTGGCTCTGATGCCATTTTGAAAACCAATGCTTAGGACTTTAAATGAATCTACAAAAGATCCTCAAGAGTGATTGGATACTTGGTTAATCAATCTGTTACAAAACTAGCACTCAAATCTTGATCTAGATTGGCAATTTTGATCTAATCAAGCAAGAACAATCTAATTTTGATCAAAACACTATAGAACGACCTCACATGCTCATCTTTGAGTCATCAAATTTTTTTATATGAGGCTAAAAGCATGGTTTGGTGGTACAACACGGACTGTCAAGGATGTTGAAGTATGATCGTGGTGGACGGACAAGTTTAACAATCAGATCCGAATAATCCTACTACTACGCGAAGGCAAAGTGGTCGACCAATTCCCTCGGTGTGTGCACTACTATGACAGGAGGCGAACACAAAACAGAGTTTGATTGCAGAAGTAGAAGAGCAGTCAATCATACGATTTTAATTACCTAATTTAAGACCAAAATCATGGTTTGATCATAACATGTTGAAAATGAAAAATTGGCATAGCTCCCCAACAACGATGCCAAAATTGTAGCGGGTATTTCCTATCCACCTTCAAACCTAGATCCAAGTTCAATCAAGCATCAAGAGATGAAGATGATGATCTTGTTGTCACGTGGAGATTTGTTCCCATGAGAGCGATAGCATGGTTCAGATTCAAGCACATGCTTATGATTCCACAATTAATAATACAATCCATTAACACTAACAATTAACACTAATCAACCAAAGATCAAGCTTACTTCTCTCTCTCTCTCTCTCTCTCTCTCTCTCTCTCTCTCTCTCTCTCTCTCTCTCTCTCTCTCTCTCTCTCACACACACACACACACACACACACACACACACACACATACACACACACACACAAAAAGTATAAAAAGAATCATTCCAACAATTAGCAAATCCAACAAATAACAAAATCCAAATAATGCATGAGAGATGGAACAAGGACATCCAATTCCAATACGATAGAGGTTTAACCTCCTTTATTGAAATGAACAAACATGTAAAATGAATCACAAAGTACACCTATATATAGTGGATTTTAGGGCTTTGGCCTCAAATCCTATTGGCCAGTTTCTACCTCCCTTATTATTTGAAATTTGAAATTTGAGGGGAACCTTTTTTTATTCACTAACTTGACTATTAGGCCTTGTGACATTTAATTCCTGCAAAAAGTCCTAAAGTCCTTTTATTAACTTTTAACTAATCAAATAACTATGTGATCATCGGGTTGGACTTACACACGCAAGGTGCAAAATTTCTCTCACTTATTAACTAGGTTAGGATTGCTTCGATATTTGCAAATCCTCCAAGTCTACTAGGTTAGGATTGCTTCGATATTTGCAAATCCTCCAACAGACTTGTACTTTCTATGATTTATATTAATTGATGTTCCAGTATTCTAAATCGTAATGTGCTGTGTCGAATGCATTTTCTATTCTGTTCTGATCGATTCGCTGTATTCTAATAAATTTATTTATAGATTAAAATGTTTTGATGACTGTTAATGTGTGTCGATCATAAGCTCTAGCTCTGAACTGGCTATGGTTCCGCAAAGTGCTAACAAATTGTTTGTGTTCGTCTACGATCACCATAGTGCACACACCGAGGAATTGATGGAGTACTGCCATCTCGTCTTTTCATTCCGTACCATCACAATATGTCAATCCCCAAGAGCAGTTTACTTTCTGATTTCTTTATCAAAACTTCTATAGAGCTTATACTATCAGAACGACTGTTCTGATATAGAGTAGACACTTGTGAAAACTAGTTTCAGTCATATAATCTACATCTACATATGCTCATCTTGAAATTCCAAATGGATTCGCAACCACAGTCTACTCTAATGGTGGACAAACTCGATGGTCCAAACTACCACTTGTGGAAATTCAAAATGAGAGTAGTTCTGATGGCCAAGGAACTTTGGAAAATAGTTGTCGGAATCAAACCGATTCCCAGTGTCGATGAGCAGGCCATTTCCAAATGGAAGCTGAGGGATAACATTTCTTGTGTGCTATTATTAGTCTGAAGATCAAGGCATTCATGGATCCAGATTAAGGGGGGGTGTTGGATTTCTATCCTCTCCATCCCTCAACTCATTGCTAATCTAGATCCATCCATTTCTGTATGTAAATAATTGTACAGTTGCATAGTCTGCAAAAATACTCTACTGTAGTTGCACAGTTTGTAGAAATACTCTAAATACTTGAACAGTTGCACAATAGTATGCAAAAATACTCTATGTTTGAAAACAGACATCAAAAGTCATTGCAAGGTCCCGCAAGAGCCCTTCTTGCGGTCTGTAGCGGCCTTTGTAAGAGTAGTGCAAAGACCTGCAAGAGCATCACTTACGGTTGCGAATTTCAAAAGGGTGACTACAAGGTCCCGCAAGAACATCACTTGCGGTTAGTAGTGATGGTCTAAAGAGACCACAAGGTCTCGCAAGAGCATCACTTGCGGTCTGCAGCGGTAGTAAGTTCCGAAAGGGAAACCACAAAAGTACTGCGAGAACGTCACTTGCGGTCCATAGCAGACTTAATGCCTACGTAAAAGGAGAAAAGCGATACCAGTTATCACACTCCACTGCTCACACTCTTCTCTCCATGATCTCAGACACCGTCATTTGTACATATACAACAATTGGCGTAAATAGCATTCAATGCTTGTAAGATATTTTTTGGAGACACTTGTAAATATATACTACTAGTTGAATCAAGCAATAAAAGTGTTTTTTAATATTATAATCAGAGTTCTTCTGTAGCCAGCATTGTCACGCTCAACAAGTTGAAGTTATAACTTCAAGCCATTGTACTCACTGTTGATATTAATCTAGGTGCATTTTTTGTCTCACTACTATATTATTCATTTGCACAATTTTGTATGAATGATTCATCTTCAATATTTTTGTTGCTAATTGTTGCGTTTTCGTGCCTACGCTCAATCTTCCACTACCAATCATCCCCATGTTTTACAACATGGTATCAGAGCGGACATTTCAGTAATCTTCATTTCTACTGCGGATTATCGTTCTTGTTTCTCCCAAGACGTCTATCTAGCAAACACGTAACCAAGAGTATTCCGACAATCATTGTTTCTACCAACGATCTCGTTCAACCAGAATGGATCCATCATCTAGTTCATCTCTCATTGACAAACTCGATGGAGATAACTACCATCTCTGGAAATTCAAGATGAAGGTATACTACTAGCCAAAGTGTTGGAGAGAGGGGGAGTAGCGAGAGTTGAGAAAGGTGTCGTATGTTAGAAAACAAAAAATTTAGCTCAGAGGGGTAAGACGAACACGAACGAGAAACGAAACATGAATGAGAAACGAACTCGAACAAAAAATGTTCGTGCACAGCAGAACAAGCTATGCGACTCTCTCCAAAAGCATGACTACGCCTATCAGAACGAACAGAACATTAGTGATGGAAATCACGGCCGTTCTTGATTACATAGCCAAACATTAATAAATAAAGTGCCAGAAGAATAATTTGTCACGAATAGCTAGACAAATTATGTGTGCAAATGATTCGCAATGAGTTAGACAGTGCTCGACTGATAATTAGTCGCGAAACATTCGCATTGTTAGTCGTCTATTACCAGAAAGAGCAACTAGAAAGATCAGACATGATGAATAATAAGCATAGCAATATTAACACAAATCTAAATGCAGAACAAAGAACTATATCAGATTAAGTATATCAAGTATACATGTCAATAATGTGGTAGAGCACAAGACAGTAGTGGGCGAAACCGTGTGCCCTACGAAGCTTATTCAAACTGTAAAAGGAATGAAACCTTATTAAAGAATCAATGCACTAAGCATCTACTTTTTGTCTATCTCTGATAAGCTTCTCTTCTTCGTTCTCTCTCGCTTACTAACTTCTTCTCTTGTTGTATTTTGTTAATGAATACGCAAATGGTATTCAATATATATACATAATGCTACAGGTGTGCAGATGAAGAAAGTACAGGGTGGATGTGTTGTCTGTAGGAGATCGTGGGTGGTTGCAGTCGTCGTCCAGTTTGTTAGCGCAGCTGCATGAGCGTGAAGAGGGTGTGACGTCATCCTTTGCTTTTCGTCTTTTCATCGCTTGTGAGAATTTGCATGTGAATATGCAGACGCACGACAACGCGAGTAAATATGCAGCATGAATGGAGGCGAATTAAAAATGGGATTTAGGTGACTTACAGGAAATCAATCCAACACCCCCTCTGGATTTGTGAATGCCTTGATCTTCAGACTAAGAAATGCACAAAAATTGTTGTTTGCATTAACACTGAGTGCTTTTGTGAGTATGTCTACAACCATGTCATGCGTTCTTCAGTACATTAAGCTCACTTCCTTGTTGAGAACCTTGCCCCTGATGTAGTGATATCTGATTCCAATGTGCTTACTCCTAGAGTGAAATCTAGGGTTGGTCGATAAGACAATAGCACTCTAATTATCACAAAATAAAATTGTAGGGCTATACTGATTCAGATTAACATCTGACAGTAAATTTTTCAACCCAAACGTTTCCTTGATAGATTGAGAAGCAGCAATGTATTCTGCCTCTGTAGAAGAAAGTGCGATAGAAGTTTGCTTACGACTATTCCATTTGAGAGGACCGTCGTTGAGGAAGAATGTAAATCCAGATGTGGATTTACGATTGTCTGCATCTCCTCCCCAGCTTGCATCTAAATAACCACTGAGCTGATGAAGATTGTCGTTGCTAACATCTCCATATGAGAGCCTTCCAATGGGTAATGCGAGGATTAACCATGTATTGGCTGAGTGAGCTTACATCAAAAGAGATATCGGGTCTTGTATAGACCATTGCATACATGAGAGATCCTAGTATCGATCGATAAGGGTATTCTCTCATTTGCTCCACTCCCTGCTTGGTCTGGGGACATTGGTCCTTTGACAGATGCAGGCCTGGATCCATTGGTGAGTGAGCTAATTGACAATCCATCAAATTGTATCTGTTAAGAACATTGTGAAGATACCTTTGTTGAGTGATATAAATCAGTCGATTTGCTCTGTCTCTGTGGATTTGAATTCCCAGACAAAAGTGAGCTTCGCCTTGATTAGTCATGTCAAACTCTGAAAACAGCATCTGTTTCGAATCCTTGACCATATTGGTATTGTTGCTAAAGAGAACATATCATCCACATACAAGGTGATGATAATAGACGTTGCAATCAGCAATGCTTGGTTTGAATTCTTGTTTGATGAGGAATGTGTTGATCCTATGAAACCAAGCTCTGGCAGACTGTTTCAAGCCGTACAGTGCTCTGTGGAGTTTACAAACATGATTTTTCAAACCTTCCAGAATGTATTCTTCGGGCTGGATCATGTAGATATCTTCTTGTATCACTTCATTCAAATAGGCTGTTTGTACATTGAGTTGATGCACTTCGAGGTCAGCAGCTGTAGCATAAGAAAGGAGCATTCGGATTGACGAATGTTTGATGATTGGACTAAAAGTCTCATTGTAGTCGACATTCGAGATCTGGGTGAATCCTCTTGCTACCAGTCTTGCCTTCCTTCGGTTAATTGCTTTACTGGCATTGTATTTGATCTTAAATATCCATTTGCAATCAACGATATTACAACCAATAGGAGCTTCGATTAATGACCATGTTTGGTTCTTGATCATAGAGGAATACTCTCTGTCCATAGCTTCTCTCCAAAGATCAGAGTCTAGTTGGTTGAGTGCCTCTTCAACTGTCATCGGTTCCCGTATCAAGAGACAAACAGACTTAGGAGTATACCTTGTGGGCTGTGTGCGCACTCGGCTTGATCTTCTGGGAGGATTCGACTGAAGAACTGCTTTTGGGATTTGTTGCTGGGTAGCAGCAACATCTTCGTCTGATTCGCTATCTCGAAGTGGGTCGACAATAGACACGCCTGAGCCAGAAGCTCAGACTGTCATGTCATCGGTAGGAGATGAGGGTTTTTCTTGAGCAACATCCTTGCCTTTGAGGTCGACGAACTGATCCTCGATGAAAACTATATCCCGACTATACAAGATTTTTTGGGTATTATGATCATACAGCTCATAAGTATTATCAGATGAAGTATATCCGATCAGGATGGTCTTGAGACCTTGGAAGTCCAATTTCTTCCTCGTGTCTTTTGGGATCTGCACGTAGGCAATGCACCCAAACAATCTTAGGTTCTTTCAAAGAAGGCTTAGATCTTGTCCACACCTCATGGGGTGTCTTGTTTGAGAGGGCCTTGGTCGAACATCTGTTCTGGACGTAGGCTGCAGTGGAGACAGCTTCAGCCCAGAATCTCTTGGACAACAATGCATGTGATAGCATACATTTGGCATATTCGATCAGAGTACGGTTCTTCCTCTCGGCTAAGCCATTAGACTGAGGATTGTAAGGAGTGGTGAATTGTTGGTCAATGCCTTGGCTTTGGCAGTACTCCTTAAATTCGATAAAGATATATTCTCCACCGTTGTCTGACTTGAGGGCCTTGATCATTCTTTCAGTCTCCTTCTCTGCACGCTCCTTGAAGATTCTGAAGTAGTTGAAGGCTTCTAATTACTTCTTTATAAAATACACCATGGTCCTTTTGGAAAATTCATCAATAAAGGTTATAAAATACTTGGCATCCTTCAGTGAAGGATTTTTCATTGGGCCATAAGAATTTTACATCGGGCCACAAATATCTGAATGTACAACATCTAGCAATCCTCTAGCACTATGCTGATGGCTTGATTTAAAAGGTTTCCTAGTCTGTTTACCAACTAGACAGTCTTGACAGACAGGTGACTCGACTCTTTCGTGAGGATAGTCAAGATCAAGAACAATAGATTGTCTAGACATTTGTTGTACAACAACATGATTTAAATGACCAAGTCTATAATGCCAAAGTAAATATTTAATTGAATGAATGGAAGTATTGAGAGCCTGACTAGAGGCAGAAAAGCAATGACTCAATCTGTACAAGTATCCATGCCTCTTTCCGAGTGCTAGGACCTTGCATGTCCTATCAACTACTTTACACTGATCACATTCGAATTCTACTCTGTGTTACTGTGATTCTACTTACAGAGAGCAGATTCGTAGATAAATTTGGTACATAGAGGACTTTAGAGGGTAGCCTAGACTGATCATTGGCAAAGTTTAATCTTACAGTGCCTTCACCTTTAATAGCTTGTGTGCTATTGTCACCAAGGTGGACATATTTCTGGGTACGGTAAGGTGTATAGGACTCGAAACAACCAATGAGGCTAGTCATATGCTGAGTGGCTCCGGAATCCAGGAACCAAGAACTGTCGCCAGATGCTCCTTGATGACTGGTCATGAAGGCATCATGATCCGCTTCTTGAATAGGCTATGGAGCTTCTGTAGCTACATTTGCCACTTGATTCGACTGCCCCTTGCTGTTGTTCTTCGCTTGAAGTATTCGGCAGTCTTGTATTTCGTGGTTGTTTTGTTTGCAGTATCTGCAGAACAACTTCTTCTTTGTATGCGGATTCGACTGTTCTTTGTGCTGAGCTGGTTTCTGGTCTGGCTTTGATTGCTTCAGGTCTTTCTTCTTCTTCTGCTTTGTCGTGCTCTTGTTGGTGTACAAGGCGTGAGAATCAACTGAGGAACTTGAGGCTTCATTCCTCCGCGTGTCTTCCTGCAACAACATAGTAATGACTTTCGAAAGAGTCAATTTTGGATGAGTCGTGATGATCATCACCCAACTGTCGTAAGAGCTTGGCAAGCTTGTAAGCAGTTGCATCACTGTATCTTGATCGTCAATGACAGATCCAACAACGGCCATTTGTCTTAGCAGGTTCTTGAACTGATTAATGTGATTCTGTAGAGAATCACCATTCGTCATCTTGAGGGAGTAGAATTTCTTCTTGAGATTGTAGCTTGGAAGCTATATCTCGCACTTCATATAGTGTACTCAAGATGTTTCAGACTTCTTTCGATGTCTGAGCCTCACATACATGGCCGATCTAGGTATCCGTGATGTTGAGGATGATCAACGTGAAAGCCTTTCCATCCTTCAGCTTCTATCTGGTGATTGCTGCGTTGTCTGCCTCGGGTTTTCCTTATGCACATGTAACAACGTCATACAATTCTTCAGCCATTAGTACAATTTTCATCTTAAATTTCCACAGATGGTAATTGGCTCCATCAAGCTTGTCCATGATAGGACTGGCTTTCTTTTGGAAATTCATGTGGAGGAATCAGTATAAGTGATAGAAGAAATTATCAGTGACTTAAGTATGAAAATCTGATGCTGAAATACAGAACAAGAAAACAATTACTCTATTGGCCAGTAGAGTCTTGTACTATGGAAACTTATCAAGCTATGAAAATAGCTCTGATACCATGTTGGAGAGAGGGGGAGTAGCGAGAGTTGAGAAAGGTGTCGTATGTTAAAAAACAAAAAATTTAGCTCAGAGGGGTAAGACGAACACGAATGAGAAACAAAATACGAACGAGAAACGAACTCGAACAAGAAACGAACTCGAACAAAAATTGTTCGTGCGCAGCAGAATGAGCTATGCGACTCTCTCCGAAAGCATGACTACGCCTATCAAAATGAACAGAACGTTAGTGATGGAAATCACGGTCGTTCTTGATTACATAGCCAAACATTAATAAACGAAGCGCCAAAAAAATAATTTGTCGCGAATAGCTAGACAAATTATGTGTCACGATGATTCACAAAGAGCTAGACAATGCTCGACTGATAATTAGTCGTGAAACATTCGCAAAAGACAAGACTAAATGTTAGTCGTCTATTACCAGAAAAAGCAACTAGAAAGATCAGACATAATGAATAATAAGCATAGCAATGTTAACACAAATCTGAACGCAGAACAAAGAACTGTATAAGATTAAGTATATCAAATATACATGTCAATAATGCGGTAGAGCACAAGACAGTAGCGGACGAAACCGTGTGCCCTACGAAGCTTATTCAAACTGTAAAAGGAATGAAACCTTATTGCTGACAAATTAAAGAATCAATGCACAGAGCATCTACTTTTTGTCTATCTCTGATAAGCTTCTCTTCTTCATTCTCTCTCGCTTACTAGTTTCTTCTCTTGTTGTTTTTTGTTAATGAATACGCAAATGGTATTCAATATATATACATAATGCTATAGGTGTGCAGATGAAGAAAGTACAGGGTGGATGTGTTGTCTGTAGGAGATCGTGGGTGGCTGCAGTCGCCGTCTAGTTTGTTAGCGCAGTTGCATGAGCACGAAGAGGGTGTGACGTCAGCCTTTGCTTTTCTCTTTTCATCGCCTGTGAGAATTTGCATGTGAATATGCAGACTGCGCGACAACGCGAGTAAATATGCAGCATGAATGGAGGCAGATTAAAAATGGGATTTAGGTGACTTAGAGGAAATAGATCCAACACAAAGAACTGCAAGACATCGTTGATGGCACATAGCTCAAACCATACGGTGATGCAACTAGCATCACCAAGTGGAGACTGAGAGATGGCAAAGCATTTGCCATGATCACTCTCGACATCAAGGATACTCAGATCAGCCACATACATGCTGCTCAGACTGCTAAGAATGCATGGGACATCTTAGCAACTCTGTACGATATCAAGGATGTTACTTCTAAGTTACACTTGAGGAAGAAATTCTTCACCTTGAGGATGTTTGACGCAAAAAGTGTTTTGAGTCATCTCAGTTAAAATAGCAATGATCGACTTATTATTTCGACAGCACCACGTGTGCTCAATTCTAGAATTATCGGGTCGTCTTTCTTTTACGAGCCCTTTGAACGCTTTTAAGCAATTTTGTCTTTGTACTTACTTATTGGTTGAATGTACAGTTTGTGGAGAGCAATTCTATTGTCTTGTCTTATTGCACTTGATGTTGTGCTATGGTAATTGATCCGGTCGGGTGTTTAAACTATTTTCTTAACTTGGTATCAGAGCCCTTGGTGGCCACAATCACCGGACAAGAACAGAGAGCTGCAAATTCACAATGGTTTGTTGGCTAGGAAGCACAAAACCGAGTCTGTGGAGATTCGTGGAATAGCTCAAAACTGTAAGAAGATTCAGAGGCAGGGGATTGTTGGTTGAAACGAGAAGCTAAACAAAAGCATAAAACTCCGTAGAAAGGCTGCCTAGTGTGGATTCAATTTGAAGCCAATTGAAGATCCGTTTGAAGCATATAATTGCTGCAGTAGGGCGACCTGAGTGCAGTAGAAGGCTGCAAAAAGTTAGCTCAGAGAAAACCTAAGCATAGCCCAAGAAGTCTCTCTTCTTTCATGGCTGGGGTTTAAGTAGGTAACATTGAAGATCTATCTCCATCTACAAGGTTTTTCATAGAAGTGAAGAGCTAGAAGTGGGCGCCCTACTAATGTTGTGGTTGTGTGGAGAGGCCGTGGGCGGCCGTGGATCAGCCAGTGTGCAGGAGTGGAGCTATCAAAAATTTCCATAGCTTGAATATATAAGCTTGGAGCTGCCATCACAAAGAGAAGAGGAGGAGGGAGGCGCAGAAGTCACGCGTGACCAGCCAGCCAGGTTAGTCTGTAGCGGCTGAAGGTGTTTAGCACGTGGAGGAGTGGGCTTTAATGCCCAGCCCTTTTTTTGGACCATCGGATAAGTCTCAAATAAATCAACGGCCAAGATGAAGTTCTCAGGGAGAAACGTGGGCCACAGGATGGAGGATCACCCTTAGATGGGCTTTGTAAGGGTCCTGAAGAACTGAAAGGCAAAATAGGCCTTCTTTTCATTAAAAATTTTCAAACTAAAACAATTGTTGGGTCCCAAATTTTTGAAAGGTGAACTTTCTTCACATTGAAGAAACAGTTCAAAAGCCCAAATTGCCCTTATTTTCACCTCCTTTAGCCTATTTTGGCCAAACGAAAGGTATAGCCTCCAAACAAAGGGCACCCTGACTGTACCTGCAAGTACGATACACCAAAACAGAGTGATTGCCATGAAGAAAGTGTTTGGAACGCGTTAGAAGTGATTTCACCATTCCATTGGGCAGGTAGCTGGGAGTTGGTGACGAGAAGCATTTTGGAAAGCGACGCCAGTTTGGCTTTCAATCTGGCGAAAGAGCGGCGGGTGGCCTAGTAAGCCAAAAATTGCAGGTCATTATTTTTTATTTCTGACATCATGGTGGGCTTTGGCATACACTTTATAGCCTACAGGTGAAGTTTCAAGCAGTTTGAAAATGGAAAACATCAATGAGTCAATTTTGGGCGATACAAGCAAACTTGATGGGGCTTCTAACTATAACATCTGGAAATTCAAAATGAAGAGCATTTTGATGGAGAAAGAATTATGGGAGATCATGGCAGGTATTGAAGTCCGACAAATACCACTCCAGGTGACATGAGGGCCTTTGATAAAAAGACACAGAGAGCATTGTACTTGATCAATCTTTCAGTGAAAGACCATGTGATCACTCATATAAGTGATGCCACGATGGCTAGGGGAGCTTGGGAAGCTCTTAGAATGCAATTTCAAACTTGCAATCCAGATCGGGCCATGTTCTTGAAGTTGAGATTGAACACAGTAAGGATGGAAAAAAGCAAATCGGTGGGATCTTTCTTCACCAGGAAAAAGGAGCTGAGAGATCAACTTGTAGCAATTGGAGAACCAATTAGGGACGTTGAATTGGTACATACCACAATGAGCGGTGTCTCGAAAGGGCTACAGATGTTTGTGAGCGGCATTTCTTCGAGGGATAGATTGCCTACTTTTGAAGACTTTCATGTTGCAGGAAGAGCAGCGTCGCGAAGTGGTGAAGTCAAGGCAAACCCCACAGGAGGATCAAGCCTTGCTTGCTAAAGGCAAGCAGAAAGGATGGAAGAGGATTCCCAAGATAACCAAGGATGAGGATGACGAGGGAGAGTCGTCATCAAAGGCAAAAAAGAAGAAGAAAGGCGAATGTTACTATTGCCACAAATCGGGTCATTGGGCACGCGAGTGTTACAAAAAGAAAACAGACATAAAGGCGAGAAAAGTGAAACAACAAGGCAACATTGCCAAAGATGATGGAGAAGATGACAAGACAAGTGTCTTCTCATCGGCATTGGCATCCCAGGTTGATGATGGTGCCAGATGGTTCATAGATTCAGGCGCCACAAAACATATGACTGGGAAATGATTGGTTTGAGAAATTCTCACCAATCCATGATGGGGATAAGGTCACTCAAGCCAATGGGGAGGAATGTCAAATACAGGGTGTGGGCAATGTACCTGTGCAATTTTCTGATAGTAAAATCAAGAATATCCCTAATGTGCTTTATGTTTTTGAACTCAAAAAGAGTTTGCTTTCTATTGGAGTAATGGCAAATCAACATCTTAAGGTTGAATTTGTCAAGGATGGATGCCTTATGAGAAATATGAACCACAACCATAAAGTGGTGGCGAAAGGTTATAGAGATAGTAATTGTGGCCTTTATAAATTGGATGCTACAATACCAGGAGAATATGATTTGGCTATCTCAACAACATCTCAACCTGAGTTGTGGCACATAAGACTTGGTCACTTGAACTATGGGAGCTTAAGATTGATGGCAAAGCTGAAGATGGTAATAGGATTACCAGCATTGCAGGATGATCATCACACAATATGTGAAGGATGTGTCATGGGAAAGCATCACAGGGAGACATTCAAGAAATGTGGAGTTGCAAGAGCTAAGAAACCGCTGGAACTTATTCACAGCGACCTGTGCGGCCCAATGAAGACCATGTCGTTGGGGAAATCATATCATTTTATGACTTTCATAGATGATTACTCTAGGAGAACATGGATTTATTTCTTGAAGAAGAAATCTGACGCTTTTGCTCGCTTCAAAGAGTTCAAGACTTTAGTAGAGAACCAACTGGATGCACGCATCAAAGTGCTAAGATCCGATAGAGGGGGCGAATACAAATCTGATGATTTTGAGGACTTTTGCAAAGAACATGACATCAAAAGACAATTCACACAATCACATACGCCACATAGTAATGGTGTAGCTGAAAGGAAAAACAAGACTATTATGGAGAGTGCACGCTCTATGATGAAGCAAATGGGCTTGACCGATTCACTTTGGTCGGAAGCGTGCAGTGCGACAACATTTTTGCAAAATAGGAGCCCTACAGTTGTGATTCCAAATGTGACTCCCGAATAAGCATTTATAGGAATAAAGCCAAAAATCGCCAAGTTTCGTGTCATTGGATGTAGGGCCTATGTACATGTGCCAAAGGAAGAGCGAAAGAAACCTGATGCCAAAGCAATCAAGTGTATCTTCGTCGGTTATGACGAGAGGACAAAGGTGTACATGTGTTTTGATCATGTAATGAACAAGATTCACATAAGCAAAGATGTGATCTTTGATGAGTCTCATAGGTATGAAGATGAAGACCATGCAAGTGGTGAAAGCATCAAAAGACTTCCCACAATTCTGGAAGAAGAAGATGAAGAAAACGCTCCACAAGATGATGCACATGAAGATGAGAGTCGAAGGGCGAGTATGAGAGGACACCACCTAATCAAGAGCCTAGGGGAAGGTACTTGCCAATAGGAGCAATAAAGGAGAAATCGGTTGGAAGTAAGAGACATTACTTGGACACTCCTTGGGATACATACTCTCCACGTAGTGTATCACTTGAATCTAAGATACCAAAATGGTATGAGAAGATCATGAAGGACGCAAAGCTAAATCAATCAGGATCTAGCACACAAGGAGAAGTGAGAAGATCAACGCGGGAAATGAAGTCTCCCAATCGTTATCATGTGAACTATGTCCTAATGAGTGACATTTTGAAATGTCGGGAGCCATCAACCTTTGATGAGACAAAAGATCACAAAGAGTGGCAAAGGGCAATGGAGGATGAGATGGAATCCATCCACAGACATGATACATGGGAGTTGGTTGATCTACCACTTGGAAAGAAACCCATTGACAACAAATGGGTGTTTAGAACAAAGTTTCATGCGGATGGCACAATATCAAAGCATAAGGCACGCCTAGTAGTGAAGGATTATGAGCAAAGTAAAAGAATTGACTATGAAGAGACATTTGCTCTAGTGGCTAAGTGGACTACGCTACGCCTTATCATTGCCCTAGCATCTCATTTTGGGTGGAAGATCCATCAAATGGATGTGAAGTCCGCATTTTTGAATGGTGACTTAGAGGAAGAAGTTTACATGGTCCAACCGCAGGGCTTCATGGCAAAAGGACAAGAACAGAAGGCATGTAAGCTACACAAAGCACTTTATGGCCTTAAGCAAGCGCCACGCGCATGGTATGGACGCATTGACAATTATTTTCTTTCTCATGGGTTTGTAAGAACAAATTCAGATCCAAATCTTTATGTTCTTATAAACGAAGATAGCATTTCCTTGATTGTACTTTATGTTGATGATATCATTATCACGGGCAATGATGAGAACCTCACTCGTTCTATCAAAGCCAACTTATGCAAGCAGTTTGAGATGACAGATTTAGATCTTATACACTACTGCTTGGGTGTCGAAGTATGGCAAACTGGTAGTGAAATCAGGTTATGTCAAAACAAGTATGTGCGCGAGGTATTGGAGAGATTTCGCATGACATAGTGCAAACCTTCCATCACCCCTTGCGAAGCTGGTAAGAAATTATCTCGTATTGATGATAGTGCACATGTTGACGCTACTCTATTTCGTCAGCTAGTTGGGAGTTTGATATATCTTACGACTACACATCCTGATATCTGCTATGTTGTAAGTTTGATTAGCCAATTCATGTCATCACCCACTATGGACCATTGGAAAGCTGCAAAAAGGATTTTGAGGTATGTGAAGGCGACACCTAACCTTGGCCTAATTTACAAAAGACAAAGTGTTTTACCTGAGTTGCAGGGTTATGTTGACGCTGATTGGGCAGGAAGTGTAGATGATAGAAAGTCAACAATGAGGTTATGCCTTCAATTTTGGTAGCGGTTGTTTTTCATGGTCTAGCAAGAAGTAAGATACTATCTCTCTTTCTTCTACAGAAGCTGAATATAAAGTGTTAAGTTCTGCTACCCAGGAAGCTGTTTGGCTATGTAAGTTATTATGTGAGATTGGCATAAAGCAGGTAAATCCTACTGTTATTTTCTGTGACAGTCAAAGTGGAATACAATTGGTTAAGAATCATGTCTTTCATGCAAGGACAAAACATATTGAGGTAAAATATCACTTTGTGCGTGAGAAACTACAATATGAAGATATAAATATTGTACACTGTTCTACGTTGTTACAAGTTGCTGATATATTTATGAAAGCTTTAAGTAAAGAAAAGTTTGAGACTTTTAGAGCCAAACTTGGCTTAGATCTGGTTATGTAAAAAGCCTTTACTTGTAATACTATCATGAAGGTATGTTCCATGAATAGAGTAAACTCTAAAATAAAGAGAGACGCTGATCATTGAGGGAGAGAGTTAAAATAGCAATGATTGACTTATACAATGATTTCTTATTTCGACCCCATGTGCTCAGTTCTAGAATTATCTGGCCGTCTTTCTTTTACGAGCCCTTTGAGTGCTTTTAAGCAACTTTATCCTTGTAATTACTTATTAGTTGAATATACAGTTGGTGAAGAGCAATTTTGTTGTCTTGTCTTATTGCACTTGATATTGTGATGTGGTGATTGATCCGGTCGGGTGTTTAAACTATTTTCTTAACTATCTCAACACGTTCAAAAATCTTATGGAGCAAATGACTACAACTGGCTCAGTCATAGAGGATTTTGATGCACTCATGACTCTATTATCGAGTCTACCTGAAGCCTACAAAAATTGGGTATTGGCAATTTCTACCCAGAAGCACCTCACTCTATCAAGAGTAATATTGTCGCTTCTACAAGAGGAGATCAGAAGATCAGCATCCTCCTTAGGCTCAGGATCGGATCCTCAAGCTCTTTATTTCAAAAATCAGAAGTTTAGATCCAAGAGATCTACAAAGTCATGTTATATTGACAATAAGAGCAACATGCAGACTAGACCAAATTTCGGTTCAGGATCGAATTCAAGTTCTTCATCATTCCAACCAGTGTAGAAACTGTTATGCATATACTGTAAGAGGACTGGTCACAAAGAAAAGGACTGTTGAACTTTGAAGTACAACAATGAAAAGAAGAAGCAGTTCCAACAACAAGCACATAGTGCTACAACCAGTCACTCAATTCAGCAGCAAGAAGAAGATGAAGTAGCTTTCATGACCAAAGTCGGAGAACAATATGATATCAATTCATGATATCTAGATTCTAAAGCAACTCAACACATGACTCACCATCGCGACCAGTTCAAGGACTACAAATCATCAACCCATACAAGACTTGTGCAACTTGGAGACAACTCATCACATTCAATCGAATTCTTGAATGGTGAAGTCAAATTGTGTCCAACGTTCTCCACGTTCCAAATCTGACCAAGAATCTGCTCTTAGTTAGCAGAATCACCAACTCAGGCCGGCAGGTCGAATTCAATACAAAAGACTGCACAATGCTTGACAGATCTCGGAAGGTTCTAGCCTTTGGAAGAAGAAGCGGCTATCTTTACAAACTCAGCCACTGTTACTCTTCAAACAATCAAACTCTTCATACAACCACTTCTAAATCAATTGATATGTTGTGGCATCTCAGACTTGGCCACCTCAATTTCAATAGTATCCAGCAAATGTCTGCTCATAGACTAGTACAAGATCTGCCTTCTGTCAGCAAGCCAACTTCTCCATGCGAAATTTGTATTATCAACCAGCATGTCAGAAGTCCTTTCATTTCAGATTCAGTTCATACTTCCAAAGGCTTGCTTGACCTTATACACGGCAACATTTGTGGCCCGATGTCAATTGCTTCGACAGAGGGAGCTCTCTATTTCCTAACTTTCATTGATGACTTCTCTCAAAGGACTGCTACTTAGGGCCCAAGTCACTAGAACACAACTCAAACTATTTAATTAACATGCTCATTGGTGGCTGGGCTTATAGACGCATGACGCCAGTGCCTCACACTTATTATTCTAACTGTATACACTATACTGCAACAGGGCCCACTAAGTAAGGCTAGACAGTAGTTAGAGTGGTAGGACCCACTTATTTATTTATGTACATAATATACCCACAACAAAGAGGCATCTTCGAGTCAAACCAAGGAGGACATCACTTAAGCAAGCACCAAGGAGTTGGTATGCTAAGCTTAACACTTTTCTACTTTTCCAGAATTACGAGTGAACATGATCATTCACTTTATTATAGATTTTTGGAAATTAGATCAAGACATGATCTAACCTATTGCGTTGGTAGATTAAGTCAATTCATGCATGATCCTAGTGTGGAGCATTGGAATCCAGGCAAGAGAGTATTGAGGTACATCTCGGGCTCTAGAGATTTTGGCATTGTTTATAGGGGATCATCTCCTAACTTGTTTAGATTTTTATATTCAGACTTTGCAGTAGATCTAATGGATAGGAAATCCATAAGTGCATGTGCCATTTTTATAGGTGATGGAGCTTGTTACATCTAGGTTTTGGTAAAGATCTAGAAATTTTCATAAGTTGATAAGCTTGTGCAAGAACATCCAAATAGGGCAAGGGACTACTATAAATAGGCTACAAGTGTGGGAGGAACCCATATATCTCATTCTTCTCATTCATTCTTATGGAAGATATCTCTTTGGGTTTCTACATCCATTTTTGCATCTTGGTGTTGATATAGTGAAATTTTGGGTGTAGAATGCTATTTTTCTTATGTGTCTTGTTGTTGTATTGCTGTTGTACTGACAAAAACAGTAAATTATCATACAATAGTGTTTATGACAAGTTCTTATTGATTCTTCATCTTATATATGTAGTTGATGCACGATGTCTACATTTGTAATGAAACTAGATGTGCTCTCTAAATTAGCTAAAGATAAAGGGAAAAAATAGATCTTTGTGATCTGATTTTTTCTCATTTTGCTCTATACCTCATGCTTAAATTATCCTCTTGGGAGAGAGACTTAAAGATAACATCTAGCATTGTTCATGCTATTGGGAAATCGTTGTGGATGTGGAAAGTTCAGGATGATTGGACGGACTACGATTTCCTCAATGTCACACTGTGCATGATCATGCATGCACGCACAAAAAACTCGTTTGAGTTGCAAAGGCGAAGCAAACAATCAGACAAAGCAAGAAGAGAGTCAGACATAATGAAGAGAGCTAAGCATGCACATTGACATTAATCTGAATGCAATAGAATGGACGATGATTGATTCAAATAGAAGAATGAAAATACATATCAATGAGTGCTAGAGAACAATTGTGGACAAAATTACGTGCTTAAAAGCTAACTAAGTTCTGTAACAGCTATGAGCTTATTCTGACACTCAGTCTGAAAGAAAGAATCGATGTGCAAAGGCATCTACAATATGTCTAACTCTTAGAGATTACAAAATGATAATTTATATTCATCTCTACAATCATCCATTATTATCTACATTTGTGTAGATATATATACAAGAATGGCATGGAATCGTTTGCCATTTGAGGGGGATTGTGGCTTGTTGTCATTGTTGATGTAGGTACAGTAGCAGTCGTGAGAGAAGAGCATGAAGCAGTCAATCGTGAATACTGTGGCGCCACATTTTTTTGTAGGCATGAAAGCTGCTATAGGCCGCAAGTGGCGTTTTTGCGAGACCTTGTGGTATTTTTTGTGGGGACTCATAACCATCGCTATAGGCCGTAAGAAGGGCTATTGCGGGACCTTTTCATAGTCCTCATTTGATCGCAAGTGACATTCTTGCGGGACCTTGCGGCTTGCATCTTTTACGCCTAAGTGAACACTTAGTGTTTTTCTGCAAATGTAGCAGGTATTTCCTATCCACCTTCAACCCTAGATCTAAGCACATCAAGCATCAAAGGAGATGAAGAGTATTAACATGTTGTCACGTGGAGATTCGTTCCCATGAGAGCGATAACATAGATCATAAAGTGCTTGCTTCAAGCCATATAGGCTCTTCCTTAAGTGACAAACTTTGTCCTCCTCACCATCCTTGATGAAGCCCTCGTGTTGCAACATGTATATTTCCTCTTCCAATTAGCCATTCAAAAGAACATTGGTCACATCCATTTGATAGAGATTCCACTTGAACAAAGTAGCAATACAAATGATCAATCTAATAGTTACAAGCTTTGCTATAGGAGCAAATGTTTCTTCATAATCTATGCCTTTAGTTTGAAGAAACCCCTTAGCAACCAATCTAGCTTTGTACTTACTTATAGATCCATCTTGATTGTACTTTAATCTATAGATCCACTTACATGCAAGTGGCTTCTTCCCGTATGGAAGGTGTACAAGATTCCAAGTTTGATTATCTATCAAAGCATCAAACTCTATTTGCATTGCATCTCTCCAAACTTGTGATCTACTTGCATCTTCATAACATAATTGCGTCTTTCCTTTGCTTCCCTTTCTCAAAGTATGTGAGCCTTGAAGTCTCGACCGTGCTCCTTGTGGATCTTCTCGGCCCCTTTGGTACTTGATCTTGATCTTCCAAAAGATCATTTTCAAGAAGCTCCTCCTCGGGTTTTGCAAGATCTTCATCACCTAAAATATTAGATGGACTTGGAAACAAGTTGTAAGTTTGAGATTCATAAAATAAGACATCCTTGCTAACTTTTACTTTGCTTGAAAGGATCAAATATCCTATATCCTTTGCTATTTTCACTATAGCCTACAAATATTCCTTTGAAGGAAGTTGCATCTTCTTTCCTTCTAGTTTCCAAAGGAATGTGGACATAACATATACATCCAAACACTTTAAAATCTTTTACATTGGGCTTATTGCCAAACAAAGCTTGAAATGGTGAGATTCCACTTATAGCACTACTAGGAAGCCTATTACATAAATAATTTGCACAAGTTATGGCCTCCCCTCAAAAAAAGATGGGTAGACATGCATCAAGTCTTAAAGACTTTGCAGATTCACAAAGACTCCTATTTTTCCTCTCGGCCGTCCCATTTTGTTGGGGGGTGTAGGAACAAGTGAGCTCTCTCTTAATGCCATTGATCTCACAAAAGTCTCTCATCTTGTTGGAGATATACTCTCCTCCATTATCACATCTTAGAACTTTAATGCAAGAACTAAGTTGCTTTTCCACTAGAGACTTGAACTTTACAAAAGCTTCATATACAAGGCTTTTCTTAGACAATAACTCAATCCAAGTGAATCTAGTACAATCATCTTTGAAAGTCACATACATTAAGGCTCCTCCATTGAGAAAAAGCATGCACATTTGAATGGATAAGATCCAAAGGTGAGGTAGATCTTGTCAAAGATCTCTTGTAGGAAGTCTTGTGTGACTTTGCAAGGCCACATGCCTCACACACTTCTTGAAGGATTTTGGTAGGCCAAGAGATAGCTCATTTGATGGCATGGATTCCATTGCTTAAAGATTAGGATGGCCTAATCTTTTGTGCCAAAGCTCCACTCGTGTCAACTCCTCCCTAACCATATTTACACTTTCAATGGCCACATTAGCATCCAACTTAAAAAGCCTTCCTTCCTTAATGCCACTAGCTATGCACTTATTATTTTTCAAGATGGAACACACTCCATTCTTGAAATGTACATCTAGTCCATTGTCCATTGTCCATTAGTTGACCAACACTAAGCAAGTATTTTGTAATGGATGGAACATACAAAACATTATCAAGATCTATCCTCTTAGATGATCCTAAGCATAATGGAATAGATGATATGCCATCTATCTTAAATTCTTGATCACTAGCAGTGTTGACTTCTTAGAATCATTACAAGAAAGTAGAGTAGAAAAATAATGCTTGTTGAATGACATGTGGGAGCTAGTCCCACTCTCAATCCACCATGTCTCTTGGCTTGATCTCGGTGTAGATGCTATCATCAAGGATGTGTTGAAGCCATCCTCTTCCTCCTCCCCTTGTGCAAGGTCGCCTCGATCTTCACTCCCTTGTGCATTCTTCTTCTTATAACATTTGGAAGCAAAGTGTCATTTCTTCCCACAAAAGAAACACTTAAGCTTGGCTTTGTTCTTTTGCTTTCCTTTGGAGGCAGATCCTCCATGCAACTTATCAATTGATGGAATTTGGTCTTGAATAGCAAAAGATTGAACTAGATTAGAGAACTCATCACCTAATCCATTCAAAATTACTTGCACTAGTTCATTGTCTTGGATCTTCTATTATATAAATCCCGATTCTTTGTTCAAAGATTTTACTCTTAGGACATACTCTTGTCCATTTTCTCCACTTCCCCTCATGCTTTGCAAGATCAGGGTTTTTAGCAAAAGCACTCTTGAAGTGTTATTGGATTCATAAATATTCTTTAGTAAATCCCAAGCCTCTTTTAATGAGATACAAGAAGCCACCTCCTTCAAGAGGTCATTGCTTACATTCAACTTTAAGCAATGTAAGGCTAATCTAGCCCTCTTCTTGTATTTTAGTTGTTTTTGGGTGGCTTGAGGCTCTTCCTCAACTCATAAAACAATATCAAAGAGGTCATGGATCACAAGTAGTGATTCCATCCTCACTTTCCAAATGGAATAGTTTGTGGAAGTTAGTTTCTCACTAGATTCTAACAAATATCCACCCATGGATGACATTGTGAATGAAAGCCTATGAGATGCACAAAGATCTCTTGATAAAGAGCGACCTAAGATAGATCTCTAGCTTTCCAAGAAGCTTCTAATCTTGGCCCAATTAACCTAGTTCAACTTAAATGATGGTACAATAGATCTACTTCAGATATCTTAGCAAATCACTCCTCCAAAAAAGTGATTCTAATACAATTTTTGTTTGATATTTCACACACTTAAGATCTGAACAAATTAGCCTTATAGATCTGACCTAATGCTTCAAAATGAATTGCTTCAATGAATCAAAACACTATTTGATCATTAGCATTCAATAGATTGAACCTAGATCTAGACAATGATCCAAAAACCTTGAATTTTGGACTAGTATGCACATTTTTGGGTCAAAAACACTATAAGGAATTTAATTTGAAGGTTGCTGTATGGTTTCACACGTGTGAACAGTACATCAGCAGTCCACAAATCGATCTTGACCAAAAATATTGATGGTACCTATCTCCTTGAACTCGCCCTCTCAAGTAAAGCTCAAAAATAACTCATTGTCATTGATTTCACAAGATTCATTAATCATTAGATCACTCTTAGACTTGGCTTTGATACCATGTCAATTTTCAGAGAAAATGACAACTTTGATTGTACAAAACAATCATTAAGAGTTATTGATTGCTTAACACAATGATCTATCAAGTTCTAAGTGTTAGATCTGGATCTAGAAGCATTTCAGATTAAAAAAAAAAATTGAAACAACTTGAATTCTGTTCAACATGGACTAGAAACTATGAAAATTAGTTTATGTCATCGAACTCTCAATTCAAAACAAATTGATTTCAAAACATTTTGCATACAATAAAATCCACATATAATAAGTTACAAAAAAAATGACTTTTTTACTTAAATTGCGTAATTGAACCCAAAAATCTCTTTTTAACTACTTTTACAAAAACTGTAATTGTGCATGAGATTTCATCTCAAAAACTACTGTAACACACTATGCCATGTTGTAGACTGCAAAGTGATTTATAAATGATCTTTTTTATAGAGGACATGCAACCTACTACTCGTCTATTCGACATGCAATTAGAACATCTAAAATTTTTGCCAAACTTCCAATGATCACAACTTTTGTTGCAGAGCACCAAATTGGATGCCGTAAAGCACAATACAAATAGAGAGTAGGTTAGGAAGATTCTTTTCATGTTACCCTAGGCCATACTCTCCACACATGCAAGCAATAAAGGTTGGAAAAATGAGGAGGAGGGTGATCTTTTTCAAGGAAGTTTTGTCAAAAATCATACCTCTTCAATCTCTCTTTAAGGATAAGTTCGCAAAATCTTGTGTAAAAGGAGGGGAACCCAATTCAAGAGTCATCAACCGATAACACTATTTTGGCCCTCTCTATTTATCGGGCTCCTGTATCTAATTTGCTGGATTGTTGCCAAGTAGGTGGAGATGTTTTTATTTCAATCTAATATTGTTTTTGTTTAGTTAAAAATCCGGCCCCAAGGAGTTTCTAGGTTTCAGAAGTCTTGCCCCAAGGCAATGATTTGAAAACTCATCATAAAGTCTGACTACATAAAATTGTGTCGACTCATTTCATTTATGGGCTAGTTCATGATCATAGCCCATGAGCATTATGAACATAATGTCTATGTAAATGGGTAAAGTGATATGAAAGATTGAGAGGAATATTGTTGTGCACATTGAAAATGAAAAGAATTTAATAAAAAAAAAGCATTGTTCAACTCAACTTCTCGAACAAGGCACATGACACCTTAGAGAAAATCATCCTGGTAGGGTGAACAAAATGCTTGATGGAAGTAACTACTAGAGCCTGAGGCAAGGCTCTTGGGTTCTTGCGAGCACACTTAATGCTCACCTTTCACATAGAGGTGAAGGGCATATATGGAGTTTAGGCCTTGCATCTGAAGGTGGCATTTAGGCCCATTTGATCCAGTTTCTACTTTTCCGAGGGTGGGGTACCAACATTGAATCTGTTTTCCCCGTGCTCTTATGGCAGGGTTTAGGCAGGGTTTAGCAGCATGCAGGCTTTAGCTTAGTTTGATTCTGAGCATGGCTTTGCTTTTCTGGAAACGTGCATCCGCCATGTATTCCGTTCAATCCGCAAATGCTTCAGTGGGATGCCAGAAGACAGGCTTCTATTCCTCCTGTTCAAGCATAATGCAAGGGCAGCTTCGTCTTGGCTTCAAGGAAATCTCAATTATTTGTTGCTGCACCTTTAAGTTGTCTTGCTCATATCCTACAACTAGGTTATTCTCAACATCACCATTTTCTTTGGACAAATCTCTCATCAATTCTGTGTCAGCTCCAGAGAAATCGCCTCCATCCAGCACATTGTTTTCTTCTCCACCAGTTAAAACATCCTCTGAAGAATCGGAAGAGGGTGAATCCGATGCATATGAGTCAGGGCAAAGTTCGAAATGGTGGAAACCTATGTGTTTATACCATACCCAGGGTCTCTGCACTTACGTAAGACCTCTGTTTATACGCTTTGATGTACTTCAGAAATGGTAAAACGGTCAACAATGCAGGGATTGATTATAAAAGTGAACTGACAGTTTACATGTCTGACCATTTTCTTGAACTTCAAACTCCTTTAGCTTAATTTATAACCTAGGCTCACATAATCATGTATTGTTTAAGTACTGCTATTCTTGTTTCCTTTTCGTGGCTAAAGTTGCAGTTTATATCAATTCCAACTACGGGCAAGTCAATTTGAGAGTTGCCCTAAATTTTAAACCCTCCTTTCACATTGCATAGGCAAGTTGCGTGCTAAGTATCAGGAAAATAAGCCTTATGATTGGCCCATTGATTTTCCTTGCTTGAACTGCCAGGCAACGAGGAAGGGCCCAAAAAATGCACATGAGTTGCCCCTATGTGGCAAAGAAAAGTGCCATCAGTGGCAACTTTAAGTGTAGTTTGAAAGGGGAGGGCCCATTTTTTGTTAGCATGGACCAACACAAGTGAGCCTTGTAGATGGGGAGACTTTCCGCTGTTCTGAGTCTGAAATAAGCCCTATGGCAACTCTAATAATGCAAACCAAAACATACTTTTATGGCTTTCCTTGACCTTATGCTAATACTTGACACCTTGTGTCAGGCTCTCCCTGATCTTCCTACCGACACCTGTCCAAACATGCACTGATCGCCACAAATTTCCAGCCTTTCTGATTCCCTGCAAGGACATAGCATCAAACACAAATATAGTGGAGCTGGCTGCGTCGTCTCCTCCCAGCCTTTGCTGCATAGATTATGATGAGGAATGCCTCTCTCTAGGCTCATACACAATCCTCAAGCACCCCTTAACCCTGACCCTTCCTAAATCTCTACACATGGCCAACTCCATGCACAGTCGACACTTGCCACTTGGCAGCACCCTGACACATAGGCAAGTGAGTAGGTTGACATGTGTCACTCATCCATTGGACCAAGTGTCCCAGTGAGCATGTGACACGTGTCATGTTTGACCGGTCAACCCTAACATGTGTCACTCATTCACTGGACCAAGTGTCCCAGTGAGCATATGATGTGTCACGTTGACTAGTCAACTCCTACTTTTTAGGTCAGTCCAACCACTCCTAATTAATGACCCAGTACCCTCCTATACCCAAGCAACATGCGACTCTGAGGCTCAGAAACTTAATTAATAGCTTTATTTACATTCCTGTTACAAAGGTCACCATAGGCCGGTGACTTAGCCATTTCTGTATTTACAAGAAATACATCTATAAGTAAAAATAGTAAACAACCGGGACAGGGAGTAAAAGCTGTAACATCCCTTCTCCCCTCAGGTAACATTGTCCCCGATGGCAAAGCTAGGGTACTGTGCACGCAGACTGTGCGCGGTCTCCCAGGTAGCATCAGAAAGAGGCCAAACAAACCATCAGACAACAAGTTATCACCGTTATGTAAAACCCGTTTCAATCTAGAAACATGAAATACAGGATGCACTTTATAGGTTTTAGGAAAATCTAACTTATAAGAAACATCACTGATTCTTTTAACAATTTTCTAGGGTCCACAATAACGCGGGGACAACTTGTAACATTTGCCCGTCTTAAGGGTCTTAGAGTCCTTGGGTACTTGGAGAAACACCATGTCTCCTACGACAAACTCTCTAGGCGTGCGATGCTGATCAGCGTAAGACTTAGCTCGGTCCATCGCTTGCCTAATATTAACCTTCACGAACTCAAGCATTTCATTCATTTGAGTTAGGAAATTAGCCGCACTAGGCACTCTCTGAGGAATTCCTACCGTAACAGGGCTAGCTGGCCTAAAACCATAATTAAGCTCGAAGGACTTATCTTAGTACTCACATTCTTCTTGTCATTGTAAGCAAACTCCAACAGTGGCAAGTACTTCTCCCATTGAGTTTGCTTATCCCCAACAAATGCCCTAAGCATATCTTCTAAGGTCTGGTTGACTCTCTCAGTTTGGCCATCCGTTTCAGGATGCTTCTTACTGCTCATTCTCAATTGGACTTCAAGTTTGGCCATAACTACAGTCCAAAAGTTTCCAGTGAATCGAGTATCCCATACAAATAATGCCTCCATGCCTTCAAAGCGTGGATAATGGCATACAACTCTTTCTCATGAGTTGGATAGTTCTTCTGTGCAAGGTTGAGCTTCTTGCTCTCAATACAATCATCATGCAACCCACTTGCTTGTTAGGGCTCCATTCTTGCCTACTTAGAATAGGGTTTGACTGCTAGATCCTCACCTTTCAATTCTACTTGGCTCTTTAGTTTGCTAAAATTCTTAGATAGCAAATGTTGGTAGTACGTAGTCTATCATTGTGCAAATAATTAGCAGATTATTAATCACTTGACCCAATTCTAGCTACGATGAATTGGCTTGCCACGTAGACATGCAAATTTAAAACTCAACTTCACATAATGAAAGATGTTTGACTTTGATATATCAACATGTAGAGATTTGTGCATGTTTTCAATTTTTGATTTTCTTGTGGAAGTTTGTAAGTTAAGTAGTGCTTTGAAATTTGGTTGGCTATTCACAAGGTGTGGAGAGTGTGGCTTTAGACACAAGCTTTGATGGATACATGTCTACGTAACCATTGATACAAATGTGTCCTTAGGGGTACACATCACCATTGAAGCTGAAAGTAATTTGCTTCTTGGGAATCTATGCATGCAAACATCAAAGCCATGATTAGCCCGTTGTTTCGACCAAGTTTTCACCTTGGTCAATGAATGGGACGTTGAACTGAATAATTTTAAAATCAGTGATTTATCTTTGATGCAGAGATTAGTTCGATTTATAGATAGCATTCATGTTGTCATAAGGATATCAAATTACATTGGAATTTGGGAGTTAGTAACTTTTTTGGCTAGCTTGTTGATACGAGCTCGAGAATTGTGTTTGGATGTCTAAAGACTTGTGATCAAACTTGAACTAAGAGCAATCTTGTAGCTTTTGTATTGTCTTTCTTCTATATTGGTTTTACTCAAGAAATGTGGGCTGCAAACCTGAGTTTATGTTCATGATTTGATGCCTTGTTTTATTGTATTTTGTCTTTGGTTATTTTTTGTTTGTAAATATTTTCTACAACGAGCTTTTTGCTCTTTGTAGAAGACACTTTTGCTTGATGAATTGATTGTGCTAACAGATGGACAATCCTGAGCACCTTGAAAAGTTTAGTCACACATATCCTGCCTTAAGCGTTTCTCCAAGAACTTTGAAGAAAGCTCGTCAACAACCATTCAAGTACTTTCTGGTTCTAGATTTGGAGGGAATGGTAGAAATCTTGGAGTTTCCAATTGTGATGTTAAACTCTGAGACATTGGAAGTGGTCGATCGATTTCACAGGTACTATTAGTTGCTTAATGTTATCCTTGGGATCTTGGAAGAAGCTTATTTTTATGCGCTCTTGATGTTCATTTGTACTGCAATCTTAATTGGTGCACTTAGGAAAAGGATTTTTAGTTGATTTATTGCTAGGTATGGAAAGATTTCATCATTAGAAAGGCGAATGGTTGACATTGTATTCTATCAAAGGCTTTACCAATAACTAGCCAACTAGAGGGAGCTACCTCAAGGTTGACAAAGACGTTTGTGGCATCACAAAGTAGTCAATTTTTTTATTAGAATAATAAATGTAAATGATGTAGAAGCCATAGGTTACTATGACCCAAAAGGTCAAGATCTGTGTAACCATGGTCATTTATATTTTAGGCCCAAGTTAGTATGAAACTAACTTGTAGGGACTCGTGGGTCCACTAGGGGCCTATACATGTGAATTAAGTATCTAACTTGTTATTTGGGGTACTTAATCATTTTATGTAACTTATGGTAGCTAGATAGCCATTAGTCAAGTTATTGGACAGCCAACAGTCATGAAGGTAGATAGCCATCTTGGACTAACTAAAAAATCAGCAAGATCAAAGCTGAATTAGTGAGCACTATAGATTGCAATACACCACATGCAATAGCTCATTCACAAGAAGATATAGGTGGCTGTATTCTGCTGAAATAACAGAATATTAACTAATATGCAGGCTTCCAATGAAGCCAAAACACAACCAGAACTTTTGTGATAAAATGGTGTGCACTGAATGTGCTAATGGAGCAGATGGTAGGACCTTCTTCCAAGCTCAAAAACAGAAAAATTTCAGCCACTAAAATTGTGTCAAAAACACATTTGTCTTCAAGGTAGATGGGTGCCCTCCTCCAAGAAGAAAATCTGAAATTTGAAGCATGTAATCTGATTTCAATCACATGAAAACTAGTTGAGCATGGGCGCCCTACTGCTGGCTCCCAAATGAGTGGAGGTTCCAAGCTTTTCCCTGCAATTTTCTGCACAAAAAACAAGAAGGAGCCAAACAGTTCTCTCTCCACAAAAATCAGAAAAATTCTGATTTTTATGAACCAAAAGAGGAGAAATGTGGCTGCCTATTGGGTGTCCTCCAGCAAGCAATCAATTCTGAAAAATGGCTCTGATACCATGTAGGAATCCAGAATCAAGACTATTCATTAACACAAAGTATTCTCAAAGAGAAGAGAGAGATGGTTAGATGACCCTCTTGTAGAAACTTGTGGACAGCCAATATGAACAGTAGATTGCTTAGCAAAAGTGTGTCTCATACAAATGAATGGCTACATATAAGAGATTTTGGCCTGGAATCTGTTTTTCCCATCTACTATTAGCTGAATTTTCAGAAATGGCTAAAGAATCTGAATCTATAGGTTCTTTGTTCAATGAAGATAGGTTGGATGGAACTAATTTCTCCTTGTGGTGCTACATGATCAAAAACCTCCTTATTGCTAAAGGTTTGTTTGAAGTTGTAAGTGGTGATGAAGAGAGGCCACCTAGTTTGGCACCTACTACACCGTCAAGAGCTACTTCTTCAACATATGTGGAGGTGTCTTCCGAAGAACAAAAGAAGTGGGATCGACGTGATGCACAAGCACATTCGGTCATGGCGCTATCCGTGAAGAGATCAATCCTACCTCACATTCGATCATGCAAGACTTCCAAGAGTGCTTGGGAAGTACTTGCCAAGATGTTCCAAGTGAAGAATACGGTGAAAGTGCTTTTTCTACGTAATCAACTCTCAACATTGAAGATGCAAGAGGGTGATACGCTTTCAAATCACTTAATGAAGATCAAGGATCTTCGTGAAGAGCTTCTTATTAGCATTGACGAAATTGTTGAGAACTCTCAATTTGTTACAATTACTCTTAATTCACTTCCTCATTCCTATCTTCCATTTGTGTCTACTTAAAGCATATCTCTTAGGGGACAACAAATCTCCTTTGAAGAGCTTGTTGGCTTACTTCTCCAAGAAGAGCAAACAAGGATTAATTTTGGTGAACAAGAAGATCAAGCCTTCTTCACCAAAGGCAAAGGCAAGGGCAAGTGGAAAGGTAAGCCTTCTTCTTCCGAGGATCAAAGTTCCAAGGAAGGCCAAGATCAAGGATCCAAAAAGAAGGGTAAGTGTCATTATTGTAAAAAGTTTGGGCACCACATAAAGGAATGTAGGAAGAAGCTTACTAAGGATAAAGAGAAAGGTATTGATACAAATACAACCATGATTGCATTAGAACATCAAAAGGAGGATGATTCTTTCAATGGTGATTTTGCTTTTGTCACTAACAATCTCATTTCTAATCAAAATGAGATTTCTACCACTTCTCGACTTGCTGGTTTTTCAGCAGAAAACAACACTACTTCAGCTTTGCTGGTTGCTGTTTTTTCTTTCATTGATTGGGTGATTGATAGCGGAGCTACACGCCATATGACTCACCATAGAGACGTCTCCACAAAGCTTATGAAAATAAAAGATGGAAGCAAGGTTCAAGATGTTGACAACACCTCCTATCCAATTGAAGGCATTGGATCTATACGACTCATTCTTCCCAATGGAGAAAAAAAAATTCATTCGAAATGTACTTTATGTTCCTAAGATTAAGAAAAATCTCATTTCGGTCTCTACAATCATGAATCAAGGATTGATTGTAGAATTTAAAGAAGACATGTCTTATAAAAGACCCAAAGAGATCACTTTTAATTGTTGCTTCGGGAACATTGCGAGGAGGTTTGTTTTTGTTGGATATTTATGAACCTAAAGCTTTGACATCCTTTGGTCTTGTTGCTACTAATTCACATGCATTGGAATTGGCTAAACTATGGCATGCGAGGTACGGGCACCTCAATTTTGGAAGTTTGAATATG
The DNA here is from genome assembly GCA_029204225.1 of Diphasiastrum complanatum. NCBI lineage: Eukaryota > Viridiplantae > Streptophyta > Lycopodiopsida > Lycopodiales > Lycopodiaceae > Diphasiastrum > Diphasiastrum complanatum. The sequence continues at coordinate 31,273,868 of CM055096.1, read as the reverse complement.
TTGAAGAAATTCAACATGGTGGAAAGCATTCCAAATATGGAGCATCCCAAAGGACATGTATGCGAAGGATGCATACTTGGTAAGTTTCAATGGAAGCCTTTTCCTATTGATGGGACTATCAAAGTTGGTGATAAGTTTGCCTTAATTCATAGTGATGTATGTGGTCCAATGAGGACCGAATCCATTGGTAAATGCAAGTACTTCTTTACTTTTATTGATGATTTTTCAAGGTTTACATGGATCTTTCCTATGAAGGCAAAATCTGAAGTTTTTCAACGCTTCAAAGATTTTCTAGCTATGATAGAAAATCAATTTGGGCATACTTTGAAGATACTACGTACCGACCGAGGAGGAGAATACACTAAAAGTACGTTCAGCACGTTTCTTCAAAGCAAAGGCATTCTACATCAAATGACTACACCTTACACACCGCAGGGACATCCCCCAAGATGACTATGTTGAAGTGTTTCCAGATTTGGTATCACCATCTAATCTTGAAGAGGAGGGACTGCCACTTCCTCTAATGGACAGCCTACTGGTTCTTCAAGCAAATAGCCCATAATTCATCGAGAGGAGCAGATTTATGAAGAGGAACGGCCTGTTGAAAACTTTGAACAGGATAGTCCAATTTCACGGCACTTTGGACAGCAAAGTGTTGATAGTTCAGATCACTTTGGACAACAAAGCGTTGATCAAAGTAAGGTTGTTGGACAGCCTAAACCAGTCCCTAAATGGCTGTTGCAGACTTTGCAGGACTTTGCAGGACAGCAAAGTGAGCCGTTTCTATAAAGGGAAGACTCGTGCCTCATCTAAATCAGTAGAATTTGCTGATTTTTTTGATTTTGCTCTTACATCTATTGAGGATAGTGCAATAGAACCTGTTTTTTATGAGTAGGCTAGAGGAGTAAAATGTTGGCGCAATGAAAGAGGAGTATGACTCACTCATAAAGAACCAAACATGGGTTCTTGTTGATCTTCCACATGGAAAGAGTACAAGGCAAGACCTGTTGCCGAAGGTTATGCGCAAAAGGAGGGCATTGATTATGAGGAAACTTTTGCACCTACCGCACGAATAACTACCGTAAGGATAGTCACTGCTTTGGCTGCCCATCATGGTTGGCGTATGCACCAACTTGACATAAAGACAGCCTTCCTCAATGGTGATCTTAATGAGGAAGTTTACCTTCAACAACCTGCTGGTCATTACGGGTAGTAATGAACAATATATTGCAGCCTTAAAATCTGATCTTGCTTCAGTTTATGATACATCAGATTTAGGCCAATTGCATTTCTACCTTGGTCTTGAGTTTTTGCAAGGAAAGGCTGGAATCTACACCAATTGAGACGGGCCTGAAGTTAAGTAATCAAAGTGGTGGTGAACCATTTGATACTACACTATATTGTCAAGCGGTTGGAAGTCTCATTTACTTATGCAACTCAAGACCAGACATATCTTATAGTGTTTCCCTCATGAGTCAATTCATGCATGCTCCGTTGACATCACATTGGAAAGCATTGAAGAAGATCCTTCGATATCTTCAAGGAAGTAAATCACTTGGTCTGTTTTATCCTTCTAGTGATGATGCATGTTTGGCTGGTTTTTGTGACTCAGATTGGGCTGGAGATCAAGACACTAGACGCTCTACTAGTGGTCATTGCTTTTTCATTGGAAATTCTGCAGTTTCTTGGTTAAGCAAGAAGTAGCCCACCGTTACTACATCCTCAAGTGAAGCAGAATATGGTAGTGGGACAAAGTTCTTTCACGTATAAATTAGTTCAATGTTGCTAGTGTTGAAGGTCCACGTTTCAAATAAAAAAAGAGGATTGAGATATTGAGATGACCAAGAAAACACAAGTTACGAATGGAGCCACAACTGATCTAGAGCTAAGCTATGAAAGCATCACATAAGCAAGACTTAAGCTATGAAAGCAGCACATAAGCAAGACTTAGCCCTAGAAAGCAGGAAAGAGAGAGATTAAGGAGACTAAAGAGAGAGATCAATATCATTACCTGAATAACAAATGACACAGTTTCCCTACTTATAGCCAAGAGGAAGCCCTAAAAGGAAGCTTCCGGTGGCTAAGGCCAAGGGCCAACCATATAGTCTAAGTGTCACTAATGAATAAAAAGGGCCCAAGGCCTGCTTATGCATAAAGTAAAGTAAATGTAAATTGACGCGACGAATGTAATGAGCCAAGTCCATAACTCTCCCCGACACAAAAAAAAAGACCCAACTGCCGAAAAGAAACTGGATCCAACAACAGCAAGCCCTGGTGCATCAACAACTAGAGCAGCATCTGATCCGCAAGTGATGGTGTATGATAAAAGACATCAATAGGCTCCCATGTGGCCTCCTCAACAGGACGACCATCCAACTGAACCAAAAACTGAATCTGCCGGCAACATCGACTATGGTGAAGGCGAACCTGGTGAATGGCAGCTGGTAAGAAAGGGAACAACTCAGGATCAACATCATGGCGACGAAGGGAACATTTCGGCCGCGTCATCTAAAACCAAGCAATATGGAACAACCAGGAATGCCAAGGAACCAGAAGAAGATCAAGCAGCAACCAGGAATGCCAAGGTATCCGTAATGCCCAAGATAGTAGAGGATCAGCCCAAAAGATAGGGACATCATACCAAGGTATCCAAAAAGCCCGAGAAGGTAGAACTGCGTCAGCAACGGGAAGCCAATAAGGAAACTAGAAAAGAGATGGACACTCATCGCGAATAGCCGCATCATACACGTAACCATCAACCATATGTGCAAACTCAGTGATATAGGTGCCCCAAGAAAAGATAGCAGCATCGGAAGACCAGCACCAAGGAGTAGGAACATAAGACCTCATATGGACATACCAATCCATCATAGGATACACCAAAAACGGATGGAGAATCGGATGACCCATCGGAACTGGCCGCAAGTGTAATCCTAAAGTACACACCAGGCACTGGAACGAGGAACAAGATCTGCAACATCAGTAGCAAGCATCGGATCAATATCCACGTGTAGCTGGGAATGAGTATCAAAGCACATATGAGCAATACTGAAGTATATGGCGGCAACATCCCCAAAAACTACCCAAGAGAGGAGAAGGAACTCTCTCAAGGTACTCTGATGGTCTTGGAAAACCAGAACAAAGTGGCAAGTTAGCATCGGAGACCAAGCGATATGGAACAACCTGAAATGACGGGGAATCTGAAGATCACCTAGAGAAACAGTAGCTGGAACGGAGGCAATAACCCAAGCCATCAGGATATGCCAAGCCTGACAATGAGCAACAATCCAAGGAATAGATAGAGAGCCACATGCATAATCATAGAGATATCCGCACCATAGACGATCAATAATATGGAAAAACCAGCACCAATCAACAGGTCCAAATGGAAACCAAGCTATACGTAATAACCAGGAATGCCATATATCCATAGCATCGGCATGGACTGCAGCAAACCTATATGTAGAAAGGCAAGGAGACTGAAGGATGCCCGTATACTCATCTAGAAAGATCCCAGCATATAAATACCCTAGATAAGTAATAGTGACCATCTAGCAAATATCCTCGGATGGAAAATGTGTAACGGTAAGTTCTGGAAAAAGAATGGGAATGAGAAACCTCAACATTGAGAGGCTGGGAAGCAGGAACAGGTGTAGCATGAATCCTGGTGGAAATGTAACTGCTAATAAATGAATGTGTACTGCCTGTATCCACTAAAGCATTATACTCTCGCCCCGCATCTAGAATAATATGATCCACAAATGGAACAACATACGTAGGCATAATAACAGAAGCATCAACTGATAAGTTCTGGCCTAAATATGCATCTAGAAGAACCGCATACTCATCTAGACGGGTATCAGCAATATCAGCTAGTGAGTATACAATAGGACCATCATGAAATGTATAACTGTATGCCATATGGAGATCTACTGGAGTAGCCAAAGCATCTGAAACCGTCGACCCATGAATAATATTGAGATAAGGAGCATAGGCGACAACACCTATAGCATGGCGCTCAGGAACACGAGTAGCATCAAAGTACTCAACAACAATATCAAAGCATGGAAGACTCACTATGGGGATACAATGACGAGCTCAGGTAGATCAGTAACTATCTCAAGTAAATCAGGCAACTCGCTCAAATTGTGTGATATAGGATCCTGAAGGCCAGCGAACTTTGCAGACGTGTAACGTCGGACAAAAGCAGGTCGAGGGGTCGGAGGACGAGGAGACGAAGGGACAATGCAAGGAGCTGGAACTGAAGGGGCAGGTATAGGGGTGGACATAGCGGGAAAAGATGAAGTAGAAGGACGGGGTTGGGAGAAGCGGGAAGGAAGGGTGTCAGAGTACTTGTGTTGTAAAGTACTGGCAAGAGACATCGCCTCAACAAGTGTGGGAGGACGGAAGGAAGAAACATCGTAACGTAAGGCACCACGAAACCCAGCAATGTGACAAGAAATAAGCTTAGTGGCCGGTGAGGGGGAGTCCCAAATGAAGGAAAGACAGGAGCTTTTCCAGGACCATGAGGCTGTAAAGAATCAATATGTGATTGCATAGTAGCAAAGCCGGTCATAACTGTATCAAAGCGAAGAACGAGGCCAAAAAGGGTATCATCCATGCGCCGAAACTGATCGGATAAGTTTTCCTGAACAGTTTCACTCGGGGTAGGTGAATGTGCCATAATGATAGTGGAAGGAATAGACGAAAACTTGAGGGAGCGGACTCTTGTCGTTACCCCAAATTAGCCTATTACAACCAATATTATCACAACTAAGAAAGGGCAGCAATCAGCAAATGGAAAAAGTGAAAATGAAGGCTGTAAAAATGCGCTGGACAGCCAGGAGGGAAATGTCAAATTGGAATATCAAACAGAGTCGGAATTCTGTGAAATGTGGTTGAGGATGAGCGCTGGAGAGCCTTTTGATAAACTGTGAAAGGTGGCTGGAAACGGATAAAATAATAGGTGAAAGTGACAAGTCGGAAGGGTTGGGGCAGCGATGAACAGGCTGCAGGATTTTGGCAATTTGGAATAGCAAACGATTATGGAATTGGGTGATTTTTGGATAAGAGGCTAAAGAGAGAGAGAGAGCTGAAGATCCAAGCTGAAAATGGGTGCTGGGCAGCAGCTAGTAAGATCCACAAACTTCCTGCAATATGATGGAAAAACCGCTGAAAATGGTGATGAAGTAGGGCGCTAGACAGCCTCCAAACAATCAGCAAAATGGACAGCAAATCGGTGGAGAAATCCGTCGAAGATGGCAAGGTAGTAGGGCGCTGAATAGTAGCTACCAAAATCTGTAAATAACTTATAAAAAAAAATTGGAGAAAACCGCTGAAAATGGTGATGAAGTAGGGCGCTGGACAGCCTCCAATCAAGCCACGAAATGGGCAGCAAATCGGTGGAGAAAATTGACGAAAGTGACAAGGTAGTAGGGCGCTGGCCAGCCTCTACCAAATCTGGAAAAACGATGGAAATCTAATGAAAAAATCGACGAAAGTGATGGGTTAGTAGGGCGCTGAACAACCTCTACTAAATCTGAAAAAACGATGGAAATCTGATGAAAAAATCGACAAAAGTGATGGGTTAGTAGGGCGCTGGACAGCCTCTACTAAATCTGAAAAAGTAGTGCACAGGAAAGTGCTCTGATACCAAGTTACGAATGGAGCCACAACTGATCTAGAGCTAAGCTATGAAAGCATCACATAAGCAAGACTTAAGCTATGAAAGCAGCACATAAGCAAGACTTAGCCCTAGAAAGCAGAAAAGAGAGAGATTAAGGAGACTAAAGAGATCAATATCATTAGCTGAATAACAAATGACACAGTTTCCCTACTTATAGCCAAGAGGAAGCCCTAAAAGGAAGCTTCCGGTGGCTAGGGCCTAACTGGGAAGGATAATAGTGCGCCCTCCAAGAAGGCCCGCACTCTCCAGTCATATGTCCAAATGGCTTAATAATGAATAATAAGGCCAAAGGCCAACCATATAGTCTAAGTGTCACTAATGAATAAAAAGGGCCCAAGGCCTGCTTATGCATAAAGTAAAGTAAATGTAAATGGACGCGGCGAATGTAATGAGCCAAGTCCATAACTACAGAACAATGCTATTGTCTAGACAATCAACTACACAACTTAGTAGTAGTGTTAAGTGTGTACATGAGCCAGAAAGATAACTTTTAAAGCAAATACTACCCACAACCTAAGGGCCTCTTTTTTCTAGAATCCACTTGAGAGACCGTTGATGTAACTATGGTCTATGCATAATGCCATGACACAACCGTAAGTATTAGGGTCAAGTTATCGACCTGACTCATATCAAATGGATCACCATAGGGCTGATGACCATAAGCTACAAAAGGTGCCAACTAAAATCCAAGACTCAACTAAGTTCACTATTTGATGCGGTTATGTGGCATTCTTGGTCCATACATATAACTTGGTACACACATGTTTGCAATATCATTCCTATTTGAATCATTGTTGATGGCATTTGTGTGATCGCAATTCCCTTACACCCATGCATGAGATACAAGAAATATAAAACAACATTGTTTATTATCGTTTTTCTCATACTCCACTTTTTAGGCCCGTCTTAAAAAAATTGTTCTTAGTCATTGGCCTTAGTAATTTGATAGTGCAGTAATATTTCTTTGTTGTCTTCATAATTGGAATTTGCATTTGCACTACTGATCACCAATAATGTAGAAAATCTCTTGTCTTGGTTTACAATTCTCAACATAGAAATCGGGGTGCCATGTGAGTAGTGGTTTGCTCTCCCAAGTAGCATTACGCGTTTCTGGATCCAGAATCGCTGGAAAAAAAAATAGTCATGATATTGCATTGCTTTGCAGGTTATAATAAACTGTGCCTTTCTTAGTTTTCCCTTAAAGAAACTCATATCTCTGTTAGTAAAAGCTACCAAACGAGGACCCATCAATTGTATTCATAGTTTCCAATTAAAGTTTCTAGCCTCCCATGGGGGTTGGGGCACCCACGACTTAAGGTCTCCTTTGTAGAAATGCGGTTGGATCCTGGATGTTGTGACAAAGGTTTAGATGGGATTGAAACGAGTAACATATTTTTAAGGGTCCAAATGCAGCTAAATAAGGCCCTAACTGCCAAAACAACTGAAGAAGCCAATAAACTCTTACTAGACATCCTTAGCTCTTTCCTATTTAACATAATCATTGTTGTCAACATTTGATTGAGTCATGATAGCTTGTGATTGAATAGCCACATCAAGTGTTTGATGATGATCTTGTAGCAAAGGTTGATGAGCATTGAGCAATCAAATCAATGGGCTTCTCCCTTATTGTCTTGTCATCAGGTCTAGCTTCCAATGAGCTAAAGTTTGAACTTGATGGTGAGGTCAGTTGTGTTGTAGATGAACCTGAGAATGGTAACTAGTAGGAATGAAACTACTTTGGAAGTTTAAGCCAGTTTGCATCACAGGCCTCATTGGACCCAATAGTAGCTCTAAATGGACTGATAGAAAGGATATCAAAAGTAATGTTTGTTAGCAAGAAAATTTAGTTGATAAAATCACAAGGTTCAAGTTAGGAAAAAAAGATAATTCAGGTGATGTTCATAATATTATGGGAGCTCTCTCTCTCTCTCTCTCTCTCTCTCTCTCTCTCTCTCTCTCTCTCTCTCTCTGTGTGAGCGGATCGGCACGGATCTGGAGCGCGGATCTTAGTTGTGATCTGAGCGGGACCTGGGAGCGGGACCTGGGTGCTGAACCTGGGTGCAGAACTGACGGAATCTGGCGTGGGTCTGAGTGGGATTGGTAGCGATGGTCTGAGTATTCAGCTGAGCAGGTTTGATCAATGGGCCAGATGCAGCGGATCTGAGTTATCTGAGATCTGCTCAATGCTGTTCCGCCATCTGCTGCTGTTTCCGGCCTCCTCCATCACTGTTATGGCACCTAAGAAGAAAGGGGGTGCTCCCCCCCCAGCCCTATTGCTCACATCTCCCCCTCCATCGCTGGCAGCAATGGAGAGGAAGTCCCCTACATTATCAGCAATGGAGGGGCTGCGGCCATCTTCACCTCCAGCGATGGAGGCACTTCCTGCTTCGTTGGCAGCAATGGAGAGTTCCCCCATCCGTGAAGCAATGGACGGGTGCTCCTATACCTTTGCCGAAAATATCCATGAGGCTGCCAAAACATCTGCAAATACTACAATTGACTACACTCCCTCCAAACCTACGGAAAGTCTCGTAGCCTATGACCTTTTTATCCGACAAGAAATCCTCGGACTTAAGAAACAACTACACTTTTTTGAGATTGAAAATGGCAAGCTGGTCAGGGATCTCTTTGGTGTCAAAGGGCGAGTGGGGCAGCTTGAGCAGGAAAATTTATATCGTAAACAAGATAACTTGCTTGGAAAAACAAGTCGAAGAGACAAAGATGTGGGCGGCACTCTTCAAATTGGACGATATGGGCAGCAAACTCTCATCGCTTACAAAACAGGTTGAAGAAACGAATCGATCCTTAAGCAAGGTAATCACCCTCATATCTGAACCTCTATCCTAGATAACAATTTGGAGACAGTTTTGGATGAGCAAGCTAGAAGGGCCAAAAAAGCTTTTAACATTAGAGTAAGAGGCATTGCCAATGGAGGAAAACGGATAGAAGAAGCTACAGACTTACGCATTTCCAAGTTATCTCATGTTGCTGATGGTTTTGATACTACATGGCGTAGTAAGTTTGATGACAATGTTCTATTTATCAAATTTCGTTCTCTTCAACAATGCAATGCAGCCCTTCGGCTTCGGGCAAAGCTTAAAGGCACCTTCGTTTATATGGATGATGATTTATTAAACACTCAAGGAAGCAAAAGAAAAAGGACAAAGGGTTGTTTTTATCGACGACAAACCGAGATATTTCGACCTCCTTTCACAGTAGGAACTCGGGGCTCCCGGGTTCAGAAGCTGCCTGAGATCCCCTACCACATTGAGACTTGGCTTCTGGAATTGCAATGGTTTTTTGTCATCATCATCGGCAGGACATTTTACTGATTTTATTAGCAAATGTGACATTTTGTTGTTGGCTGAAACCCATGAGTCCTTATATCATCCTTTCCCACATATACAGGATTACTTTTGGGATTCTGTTTTTGGCCCATTTGTGAGGGGAAAAACTTGTCGAGGATCTGGCGGAGTAGCTTGTCTATACAGAGACACCGTAGTTAAGATGGTTAAACAAGATCCTTACGCTCGCTATATTTGGCTACACATTATTGGCTCACTATTGGGATTACCTTAGGATATTTATACGGTTGTATGCTATTTCGCTCCACAAACTTCGGCGTTTGCTGAATTTGGTGGGACCCATGTCAGACACTCTCAGATGATATTGCTATCTTTTCTCAACAGAGTTACATTTTATTAGCAGGAGATTTCAACGCCCACACAGCTCTAGACAGACGGAATTTCATGTAGATACTGACTTTCTCAGGCTTCACCCTTTGGATATGGGACTAGATCGGGTATCACAGGATGCATACACTCCAACTACATCTTTTGGGGAGCAGTTGATCACTCTTGCAGAGACACGTCCTTGCCATCTTGAAGGGCCTCACACATTGACACCTTGCTGCTTTACATCACTTTTGTCAGCTTTAGGGATTGACGCTTAACACTAAGAAGACCAAGATTATGGTGTTCAACACTAATAGACAGCATATGAGAGATGTGGTATTCTACTATGACGGGCCACCGATTGAGATCGTGACCTCTTACACCTATTTGGGAGTACTTTTCTCTAGTTCACTACTCACATTTCGACCAACAGCCCTCACTAGGCTCCGTAAGGAGCATACCACTCTTGTTCATATGGAGAGATTTTGTTCCACATACTATGTGCAGGACCCTGCTACCAGATGCTTACTATTTTGCTACTGTCTCCTTAGTTGTTTTATACTCTGCTGAGACTTGGTGCCCTGATTTATCACACGATTCATGGAGGGATCTTACTCGTATCCAGATTCTCATGCTCAGCAGGATGATCCGGGCTAAGCCCTCGTTGCTACATGATATCATACTAGCAGAGTTTGCTTCCCCTCCCTTGGTTATCGGTGCGATGTTTCAGATCATTACCTTTCTTCACAGGGTATCAGATTTAGATACTTTCAAATTCGTTGTTGCTGCTCTCACTTCATCTCGTACCATTGCTGGACAGGGAGCCAAGCACTCTTGGTATAGCAGCGTCTCAGCCCTTCTTCAGACTTGGGGGTTATCTGCATTTGATCTTCTGAGCGGGACCCATGCTTATATCAAACAACAGATTTATCGGAGCTACATACGCACTATATGGTCACAGCCTGATCCTGATAGGGTCAAGATACATTATTACGGCACACATCTATTATGGCTGGATGCTACGGGCATTCCTATCCTTCCAGCATATCTTACTTAGCCGCTATCTTTTGGTCTGAGATATAGTATGGGACAGCTTCGAGTCTCTTCTCACCAGCTTGCTATCGAGATAGGTAGATCCATGGACACTCCCAGATTTCAGAGGATATGTCAGCTTTGCTCTCTTCAGGCCATTGCCCCACTGTCCACCCGTTTCCACCATTGCCACGCTCCCTGCCGAAGGATCTATCGCCCTTGCTGGGCTCCTTCGCATTCCCTATCATCTTTGCTTTTGTTGCTAGTTCATCCGCTCTTCAAGAACCACCACCTATTTCATACACACCCTCCAAAATCAACAGAACTTTACTCATCTTGGCAGATTGATCAGATTAAAGCCGATTTCCAGACTTTGAAGCAAGAAATCTCACAGCTGAAAGGAATAGTAACCTCTCTGATCACTGAAAGGAACTCATTGCAGTCCAAAGTTGCATCACTCGAGCAAGCAATCAGAACCAAGCAGGTTGCAGTTTCAGAATCTACTACTACGATGATACGAGAATCGGAGCACAAGATCGAGAAGCAGGAGGAAGAGACCCTTTCTTGGGCATCTGTATTGAAGAAAGGTACCAAACCAAGAGCTCTCATCTCCTCAGTCAATTCAACCACCATTTCGGAAGAAAAATCAAGAGACCAAAAAGCCCATAACATTCGGGTTCGGGGATCCCGGATACATGATGGGATGACATAGTTGAAGCCAAGCGCTTTCTTGAAACCACACCAGGGCACATGACGGATGGACTAGATATGACATGGAGGACCACCAGAGATGTAGCCACACAGATTATCTGTTTCACTTCCTTAGAGAGTCGCAGAAAGGCGTCGCGGTGTAGAGCTAAGCTACGTGGTACCACTATTTATATGGATGACAACCTCACATATATCCAAGTAGAGGAAAGGTGTAAGGCCTTGCAGGAGGCCCGAGAGTCTAGCAGATTGGTTATCTATCGAGATGGACGGGTGTGCTTTTTTAATAGCGCTCATAGCAGTTCTCAGTGCTAGGGATTTCGGGTCCTTGGGTTTGGGAGTACCTCCAGGCCCCATCCACACCATCTCCAGATTGGAGTATGGAACTCTGATGGTATATGCTGATCTTCCACGACTGGAGACTTGATTGACTTTATCATCGGCCGAGATTTACTGCCTTTCATGGAGACTCATGAGAGTCGAGAGCGAGGACTACCAACCTTCTGGGGTATAGATGGGATTCCGTGTATAGACCTGAGACTAGATCAGCTACATGCATAGACACAGTGCATGTACATCCTATCCCATACTAGGATGCAACACAGATGCCTATACTGCATGCAGGCATAGCCTAAGGTCCTACTTAACTATTATCCAAATTAGGCCTGGCCCCTACATCCAAGGTAGCCCCTTAATGGTACAAACCAATCCCTTAATTAGGGCCGTAACAACCATCCTCCGCAAGTGGTCTCGCCCAGCCATCAAACACTCGAGAACCACGTAGTAACCAAATAGTGTGGGTGTCGGCTTCTTGAGATCCAGGGGCAAGAAGCTGCCCTGAACGGGCTTATCCACGCTAGAGTTCGTCTTCAATTAATAGTTTTCTTTTGTGTTTTTTTTTAAATCTTTTTTAGGAACGGTTCCTAAGGTACCTTAGGAACCATACGGAACCGTTCCTAGGAATGGTTCCGTACCAATCTTGATTGTGGGTAACACTAACTATGCTATCAGAAGAAATTTCAGCCATTAGTTTTTTTCTAATTTTTTTTTTCTTTTTTGGCAATCTGGGTCATGGATTGCTGATTAGCTGGAATTTACGTTCCAGATCGTTGCGATCTGCAGCAACTATGTTATATATATGGCATTTTGTAATGTTGTTCTATTGCGACTCAATTGGTTGTACAAAGTGCGTACACTCTGCCGTCACGGAACCTTGTTCCCCATTCGAATAAGCCACATCAGGTATTTAAAAAACCTTTTTGTGACTTAGGCTCACATTTTATCCCCAAAAAGTTACAATCTTGAATAGTCCAACATCTTTCGCTTAGAAACCCGTTCCTAAGGTTAGACCATAGTTGCAGTGAATCGCGATTCGCTGGACTCGCGAATCGCGATTTGCTGCAAAGAATTGTTGAAGAAGCGATCTTAAAAAAGTGAAAAACGAAGATTCGGGTTACAACCAAGCCAAGAAAGGAAGAAACGGAAACTTGACGGAGGGTATAAGTGGTCTGGGATCACAGGAGAGAGCTCATAATGCTAACACCAATGTTCTCCAATTTAATCCATGTAATATGAGAAGGTGAAAAATTAATCGCTGTCAAGGGCAGGAAGGCTCTAGATGCCAGAAGGGAGCAAATAGTTGGAATTCACCTTGAATCACCTTGGTGATCAAAGGCACCACACGTCAGCCAAGTTCCAGTCAGTATTCCACTCTAACAAAAGTACATTTAAAGGAAAATAACGCTATGCCAGATCCCATCCTTGAATTGCCTACAACAAATTAGACCTGTATTCTAAACTGGGCACAACAGTCATAATGCTCTCAATCAGAGCTTTCATCTGATACCCATATTGCCTAAAAAAATTTCAAAAAAAAAAAAAATCGATTCTGCACAATTCTGGGAAAATCCCGAAACGCGATTCTGAATTACGGTGCATCTATGGGTTAGACTAAGAAAGTATTCAATATCCTAGGAAAGGTTCCTGGGATCTTTTGAAGTGCCTGTTCTTCAATCTCTGCTTCTACTGCTTCCATTTGTGGTTTGGTTGCAACTAGATGCTCCCATGTGGCGTTTGAAAGAATCATTGCATACGTATCAATGCATTTTGTGAATGGTGTGTTAATTTTTGTTCGTAGAGCCTGTAGCTCATTATCAACAAGACAGGAATTGTTAAAAAGTCTTTTATGTTCGATTGCAAATTCTGTGTCTGAGAAACTTTTGGCTGCTGGCTGTTTTGTCTTCCAGGTTTGTGAAACCTGCAAAAATGAGTGAGAAAAAGCTTGGAGATTATATCAAAGGAAAATATGGCAGATGGGGTTTAGAACGGTTAGTTTCTTAGTCTATCGATTGTGTCTTTCTGTTATAAGTAGATCTAATCTGCATGATGTCAAGTTAAATGTGCTGTAAATATGTGCTGTCAAGTCGAGAATATTGTATGTTCATGGGCGAACCTTTCAGGAGCAATTAGCTAGCAGCACCCTTTCTTCACATGTTTGATGTTAACTGGACATCTTGAATAAGTGTAGCTTCCATACATTGCTGAATATTTCTACCATAGTAGATTTTTGTTCCTTTCTATGGACATAAGCTGTATAAGTTTAAGCTGGTGTATGAATTGGCTTCTTTATTTCTCCTCAATGTCAACCAAAAAGAGATCATACTTCTTTCTGTAAGTAAGGTATAAGTTGAGGCAAGCGAGAGAAATTGATTAGAGCAACTTATGTGAGCTACCAGTCTTAGCTTGGTTTATCTGCTGGTGTACCGTGTTACGTATGCAAATGCTGGTGAATTGTAATGTAGAAACCGAGACAAAATTTTGGAGATTTGACATGAAGGACGAGTTGTCTTTCTAATCATTTCTGCTTATACTAGGCAGCAGAATTGTAATGTTTACTTCGAAAGGCTTTCTGAGTACTTGCTTCCCCTATATCTGAACTGTTAGAAATCCATAAATCATAATATGGATGGACAGACTAGGATTCGAACCCAGGACCTCCCTCATACCAGATGGGATGCTCTACCACTGAGCTATCGCCTGTTTGATAGTTCTCTCTAGAGTGTGGATTGATATTCCAACACCCCCCCTCAAGCCACACTTGGTTGGGGTCCTAGCTGTCGCCTGCCCCACAACTTGGGCCACCTAACCATGGCTTTGACACCATGAACTATTAGGTCTAACTTGGCTCTGATACCATGTTAGAAATCCATAAATCATAATATGGATGGATAGACTAGGATTTGAACCCAGGACCTCCCTCATACGGGATGGGATGCTCTACCACTAAGCTATCGGCCCTGTTTGATAGTTCTCTCTAGAGTGTGGATTGATATTCCAACATGAACATGTTTCTTATCCTTAAGAGGCAAATCAACTCAATTCAGGTTTGATGGATATCAAGTGTTAGAATTCATTCTTTACAGGGTGTACTAGTACTAAGACTTACAACCTGGTTAGATTGATAGTATTGACATTCAAAAGCACCTTTCAGAGATAGGTTATACTATCCTAGCCTCTTCTCATTATAAGTGTATGTTATAATTCTCAAAAGCTTGCCCAAGTTAACCTTCTTGCATTGTGGAAGATGGCAGCTATGTGCACACTTTCCCCATAAAAAAGAACCCTCTGGTTTTGCTTATATGCACACTTTCTTGTAGTTACCGAAATGTTTTTTTTCCCATAGAATTAGCCAGCACTTTTAACACTGTACTCTTTCCCTGGTTAATTTGCAGTACGGAACATTCAATGTTCTGTCGTAGTAGATTTTTGACATAGAAATCTATGTTTCGCCACAGTAGCATGGTTAATTGGAACCGTGCCTAGATTTTACGGAATGGAACAGACAATGCATGGAATGCCGTTTGATATGTGCCTGGTCTGTTCCATATGGATCTATTGTGTGTACATTGTATGCTTCCCCTAAACTCAACGATGATGATTATTCAATTCTCACACCTTTATTCCATTGGTACCTCCAGGTCTGTCTAGTATTACATGCGACCCTCCCTTGATGTCTCTTTTATCTAAAATTGTAGAGTGACGACTCTTTCAGAGTATACTCCTGTTAGATAACCATTTTTGTCCCCCGGAATGCCTTTGATTTCCAGCAGTGATTTGTTGTTTGAACCTTAAAGTTTATTACATCAATGCAATCAGCTTATTTTTTGTAGATAGTAATTCATAAGCATTAAAGAGGTATTCTATCAAGATTCAACCTATAGATTCTGAATCTATGTTGAAGAGCATTCAGGGTTCAATAACTTAATTCCATCTAGGAAAGTAAGAGCTATAGCTTTAATCTGTCTTCCCTGGATACAAGAGTCATAACCTTGACTGATATGCTGCAGAAGAGTTATACATTGAAGTAGCAAAATTGTACTCATTGAACGCAAAGTTGATTTTCTCAAGCCAAATTAGTAGCTGTGCATCCATAGAACATTATGTATATATCTCAACTTCATGAATAAGGACAGTGCAGAGAAAGAGACATGTTGCTGGACATTTCAGACACCTAATATCTTCTCCCTTTTATGTACATAAAATATCTTAGTCGCAACAAAATTCACCGCTACTACCTAATATTTTGGGAAGGCTACATTCTCTCTCCTTGTTTTGTGCACTTCAACTCCCAGTAGAGCAACTTTTTGAAAATGTTCCATTGGTATAGCATTTGGTAGACTGATAGGCAACTGTTATGTGTCTTTAAGAATTTGACTCTTCACAATGCAGAGTTTATTGAGACTCCTTATGAACATAGGCCCACAGGTAGTTTACATAGCTGCTGCTATTAACTTAATAGATCCAGTAACGTTGTAGAAAACCATCAAAATAGTACAACAACGTGTTCCGGACATGAGCTAAGCAAAGTAAGGGCAATTTATCTATCCAATGCTGTATTTAATACAATAACCTTCAAGTTGACTAATGAGAGCTTCAGCACCAAACAATGCAAACTCACATTACAGCGTCGCTGTCCTCTCTGTCTTGGCATCACAGGTCAAATTTGACTTGACTTCCTGACATGCAAGTTGAATTTCTAGTCACTGCCTCGCTAGGATCTCATTGCAAGAAATCGTTTGCAACAAAGTTTATTGTAGAGGTTGTTGCTAAGCTTGCACAGACAACTGAAAGGCAAGGAAGAAGCTTGTTGTAAGATCTGTTGGAATGGAAGGGAGTCCCAATATAGGCCTTTTTTAATTTGGAGTAGTGTAAGGGATGGCCCAGAGCTGTTTCTGATGAGGTAGGCTGGATATGAGGTCCTAAGAGCCCCCTGACAGGGACAACACGAGGAAGTTTACCGATGCTCTAAATAGACTGTCTCCTGGTTTGTTTTAAATGCCTCTTGACCAAAACCGCAACATAATTCTCTGCAGCATGCTGCCACAAGAAGCCCCTGAAAAGCTGTTCGGTAACCTTGTCAAAATAAGCAAGAACAAGTTGAGACTATCTTTGAAAGTCAACTACTATGACTTGCTTGCAGTAATTAGTCACCTGGTGAAAATGTTCCCTTGACTAGTCAAGTTGAAAGAGATTCAGCGTTGTGACATGTTCTCAAAAAGGGATGTCAGGTTAAACTGAAGCTGTTCCAGAAGACGGTCTTTTTACATATCAGAGAAATTTTTTTTCTAAGTGGGTATTCTCTTAATGTCTTTTAAGCCCTTGCTGCTTGGAACACCATATTTCATATGCATGAGTTTGATTTTTAAATAAAGCTTGTTATTTCTGCTGGGCAGATTATAACCGTCTCTGCTGATAGTGTGTGGCATGATACAGCCATACCTTTTACGGAGACTCTGAAGTTATTTGAAGCTTGGTTAGAGAGCCACAATATTTGGGATTCAAAAGGTTCCAACAAGCTCAAGGATGCAGCGTTTGTGACGTGGTAAGTATTTTCTAGTAGCTATGGTATTTTGACTCTTAAACTTCCAGTGGACAAAATTACAGCGATACATGTTGACTCTCAGACTACCAGACAACATTATCCTGGATATTTTCAAATCTGACATGAATATCTCTGTACTATTGAGAACATTTTAATGTACATGGTGCATGTGTATTTTTTTTATGATTGCATTGATTATGAATAACGAATATGTTAGCCTCAATCTGATTTTTGGATGCTGTTGACACTTTGGTCCTTAATAAACTTTAAAAATCTGTGTGGAAGTGAGCAGGTTCTTTTGAGGTTGGGATTGGAAACAAAAGTAATAATTTGAGGGCCAATGTGGAATGAAAGAAAGAAAGTTATATTAATGTCTTCGGGGTACCAATAGGTACATAAGGCTAATGGGTACATCTCAAGTATGTTACTAATGAAGAGAGCAAAAATAACGTCTTTGAGAGAAAACTGTGAAGAAACTTAGCCATGTAGCTACAAAAGGGATATAGACGTTTTTGAGAGAAAACTGTGAAGAAACTTAGCCATGTAGCTAGAAAAGGGATTCTATAACAAGTAAAACTGATAAGAGTGCTCACAAAAGGGCACCCATGTCAACCATCTAAATATAGGTCAAACTTGTCTACAATGATATTATCAAATAAAGTCCTGAGATGATCATTTAGAAAACATCGTGATGGTGGATGACAATGTCAGAGGATGTACTGGTACACGTGTGCTTTTCCAAATGTGCCTTCTTCTTCTATCTGTCAGTTCTGGAACCTCATTATCATCATGGGCTTGGCCAAGTTTCCACCATGATAACCTGTCTACTTCCTCAAAAAGGATTCAATGGCTAGGACCTTTACCTACACAGAAATTATCTACATTTTAAACAGAGAGCTTGAAGGTCTGTTCTCCTATGCTGACACTTCCCTCCTCTTGATCATGTCCCTAATTACTGCTTTCCCCTTTGCCTTCTTTCCTGCTTTATCTCTGATAGTTGAAGTTGCATTTTCAGCTTTTTCAATCAGTCACACACTTCTTAATGATATGGTAAGGGAATTAACTGCAAATTTAGTGGAGAACTTTTCCACAATATCTTTTTTGTCTCTTTTAGACACTTTCTACACTCTCGATTCTGTTGCCTCTGTTTTAGCCTTTATTTCTTGGAGCTAATCTGACAGACTTGAGCTGATTCTTCAGCCCTAGCCTTGAGAGCCATACATTCTCCCTACTTGACATTGCAAGTGCCATGGAGATAGCATTAGGTGATGTTGCCCTTATAGGTGATACCCAGGTTTCCCTCCCACCCCCCTGCATACTTCTTGATATTGACCTTCCTTTGTACAGCCAGTTTATTTCATACTTTTCCTTTAGCTCGAGGCTTCTCTGTTCTTGCTGGTCACATCAGGGTCCTCATTATCCTTTGTCCTTGCTTGACATATCTCAAATTACTCATTTGTTGAGAAAACGCAACATCAATGTACATACAATGCTGTGTTTTTGGCCTTGCCAAAAAAAAGGCCCTGTCTACAATAAAGCATAAATATCCTGCGCTGATCCACAAAAATCATTTGGCCAGGAGGGGCTTAGTTGCAGCTTTCGGAGGGAGGGAGAATCCTGAGTAAAGGAAACGGATCTCAGAAGGGGGATGGTTGCAGGAGATAGCACTGTCTTTAGGTTGAGCATGGGGAAATAATCCAAAGGGTGAGTACAGCCTCGGAGAGGTAGAAAGGGAGGTGGGTATTCTGAATGATTGAAAGGGCAGGAGGCAAAAAAGGACTGTCTCGTGAAGTGAGGATGATCTTGAAGGAGGAGGAGGCCTACACATAATGGCATAAGTTGCCCAAGTGATTGAAGATGTCAAGGTACGATTAGTGTTGTCGGCTCGCACCTAAAAGTGATTACATATGAGAGACAAATGCATGTAAAGAAATGCGTAATCACAGGTCCTGATATTGGGGATGCTACTCTGATATTTTCCTATTACCCTACACGTTGTGCACACAGTTTTGAAGAGAAATATGATGTAATGTGTCTCTGAGTTTGTAAGCAGGCCATATCATGGTGCGTATGAAGGTATTGCCAACATCGATGCAACTCATAAAGTTGTGGTTAGAATTTAATGTTTATTTGTGGCCCCTAATGTTGTTGTCTAGAATTTTTGAGGCCAGCCTGTGAGCTATTACTAGGGGCCTACATTTAGTAAAGTTAGGATAAAAGTAGCTGTTTACTTAAGTCAAGGATGCTAGTGCTAGATTTAGAGTTGTAATTTTGGTAGATATAGGTATTAAGTGTTTTTACTTAGAGACATGATGTAGGTAACTGCTTTTAGGTTGCTTATTGTTAGACTAGAGACATGATGGCTAAAATTTATACAATCTAGTGAGCCCTACCACACTTGTAGTGGACATCGTTGGAGTTCATTTCATCATCTGTACATCATCTGTGTTCTCTTCCATGTGTTTGGCTATTGTTTAATCACAATACAAATCTCGTCTTGGGTAGTTGTATATACAAGGCGGTTTCCTAGCATGTTATGAGAGCTTTCATCAAGATTCAAGAGAGCAAGGAGATATTCAACGAATGGGATCAATCCTCATAGATTGATTGATTCGACCATCTTCAAAGAGAGAAGGTGGTGTCCATAGTCCTCAAATTTGATGTTCATGTACAAGGGTGGCAGTTTTCTGAGAAGAAGATCTAGTGAGAAGGGTTGTGCTGCATGAGAGGGAGCCTACAAAGTTTGCCTTAGATCTTAGAAGACTAGAATTCAAGAGAGCTAGAGTTTTTACTGCAAATTGGGTTGCAAAAAGAGGAAGATCGTTATAGTATTGCAGTTTCAGGTTGCTGGAATTGCTACAGATCAGGCTGCTAGAATTGGTTGCTAGAGGTGTACAGGTCGGATTGCTGAAGGTTGTTGAAGCAAGGTAGATCGTTGCTATCTACAGGTCGCTGGAAGGACAAGTATTTTCTGCAGGTTATTGCTGAGTTATCCAGGCAGGAACATTGCAGGAATTGCTGCAGGTCATGTCACTGAAGAACATCGTAGGTCGCTGGAAAATTCATCGTTCCAAATTGCTGCAGGATCACTGCAGGTCTATCGCTGAAAGGATTGTAATTAGAGTTTGTTGGAGCTACCATTGCTGAAAGGAGTTGCAAATCGCTGCTACGCTGCAGATGCACAGGGGCTCATGAAGACTTGCCTTGGGAGTCATTGCACACGGAAGTAGGTTCGTACATCATGTTGGAAGAGTTGCTGCAAGATAGCTGTTTCCAGCACGTTGTTGTTTGCAGGTGGACCTGACAAGGCATTGCTCCAGGCCATAGTTTTTGGCATAACTAGAAATCAAGCTGTAATGGATTTGGATTGGGCCATCAAGTTAATTCATCGAGACAAAGCCCGAGTACTTTTCACAGCCTGATCCAATTGCGAGCCATGACAGGAAATTCAAGATTTTGAAACTGTTTGAAAGTTGGTGTTTGTCTATGGGTTCGGTGATTGTCTTTTACGAAGAACTGGCAAGAAATTTGAAGGTTTGGTGGTCTCTCTTTTATGAAGCAGAAGAAACAGTAAAGATTTGAGAAAGAATTGTCAAAGTTTGTAAAAAGCGGAATATGACGGTTTATTGGCAAAGGATTAGGGCATTGGACGGATCAGGGCATTGTAACCCTAAAAGCAAGGTGGAACAAAGTTTGACTTAGTCAAACATGCTATTTATGAAGGATATGCACGGTCAAAGGTCAAGGATACACACAGGCAAAGGATAAGGTGTTTACGAAGGATACATACATAAAGTTTAAGGGCAATAACAAGTGTAAGCCATAGTTGCACTGCGTTTCTGAAATAACTTTGTGGAATACATAAACATTGTTAGGGCAACTGATTACTAGGGCAACGACACAACCCTGTTAGGGATTTAGCAGGTCGTTAGGTTAGCTATAAACCTATAAGCTAAGGCACCAACAAAAAGAGGTGTTTTGATCAAGGAATTTTACCCTAAAAGTTAGTGTTGAGCAAACTCACGTTGGTGTAAGGTATTGGGTCATTAATTAGGAGTGGCTGGACTGACCTCCAAAAAAGCAGGAGAGGTGACTAGTCAATGAGACACGTGTCATGTGGTCACTGGGACACTTGGTCCAGTGAACTCGTTGCACATGCTCAGTGGGACACTTGGTCTAGTGCAGTTATGGAGGAGCATCCTGGAGCTCTGATTTTACAGACGCACATTGCCCCTTTTGAGGCGTGGTCATAGTTGCAGGTCTCATACCAGTTGATTGTCCCGAGATTGTGTCAGATGTAAACTTCAGCTGCAATCATTAGACAGTTGAGATAGCCATTTCTTTAATGGATTGTGTTGTGTCTGGGGCCTTCCTCTTTTCTTCTTCAGTGACTTAGGAAGACATTGTGACAATGTGTATGCCTAGATGTCTGTTCTTTAGGGAGTATGGGGAGTGACGGGAGAGAGTGTTTCAGCCTCATGACAGTGTTTGATGCTACACCCATTCTAATACTTGGCCTTCATGATAAATTTTGAAATTGATGCTTTTTTGGTAAATTAAGGTAGGTTGTGCAGGTTATCAGTATTGGACTACCATGTGCTGAGCCCAGTATAACTGGAGAAAATATTGTGTTTTTTTTTGCAAACAGAATTTGTACTATTGGAGGAATTAGATATTGTTGGTTCAAGCTCATATAAAATTAGTCAAGGAGAATGCCTATCACTTCATTGATCTTCCTGTGAATTCTCACTGTTCAGCGGCATAGAATAAGCCCATGCTGATCAGAGCGTGTCACTTTTAGGATGTTGCAGCTCTTTGTAACTTTCTTGTTTTAAGTTCTTATGAACTCAATCCCTGCATTGATCTTTAGTTTTGATGTGTTCTGGAATTCTGTCAAAAATTGATTATACTTCATTATGCCTGCCACAGTGGAAATTGGGATGTGAAGACAAAGATTCCACAGCAGTGTGTAACCTCTGGGATTCCATTACCTCCTTACTTCATGGAGTGGATTAATCTAAAAGATGTCTATTTGAACTTCTACAGACGCAAGGTAAAGCTTTTAATTGGCCGCTTCAATCAGTAATCCAGCTTTTTTTTTAAACAAGCAGATTTTGAAATTCCTTGCCTATTGTAGAATGTTCAGCCTAAGAGAGTGATCTGGAGAGCTTTTTCAGAGGCTTTAGCTGCTATGGAAACGAACAAAAAAGTGCTATGAAAATGTTGAACATTCCATGCAAGAGAGAATAAAAGTTTCAAAATTTGTATGAGAATAGGTATAACTCTTTTCTATGTTATTTGTATAAGGTTCATGTTAACAGACTTAACTGTCGAAAACCACAGTGACTTCCTCCTGCATTTGCACAAGCAGGGCTCTTACATATGGAGCATAAGTCTACCACTCTTCACTTTTTGACGAGTTGCTAGGTCTCATTGAGCTTCATGTGAATTCCTCCAAAAAAAAAAAGTGTACTTGCTATGCACTCAAAAGTGTATTCAACGTTTTTGACAACAAGAGGGTTCCAAGGTGTTTTTGATCTTCTTGGAGACTAAGTTACAGAAATTCTGTAGATAGATTTCAGAATTGGAAAAATGGCAGGAGAGAAGGAAGCACCAGATACCAATTTAATAGGTAAAGTAGGCCACCCAGAAGGATAAAGGTCTTTGAGAACTGAGTATTCCTTAGTCTTACGTGTCTTCAACAACCACTAGTTAAATGCTAAAAGGTCAAAATGTTCCTCTGTTGTTGCTAAGATAGAGTTTTTGGGCTTTCTTGTGTCTAATGGCACTATTCGTCTTGGCCCAAGCAAGGTTCGCTCTATCCATGCACGTGTCTTCAACAACCACTAGTTAAATGCTAAAAGGTCAAAATGTTCCTCTGTGTACTAAGATAGAGTTTTTGGGCTTTCTTGTGTCTAATGGCACTATTCGTCTTGGCTCGAGCAAGGTTCGCGCTGTTCATGCATGGCCTATACCCACTGATGTTCATGGCATTTGTATGTTTCTTGGTCTTGCTAGAATGTGAATAAGATTTTTTTTCTAGGAACAGTTCCTAAAACCTGCTCCTCAGGAATGGAACGACCATTTCTAAGTAACCTTAGGAACGGGTATCTATGTTCCCTGCAAAACCCATGTGGAGTGGCGTTTGGAACTGGCCTGTTTCGTATGCTTTAGAACTATGTAAAGGATGACTCTGCTTCACTTTTTTAGTGTTCATGTATAGGCCCCCTTTTTTATTCCTGTTGCCCAACTTTTATGAGATAATTATCTGGAGTGGGGATCTTTTAAGAGGGGGCACTTTTGTCCCTCGGAAAGTTTTGCCAAGGAAGCTCACTTCTTACCTTATTGATTTTAGAGTTTCCTTCCTATTCGGAATCTGTCAAATCGGAATCGACCTTTTGGACTCAGTCCTAGGGTTTTGGAATCGGCGAATCAGTTTGTTTCAAAACTCAAATTTTTAAAAAAGGCCAAAAAATATAGTTACATAATGCATTTGATCATTATAGTCTATAGATATCATGATTGAATTATAAACATTAAAGATTCCAAATTCCATATTTTTAAGAACAGCAAATTAAAACCTTACCCGATAGGTGTTTCATGTTACCTAACACTTGTGACCTGTATCAAGTATACTTTTAGGGTTTGAACTTTAAAATAGTAAACCTGAAAGTGATGTCAAATCATAGATGAATCGTAAAACAAATAACTGAACTTTACATAATTCAGAAAAATGGAGCAACTCATAAAAAGTCCAACATTTAAGAGTAAACTTGAAACTTCAAAAGCTCAAACTTCAATGTTCTTAGTAGCTACAATATCTGCCATCTATTATCTAATCTCTATAATCTATCGCCACCTTCTAATCCTACTTTGACGTTCTAACTTAGGGCTAGGTGCCTCCTGCTCTTCTTCCGCTGCTTCTTCCTCTTCTTCCTTTTCGTCACTGCTCTCGTCACTTGATGAAGCCAATTCCTCTTTAGGCTTATACCTGCCTAAAACGGCATCTTATTTATCATGAATCTGTTACAACATCATGTTGAAGGTTGACAGGCATGGATCATGTTAGCAGCATGTTCACTTGTTCCTTCACATTTTTATTTAAAGGCTCTGCTTAAATGACAAAAAGAAAGATAGAGCTGCATAGTGGATGTAATCAGAATGTTGTTGCAATTTTTGCTATGAAAAGTTTCATCTTTTCATTAGAACATGGACACGCACATCCTTCCTGATTGGTATGCTTGTCAGAGTTGGCTTCCTTTCTAATGGACAATCGTTTGATTGAATCTCCAGAGAATTGGGCAGTTCTGATGTTATTTTTGCAGGCAAGTGGAATGCTGGCAATGTTGAAGGGTTTGGATATGCGGATGCTAGGAACACATCATGTTGGTCTGGATGACGCACATAACATTGCTCGGGTTCTTCAGCGCATACTGAGCCATGGAGCAACTGCGAAAATAACTGCAAGACGCCCACAGGGCAATGCTCTCGGAGTACAGTTTTTGTACAAAAATAGGATTAGGTGATGTGTGGGGAAAGAATGTCAGCAATCGGAAAGGACTTGTGACTTCATCAGCTGAAAGAGGCCCTTGGACACTTAGAAGTTCATTCTCCAGATAAACTACTTATAATTTTTTATTGCTCTTCTGTAAACTAATATTACATCAAA
The DNA here is from genome assembly GCA_029204225.1 of Diphasiastrum complanatum. Lineage (NCBI taxonomy): Eukaryota > Viridiplantae > Streptophyta > Lycopodiopsida > Lycopodiales > Lycopodiaceae > Diphasiastrum > Diphasiastrum complanatum. The sequence goes on along the minus strand of CM055096.1, from coordinate 31,249,218 downwards.
TGCAATGTTTGTAACTGTATTAGGTTTTTCAAATGGCCATAATAGTCACCAACTAGGTTCTGCTAGACATTTTAAAATCTTCTGCAAACTTGTGGACTTGCAGGTTTGTTACATAAACTTGTTTCATAGAGGTCCAGGCACAGTTATATCAGGCCAGCAAATTTGCAACAGCAAGGCTGTGCATGTGGTGGCCAGTGCTTGCTTTGCTATTTTATTAAAAAGCAAGTTTGTCGTTACTTGTGGGGATACTTCTGAAACTCATGTGTTTCAGTGTTGTTGTATATCCTTGAGAATTCGTATCTGAAGTAAATTCAGGTACAAATGATGGCTATCAAATGGGCACATGATATGACTGTGGATGGGCGCTGAAAAGTGGTAGGATAACGACAAATAATGGATAGCAAAGTAACTGGAAAATCCAGCCAGGGATGGGCTATGGATAACAAATGCAAATGGCTAAAAAAGCTGGCAAAATGTACAAAATTAGCAAGGTAAAGTAGTGGAAATAGGTAATGGATAGCTGCTCAAAAGGTCTCCGACAAAAATTAGGCAGGAAAGGGTGATGATGGACAACAACAAAATGGACAATATATATGGCTGAAAATGGGCAATGGACTGCTATGCAAAAATCATACAAAATGGACAGCAAGATAGGCACTAGACAGCTCCTCCAATCAATGATGTAAACCTGCACAGTGTAGATCCGTTTGTTGAGAATCCAATTTGCAGATGGGTGCCCTTGTGGATGAAAAAGTGTAGAAAACCTCCTTCAACTAAAGGGTTAGAAAATGCAATAGGTACTGCTCAGAAAATCTGCCAAAATAGTTGTGAGAAAAGATAGCGGCCACTAAAAATCACCTGTCAAAATGTGTGTACACACATATTCTCCTGGATAAACTAAGAAAGCAACACATAAGCAAGAACTAACCCTAGAAAGTGGTAAAGGGAATGCTTAAGGAGACTAAAGAGAGAGATCAATATCATCAGCTATTAAATGAATGACAATAGGTCCTACTTATACCAAAAGGAGGCACTAAAATGAAACCTTCATGGAGCCTTCCAATAGATAAGACAATGTCAGTGAACCTAATCAAAATGGATAAGGAGGGATAATAGTGTGCCCTCCTACAAGAGGGCCCTTACTCCAATATTATATGGCCAAGTACCTAGTAAATGAATACATGGAGCCAAAGGCCAGTACATGAATAAAATAGGCCCAGGGGCCTGCTTATGCATACCAGTAAAGTAATAGAGAAGGGCGCGACAAATGTAATGAGCCGAGTCCATAACTGGGCCTATTTATATCCAACAAGAACCCCTAAATAGAAAGAAGCTTCTAGGTATTGGAACTAAGCTTATTCAAACTAGGCAACAGGAGCAAAAATAGTGTAGAATATCTAGCAAGCTGGCTAATTGTTCTAGATTGCAGCCCTTAAGCATAACGTGAGCGATAATTATTTTTAAGTTTTTTTTGTTATGAATGTGGTTGTAAGACTTTGAATACAAACGTCTCAGCTCTGTTAGTTTGAAACTTCTTGTGAATTTGCTCGATTATGGGCACTTGTATTGCTTGACTACATAATCAAGAGTGGTCATTGAATAGCATATGTAGGCTTGAGGATATGACATTGACATTGAGATAGTGGTTTAACAATGATGAATGTGTGCTACCCAAGCTGTCGAGCATGATTGAAGAGCATTTAATCAACAAGACACCAAATATCATCTACCCAATTCAATAAATTACTCTAAGAATGGCAGTTTGAGAAGAGCTTGATGTTTGTGGATAAGGTGGTCATGGGCTCACCAAAATCAAAGGTATGTCAAAGGAGGTTCTGTCAAACAAGTTTTTTTCTTGTCATCAGTTCTTAAGCATATATGATGGGTCACAAAATAGAATGATGCTAATCATAAGATCATGGTATTTATAACAAACTTAATAACCGCACATGATAAATGATGAATGATAATGTTGATCTTGAGACTAGTACATTTCTCAACTTCATGAATAGTGGCAAATATAACATATACTAGGTTTTTCAACGAAATAGACCTAGATGTGAGAAGGCCTTTATAAAGATGAGTAGAACATATTATGCATTTCAAATAAAGCACAAATGACCTTTTGGAGAACTTGGAGTGAACCAAAGGTTTAAAAAACGCACTCCCAAAAGATTATCAATAATTTTGCATTTGAGTATATGCAAGTGTGGTGGCAAATTAAGCAATGGTAAAGCAAAACACATGTACGTTTGCAAGTTGTCCATGGGTGTGTTGTCTATCATGATACTAGTTTTGGAAAAGACAAGGATCATTCAAATCTCTTGCATATTTTTGCATTGTCATGTAGCACTTTTTCTAATCTATTGCTCAAACTCTTGTGAATATAGTGGATTTACCTCAAAATAATAAATTTTGTATGATGTTTCTTGGATATCTTAATAATATATTTTTGCTTGTATTAATGAGTTGAAATATATACAAAACATACAAAATATTCCTAGGTATTGAACCTTAACTTGATTTGAATGACATTTATAAAGGTATTGAACCTTCACTTGACTCAAATCATAGCTATAGGGCTTGAACCTCAACTTGGTCGAATGACAACCGCGTTTTCAAAGATAAACATGAGATAGTCCTTGGTCTTCAATAAATCATGTGGATTGACTAGTAGAATATAACACAAGTCAAGGTTTGGATTTATGTCAAACAAAATATTGATTTGATGGAAAACTATTTTGCAAGAAAACACAATTGTTTCCTCCTTTTTGGATTGAAAGCAATATAACTAGTGCCATCAATGTTTAGATGTAGCTCTCTTTCATATAATTAATGACTAAATCTGTCTTATCTACAAAATGGGAGCTCAATTCTCTTGAATGATACTTTCCACGCTTTTACATAACAATCAATGAAGAGGTGTGAAAGAATTTTTTACATCTCCACAACATGGGCATACATGATTTAAAAACATTTTTATAATGTATCTTGATTTGGAAATCGTTAAGGTGATATTGTGCATGGTAAAGTTTTCAGTTTCTCAATGTTGTTGTATTGCAAAACCTCAAATATGGACATCCATGTGCCATCACGTTCAAAGCTCAATGATTTACACATTGTGTGTGTGTGTGTGAGTGTGTGTGTGTGTGTGTGTGTGTGTGTGTGTGTGTGTGTGTGTGTGTGAGAGAGAGAGAGAGAGAGAGAGAGAGAGAGAGAGAGAGAGAGAGAGAGAGAGAGAGAGAGAGAGAGAGCTTTATTAATGTCTTTTCCATGCCAAATGACATATAAGGTTGGCAAAAATGCATGTCAAGTATGTGGTACTAATGGGAGTGTATGGGTCTAACTCAGGAGGCCCAAGGGCATAGCGGGATCCATAGCGCACTAAGATAAATTCGAGAAAAAAATGGGCAAGATCTTGGCTACTATTTGGCTTAGGAAGGTTGAGAGCACTACTCAAGGAGGCTCGGCCAAGACAAGCTCCTCAATGATGGGAGTGAAGCCTTTATCCCCCACCCACACCATTTTTCTTCCCTTTTAGCCTTGCTAGGTGGCAGGCCTTATGGGCACCACCTAGCAAGCATATGGTCCCAAAGACAAGTGACAATCCTTATGGGCACTACCTACCCTCATTTCACATGGCTATCACCCTCCCTATGTCACCTCAGCCAAGAGTCGCTTGAGTCACACCCCACAATCACCTGTAGTCACCTCCCTCGAGCTCATGGCCTTATGACCCTAAGAAACTGCTAGAACTCCCCTAGGGTTTCTTTTACCTCAAAGCAAGCTTTTGTTTTAATCCAAAAACTTATACAAGCTATGGTTTAAAAGACTCATAAAGTTATTTTAAACCACAAGCTTTAATTCTAGGGCACTTGGCCTCAAAGCCTATTGGCCAATTCCTACCTCCCTCCTTATTTGAATTTGAATTTGAGGGATAACCCACTTTTATTCACTAACTTGACTATCAGGCCCTGCGACATTTCATTCTCGCAAATTGGCCTAAAGTCCTTTTATTAACTTCTAATTAATCCAATAACTATGTGATCATCAGGTTGGACTTACACACGTAAGGTCCCAAATCCCTCTCACTTCTAATAAAAGAATAATTTAATTAGAATTGTCTCGATATTTGCATACCCTCCAACAACTTATTAGTAAAAATTCACTTGGATATAATTTAGAAAGAAAAAAGAAAGACAAAATACTCATTATCAATGGGTAATGGGTGTTTCTTTCCATGCATCAATCATCAATCGAGTGAATGCTTGTACTTTTGTTAAATATCTATCATAATCTTCATCCCTCAAAGTCTTTTTTATTAATAGTTAATGACAAAGCATCAAATGCTTGACTTTGCACGTGTTGTAGCCATATGGAGATCAATATTTGTTGCGCATTCACACACTCTCTTCTAATACTCCCATTAAAGACTGCTTCCTCGTTCAATATGATTTGACAAGAAGTGTCTTGCTTTCGCGCCCCCCATGGAAACTTTTGCCGACAAGTCCGGGGTTTTTCCACTCAACTCAACGTCCTTGGAAAATCCACATGGCCTCCATGCAATCCTATTTCTGATAACGTTAATCATTAGGGAGAGTGTATGTGTCATGCCCACAACTGATCTCGGATCAATTATCCCGTTAGAGGTCAGTAGGCCTATCTCGACTCGTAAGTTAATTATGATTGTGAGGGGTTTGGAGACCTATGTGCATATGGTCATAATTAATGGTTGGAGGCCTAAACTCATGATGGTGGATTATTATGGGACTACTCAGTGAGTAATAGGGGAACTGGATGATTTGACCCAGATAGGCTGCATAGGTGTTCAGTGAGGTGTCACAGTGCGCACTACTAGTGGTGCATGGGCTTTGGAGAGTATAAGGATAGCTATTGGGCTCTCACTAGTGTATGCTTGATTGTGGTGCTAGTAGCTATATGTTGCTAGTATGACTCCTCCATCTCTTGTGATTGCAAGTTTGAAGGCTACAAGAATTGCCGCGATTTCCGACGAAATTTCCAACGTGAAATCGCGTTTTATTTTTTTTAATCGACGCGGCGCTGAAAAACGCGTCGCAATAAGGTTGTCGGAATCCGTCGCATTTAAAATTCGTCGAAATCCGACGACAAGCCCAAAACTGGCAACCGACCGATAAAAATATTTATCGGAAAACTTGCCACGATTCCGACGTCCACGTGGCAAAAAAAAATGTGATTTTTTTTTGCCACGTGGATGGTGGAATCCGACGTCCGTGTGGCAAAAAAAAAAACCGTGAAATTTTTTGTTTTGCCACGTGACTGTCGAAATCCGACACTTTTTTCCTTCGAAATTTGATGAATTTTAAATGTGTCGGGATTTCAATAGTGCTAAAAAATAGAAAATAGCTAAAATTTCATGATATGAACTCTTACTTCAGTGTAGAGATTATGACAAGAACTACAAATATACTATGTACGACATATAGTACTACATAGCAACTAACCTCTTACAATCATTTCAAACACGTAGAATGAATAATATTTTGTGAAGGCTCAGTTAGCTGAGTCTCCGATCTAACAACTAGCTTAGTGATGGCTTTCCTTCATATCTAATATCATAGGTATAATGAAGGTTTGCGAAGTAGTAGCAGCGATGGTCAGATGTATTCTAGAGGTAGCGATGTTAATAATCACATCTCTCAACTCTCTTTTGGAAATCAGCAATAATCCTTTAGTACTTTGGAAGTCAACGTTCAATTACTCAGCGACTATAACGTGATTGAATGGTTAGATGGCTCACTCATCTGGCAGCGATGGTAGGCCAGCTCTCCAAATCTTGCAAGAAAAACTGGGTTCTAACTCACAGAACAAAGATAATTAAGCACTCCATAGCCAAGGTATCTCAAGCTTCCAACGGAGATAGTGAGTCAATGGCACTCTTCAAAGTCCATTTTGACTTCTGATTTTCTACAGAAATGCCATCATATGAGCATGCTTCACTTCTCTAGATGATATCTCATTTTACATGTATCAAGCAGCGATGGATTACCCTTTATGGCTCAATAGGGAGTAGCAACAAGATAGCCATACTGGATCAATCAGTGAGAAAAAGTGGTAGCTCTACATCTTTGATGGTGGAGCTGGTTATGATCTTCATTCAAACCTCAAGAGCTCTCAGTCTCACATTATTTCACAAAGAACATAACATTAAATCTAAACCTAAAATCTACAAAGAACATAACATTAAATCAAACTCTTCTATCTATATTTTTCTTGCTCTCTCTATCTCCCACACACATCCTTCTCTTCCTCTCTCATTCGCTCACGATCATAAATCACTAAGACACATATTTGTGTTTAACTACACAAAATATACAATACAAGGAAGATAATATACAAGAAAAATTTACAAAGAAAGAAATCTTAGTTGCACATAACAAAACAAAAGAATCGTACTTGGAATGAGACAAATGGAATTGATAGAGTTGAGAAGAAGCGCCAAAAGCCGATCTCCAACAATCTTTTGCAAGAATTTAAAATAAGAAAACCTTAGAAAAATGACGCGGCTTTTAGAATTCAGTCACGGACGTTGGATTCCGACATCTGTATTATGCGTCAGGTTCCGACGTCCGTTTTATGTTTTCTTTTTATGCACGGACAGGTGATTTCATCAATTAAAAAGTTGCAGTCTTCGAAATGGGATGTCAGAGATCGACATATTTATTTGCGTAGAATTTTGACGTCCGTAAAAAAAAAATTGGCAATTTTTTTTTTCGGCAATTTTTTTTTTTTGTGTGTCGGATTCTGATGGATTATGAATTTTTTTTGAATCCGTTGGGACCTTGTCGGAAATCTCGCATTTTGTTGTTGTGGGTATTATTGTCAAGCATGTTTTTTTCCATAAAAAAATGATTATTTTTATGAATATGGCTTAGACGTATACAAAAATACCAACTTGTAATTCATTGGAAATTTTTCCTAAGGAACTGGCAAATCGGGAAGTTCTTGTTGGGGGGAGAGTATCCTCACCCTTTCAGTGAAGCCGTTTTTGGAACTTCCTATTAAAGTGCATTAATCAATGCAATCACTTGACTGCCACATGGGCAATTGGAAACTGGGCTGTTGTGTCCAAAGATTTATAATCTTTTGGCCAAGGTGCCACCCTTTGACCACCATTGTGGCTTCATAAAAGGATATGCAAGGCTAGACGACCCTGACACCCAAAACCAGTAAGCCAAGGAATAAGAGGCAAATTTTGTTTTTGGCTAAACTAGAAGCTTGATCATGAAACGAAGCAAGAGTGAAACCAATATAAAAGAATATGTCATTTGACACTCTAATCAAATAGATCTCAATAGTCGTAAGGCCCGACGGGCAAAAGTCATTCAAAAATTTGATTTCCAAGAACTAATCAAGCCTTTAAGAACCGAGGAATTTGACAAAAATGAGTCAATTGAAAAACTGTAAGGTTGAATATGGATCATATGCAATTCCACATTAAATTAAATTCAATCCGTTTATAGAGCAATTCTAAATCTTTGTCAAATTCGTTTTTAATAAGATTGAATTCCCACTCATTCTTTTTCATTTCTATATCTGTCACACCTGGAATGTGTTAATCTTTTTAGTGACCGAAAAATCAAGAAATGGATAAAGAAGAATATGAGTTGGAATTTGTACTATGAAGCTGAAATTTGTGTCAATTCCCAAGAACTTCGCTTAGTACCGATGTGCTCAAGTGATACATTGATTTTTTGAACGATTAGATCAAGAAGTCAAGGGTCTTCGTGGAGGAAACACGTGTGGTATGAGACATAGGAAATTTTAAAATGTAGGTTTGAAACTAACTAGATCGGGTTTACCATAGTACGGCCGTAAATCGAAAATGATGCCAAATACTACTGGTCACAAAAGGGTGTTTTGTTGGAAATTTGAGGGTGGTCATGACCCCTCATGGAAATCCCAAATTTACAAAACCGAAAGCCCTTAAGCTATTTCTATATTCTAAGAATATATTAGTGAATTTCTTTGTTCAACCAATTTCATGTGATTCCTTGAAAAGGTAATTATTATTGCCCGTCGCCCTTGGATGATGGTACATGAATGGTTAACCAAATTGTTTTCTAATTTATAATTACTTTTCCTTGAATAATCAAAAGATCCTTTTTTGATTATATGGGTCAAGTTTACCAAGTGGTAACAAGTTCGATAACCACTAAAGAAAATCTTTAATAAGTCATTTATCTAAATGTATTCAGACATTAGTGGTATTAAGCTACATTGATGTAACACATGTAGATGAGATTTTCTTTGGCAGACTTCTCCTAGGCCATATCTCGATGGATATGATACGTAATGGAAACTCATGAAGTTTCCTATTAAAAGGGAGAGAAGTAGGTGGATTCATATGTTATCTAGGTGAAACATCTATTGCATAGATTCTTGATGGAATCCGAAGACCTGTTTATGGAATCGTAATGGATATGATATTTTTGATTGTATGGGAATCTTCTAAGAATTGTGTTTAAATCTAGTAGAAGATATAAAGGAAGAGAAATTAGAAAAACATTCTTGTAATAGAGGAAAGTTGATGATTTCGAATCCGATCGATTTGAATCATAACTAGTGAGTTCTATTACAGGAAAAGGTTTGTTGAAACCTATTCCTTGCTGGTTGTAGTCAGCTTGATCTTAGTATGAACTAGGATCGAAGAGTTGATGCAAGGAATGGAATTCACTCTAACCATGTATTTTCTTGGAATAATCTCCGGTTGAGATTTTGGTTATGAAGTAACACTTTTTTGAGAAATATTTTCTCTTAGAATTAACTAGGTTACATGATTCTCAGTTAAAGAAGTGTTGTTTATAGATCAGGTAAGATCTGTAGAGATATGCTATGTAGTGAAATATTGTGAGATCATGATTTCTTTGTGCACGTTCTTAACCATGTGGTTCTACAATGTATTCCTTGGATTGAGTTTATATGCATGTATAAACTAGTCGATAAAACATAGGCATATTGATGAGAATTGTCTAGAGACAATTTCTCGTTGGGTAATAGTAATGAGTTAGTTGTTTAGTCAACAATATAACCTTATTTATGGATGTTGAAATGTATTGCTTAAATGTCACAACCTTTATGAGTCATTTTAAGATTCATTTAGAAGGTTTTTTCTGCATAGAATACATGAGAACTTTTGGTCTTAGTCTTTTCCTGATTGGAAAAGGATTGTATGCTATCCTAGAAACTCATATGGAGTTAAATAGTTGATGGAAACCAAAGATTGAAGCTCCACATAATGAAGTTTCAATAAATCGTAAGCTATTCTAGATTAGAACTTAAGAATAATAGAATCTAGACGCATTCTAGATTGGACCCTAACTTTGTAATGACACTTTGTGCCATGTTTAGAGTAAGGGAGTTTTGAAGATTACAATTCTTATATAGGCATCGTAAGTGAGTTGGCTAAGTTCGAAACTTTCCAAATGGAAAGGAATTTTTAGAGCAACTCATGTGTTTTCTAAGAATTGCATCGCTCTCTTATGGTAAGGTATGGCTTAGAATATGGTGAATTGTGATTAAAGAATCATAAGCCAAACTCTGTGATATACTTGATCAATAGGAGAGGGCTACATTCGTGGTGAGGTTACCTCGGATAAATAAACAAGATAGCGTAATTTTGGTAGTGATTGGCCATCTTACCAAATCGGCTATGTTTATTCGGGTAAAGACCACCAAGAAAGCATCTGATTTAGCTCAGGTATTTGTTGAGCGTCTTTTTAGGCTTTATGGATTACCAGCTGACATTGTGAGCATTCGTGATCTGAAGTTCACTGGTCACTTTTGGTCAACCGTGTTTGCTAAACTAGAGACAACACTAAGCTTGGATTCTTCTGATCATCCCGTGATAGATGACCAGATGAAAAAAATAAATCAAATGATGGAACAAATGCTTTTAACATATATTTTCTGACAACAATCTCATTGGGAGCAATATCTGCCCTTGATTGAGCTTGCCTATAATAGTAGTAAGCATTCGGCCACTGGTTATAGGTCATTCATGCATATGGACGAATTTTAGCCTAGCCCATTGCCGTAGAGACTCATGCAATCAAATTTTCCAAAAGTAGCAGATTTCCTACTTGATATGCAAGAAATGCTACGAATAGCACGTGAGAATGTCTAGAGTGCCCAGGATAGGGATAGACATTTTGCTAATCGGAAAAGAACACCTCGAGACTTTCAAATGAGGGATTGGGTGTATTTACGAATCCCAAAGGATTCTAGTGTCAAGTCCAAGCTTCTTTCCAAGAGGTGACTCAACTTCAAATGACAACCAAGCCTCAAGTAGCATGAACAAGTTTCCAGCGAGAACAAGATTTGGCAAACAAGGTAGCAATCAAGGGAATACTTTTCAGAGAAGGAATAAGTTTTGTCCTTCGGACAATTCCTTGTGCTGCTTTAACTATCAACAACAAGGTCATGTTAGATTTTATTAATGGAAATGATATTTTACCAGAGGTTACTTTGTCTCACAAGGTCAAGAGTTGTGTAACCATGGTCATTTACTATATTAGGCCTACTAAACTTAGATTTAGCTAAGTTAGTATGAAATTAACTTGGTAGGGACTCATGGGTCCACTAGGCCTAATTGTGACATTAAGTACCCCAACTTGACATATTGGAGGTACCTTATTTTTTCTATGTAACTTATAGAAAGTTGGACAGCCAATAGTCAAGTAGTTGGATAGCCAATAGTCATGATGTTAGATAGTCATCTTGGACTATATATATGTGTGCATCTCATTTGTATGAGACACTTTTGTAAGCAATACTGACTATTCTCCTTGGCTGTCCACGAGTTTCTACAAGAGGGTTTCTAGCCATCTCTCTCTTTCTTTTGAGAATGCTTTGTGTGAGTTGGAAGTTCGAAGTTCCTTGTCAAGATTTGAATTTCGGTAACGATTAATCACGAATTATAATCTACATGTTACCCATTAACCCTAAGAAAGCACTTGTTTTTTACTTAATCAAAGGATAGAAATCAAGGGAGAGGGGCGCCCAATAGGAAGCTTAATTCTTCCCCTTTTGGTAGCAGAAAATCATCAAGCTGCCGATTTTTGTAGGAGAAGAATTTGTTCATCTTCTTATAATTTTTTTGCAGGAAATTGCAGGGCACCTTCACCTATTTGAGAGCTAGCAGTAGGGCGCCCATGCTCAAACCAATTGCATGTGATCTTGACTCAATTACATGCTGAAAATTTCAGATTTACTTCTTAAATGAAGATACATGTGTTTTACACACATTTCTTGCTGAAATTTCCTTGTTGGTGAGCTTGGAGTATGGCGCTACCATCAGCTCTATATGCACATAGTGTGCACTCTTTTAGCCACAAATTTAGGCTTCATTTGAAGTCTACCTATTTGTGAGCATTTTGTTTTTTGTGCAGAGATCAACCACCTATTTCATTACTTGTTGAGCAAATTGCATGTGGAGTATTGCCGTCTATTGTGCTCATAATTCCGCTTTGAGGTTGCTGCCCTTTGAGTAGTTTTTGACGTGGAAAGTCTATTTCCTATCTACTACAAGCTGATTTTTCTGTTATGGCTAAAGAATTGGAGTCTATTGGTTCTTTATTTAATGAAGATAGGCTGGATGGCACAATTTATTCCTTGTGGTGCTACATGATAAAGAACCTTCTAATTGCTAAAGGTTTGTGGGAAGCAGTTAATGGTGACGAAGAAAGGCCGCCTACCTTGGCACCTATTACACCATCTAGAACAACTACTTCTTCATCGACGGAGGTATCTTCCGATGAGCAAAAGAAGTGGGATCGACGAGATGCACAAGCACATTCCGTCATTGCATTATCAGTGAAAAGATATATCCTTCCTCATATTAGATCATGCAAGACTTCCAAAAGTGCTTGGGAGACTCTTGCCAAGATGTTTCAAGTAAGAATGCGGCAAAAGTGGTATATCTTCAAAATCAAATTTCTATCTTGAAGATGCAAGAAGGTGATTTGCTTACAAACCACTTGATGAAGATCAAGGATCTTCAATAAGAGCTTCTTAGTATTGATGAGGTGATTGAGAACTCACAATTTGTATCAATTACTCTCAACTCTCTTCCTAATTCTTACCTTCCATTTGTGTCATCATTGAGCATTTTTCTTAGGAGACATCAAATCTCCTTCGACGAACTTGTTGGTTTACTTCTTCAACAAGAGCAAACAAGGATCAACTTTGGTGAACAAGAAGATCAAGCTTTCTTTGGCAAAGGCAAAGGCAAGTGGAAAGGGAAGCCTTCTTTTAAAACTTCCAAAGATGATCAAAAATCTAAGGAAGCTCAAGATCAAGACAGACGTATGGATTTCAAAATGGTCCTCCTTATTGCAAGAAGTTTGGACATCACATCAAAGAATGTAGGAAGAGGCTTGCAAAGGAAAAAGAGAAAGGTAACAATACAAGTACCGCAATCATTACTTTGGAACAACAATTTGGAAAGGAGGATAATCTTTTCAATAATGATTATGCTTTTGTCACTAATAATCTCATCTCTCCTCAAGACGAGATTTCTGCCACTTCAAATCTTGCTAGTTTTTCAACAGACAACAACTCATCTTCAGCTTTACAAGATGCTGTTTTTTTATCTATTGATTGGGTGATTGATAGTGGTGCCATTTTAGAATTACTATTAATGGGCAATGCCACTTTGTTATTTATAGACATACTTGAAATGTATTAATAAATGTGGTAAAGGCCCGATGTGCCTTATAGTTTGGGCCTCATCCCCATGTGAAATGGGCTGAGGTCTTTTATGAAGAGGTGTAACCTCTACCTCTCTCTCACGTATTGTAATTGCTCTCATATTGTAGTGTGCAAGTTTAAAAAATAGAGCAATGGTGTTTTCTCTCTCCTCTTGTCCTATGTGATTGCTTATGTGCATGCTCTGATTTCACACACATGGTATCAGAGCCATCTATGGTTAACACCTAAATGATCTTGACATGCAATTTGATTCCTAGGAAGTTTTGATAGTATTTTGTTTGCTGAGAAAATTTTCAGTTTTGTTATTAAACAAAGATGCATTCTCTGAGTTATGTTTGATTATGTTTGTAGAATCTGATGAATAGAAATAAAAGAGAGGCAAACATACATTCTAATAAAAACGTGAAGGATCATTGTTAAGACTCTTCTTCTTCCATGGATCCATAACTTGATTGGTAGCAGTCGCATGCTGTAGGAGGTGGGTGTGTTGTGACAGATTCCTGCTGCTCCCTCACGTCAAGTCTGGAGTTGGTGTTGTCAGCTTTATATGCAATAGTTGTAGTTCAGCAGGAAGGCATTTAGGCGAAATCAATTATTCCATTGTGAAAAAGATGGATGCTTCATGAAGGCTTCGGCTTTTCCTCTTTTTTTCCAAGGAGCAACATGCGGCAGATGCTCTTGAAGATTTGAGGAATGCGGTTAATGTCTTGGTTTCCACCTCTAAACGACAGAGTTCGGCTACGGCAGCAACGCACATGCCTGATGTTTTGTTCGGTTTGGACGCTCCTGCCACTCATGACCACAATACGACTGTTCTTCCTTTAATCGTCGATTCTCATCAGATAGCCTTTCAAATTCTTGAGAAAACTGTGTCCGAACAACCAGCCGACAGTTCCGATCCGAGTACGATCGATCCGAGTACGATCGCACGGATGCTGACTGTCTCTTTACCACTTGATGAAACCGTGAAGAACATATCCCGATCCTCTATCGGGCACGTGAAGGAGGAGGACGAGTGATGAGGAATGAGCACGTGAATGAGGAAGACGAGTGATGAGGAATGAGAGAGAGGACTCGAGGAAAAACTGAGGTGCCCAAGAGACCTTCAAAGGGTAATTGTCTCTTGGTTCTTTTCAAGTGTTTAAGGGCATTTTAATAAATAAAAAAATTGAGGTTGGGTTTCTAAGGGCTGTCTTACAGTTTTAAGACAGACCCATTGTGTCAAAATTTGGGAAAAACGTAAAATAGAGACTTAATTTTGCATAAAGAATCTGTTTCTTGAAACAAAAACTATACAGGACTGTTCTACAATTTTAAGCTTTGTTTTGAACCAAAAATCTAGTGATTCGAACATCAACAAAAAAACTTATTAAGTTTTTAATGCAGAGACCCCATTATTCATTAGGGACAACATAGATTTTTCTGAAAGTCCCTAAATGGTTGTTGCAAACTTTGCAGGACAACAAAGTGGATCATTTCTATGAAAGGAAGACTCGTGCCTCTACTAAATCAGTAGAATTTGCTGATTTTTTTTATTTTGCTCTTATTTTTACTGAGGATGGTGCAGTAAAACCTGTTTTTTATGAGCAGACCAGAGGAGTAAAATGTTGGGAGGATGCGACGCAAGAGGAGTATAACTCATTGACCTTTCACATGGAAAGAAAGCAGTTGGCTGTAAATGGGTATACAAGATCAAATACAAGTCCGATGGTACGGTTGAAAGATACAAGACGAGACTTGTTGCAAAAGGCTATGCGCAAAAGCAAGGGATTGATTATGAAGAGACTTTTGCTCCTACCGCTCAAATGACTACTGTAAGGATAGTCACCCCCTTGGCTGCCCATCATGGTTGGCATATGCACCAACTTGACATAAAGACAACATTCCTCAATGGTGATCTAAATGAGGAAGTTTACCTTCAGCAACCTGCTGGTTTTTTGGTTACAGGTCAAGAAGACAAAGTGTGTCTTCTCAAAAAGGCTCTCTATGGACTTAAGCAAGCCCCAAGGATGTGGTATCAAAAGATACACACATACTTTTGTGATCGAAGGTTCTCTAATAGTCCTAGTGAATCTATTCTTTATGTTATGCATACTTCTGAATTTATCATCATCATTTTACTTTATGTTGATGATATTATCATTACGGGTAACAATGAGCAATATATTGAAGCCTTAAAATCTGATCTTGCTTCGGTTTATGATATCTCAAATTTAGGTCCAGTGCACTTTTACCTTGGTCTTGAATTTTTGCAAGGAAGGGCTGGAATCTTCATCTCTCAACAGCAATACATTGAGTAGATTTTGAAACGATTCAAGATGGAAGATTGCAAGCTGGTTGCTACACCAATAGAGACGGGCCTGAAATTAAGTAATCAAAGTGGTGGTGAACCATTTGATACAACCTTATATTATCAAGCAGTTGGAAGTCTCATCTACCTATGCAACTCAAGTCCGGACATTTTTTTTAATGTCTCCCTCATGACTCAACTTATGCATGCTCCGTTGACATCACATTGGAAAGCTTTGAAGAGGATCTTTAGATATCTTCAAGGAACTAAGACACTTGGATTGTTTTATCCTTCTTGTGATGATATACGCTTGGCTGGTTTTAGTGACTCAGATTAAGGTGGAGATCAAGACACTAGACGCTCTACAAGTAGGTATTGTTTTTTTCTTGGAAATTCTGCAGTCTCTTGGTTAAGTAAAAAGCAGCCCACCATTGCTACATCTTCATGTGAAGCAGAATATAGAGCTACATTTTCAGCCACTACAGAGTGTTTATGGCTAAGACAATTACTTGTCCATATGAAGCATCGCCAACCCTCAACTACTATCCTTTTTACCGATAGTCAAAGTGCTATAGCTATTGTACGAAATCTAGTCTTTCATGCAAGGGCAAAGCATATCGAGATCTACTATCACTTTGTTCGGGAGAAGCTTCATAATGGCGACATTACACTTGAATATTGTCCCACAATATTGCAGATGTGTTCACTAAGGCATTACCTAGAGTTAAATTGAATGCTTTTTGTCATACTATAAATTTAAGGCTACTTGCTGATTTTCTTACTTAGTGGATACATGTCATTTTCATTTAAAGAGGGTGTTAGATTTTATAAATGGAAATGATATTTTACCACAGGTTACTTTGACCCACAAGGTTGAGAGTTGTGTAACCATGGTCATTTATTATATTAGGCCTATTAAACTTAGAGTTAGCTAAGTTAGTATGAAATTAACTTGGTAGGGACTCATGGGTCCACTAGGCCTAATTTTGATATTAAGTACCCCAACTTGACATATTGGAGGTACCTTATTTTTTCTATGTAACTTATAGAAAGTTGGATAGCCAATAGTTAAGTAGTTGGATAGCCAATAGTCATGAAGTTAGATAGTCATCTTGGACTATATATATGTGTGCATCCCATTTGTATGAGACACTTTTGTAAGCAATACTGACTATTCTCCTTGGTTGTCCACGAGTTTCTACAAGAGGGTTTCTAGCCATCTCTCTCTTTCTTTTGAGAATGCTTTGTGTTATTGAATAGTTAAGATCCTGGATCCTTAGGCTTCTATTTCCTATAGGTCACCCTTAGAGGACGTGCCCAAGCTGTTGAATATATAAATTATCGTGGCGACCGCTCTTGTAATCTGAGATTAGTTGTAGATCGTTTAATCTCTCTAATCAGAAATGTTACTCTGAATATATGTATTGCTAGACGTATCAAGAAAGTCAGTCACAGACACAAAGTGAGGTTACAGATTAGCAGTAGCTAGTCGTATTTTCGTGAGAGAGAACATCTTTCTCGCGCCAACGCGCTGATATGGGAAACAAACAACGCTCAAAAAAGATATTGTAAATTCAGTTCTAATAATAGAAGTGATTTTCTCAATGCTTTCTTCTGTGATGTGTATGATCTACAATATTGGAATGCATGCTAGCAGTAGATAAATTTCCGTTGTTATTTCACTCAACATTATTTGTTGTTTACAAGGTCGATTTTTACAACAGATCTGCAGTAGCGATCTGGGACTTGGAAGAGAATAGACCGCAGTCAGCAAACCGCAGGCAGTAGCAGTAGCTACTCCTATGAAGTCGGCTCTATCCGGCCTTCATCAGAGAGAACGAAAGACACATACTCCCATCAGCGGAGCTGTTTCACTCCAGAATTGATTTCGTTTCGTTTCGTTTTTGAGGTTTCCCAACATTTGTGTCATTGGCACCTAAGGGTCCACGTCATTAACGTGAGGCCCACTGCTATGCCATTTGGTTAGTTTTTGGCGACCACTATGCCTTAAGTTTTCACGAGTGACTTGTCCTTGCCTTTGGTTACCTTTTGGGGATGGATTTTGAGTTGGCTTTTGAATCGGTTGAAATTCATGTTTTCTTAAGTCTAAATGGTTAGGCTCGTTACGTTTTTTAAGTTGACTTTTCAATGAGTTCATGTCGAATGAATGTTAGACTTAAAGACGTAAGCGTGTCTTGGAAAAACTGCTCAAGTCATCATCACCCTTTGAGGCGCCAGTTCTCTTCGACACCTAATTTTTAAATTTTGTGCAAACCTAATCTTCGCACTTACCCTAAGAGGAGTGGTGCTTTTGATTTAAGTCACCCCCGTGCTCTAAGCGCAATACAAAGCAACACAAGAAAAGAAGAAACGGGATCCATCGCCTTTGATGAGCGGTTTATAGCAATGTCCTTCTAACAGAACGAGACTAGATATCGAAGAGCAGCGGCAGCAGCTATGACGAAGCGCAAGGCGGATAGCATCGCCCTACTCTCCCTCTACGTCAACTATATCCAACAAGAAGAAGAAGAAGATGATGATGATGCGAACGGGGACGATTGCAGAGAGCAAAATGGAGCAGAAAAAGAAGAAGAAGAAGAAGAAGAAGATATAATCAAACATTTTGATGACGATCGGGAAACTGGAAAAATTGTGCAGTTTCCTTTTGCTACGTCCGCGGATTTTGCCATGGCTTCTGTGATACGACCTGCAACCCCTGCTTGTCATAATATCCTGGGATTAGGGATAGCGGATTACGCGCCTGAGGATGTGGACATGTCCCCGGAAGCGAAGGGACAAGAGGAAGCGGATGTAGGGAGGGTTATTTTCGAAGGAGGGGATGTTCTTGTCGCTGTTTTGGAAAAGGTTGCTCATGCTCCCTCTTCGCAAGAGGAAAAGGAAAAGCCTCCAGAAAAGACAGGCGCTGGTATTTTTGATGAAGAATTCCGTATCGGAAAGGCTTCGCCTTCTGGTAAGGACATCTCTTGTAATGAAATAGCCGAACAAGCAGCAAACGCATTAGGACCAACGGAGGACTTGTTTGGAGGGTTTCTACCTTTTCCACCCGCTAAAAAGTGTTCGGATGAATTACAGATGAGAATCACGAAATACCTGCAAATAAAATCACAGGGGAGAAACTTTAACAAGGAATTGCGTGGACTTAAGGATTATAGAAACCCTGATTTTTTGCAGCGTGTCGTCAAACATCTAGGTATAGATGAACTGGGAAGCCTTTTCGGAAAAGATATATTTGACGCTCACAGTTTGGATGGTTCAGATTTCTATGATGCATTGCTAGCTCAACAAAGGCACGGAAAATTTAGAAGGTAGCTCTTGCTCACAGTAGTTGCGGACCTCTTCCGGGGCTGCTGTACGACCTTCAGATGATCGAACTAACCCTATCGCAGAGCTCACCACGGCATGCAAGATTGCTTCCTCACAATATGTTACTGGTAGCCGTAGCATTCATGCTTCATGCTACTGCTGTTATGCGCGTTTCAAGCGTGGCCATGTAAAGATGTATGTTGGTGCAGGCAAGAAAACTAAGTGGGATAAGGTTCAAACTGAGACGTATGAAATTTTTGCTTGAGCTTAACATCCAACCGAGGTGTCAGCCCAATTCGAACAACTTTAGGGTTACATTTGATGCCTATATATTGTTGTTTGTGAATAAACACTACAAATTATAGGTATCATGATCAATTTCATTTCTTGTGCTTGCAACGACAGATGAATTTTCTGTCTTGCTTGCCAATCAAATGCTCATTGTCTGGTCGTCATACAGTAAAGTGCAAGAAATTTTTTTGGAAGAGTTCAAGTGTCATAGATCTGGATTCATCAAGGTATTTTCGCTATTTTGGATCATTGTATGGAAATTCTGGACGTGTAATAGATTGTCAATGCCCTCAATTAAATACAACTAGTCTTGCAATTTTGTGTGGCATTTGGAGTGAAATGTCAAGTTAGCCAGGGAATTATCTGATTCCATAGAATTAATGAAACGTGTATGGTTCACACGGTTCAGAGAACCCTACGGTTCTCAGTAAATTAAACTTGGAACCGTGGTGAACCGTATAGATAATTAATTTTTTTTTCCACCCCCAAAAATAGCACAAAAAAATGCTAAAAAAATGCCAAAAAAAAAATCAGATTTGTAAGGAGTTTAGATTATTTAGTTCAAATTATTTAATTGCCTTATTTTTTTAAACTACCCATCCCCAAAAACAGTCCAAAAAAAAGGCAAGGAAAAGGCCAAAAAAGTTGAAAAAATACCCAAATTGTTAAGAGAGAGGGGGGAGGCTATCATAGTAAACCATTTCATCAGTGTACAATGCACATCAACTAGCCATCCATTTGGAAACCAAGTGAGGTGCTCTGTATATAATCTCATCATATAGAGCCCGCCACATACGGTCGGGGTTTGACCTCAAAAAAACAAAGTGAATGGAACAAAAATGAACAACATGACAACATCTACAACATGTCCTCAAGGTGCATGTGTGGCATCCGGATCATCAAAATCATCTAACTCATCCTCCTTTGTCACAACTTGACTGAAATCATGTAAAACCTCTCTATCAATTTGTGTCCCTGACAAAGTGATGCAAGATGCACCTCTGCTAGAGCCACGCGGCCTCCCTCTTTGTCTACGTGCCACTATCTGTCTAGAACTTCTGCCTCTCTGGGAAGATTCCCTACCAGATCCTGGAGGCCTTTTTGGACGCCTCTAAGCTGGTGCTATAGAAGCAGATGTAGTAGGAGGTACCGCTGATGCAGGAATGGGTGTGGCACGAGATGCAGGCACCCTAAATGTAGGCGGAGTATATGAATACGGCTGTACTGCAGGCTGGGCAGGGACAGCTCCTCGTGGATAGTAACCTATTGGAAGAAGGGGTCTATGAGTGGAACCCTCTGGCATGGTAGGAGTAGGTCGTGGTGCAGCTCCTGTAAGATGAGGTCAAGGCTGTACACCAATCGGAAAAGCTGGTGTAACATGACGAGGTGGCCCAGGGAGGCGATGTGCAGGTGCCGATGGTGGAATGTGGGGGGCAGCTGTATAAGTGGATGTAGCAACCGAAGTGGGTGGCTGAGCAGGAGGTATCGTATGTGTCGACGTTGTATGCCTGGCGAGCTGTATGAGTAGTAGCCATACGAGTGCCAGTTGTATGTGTACTAGCTGATGGTGCTGGATGTGGCTGAGTATGTGCATGTGGTGAGAGCCACCCTAGATCATCAATGTCATCCTCACCCTATCCATACCGAAGGAGGTCTGACATGGTCCTCTGGCGAACACGACGGGTCTGATCTGCATCATCATCATGAATATCTGCAGGGGCTTGTGAATCCTGCACACCATCCATCCCTCCCACTGCGGCACAAGCATCTCCACCCTCTGTCGTATCCCCTGCAAAAGCGTTCTGTACCATATGGTCAGCATCCCCAACATGTGTTGCATCCACCGTCTCTCTCTCATGCTATATATCCTCTGGTAGTGGATCAGGTCGATACGCATCCTGCTCCAACCCTGGAGCAGGAATATCCAAATCATCATCATCATCCTCCTCATCAGTACCCATGCCCCTACATGTATCCTGATCAAGACCCACTCTGTCCATCAATAACCATCTAACCGGCAACATCTCTCTCTCTCTCTCTCTCTCTCTCTCTCTCTCTCTCTCTCTCTCTCTCTCTCTCTCTCTCTCTCTCTCTCTCTCTCTCTCTCTCTCTCTCTCTCTACCACAATGTCACCAGCAACATCAGCCCTCGACATGGATGTGGTGGAATCCGTGGGATCATCAACGCCTAGTAAATAATCCGAGGGCAACACCTCTAGAGGGTCCGAAATGACCATCAAGTACCATACATGTCCTCAGAGAAAAAATGCTGCTTTAGAAACTGTCCAATCTTGTCCATGAACTCGTAGATAAGGCCCATAGTGTTGCCCTCATTGTCAACTAACCGCTAAACATGGTAGACCTAGCATGAGGATTCTTGAAGTATTGTTGGATTCATAACTGCTTTTTAATGAATCCCAAGCCTCTTTGGATAAGGTACAAGAACTAAATATATTTACACTTTACAAATAAACTTTGAACAAAAAATAAAACGGACTCATCACATATGTAATGCTCTCAACCTGACGCCAAAAATCATCGTCAAATACAATCCTCAAAGATCTCAAACCATCAGGCCTACTGGAGAAAGACAGCTCCCTAAATGCAGCACTAGTGGCCATGTGTCTGAGCTGATGTTTTTTTACTCTAATAAGCCTATGCATGACAATCAAGTCGAATGCAAAACGTGTGGGAGCTGGTTTCTTCAGATCAAGTGAAGTGAAGGTGCAGAATAGGGCGAGGGCACGCCTCTTCTGGGTGATAAATGTCACCACGACAAGGGCCATATTAGCTATCGTGCGGACCTAGGGCAAGCGGCGAATATCTCCCAGTATAAGATCAATGTTATGTGCAGCACAGGGGGTCCATACAATAGCAAGGTACTGTTGCTGTAGCAAGTAAGACATGTGCACACAATTACTTGTGTTGTCAGTGACAACCTGCACTACGTTGGTAGGGGCAACCTCCTCTGTAACCTCACTGATGATATCGAACATAAAGTGTCCGCGTCAATTACCCCACCACCTCTACTAGCATCAATATTGGCTTGATCAAACATATTGCCCATGCAACAAACACCAATATGTTTATCACTAGTCGACGGCGAGTGTCACTCCAGCCATCAGACATGATCGAGCACCCATAACTCTCCCAGGCCTTTTTAAGAGGCATCATTTGTGTGGTGAGCTCCTCCACCCTGGATGTAAGGTGGGTGGTATGGACAACCTCAGCCACAGGTGGCCTGAAGTGTGGACCTGCAACAACAACTGTAGCTATAGCCCTCTTGAAGGGCTCCGTGTCAACAATGGCGAATGGCAGGTTCAGCTCATAGATTATGTTTGCCAAAGCCTGCTGGGCCTCTGCCTCGAGATGGGACTGAAAAGACTCCTCCATGGACTGTTGTCTATACGGGAGCTGCGAGACGATCTACTGGAGGATGCCCTAGTGCAGTAAGCACCCTATGAGGAGCAGGAGGAGGTATGTCAGTGGCAGGGGGTGTCGAGGCTGGAGGGGGGGGGGGACTGGGCCTGAGGTAGCCGCAACATCTCCCTGAGATAGCTGAGGGAGATGTTGCGGCTATGGGGGATGATGGGGCTGCTGAGATGGTGGTGAAGAAGCTCCAGAAGAACCAGCCTCACCATGTTGTCTATCATCACCATCCTCATCGTCAGAGTCCAAATCATCCTGATGTGTGGGAAAAGTGGATGGTATGTCTTGGGTGTCCTGTGAGAGACCATCTGATGCCGACTCAGAGCGAAGAAATCATAATGTCTACACTGGGCGAGTCATCTGAGTGACTGCAGTAAGGACGCTGTGGAAATGCACCCACTGGAATAGATGTAGTAGAAGGAGGGGCAGGACATGGTGCAGTGGGCTATGGTGGTGCGGTAGGAAGTGGTGCAGTGGGCTGAGTAATGAGTGGTGGATGTGCGTCAGGTTGTGAGGGAGGAGCAGGAACAGGAGGTGAGGGAGGACGTGGTGGTGGTGGTGGTGGTGGTGGACGAGGAGCTAGTGGATCCCGTGGGGTGGATGACACTACTGCATATACATCAAGATCTAGTGACATACCGGTCTGCGTCAATCGTGCTTCGTAACGTCAATGAGCCTACAACGCTCCTGAGCAGGCATGTGTGGGCAAGGGAGAGAGCCTAAGCATTTGCCATCACCCTTGACAACACCAAGGAGATGCCCTTTCAGCCTAGTGTGAGTGTTGAAAAAACAAACATGACAAAACCTACATCCACGCGTCTCGGATGGAATGTTAGACCTAACAAATTCGGGGTCTTGGTCTACCTCACCCCATAGCTCAGGCATATCTCCAGCAGGCATGGTGTGAAGTACGGAAAAAGTGCAAGAAAAAACAAATGAGTTACAGTTCGGTCAAAGGAAACTGGTCCTGGATAAGTGGATATGCGCTCCCACGCAATGCAATGAACCTGGGAATGCCAACCCTAAACCCTATCAAGCTAAACCCCTAAACCTCCAGAAAAGGCCCTCTATAATGCAAAAAATTTGTTTTTTTTGCTTCAAAAATTAACCGAAATCCTAAACCCTAACATTCTCTCTCTAGATAGGCTGGTACACGCTCTCTCTAGATTGTCCCAATCTCTCTCTATGATCCGAAATGCCTAGACCCTAAAAATAGACCTATTTGCATGAGAGAATGTCAAAAAACCTGATTTCTGACCCAAAAAAGCACACCAACAACTAAACCCTACTTTTATCTCTCTACAGAGGCCACTACCGTCTCTCTCTACCCTGCCCTCTTCTCTCTCATCAATCTGAGCAGACCTCTCTCTCAAACCAAAGCGCCCTCTCTCTCAATCTCTACCACAAGAAATGTGAAATAAGGGACAAAAAACGAGCATTAAGGGGTTTTGGGGGGAAATAAACAAATTAATTAATTAATTATTTATTTCGATGAACCGTACCACGATTCTGGGAACCGTGGGTTCTATGTCTGATTCTCAACAAATTGGATTTTCCATAATATCCTTATGTGAATCAAAGCAATCAAATGCTTATTTTTTTTAGTTTTATTGTTGTTTGGATATTGGACCTGTATTAGACTATCAATGCCATCAACTATAATTTACAGTCGTATGTGGAATATGAGCTATGAAATGTCACATATCCTTCCCTTCTAAATAAATTTCTCAATCTGTCTTTAGCCTGTATGTCATAGGAGTGAACTATGAACTATCAACTCAGCCAGGGAAAACATATGATTTTGAAAGAAATTCTATCTCCCATAATACCATTAATAAAATGTTTCATGGACCTTTTTCGAAATACCTTTTCAAATCGGGTTTGAAACAACAATCCCAAGAAAGAGACGACTTATGATTAATCAATAATCAATGTTGAATCCCAGATTGAGAGAGTCGAAACTGTTGAGTCCCACCTAATACCTATTGTCATGATCCATACTACTTGGTACATACATTGATGGTTTGAAAAGTGAAAAAATTGACAACCTCGCGAAATAAGCAATTAAACGATTTTTTTTTTTTTTCATTTCAAACAATTTAAATGGTGTAGTTCATTTTTTGTCGAATATAAGATTTGGTAGGATACTAGAATTCGGATGGGTTGATGTGTAAGTGACAAGAAATTTTGGCAAATCATATTGAGTGCATGAATGTCATGTCTCTGGTTGACATGGGTTTATCTAAAGATGCTCATGCTCTTCTTCCATGTATGCACTTCTTGAAGCAACTATCTCATGAAGAATTTTGTCTTGAAGCACACTTGGATCTCTAGCTCTAACCGATTAGATTTAAATTGACGGTAGACCAATTAGTTAGAAACATCACTTAAAAAATTGGTGGAACAATTTCATGATGAACTACATCTTGAACCAATGGTGAATTCCATGGCTTTGAATGGGTGACATGTAAAAAGAATCATGCAATAGTAACTTTTGATGCCAATATGTCGTCATGTGGTTGGTGAATGAGTTTAGTGTCCGTGGTCTTGAAGAACACTTGAAGTACTAGTCTTTGACCAATTAGGGTTAGATATCGATTAAGACAATGTAGATCACATGAAGCATGGAGTGAATTTATGAAGTTTGGTATGTTCAATTTTACAAAAGAGACACATGAAGTTTGAACCAATTACCAAAACAAGCCATTCACTAAGAAGCTTCAAGGATTCATTGCAAAAGCCTCAAATATCCTCTAAGTTGTAATTCTAATGCAATAATACCTTTATGGGCCTACCAAGCATTCATTGCAAAAGCCTAAAATATTTTCCAAGTTGAAAATTTAATGCAATAATACCTTTATGGGCCTACCAAAGAGTCGTATGTAAGGCAATTTGACACATTGATAAAGGCTAATTATTTTACTAGTTGATAAAAGCATATACGCATGCCCAAACATGTGTTCTCTTACAAAATTAATAGCACCTTGATTAGAACATAGAACTAATATATATATATATATATATATATATATATATACATATATACACACATATATGAAGACCCAAAAATCATCAATTAGTTGGTCTCTTAACTTTCTAGCTACTCTATACTATACATGGAAGATTTTGCAAATAAGTCATCAAAGATGACAAGCACTTAGAAACCGACCAATCTTTTCTTTAATTAATTAGAATATCACAACAATCATCATCCTTTTTTACAAAATCTGAAGTTTGTTAAAAATGAAAAACCCTTAAAAACTATCCATCTAGCATGCAAGTGGTAATTCATTTTATGTTTTTAGATTAAGCATAGATGAATGGACTTGAATTAAGAACATCCTTAACATATGACATGTACGTGAAGTCCTATTAGATAACAATTACAATCATGGATAAGCCATTAAATACTTAGCTTCAATCATTTCACATGAGGACCAATGTTGGTCCATTGATATTTGAAACAATGCTCCTTCAAAGATGTCTTTTGTTGAGGAGGTGGAAATATGTTCAAGAGAACGACATACTTGCAATCAATTACAAGCAAAATTGACTGGATCTAATATTCTAGTAGCTAGATCATTAAATAAATAATTCTATCGATGGATCATTGAAGAAATGATACTTGGTACATGTCTTTGATTTTTGTCTCTCCATCGGAATACCAACTCGTCATCAGAAGGACCAATGACAACAAATTAATCTAAATCTGTAGGTGAGCACTGTATTTTAATCGCAATACGTTGAGCAGCTCCACGCGAACAAGAATAACCCCCTCAAAGCTACTCATGATTGATAGATGGTCTCAAGATCTGTTGGGTTGACTGCCTAACACAAGTACAAAGAGGCCACGATGCATGAAATAAGCTCTATAAGCAATAAAAGCAACTATAGTAGAAAGTTGTTGATGATGATACATTAGGCATAAAAAGAACCGCCCGAACATTAAAAGATTAAAGCAAGTTAGCTCACTAAAGATATGGATACGATCAAACAATTACATGACAATGAAATAAAAATCAAGAAAGTTGAGATTGCCTCATTATGATTTGCACTCCAAGAATAAGACCTTACCCATGAAGGCCTAGATACTCCACGCAAAAATCAAAGTGAATTGTGAGAATAAATCATTGATCTATCTTGCCCATTGGATTGTAATTTCGAGATAATTATCTATTTCTATTAGATTGGCTTTCTATTTACTATTGGAGTCCCTCGCTCTCAAGTAAAAAGTTACAAAAGACTTATCAACAAACTTTTGATGAGGCTCAAAATGAAAGTTTTTGGTGTTCCAATAGATGATGACAAAGTAAAATGTTATACCTTTTTTGTGAGCTATTTGGATGTCCAACACTTTGTTTTTAAGGTTCACTAAGATATTATTTCCTTTCAAAAATTAGATGAGAAAATTAGTACTCTTTAATTTTTTTTGCTGCTTCTCTCACTTTATCTTTATCTTCACATCTTTAACTATTTCATTATGACTCTTTGTTAGACAACTTGGAACAAGTTACACCAACTTTGTTCAATCATTTTGTTGGCAACGTCTTAATGCTTCCCTAAATAGCTAGTCACTAGCTTATGCACTTCTAACCATATGATTCTGAGTAGTATGCAGTCTCTGGTCTTTATGGCTCGAAGTGTTACTATCAGCATCACTATCATCTAAGGATAGTTCAATTAATCTGTGGCAGAAGGACATAATCTGGAGCTGCGTGCTAAAGTGACTCTTCTGTGATGGCTAGCATAGATCATGTCGTAATAAAAGCATCTCTCTAACCATGAGTGTGACACATCGTGGATCATCGTATGCTACAATAGATCTCAGTGTGACAGGAGCATCTCGGAAGAGGCAGTGGTATCATCCTCTGATCTCATATAGACTGGGCATATGAATAATTGATCCTCAAACTTTACCTCAGATAAATAACATAACTGGCAAATTCTCTCCTCTCGGCAATGTTTTGTGGACCTTTTCAAAAAGCCTTTTCGCAACATGTTTGAAACGAATTTTAAACAAGAAAGAATTGGTTGTCGGAAAAGAAATGGCAAAACCTTTTTAGATTTTTTTTTTGCTTGTTTATATTCCTAGCCTTTTGTTAAAGAAAAACCAAGTGTTGTTTAAGTGTCCAGACAATGATTATAGCTCTATACAATGAAAATATAAACAATTGGTAATTGACACACTTGAATGACCAAGGACATCGAGATACATCACACAATGCACATGCACAAGGTATTCATAATTCTACTATTTCCAAGTAAGTTCTGATTAAAGTTTTATATGCCAAACTCTTAAACGCAACTAGAAGGATTTTTTTTTTTTTTGCTCTAATTTTAAAATCTGTTCGAATGATATATTTGAAACGGACTTTTTGAAACAAAGTTTCATTGAATGAAACGTGTTTTAGTGCAACATTGCTTCTCCGGGGATAACTTGGAAGCGTTCAATCTCAATCCCAAGCTGAGGTGATGAGACATGGAGCTGGCCTAATGAGAATCTCAAATCATATGACAATCCCAAATCCAAGTATCGTGGTAGAACAGGGAACCCTTCTTTAATATCCAAATTCAAGAAATGGGTCCAATAGTAGTCGGGTTTAACCCCTAATTGGCCTGCCATAATCTCCTAAGATATAGGAAGTGTCTGATTAGTCACAAGTGCATGCTGGAAGGTCCCCACTATAGAAATGCCAAGAATGTCAAGTAAATGAGAGGCCTGAGAGAACTAGGATAGTCAATAACGCTCACTATGAAGGCGTTGTGACGAGGTGAGTGTTGCTGGTGTGTATCTCTGCTCATCCATGAAAAATGCCTTGACTCATTGTATATATGTGATAAATCAGAAGATAGTATCAAGCTATATAGGTGGGACTGCAAACTCAGCCAGAATGATTTGATGTGGGACAGAGGGCTTAGCCCGTATCATACGTAAGGATCTGCAAGTGTCAGATACTGGTCCAATCTGATGAAGTGAGACTAAGTCTTGTACACCATGCCTATGCTATGTATAATGCGATGGGGGTAACAATGGTATCAAAAAGCCGACATTTACTTGAGGCATCCCGAATAAACTTCCAAAATTTAAACAAAACCTCTCAAATTGGACAAGGGAGGCATGTCCCTTCCCAAGTCTAGCTGTAGCTGCTTGTCTCATACATGAAGAAGTTTATTTTTTTTCCTTGTGTATTAGACACAGCATCCAGGAGGCCGACACTACTCCTAACTACGAACTATGTAGAATAATTTGCACAATACGTTACAATTTGATCGATGAGCAAGCAAACCCGGTATGAGCAGAAAGGCTCATAGTAGAAAGGTTAACATTATCGCTATGAGGCTAAGAATGGCCAAGAGGATGAGGATATAAAATAAATAACCCACTAATGAGCATATTGCAAAACAGCCCCAAAGGCAAGCCACAACAAGCATCACAGTGGTTTAGTGAGACAATCCATGATGGAAGTCTTCCAAACAGCTTCTAGGCAGTAACATGTGGCCAAAGGCTTCAGGTGTGCTTGTGCACATTTGAACTTGGGTGGGCAAGCCAGAAACCCAACTTCTTTAGTCAGCATGCTAACGACTATAAAGGACACGTACAAAGTTCACGACCATAGAGATTTGAAACTAGAAAACATCCTAGCTGCAAAAAAATAAGATCCATCCACCACCTTTAAAATATGACCATGTTAATCAATATATTTTTGTTGGTTACAATAGGTATGTTTTTAACATGTGGGAGAATCACTAAATATATAAGAAGTTGTAAAACCATTAGATCCAATTCTAGTAAAGCAAACTCACCTTTTAAGCTTTTTGGCTCGCTTCTCCTTGAACTTTTCTCCAACAGAACCCTCAATTCTTGACCCTTTACTTCACAAATCAAGTAAACAAGATGAATCGAAAAGGAAAAAAAAATGCAGTAACTTGAACATAGTATTACACACTTTTATGCATGACAACAGTCCGGATCCAATTTCATAACTGGAAGTAATCAAAGATGCTGTCAGCCACGATGCTATATTCTGAGGATGACCATTTCAGATATTGTATTTCCCTATAGGTTTTTTCAAATACCTCCTGTCTTCATCGTAATTGTTTAGATAAGCAACTATATCTTTGCTGAGTCTAGGATAGTATGTACACATGAGATATATAAGTGATATCCTCTTAGACCATCAAGTCTATCATGCAGATTATTTGCTGCAGCATTGAACATCCCTATGGGTGAAGCCGTAGGTCACATGCACAAAGACCTGTTTACATTCGTTTTCACAGACTTATAGACAGACCAGTATGCTAATTTCTCTCTGCACATTTTCGGAGGTGAAAGGCTTAGCATTAAAGAACATAGTCAAAAAATTAAGTCCATACTTCCATGTGGAAAAATCAGGAAAATCATAGGTCATTGTTTTAGCTTGTACAAAGCCTAGCTAACTGGAAGATCACTGGTGGGAAACCACCACTATATACTGAAAGTCATTGACCAAAAATAGTTTAAATCAACAAACTTGAACTTATAGTTGAAAAGTTTAATCTGATAGATATGACTGCTCTTTTCTTCAAAACTTTCTTTGAGGATTTGATGTCTTTTGCATTAAAATCACATTTCATCATTCAGACTTTCTCAGCTGACACAATGTGAACTAAGAAATAGCTGTAGGCTTGAAAGTGACAAAAATGGGGTCAATCCAAGAATGAAAACTCCCAGCTATCTTCTTTTTCTTCTAGCAGCACATCGGGAGTTAGATATGACTGCAAATAAGTCCACTTTTTTATTTGAAGAGATAGCCATTTTATGACAGTGACTAAATTTATGCAATACTCGTGTCAGAGAGCTTTAACAAAAAAAGAACATTCAGGTTAACAGAGAAAGTAGGCCTGATAGAAATTGCATGCCCATCTATAACATATAGGAAGTTAGGTACAATTGCACCTTGTGTAGATCATTGCAGTGTGAAACAATGGTCACTTTTAGAACTTTGTAATAGCCACAAACCTGTAGTATTGAAAACCTTACCCAGCACATTTTGGACTTGGCAAACTTAGAGCTGCCTGAATTACTTACGTGCAATGGGGACTGTCATTTATATCTCTAATGAGGAATATACATGTGTATACCCGAATGTCAAGTGTAGAGAAAGTAAGATTTATTACTTAACCACACTTGATCTTATCAACCGAACAGCAAATGCTCCGTCAAATTGATCCCTATGAGGTAGTGAAGCAAAAAAACCATCTTCTGTTACCATGTGCTCTGGTAGAAAGTTGTTAGCAGATTCTACATAGAATTCCTGCAGTACACAAGGAAGTTGAATTGAGGCGTTACAGCAAAAGGAAGCATTTGTGTCAATCAAGAAGGCTTGAACTTTTTCAACGTGCATTTGCAGACTATAAACAGAAATCCTCAGTGCACAAACAAGTTGAGGTAAATTGTTACAGAAAGAAGGGCATGGTCGTATCAAATAAGAACACTTGAAAATTCTGATGTGCCAAGGAACAAAAATCCACGAGCCATATTTGCAAGGGTGGTTCTTCATAGGTTACCCCAGACTCAGAGCTCACAGTCTAACTAATATCACTTGATAAATATAAATCTGCATCATGAGTTTACCTGATGTTGGCGAAGAAACTCACGCACACGATCAGAATTCTCTTCTGGTTCGATTGAGCAAGTGCTGTAAATTAGCACTCCTCCAGGCCTGACAATTCTGTGGCACAAGTGTCCTTGCTTTGTCAAGGGAAAGCCCTAACTGAATTTTAATCAGTGTTGAAACTAGATATCACTACCACGTTGATAAAGAAAAAAGTGGCATGATCTGTATTCGCTTCTAAGAAAAGAATTTGCATTACAAAATTGATTGACAAGAGTAAGATCTATACTTAGCTGCTGCTGTGAGAAGCTCATTTTGTAGTTCTGCCAATGTCTCCAAATCTGCTGCAGTTCGCCTCCAACGAATATCTGCACGCTAGATTCCAACAAGAACACAGGTAAGCACAAAAGCTTTTCTACAGAACCATTCTGATGAAGACTGGAGCACTAGCTTGAATGTGCTAATGAACTAAGAAAATCTAAACATCTAGCTCTGATGAGCCAAACATACAACTAGCTTCCAATGATCAAAATGACTTTGATGATAAACACACAAGGTAATACCAGCTTAAACATCACATATAAAAGACTATTTCAATCGATAAGACTGTTTTTCCTAATTGGGCAATCTAGAGGAAGGTTGCATTTGGAACCTTCTAGACATTCGCTAAATTGGTATAAGAGCCAATTATTACCACTTCTCAGTTTGATGACTTTGGCATCATGAGCTTCTGAGTTCTACGTTATTTAGAGATCTTAGTTAGAGATTTGCTTAAGCTAATGACAATCCTTGATATCAGTTCATGAAGTTTTCTGACTTGGAGATGCTTTGTGAATGTTATTTGTTGTCTCTATGCTTGATTTGATGTCAATATCTATGAGTTCATTGCATGTTATTAGAGCAGTTTCTTGCCTTCATCAGTTGCTGATTTATTTCTCTCTAGAAGTTTTTGTTCTCTAGCCAATTATTTTCTCCTTCTAGAAGTTTTTCTTCTCTGGGTGATTTACTCTAACCGTCAACAAACATTCTTTGCCATGACTTTTCCGTTCATGATCTGAATTGAGTTATGTCAGTTGCATTGGTTTCCTAGTAGTTAGGCACACTTGGAGTAGCAATTTTCTTCGCTGGTTGTTATCTGTAAATCCTAAATTTTTTCTTTTGGAGAAGGTTAGGACCCTTTCATATTCTGTCGTGACAAAAGTTGGATATATTTACATTTTTAGGAGCACATGATCAAGGTGCAGCCACAAACGTAGACAACATACTGGTTAAAATTCTTTTTCAAAGTTACTGCAAAATCAAAGATGGCCAAAGGGAGTACTTTTTTATTTTATAAACAACACTTTTATATTCCTCTTTTTGACTGGATGTCCAAGTTTCATCTTGTAATACAACCCTAAAAATTCCATTTTCTATCATCTTTTACTAGCTAGAAGTGAAGTTATTGCAAAACCAAACTTTGGTCAAACTTGAATATTGTTTTTTCCGTTCTACAAGATTCAGTTTCAGATTTTCCGAGGATCTTTACATTCTATACTTGGAGCTAAGTTAATTGCACTCTCAAACTTGTCATTTGGAGTTTTCTATCAAATACTTGAAGGTCAAAGTTTGGTCAAAATAAGGGAATACTCTATTTTCTGCACACATTTTGTTTGTACATTGAGTGGATATTTACATTATTTGTTGAACAACAAGTGCAACAAACTTCACGGTGCATCACTTGAATATCTTTATTTCAAAATATTCTAGAGAATGACCTAATTGCTAAGATTAGACGGACTCAGCGAGAGGATCCTCATTGCTAGGAAGTGGTGAGAGGCAAATCTTGACCAGAGTGTTAGGACAGCTTTGGTTTCTTTGCTCACACTTACCTTAGATAAACCATACAAGATTGTATAGTTAAAACAAATTGCAAAATTCTAGTTCCAGCTTGTGAGGAGCTGCGTAAGAGGATTTTAAATTTATGTCCTGATAGCCCTAGTGCAAGTCATCCTAGTGAATAAGACCTATGAGCTGATACTACGTAGTTTCTGGTGGCCTAAGTTAAAGAAAGATGGATACATTTATGCGACACGTTTTCTGAAGTGTTAAGATATCAAAGTTGAAAGTATTAAAGTTCATGGTAAGTTACACCCACTAGCTATTCCAGAAGGAAGATAGGAGAGTATATCCATGGAATTTATTTCCAACTTGCCTCGTACATCGTTATAGCATGATTCTATTTTGCTTGTGGTTGCCAGACTCACGAAGATGGCTAGGGATAGTAATTCATTGCTGTCTTTTGGATTGCAATAATGGCCAAACTTGAGGTCCAATTTGTGAGTAGTATGAAGCATCTTGAAAAGGATGGCCACATTGAGAGACTTAACCAAACCTTGGAGAACATGTTGAGGGCATTTGTTGGGGATAAGCAATCTTGGTGGGAGAAATATTTACCATTGTTAGAGTTTGTTTACAATAATAAAATGAATGTAAGTGCAAAAACAAGTCCTTTTTTAGGCCGGCAAGCAATCCTGTTACGATAGGAATTCCTCAAAAAGTTCCTAGACTCTAGTGTAGCAGTTTTCTAACTCGAATGAGTGAAATACTTTACTTAGCTAGGAGAAATGTTAGGCGAGCGATGGGTAGAGGTAAGAGACTTGGTGTTTCTCTCAATACCAAAGGACTTTAAGACCCTCGAGACAACACATGTTACAAGTTATCCCCACATTAATGTGGACCCTGAAACTTGTAAAGTGGATCCTATAATTCATGTTTCTAGATTAAAAGGGGCTCTGCATGATGGCGATGAGCAAGAAGATGTGATCCATGGGCCAGTGTGAGCATTGGATCGAAGGCAAAGGCTTTTGAACAATCGGCTGATCCATAAGTAATTGGTCACGTGGCATGGCAAACCTCTTTCAGATACTATCTGGAAGACCACGCACAATTTGCATGCATAGTACCCAGATAATGTCATCGCACATGACATATGTTGACGAGGAACGGATGCTAGAGCTTTTACTCCCTATCCCAATCAATATTTACAATTTTTACATTTCTAACTATTTGTAATTATTGATATGGCTTGGTACCGGCCTACGGTGACCATCATAATTATGTTGTAATTGGTTTGAACTGAACTTCAAGATTCATGCTTAGCTTTGGCATGGGGTACAAGGTCATCTGTTTGAACCTATCGTACTGAGTAGGAGTCGACCAATCAACAAGACAAGTGCCATGTGCTCATTGAGGCACTTGGTGTATGAGTGACATGTTGGATGGTCCTCCTACTTGCTTACCATGTGTCAAGATATTGTCAACTGGTAAGTGTCGGCTATGCATGGGGTTTGCCATGTGTCGATGATAAGATGTATCACGGTGGAGTGCTTGAGGATTGGAATATGAGAGCCCAAGAAAGGCATTTTTATCAGCCATAGTTGTGTCGAATCGTGGTTCGTTCAAAGAATGAGAGAGAGAGAGAGAGAGAGAGAGAGAGAGAGAGAGAGAGAGACTTGAGGGTTTTTTGGAGAGTTTTTGTTGGTTTGGTGATTCACTAGTAACTAGCCATGTACATTGTATGGTGTGACATTAATGTTTTGAGTGACGAGTAACAATGATCAATCGTTCTAGTCATGTATGGAAGTTCCTTTAGGTGATCATATTGCTTGCAGGAGGGCGCCCAATAGGAAGCTATCTTCTTCCCTTTTTGGTTGCAAAAAATCATCAAGATGCTGACTTTTGCAGGAGAAGAATCTATTCATCTTCTTATAACTTTTGTGAAGGAAATTGCAGGAAATTGAAGGGCACCTTCACCTATTTGAGAGCTAGCAGTAGGGCGCCCATGCTCAAACCAATTGCATGTGATCTTGACTCAAGTACGTGCTGAAAGTTTCAGATTTACTTCTTAAATGAAGATACATGTGTTTTGCACACATTTCTTGCTAAAATTTCCCTGTTGGTGAGCTTGAAGTAGGGCGCTACCATCAGCTCTATATGCACATAGTGTGCACTCTTTTTAGCCACAAATTTCTGGTTTTGGTTTAGGCTTCATTTGAAGTCTACCTATTTGTGAGCATTCTGTTTTTTGTACAGAAATGAGCCACCTATTTCATTACTTGTCAAGCAAATTGCATGTGGAGTATTGAAATCTATTGTGCTCATAATTTCAGCTTTGAGGTTGTTGCCCTTTGAGTAGATTTTGTCTTGGAAAGTCTATTTCCTATCTACTACAAGCTGATTTTTTTGTTATGGCTAAAGAATCAGAGTCTATTGGTTCTTTATTTAATGAAGATAGGCTGGATGGCACAAACTGTTCCTTGTGGTGCTACATGATAAAGAACCTTCTAATTGCTAAAGGTTTGTGGAAAGTAGTTAACGGTGACGAAGAGAGGCCGCCTACCTTGGCACCTATTACACCACCTAGAACAACTATTTCATCATCTACGGAGGTGTCTTCCGATGAGCAAAAGAAGTGGGATCAACGAGATGCACAAGCACATTCCGTCATTGCATTATCAGTGAAGAGATCTATCCTTATTAGATCATGCAAGACTTCCAAAAGTGCTTAGTAAAGAATGCGGCAAAAGTGGTATATCTTCGAAATCAACTTCCTATTTTGAAGATGCAAGAAGGTGCTTTGCTTACAAACCACTTGACGAAGATCAAGGATCTTCGAGAGGAGCTTCTTAGTATTGATGAGGTGATTGAGAACTCACAATTCGTATCTATTACTCTCAACTCTCTTCCTAATTCTTACCTTCCATTTGTGTCATCATGGAGCATTTCTCTTAGGGGACAGCAAATCTCCTTCAACGAGCTTGTTGGCTTACTTCTTCAACAAGAGCAAACAAGGATCAACTTTGGTGAACAAGAAGATCAAGCTTTCTTTGCAAAAGGCAAAGGCAAAGGCAAGTGGAAAGGGAAGCCTTCCTTCAACACTTCGATAAACAATCTAAGGAAGCTCAAGATCAAGGCTCCAAGAAGAGGGGTAAGTGCCACTATTGTAAGAAGTTTGGGCATCACATCAAAGAATGTAGGAAGAGGCTTGCAAAGGAAAAAGAGAAAGGTAACGATACAAGTACCGCAATCATTACTTTGGAACAACAATTTGAAAAGGAGGATAATCTTTTCAATAATGATTATGCTTATTTCAATAATGACTATGGTGAAGGCGAACCTGGTGAATGGCAACTGCTAAGAAAGGGAACAGCTCAGGATCAACATCATGGCGACAAAGGGAACATCTCGGCAGCGTCATTTGAAACCAAGCAATATGGAACAATCAGGAATGCCAAGGAACCAGAAGAAGATCAAGCAGCAACCAGGAATGCCAAGGTATCCGTAATGCCCAAGATAGTAGAGGATCAGCCCAAAAGATAGAGACATCATACCAAGGTATCCAAAAAGCCCCAGAAGGTAGAACTGATCAGCAACGGGAAGCCAATAAAGAAACTGGAAAAGAGATGGACACTCATCGCGAATAGCCGCATCATACACGTAACCATCAACCATATGTGCAAACTCAGTGATATAAGTGCCCCAAGAAAAGATAGCAGCATCGGAAGACCAGCACCAAGGAGTAGGAACATAAGCAGGATGACAGGCACGCTGTAGTAGCATGAAGAAGCAAGCGATATGCCAGGAAACATGGATCATAAAGAGATCATCCTGACAAAGGATAGCTAAAATGGAGAAATGTGCACCAGCATGGTCAAAAGCCCAAGGTATCCATAAGGCCCACGAATGAGAAGTAGCAACGGCACACGGTACCTTCAAGGCCCCTATCACGAGAAGAAAGGCATGCCAAAAGCTCCAGAAGGTCCAAAAAATCAATGCATCATCTAAAAAGACATTATGCATAAAAACAATAGCAACAAATCTAGAAATAGTAGAGGCCTCAACTGAAAAACTGTAGCCGAAAAACTCATCCAGAAAGACCTCATATGGACATACCAATCCATCATAGGATACACCAAAAACGGATGGAGAATCGGATGACCCATCGGAACTGGCCGCAAGTGCAATCCCAAAGTACACACCAGGCGCACAGGTGAGGAATAGACGAAATGAACTGGAACAAGAAACAGGATCCCCAACATCAGTAGCAAGCATCGAATCAATATCCACGTGTAGCTGGGAATGAGTATCAAAGCACATATGAGCAATACTGAAGTATATGGCGTCAACATCCCCAAAAACTATCCAAGAGAGGAGAAGGAACTCTCTCAAGGTAATTTGATGGTCTCGGAAAACCAGAACAAAGTGGCAACTCAGCATCGGAGACCAAGCGATATGGAGCAACCTGAAATGACGGGAAATCTGAAGATCACCTGGACAAACAGTAGTTGAAACGGAGGCAATAACCCAAGCCATCAGGATATGCCAAGCCTGACAATGAGAAACAATCCAAGGAATAGATAGAGAGCCACATACATAATCATAGAGATATCCGCACCATAGGCGATCAGTAATATGGAAAAACCAGCACCAATCAACCGGTCCAAATGGAAACCAAGCTATACGTAATAACCAGGAATGCCATATATCCATAGCATTGGCATGGACTGCAGCAAACCTATATGTAGAAACACAAAGAGACTGAAGGATGCCCGTATACTCATCTAGAAAGATCCCAACACCCTAGATAAGTAATAGTGACCATCTCGCGAATATCCTCGGATGGAAAATGTGTAACGGTAAGGGCCAAAGGCGCATGAATCATGTAAGGAACCGTAGAAATATCATGAGGCGATTCACAAACCTCAAGCAGAGATCCATGGAGTAAAGCGAAAGAAGATACAACCTGATCACCAATAGCGAGGGAACCATCAAACGTGGACCCGTGAAGAACCCCATAGAAATCAGCAGGAACATCAGCCATAACGGACTCAAGAGATGGAGACATAGAGACTAATGGAGAAGATACTGCACCAACCACCGAACCAGGAGGGCTATCTGAGGTATGCGCAAAAGCAATAGTAGAAATACCACCAAGGTATACGGCCTGAATATCAATGAAGCCAGGAATGACCACTGAATACAATATTTGTGAATCAAGGCATATAGGCACAACGCACATAGCAACAACCTGTAAATCCAAAGGAGCATCAACCTGAGGCAGAGGACCCACGAATGGTGAAAGTGAAGCAGCAACTAATGTACTCTGAATGGAAAGAAGAGCTACATCCTGAGCCTTTGGCAGGCTACGCACAAACTGCTTCCCGGTAACCAACTGATAGTCACCCTGGGAATCAATACCAGCAAGTGAATGATGCTGACCAGCATGAGTAAAGGAAAGAGTCTGCTGAGAGAGATCCACAGCAACAGTACCAAGTGAAGAGAACCAGGCTGCACCAGAAAAATCACCAACGCGATAATCCA
This sequence comes from Diphasiastrum complanatum, assembly GCA_029204225.1. Classification (NCBI taxonomy): domain Eukaryota; kingdom Viridiplantae; phylum Streptophyta; class Lycopodiopsida; order Lycopodiales; family Lycopodiaceae; genus Diphasiastrum; species Diphasiastrum complanatum. Next base: position 31,211,179 of record CM055096.1, on the reverse strand, counting down.
AGCCCTGAATCATCTGAGAACTGGAAAAAGAATGGGAACGAGCAACCTCAACACTGAGAGGCTGGGAAGCAGGAACAGGTGTAGCACGAATCCTGGAAATGTAACTGCTAATAAATGAATGTGTACTGCCTGTATCCACTAAAGCAATATACTCTCGCCCCGCATCTAGAATAATATGATCCACAAATGGAACAACATACGTAGGCATAATAACAGAAGCATCAACTGATAAGTTCTGGCCTAAATATGCATCTAGAAGAACCACATACTCATCTAGACGGGTATCGACAAAATCAGCTAGTGAGTATACAATAGGACCATCATGAAATGTATAACTGTATGCCATATGGAGATCTATTGGAGTAGCCAAAGCATCTGAAACCGTAGACCCATGAATAATATCGAAATAAGGAGCATAGGCGACAACATCTATAGCATGGCGCTCAAGAACACGAGTAGCATCAAAGTACTCAACAACAATATCAAAGCATGAAACCGCATCATCAATAGGATCATAGCATGCTATGTCAGTAACAAGGACCATATCAGCCGCAACCTGTATATGTGAATCAGCATCAGTAGGAACCTGTATATGTGACTCTGACTCACTATGGGATACAATGACGAGCTCAGGTAGATCAATAACTATCTCAAGTAAATCAGGCAACTCGCTCAAACTGTGTGATATAGGATCCTGAAGGTCAGCGAACTCTGCAGACGTGTAACGTCGGACAAAAGCAGGTCGAGGGCCCACAATACAAGGAACTGGAATTGAAGGGGCAGGTGTAGGAGTGGACATAGCGGGAAAAGATGAAGCAGAAGGACAAGGTCGGGAGAAGCGGGAAGGAAGGGTGTCAGAGTACTTGTGCTGTAAAGTACTGGCAAGAGACATCCCCTCAACAAGTGTGGGAGGACGGAAGGAAGAAACATCGTAATGTAAGGCACCACGAAGCCCAGCAATGTAACGAGAAATAAGCTCAGTGGGCGGTATATTTGTGAAAAGATAAGAAAGCTCCATAAACTGATCTGTATAAAAAGCAAGGTCACTGGTTTGAGTGAGACTACGGAATGTATCACGTTGGCGGTTGAGCCACTGAGGATCAATCATAGCATGACGGAGGTCACGACGAAAGGTATGGAGCCCTTCCAGATCAGAATCAGCTAGATAAACTTGCCACCACGTGGCGGCACGTCCATCTAAGTGTAAAGCAGCCAACTGGATCTTCTCAGGATCAGTCTTAGGGTAGATCTGAAAATATGTGTCAAGCTTAGCAAAGCAATTCTCTAATAAGTTCCCGTCAGAGGAACTGGAATAGGTAGCAAGTTGTACCCTATCACGAAAGTCTCAAGCAAAGTGTGGCTCAGGAACTGGGGGACGTGGAAAGAAACCAGGAGGTGGGTTAGGTGGAATGAACGGTCCACCACCAGGCTGACTAGTAGAAGAAGATGGAAATCCAAATGGAGGGGGAGTCCCAAATGAAGGAAAGACAGGAGCTTTTCCAGGACCATGAGGTTGTAAAGAATCAATATGTGACTGGATAGTAGGAAAGCCGGTCATAACTGTATCGAAGCGAAGAACGAGGCCAGAAAGGGTTTCATCCATGCGCCGAAACTGATCGGATAAGTTTTCCTGAACAGTTTCACTCGGGGTAGGTGAATGTGCCATAATGATAGTGGAAGGAATAGACGAAAACTTGAGAGAGCGGACTCTTGTGGTCACCCCAAATTAGTCTATTAAAACCACTATTATCACAACTAAGAAAGGACAGCAATCAGCAAATGAAAAAAGTGAAAATGAAGGCTGTAAAAATGCGCTTGACAGCCAGGAGGCAAGTGACAAATTGGAATATCAAACGGAGTCAGAATTTCGTGAAATTTGTTTGAGGATGGACGATGGACAGCCTGCAAACAAGGTGTGAAAAATGGCTGCAAATGGAGACAAAAACGGACAAACGTGACAAGTATGAAGCGGCTGGACAGCCTGCAAACAAAAGTGAAGAGAGGGTTGAAAATGGAAGGGCAACGGACGAAAGAGATTAGAGAATTGGACGTTGAAGAGCCTACAAACAAGCTGGAAATGGGTGATGGAGGGTTGGAACTTGGGTGCCGGAAATAATCTGCCCAAAAAAAAAAAAAACATTCCGGCCGCCAAATTTAGCGAAAGTACTTCCGCTAACTATTTGCTAAAGCTCCGCCAAGGAAAATGCTCTGATGAAAGCTGGTCCTCCTTTAAACTGTGCTGAATGTTGCTGAAGCAAAGAGACGAAAGCCCTCAGCAAAGAGAGAAAAATCAGCAAGGGGCACCCAATTAGAAAATCAGATTTGAAATTCAGCAATCAGAAAAGTGCTTTGATACCAAGTTAAGAATAGAGCCACAACTGATCTAGAGCTAAGCTATGAAAGCATCACATAAGCAAGACTTAAGCTATGAAAGCAGCACATAAGCAAGACTTAACCCTAGAAAGCAGGAAAGAGAGAGATTAAGGAGACTAAAGAGAGAGATCAATATCATCAGCTGAATAACAAATGACACAGTTTCCGTACTTATAGCCAAGAGGAAGCCCTAAAAGGAAGCTTCCGGTGGCTAGGGCCCAATTGGGAGGGAAAATAGTGCGCCCTCCAAGAAGGCCCCCACTCTCCAGTAATGTGTCCAAATGGCCTAATAATGAATAATAAGGCCAAAGGCCAATCATTTAGTCTAAGTGTCACTAATGAATAAAAAAGGGCCCAAGGCCTGCTTATGCATAAAGTAAAGTAAATGTAAATGGACGCGGCGAATGTAATGAGCCGAGTCCATAACTACTACTTCTTCAATTTTGCAGCCCATAGTTCATCAAGAAGAACCTATTTATGGTGAAGAGCAATCTGTTGAAGACATTGGACAGCAAGGTCCAAGTTCAGAACACTTTGGACAGCCCAAACTAGTCCCTAAATGGTTGTTGCAGACTTTGCAGGACAACAAAGTGGATTATTTCTATGAAGGGAAGACTCGTGCCTCTACTAAATCAGTAGAATTTGCTAATTTCTCTGATTTTGCTCTTATTTCTATTGAGAAGGTGCAGTAGAACCTGTTTTTTATGAGCAGGCCAGAGGAGTAAAATGTTGGGAGGATGCGATGCAAGAGGAGTACAACTCACTTATGATGAACCACACTTGGGTTCTTATTGATCTTCCACATGGGGCTGGAATCTTCATCTCTCAACAACGATACATTGAGCAGATGTTGAAACCATCTTCTTTTTTTAAGTCACCGCAAGTTGATGCATATGATGGATGCATTAGTGAAAAGTTTCATGCAAAACCTTTTCAATTTGATGTTTTAGCAAAGGCTGAAAAATTTGAGCACTCTTTGGAACCTTTTTGTACTAATCGAGGAGGGAGTCAACATGTGTCAATAAGTACTTTTGTTCAAAGTGTTAAGAGCGAGCATTTGATTGGAGAAATAATTTCATTACTTGAAGAATCTTCTATGTCATCCCATGCCTCTTCGAGGGACAGCTTGATGACGCCATCGTTGGTGCATCTCTTGATACTTTGCCAAATTTTTATGATGAAGACGTTGAACAGCAGGTTCAGTCATCTTGTCTTGGTCATTTACAGCCTATTTTACATCATGAGCAGTCCATTATGCTTTTGGAACGGCCTACGGAAGATTATGGACAACATGGTCCATGTTGGGAACACTTTGGGCAACAAAGTGTTGAACAACCCATAACAGTTCCTTGTCAGCTATTGGAGACTTTGCAGGACAGCAAAGAAATGTCTTACTATGAAGGGAAGGGAAGGCACATGCCTCTTTAAAATCAGTACCTCTTGCTGATTTTTTTGGTTCTACACTTACTCTTCATTATGATGTTGGTACATTGCCTATTCTGTGTGAGCAAGTCATGGATGGTAAGGTTCGGGAGAATGTGATGCCAAAAGAGTTTGGTACTCTTTTTTATTGTCCTTATGGTAAGAAGTATTTTCGAATGATGTGGGAGCCTATGATGGATTACAAGTCCATGTTTCGACTTATTGCCGAAATTATGTTGGTTCCCTACTTCGGATGGAGCATGCAAATCCTCACCCTTCGACTTGATGCTTCATTATTGCACATTCTTTTCCTTTTATATGTTGGACATGATTGGGGATGAGACTTCGACTACTTCAGTGCGAAGTTTATTTGGCGACATGAAGTTCAGACATCAAGTTGCATTTTTCTCTTTTGAGAAGTTACTTCATGTTATTTTATGCATTTCCATTTAAGGAGGATGTTGGAATGTAAATGGAATTGCTTACATTACCATAGGTTACTTTGAACCAAAAGGTCGAGAGTTGTGTAATCATGGTCATTTATTATATTAGGCCTACTAAATTTAGAGTTAGCTAAGTTAGTATGAAAATAACTTGGTTGGGACTCATGGGTCCACTAGGCCTAATTGTGACATTAAGTACCCCAACTTGACATATTGGAGGTACCTAATTCTTTCTATGTAACTTATAGAAAGTTGGATAGTCAATAGTCAAGTAGTTGGACAGCCAATAGTCAAGTAGTTGGATAGCCAATAGTCATGAAGTTAGATAGTCATCTTGGACTATATATATGTGTGCATCCCATTTGTATGAGACACTTTTGTAAGCAATATTGACTATTCTCCTTGGCTGTCCACGAGTTTCTACAAGAGGGTTTCTAGCCATCTCTCTCTTTCTTTTAAGAATGCTTTGTGTGATTGGATAGTTAAGATTCTGGATCCTTAGGCTTCTATTTCCTACAGATGACAGGTATTGTTAGGTAACAAGACTCATGAGTTGGAAGTTCGAAGTTCCTTGTCAAGATTCGAATTTCGGTAACGATTAATCACAAATTATAATCTACATGTTACCCATTAACCCTAAGAAAGCACTTGTTTTTTACTTAATTGAAGGGTAGAAATCAAGGGAGAGGGGGGCCCAAAACCCCTAAAATCGATTTGTCGGTTCGAACCTGGAGAAGCCGATGCTTTCTTAGATTCAAACATGGTTCAAAAAACGTGATTTAAGAGGTACCATAAAATTTTGTTTATCACTTGCTATGCAACAAAGGCTTGAAGGAGACATAGCAACTAGGCCCTTCGGTGTTGTATGAGCATGACATGTAATGTAGCAAGGAAATCAATAAGGTTTTTACTTTGCATATTTGCTATTGTTTGATGGTTGATTGGTAAGTTCAAATTGGAAGTGTAAAAGGCACTGAAAGAAGTTCTTGAAAGCAAGACTCAAAACATGCAGTTCTTTAAAGAGAATACCATTCAATGGGTTTAACAAATAATGCCATTACATATGAGTTCAAGATATGGTTTTATACCTTAGACAATACACCAAGGCCGCTACACGGAGCATCAAGCAAAACACGATCAACAACGTTTTCCACCTTTCTCTACATGATCATGATCGTGACAATTAGGTCTTATTGAGAATAATTACTTTCCCAAACAAAGAAGCAGCCAAAGAACTTTTTGCAAGACAGTCTTTTACAATATAATGAGCAACCTAAAAGAGATAGTCACCTCCAATCATGTATAGTCTCATCTAATAATTGATTGATCCTTCTTGGATTAATACAACTCTAATAAGAACGACATTTTGAAAGCTAAACAATACATTGGGAAAAAAATAGCATGCCAATGATCTACCAGAAGAAGAGAAAAGCATATGAAGTTTTTATTGACATGCAAAGATTGGAATCAACAAGCCAAGAATGAAAAAAGACCAAATGACGTGCAAAGTGCTTCATTCAAGTGTTCAATGATCAAGTTTGCTTATTTATCAAAACATTATGACACAATGTCATTGCCATATTAAAATTAATTTGCACCGACCCTCAACAATAAAATCTACAGTAAGGGCCCAATTTTTTTCAAGCACTCACTATAATAGAGAATCATTCACTAAAAGTACATATGAGACCTTCCAATATGGTATGGATATTGTATGTGGCTATGAGACCCCAATATGGTTAAACAATTATATGAGCCTATGAATACCCTTTTGATTGAGTCATTTCTAATTTTATGTTTTGCAATCTCTAAGTTTCACATGGGAAAGCCTCAAGCAATCTAGTGTCATTTGGTTTTTGTTTCTTAATCCTATAAGATCGATTATTATAAACTTCATGTGTTCATGATCCAAGTGTTTATAATTTAGTTCTAGAGCACTTTTTTGTGGAAGGAGAAGTTGTATGTGAAAGAAGAATGTCTGTTTTTTAGTATAGTAGTGAATTAGCGTCGGATCTGGCGAGGATTGGTACTCTTACACATATGCATGTGAAACTCTCTGACAATCCACTGATATTGTCTAGGTGAACGGCCGGTGGATGATCGGCCAATTCGGAGTATTGATCATAATTTTGTCCAATGGCACTCCACATTCAGCCCACTTATTGTGTTGTGGGATTGGGAGATAATATGGATTAACCCGCCTCGGGCTTGCCACATATCTCTTTATGGACTCGGGCATTTTCTCAAAAACATTCTTTGCCGACCTGGTTCTTCACCCAAAGCTGGCAGCTTGTCTAATTCTTTACCTTTCTCGATCTGTAAAGTCTTGAATTTTATGACCCAGCACCCCAGGAGGATTCATGCGGATGTTGTTGTAGAGATGCCTAGATCACCTCCTCGACGATAATCGGTCCCCTGAAAAGCTCGTTTGGCTGAAATACTGCATGTGGATGGCCCTGCTTCCGATGATTGAACTTCTGTGACCACTTCAACTTGCCCAGGATCAACATCCATCATACCAGCACCCGTATCCTCTTGCCCCTGGTCCAAATTAACATGTGGTGGCGAGAAAGACGGCATAACAAGTCTGTGGAGTTTCTTGAAGCGTGGCAGAGGCTGACTGTTCATGCCCCTTTATTGTCTCCCTGGCCTTCGTCAGCTCCTTATAATCATCAATTTCTTTTGAAATCCTTCCGAAGTAGCTTTATAGTTGTCAAAAAATTGATTTTGTTCTGCGATACCGGCCTTGTTGTCACTGGTGTATGCAATAGATTAACTCTTCCCGCAGCCACGGTATCCAACTCTTTCAATATTCGTTCCTTCTGCAATTGAGCCATATCCAACTGAGCCTGAGCAAAGGAATTTGTTTCCTGGCCTCTACGACTGCTTCGTCGACTTGATCTTGGGCCTTCAGCAGCACATCCTGTAATTTGCCTACATAGTCTTGTAGGGGATCATCATGTTTCTGAACATCTTTCAATTCCTCTGTCAGCTTTGCCTCGTGCTGCTGTGCCACTTGCAGTTCGCGATTTAACTTGAACAGCTTCTGGCTTATTAGTGTGTTCTTGCTGCCCAAATCTGATATTCTCTTATCCAAAGAATTTGTCCTCTATCATTTTCTGGATCATTTGTCCTAGGTGCGAATGAATTCCTAGGATATCATCAGAATCAAGAGTGATATGCGGCCTTTCTGCTGCTAGTGCAAGAACTTATTTGATGGGTTTTTCCACTTCAGAACCATATTATAGTGCTGCTTGGCTTGCTTCTTAGTCATCGGTCCTGTAGGCTTCCCTTCCTTCAAAATAACTGCTTTTGGTGATTTTGTCGGTGGTTCATTAGGAATGTTTTTGACACCAAATCTTGTAGGATCCATATGTCGTAAGATCTGCTCATCTTTAAGTTCTACATCCTCATCATAGGATAGCGCATCACTGACTAGAATAATTTCATCTTCAATGGGATTCGAAATTGGATCGGCTAAAATCCAAGCTACGTTCATCATATTGACAGAATGTGATGGCAGTATCAACTGTACGATCTTTCATTGGAATGACGCTTACTTCTGAAAAATCATCATGTCTACACATGTAACCCGCTCTACAATCAATAGTTGCTAATGCTTGGTTCCAGTTAACATTATCAGTTTGAGAATAATAATGGATTCCAAATGCCTTTTCTGCTTAGTCACAAGTATGATCTGTTGTGGAAGAATCATCATCTCCCTTCTGAATAGCTGGCTTGATCGTCCAAGTCAATGGATCAACTTTGACTGCTGGCTCGTGATTCTCAAATGTGATTTTGCCCGTACCCCAGTTGTGAATTACCTGAGCAACTCGTAACGAAGGACGTCCCAATAACACACAATAAACTGATGGTGCTTCTGGCAAGTCCATTACTACAAAAGTAATGACAAATTGGACACCAGCAATCTTGACTAGTATGTCTTCCACCATGCCCCTTAGGTTGAACAGTAGACTGATCTGTCAACTTAATTGCAAAAGTTGCAAGCTTCAATTTTGTAAGACCCCACTTGGTGCACAGTTTGGTAGAGATCAGATTGACTCAGACCCTCCATCTATCACAGCTGCCTCACGATCAAAATGCTTATGTTGAATTGGCACGTGATATTCCGTTGTTCACTTTCCCAGGCGGCCCCTACATTGAATACTTCATTTGATTCTTCAAATCCCGCACAATATAGTGGTTTCCGATGGTTCTTGGTCTCAGTCTTGGTTAATCTATCAAATAATACTTCCTTAGCATGAGGTACCAAACGTAAGAATTCTCCCAATGTAATATCCATCTTGCTAGACAAAATATTCACGATCAGCTCTGTTTGTGGCACCTATGGTTTTGTCATCTTAAATGGCTCTTTGTGGTGATACAATGGAGTATTGACATCAATCCTTTGATGAGATCTATGCAAAGGATCAAGTAAATCCGTTGGTAGCACAGGTACAGGAGTAACCTCAGCTGCAGCTCAGGCATTCTCCAAGGCTTCTTCCTCTTGTAAGTCTTTGATCCACTGCCTCATATTATGGCATTTTTTCTTCTCAAAATTGAGATTCGAATAGACACCAGATACAGTAGGTAAATTAGTGATTGGTACAAATTCTGCAAGAAGCGGTTCAGCAGCAACTTCTTTTTGCTTCTAAGCTCTCGTGACGACCATAACTGGTGCAGATGGTTGAATGGATTTCCGTGGAACAGGCCGAACTGCTGGTCTTGGTTTGATCGTAATCATGTTCAATGGAATAATTACAGGTGCTGGTCTTCGGTCTAGTTGGACAGTCCTTGTAGCAATGCCCATATCTACATTCATGACAGAAAGGCGTGAATTTGTATCCATTTGAGTTGCACACATGAAAATGAGTATCAGTCATTTGTCTCTTCATAGTTGGACACTCGTTCATGGTGTGATTACCGGCACAGATTGCACACCAGACATTCTCTCTGATAGGAAAAAAATCGAGCATCTTCTCAGCACCTTTGTCAATCTTTGCATGATGTTCTTCCAAGGCTTTCAGCTTTGCATCAAACTGCGCTTGCATCTTCTCCATCTGAATTTGTTGCTTCTGTCCAAGTTTTTTGAACTCATCCATCATCTTCTCGACAGTTGCATTTATATTAGTTGACGCAATCGTAGTAGAAGTTGTGGTCGTTTGCCCTGCTATATACAGCAACATTCCAACGTTGGGCTCATCATCTGAATCTTCAGCTTCTTCGCGTATAGCTTCATCCATTGCCTACTACAATGTCAAGTACTATTCACGACGTTTGAGCTCACGTTTGATACATTTTGGCAATCTGGCCAAAAACCACATAATCAGAGCCTCATCATTTAAAAGATCAGGTTCACATTCAGATCGAAGATGCTTGATACATTCAATATAATCACGCACCATCCCTTTCTTTCCCATTTTGATTTTACTCAATAACATGAAAGGATCTTCTAGGAACTTCCTGGGTTTAAACCTCGTAACTAGTCCAACTTTAACTACTTCCCAATCAGATCATTCTGTCAAGTCTTGATTATACAACCAATCTTGCGCAGCACCAGTCAAGGACATACGGAAGAGTTTAAGTTTATCTTCTGGGTTCACTTCACCGTAGACTTCACAAGATTCAGTAAAGATCTTAAGGAATCTAATTGGATCCGTAACTCCATTATACTTCAGCAATTCTAAACGAGGTGTTCGTCTGACGATATGACGGGGTTGGGGTTCCTGAACCTGTGGTTCTGAATCTGATTCTGCCATCTTTTAAGAATTTCTTCGAAAACAATGGTAAATTTGTAAAGTATAACTGTGCAAATGAGATCAGATCGTGATTTTAGAGATTGGATCTAGATTTTTCAGAGATTGGATCTAGATTTTTTCAAAATCAACTCTCTCTCCCCAAATACTACATTTTAATAGGGTACATGAAAAACTGTTACTCCATTCTGGATTATTTACTCAAACAAATATACATTTTATAAGTCCTTACAGCATAGTCACGAATATCAGTGTGGTGGATAGAGACAACACTAGCAACCCCTTGCTGGTATGCTGCCTCCTTCAACATGCGTAGCCGACTGTTATTCACATCCACTGCTGTGACATGGCCTGCACATTCCCTCTTAACAATGAAAATTCAACACATCCAAGTCTATATAATCCCAGCTCACACTATAAAGTGACACGCTGCTTATCTAAAAGTACTGTCAAGAAGAATGTAGACATGAATAACCATTTTCAAAGACCAAGTGTAAAGCTAGAAAGGTCATTTTCAGGAAACAAATCAAAAGAAGAAAATACCAATTTCAAGAGCAAAATTAGGTACAAAATGAAGTGACTGCTTTTACAAGTATCTTAAAATGCACTATTTTTCTTTGGCACTTCTACAAGTTTTTTAACATGCACTATTTTCCATTGGCATAATTGACTGGCTGACTCGCCTTACTGCAAAAGCGTTCTTTGTGTTCCATTGACCATGAGCAAAGTGCCAGCATTGGCTGAAAACTGAGAAAGCGTGTAACAAAAGAATTTAGACATATCAACTAGTTGTGACAAGCAAGCAACTCAATCTCAATGGAGAAGGGACAAGGTCTGGAGTAATCTTCTGTTGGTGGATTTACAGCATCACTTGTATAACGGTGAACATATTCCAGATTGGTTCCTCTCTACGCCCAAAAGTGCATATAGCAGCATGTCACAGACAGGACATAAACATGTGGTAAGAAATGGATGCACTTGAAACAAATAACCAATTTTCAAGCATGATTTTTTGCCCAAAATTCAGAACAAGAACAACTTAGGTTGGGCTATCTTTGGTAGAATTGTTGCTTTATTCATTTTGTGACTTCCCTACTTGAAAACAAATTGTCCATGCCATAAGCACTCAGCCAGCCAAGATTTCTAGGGATGCAATTATCAAACCAAACATTAATTTTAGGAGCTTTCCAGAATGAGCAACTAAAAAGTAGCATTTCTAATTATTTACACAAGGACTTCTGTCTTAAATCACAAAAAGAGACTTTTGCTACAAGAAAGTAACATCAGTTTCCACCCGCTGCTGGAAGGTGGCATTTTGTTGGCCCGGATGTGTTTCAGCCAGTGTTAAACTTGAGTGTTTATGCTCGCATAACAAGGGGCAATCTAAAGCTATCTATCTGGATCTGTTCAAACTCTCACCAATGTGCACTTAGACTCAACAGTCATACGTTCATAAATGCAACCCACTTCACCTGAATTCAGAGAAAGTTTGTCCAGCACTGGCAAAAAGAGAGAAATACAGATGTTGAAATAGTAAACATCAACTCTGTGGAAGCTCGTGAGCTCGGAAATACCTTTGCCTTTCAAGCGTGAGGCTATGAATAAAGCCTTGGCACCAGGAGCAGCACAACAGTCCACAATGAGGTCACAGGGCTGTGGATCCATCAGTGCCACAATAAGGCCTGCATCAAAACACCACAAAAGAATAAACCACATTCTCAATTAAATTCACATAAATGTTGGAAAAAGGTCAATGGAGCATTTTCCCAGAGCTAAATACTAGGTAGAAGACAATACACTTTGTCACGAGTAGGCTCTTGCTTGTGGCATAGCCAAAAGCTACTTGTTCCAGCATAACGGCCACTAGCTGTCACACTTTCAACAATCTTTAATACAAGTGATTAACTCTAGTGTATCACTCTAGTGTGCCTTATAAAGCTGGCAAAGAATGCAAATGTCAAATATCATAGCTAGTGACTGCAGGCACAACTATAAGAGTTTCCTATTTCTGCTCTTTGTAAAGAAAAGACAGATATTAACTGGGATTTTCTTGAAGATAGATGGATGGAGCATGAGAAGAAGAGCTTATTTGTTGAGTAAAAGCTCTAGAAACCTAAACTGCGTGGCCATAGAAATGGCAGCTAAGTCATGTACTACATGATTGATAATGTAGTTTCTGTGGTCAAACTAATTATCCAGATAACACGCAGTCAAAATCACAAAGCTTTTCAGATACCTGCACTTTCATCTTGGACCGCACAAATTCCACGTTGTATGAGCTTTGCTTGAACCACATCCTACCCAAACAATTTCACAGACGTTGGAAGATTTTTGATAAAAAAAACTCAAAGAAAAGGTGACACAGAAATTCTGATTCAATGGTTAACCATCTCATTTTTGCTTCCTCTGAATTCACTGCAAACTGTGAAACTATCATTGCATCCAACAATTGATGTTTGTCTTCTAAAGCTGGTAGTGATGACCACCAAAAAGAAGAAGTCGCATAAGCAGATAAGGAATACAATAGACAGACTTCTGGCACCACTTCTCCATATAAACTTAACCAGGTGCACCCATTTTAGCAGGATAAAATAACTAAGGACTACTACAATAATTTTGATTACCACAACACTCAAGGGACTTGAACAACAGTTTTGAAAATCACAATCGTGCATGGAGTTGATAGCTTGCAACTTGCAAGTGAACTTCTTCTTTGCTACTGACTTATTATGATAAACGGAAAGATTTGGTTTCACCCATTTCGCCACTAGCTAAATCCTTCCTAACTTGCGAATCAATGTTAGGAAACCAGAACCAGAGGTTCTCTAGCACGCAATACAATGTTCATGCTCTAGGATGCATTTTAACGAAAGTCAAAGATTAAGGAAAGGTGTCTCTGGGAGCAATCCATCTACTTGTAATATTTATAAAATGTTATTGGAGGCTAGAGCAGTGGAACTCAGGCACACAAGCACTTTGAAGTTTTTGAGCCACTTCGAAATTGAAAAGAGTTTTGTTTGAATTTGAGGCATCCTTTATCAAATGGGATCAACCCATGTAAGATCAAAATCCAAGTAATCACGAGAAGAAATCAGCAAAATGATATGCCAATAAGCTGTGAGACATTGGCAGCATGGTATCTAGAGACACAGTCCTTGATGGCAATTAGGCACTTTCACACCGTCATTGGAGGTAGGCAATCTACTCCTGATTGTGTTTTGTTGGCTGCATTGGGTTTACTTTCCCTGGTGGCCATAGTGACTTGTAAAGCAGGCAGCATGAAAGCATCTGATGGGGGGCCTCTGAAGGTCGGGGTTAAATATGCATAACCACTTAGACATGATTGGTAGATTGACATCAATAAAAGGGAATTGCAATAGAAAATCTCACACAAAGGTTTGCCCAAGAAAATGCATCAAGTGAAGTTACAGTTCACAACGAGCCATAGAGAGGTTCATCAATAAATTAGACATAATGCAATATTATTAAGAGTGGGTAAATCATATTATTGTTGTCGTTGGGCGTGGGGGGGGGGAGAGAGGGGGGCGAAACATTTTGTTAGGATACATTCCTTATAAAGAAGCAGGACATATCTAAAGTAAGGGCCAATCTGCAACAAGGAATATTGTAGATGGCGGGATTGAGCAGACCAACAGTGAATTGGAGATATCAGTTTGTTGGCTGGCTAAGATTGAATTATGGATTTCAATAGATTTCAGAAAGTTTAAGAAATAATGACTATGGGCAGTATTGCAGATGATTATGAACCCGAGATTGAGTGAAGAGCCAGGCAAAAGAATCAGTGATCAAAACATGACAACTGTAGAGATAATTGGCATACATGAAAATCTGCATCATAACTGATACGATGGACACAACAAGATGCAAGGACGACACATATAACACAAATGAAAGAACAGAAATGATAGCAAGTAGTTAACATACATTTGCACTTGGACATCCTGGCCAAAGAATACCACTACAGTGCTATCAGGGAGAAGCATATACTGTATTATCCATATGAACCAATAACAGAATAAAAGTATCGAGACCCTGGTGAAGGAGAGTTGTAACAACTAGCATATGATACAGTTATGGTCTATGATATCAAACAGGCTATGATAGATCCTCGGTGGATGGTCCGTCAGCAGGATGTTTTTTCTTTTTTATTATTTCACAAAGTGGTCTCCTTGTTCACTAATCTTCTTGCTGAGGAGCTTATTTCTAACTACATCGCTGATCTTTGTAATGCTCTCAGGTATGATGATGCCTCTTTCTGCCCTTCTTCTTTGTCTGAGGCCATGGCTCTTGCCACCACTCTACAGTACAAGGACCCTGAGCTACTATGCTCTTATGTTTCTCATCCTCTGTGTCCTAGCTTATCTCGCCTAGGCATTTCAGTCACCTCTGTTGCTAGTTCATCTCCTACTATTGCCCCATCCTCAATTCCATCTCGCACTCCTACAACCTGCCCTACTTATATATCTGCCATCGCTATTCCCAAGCCGAACTTGCTAAGATATGTGAAAAGCATTCATGTTTTCTTTGTGAAAGTTGTAATCGCGTGGGTTGTGATTGTCAACAGCCTCCTACTGCTACTATTACTATCGTTTACTTTCATTAAGGCGAGGAAATTGATGACTCTGACCTTTACATCTAAATTTCTGAGATCCTCCCGACGCTGGCCTTGCTGATCCTAACTACTCTTATCCTTCATTGTAACTTCAAAGCTCAAAACAAGTATTTTCGTGCTAAGTCTTTTGGCCTCACGCTAGCATTGGCCCATTCCTCATCACCAGCAGAGTGATGTCTCTATTTACTTTATCCTTCGCCTTCATTGCACCCAATGTTGTCATGATTCTTGCCAGGTGGTCGTTGTTGATAGGTTCTCAAAACAAGTTCACTTGATATCTATACAAAGCATTATAACTACTAAGCGATGTGGCCATTTATTTTTGTTTCAGAAATTTGACCTACATGGACTCCTTCGATCTATCCTCACTGATCAAGATAGTAAGTTTAATGCGTATCTTGGATGTTCAGATACTTATGGACATTACATGCCATTTATCTTTTGTTGGCCAATCTAAAACTATCCGTAAGGTGACCACACACATTCAAGTGATCAACTCTTTGTTGCCGCCCATCCATAGAGCCTTCACCGACTCACCCCCATCCACTAGAGTTGTTGACACCAAACAGCCTGATCAAGCCTCCAACAACAACCAACATCCCATACCATCAGCCATCCCTCTCGGCTCTCATTGGCATTCGTCTCCGTGGCTAGGGATACATCTTGGCTATGCGTGTGCTCACACCATTCACCAACTCTCAAATAAAATGAATGCATCGAAACAAATCAAGTGTTAAGAAGCTAAATGACTTCTCAATTAATGATGTCTTGCTATCAAATCCTGAACCATGGATGGAAAAGTGCAACATGTCTATCTTTCTGGTTTCCTGAGTAAAACTCTAGGCTTCGGGTGCAACAAAGCTTGCCTAGACTAATTCATAGTCTGCACCATATCTTGTATGTTGACCATTGTTGGGCTCGAGGATAATGATGCCTAAGTCCTTCATATGGTGGTTCCATAACTATAATGTAGCAAACATATTGACCATTTTGTTCGAGAAAAAGTCCAAGGGGAGATCCATTTGAATCATGTACCAGCATCATAATGCAAAAAATAGCTTAGTTTTGAGGAGTGTTAGGAAATCTAGCAAAATTAGCTATTGTAAAATGGTCATTTGACTTGTTTGACCATATAAACTTTATGTGTACATATTTAGGAGCATGTGACCTTCTCTTTCATTGTATTTCTCAGCCTCAAACATGACCTCACGCACTTGTGGAAGAAGATTACATCAATCATGGAAGTTGGTAGAGTAAATCTCTAAATTGTATAGACAAAATGCCCAATGAATAAAGGCTATCCTATCTTCCATTCTCTTTGTATGAAACATATTTGAATCTTAGAGCTATTTACTCTAACTAATGAAATGCTTGTGCAGGTATCAGTACCTGAAGACGAGAGATGAAAATTGTAGATCAATGCTAACAGTTTGATGTGCAGGTTTTACAAGTAGAATCTAATGATGAGCCATTTATTTTAAACGGTCTTGATTCAAGACATGATTAGGGCTTGATTAGGGAGAACAAAAATCTCCAACAATGAGTCAATAAGCACAATTCCCTACGGTGTACAAGACTAGAATCTGGCACAAAGAACTAAAAAGGTAGATGTAAACAAGACTACACCAGGAAAGTATTGACTTCAAAATTCATCTCCGAGAAATTTTCAGCTTCAGACAGTGACAAAGTTAAGTTTCCAATGAAAATAATTAGAGGGATAACTACTGGGCCAGTATCTAGGCTGGTAAAGCTACAGTCTTGATTTACCTACTGTTAAGTTAGGGGGGCACATGTCTGTATGAAGCATGCTAATCCATGAGAGAGATTTTATTCTCGAAATTGCTCTTGGGAAGAGCATGGACTTGGTAGTCATTGCTATGGCAGCCAGGCCATGAGTTAATCAACCAAGCCATGTCATCTTCATGGATGAGCATCAGTGCTATGGGCAGTTGGTACCTCTAGCAACCCTTTTATATCCTGAGATGGTAGGAAGTTTGCACTCAAGCACAAGGGTCAAGATAACAAAGTATGACTTCTGTTCATCAATCTTGTCTGTTTCATTGAATCAGCCTACTACTTGACTAAAAGTACTTAAGCCATTTTGGCTTCCTAGGACAAGCAAAAAGGAAATCTAGGTAGGTGTTGTGCAATGTCTGAACTTTTTTTACTGTCATTTAGTTGAGTTGTATTGACTTTCACAGCTACTTTAAGCTCCAGCCCTAGAATCAACATCATAATCAACTACAAATTCAGTTTCACTTGAGAATCTTCAACCATGCATGTTCATATCACTAGACAGTTCAAGGAAACATTCAAGATGTTCAAAAGAAGCCAGTCGACAATCATTGAGATGCAGTCTTTATTCTTACTCTTTTGCCAGCACCTTAATTACTTGATTATCATAAAACTGAGCTTCACTGTGTCATGACGTGAGCCATAAGCATGAAAAATATACAATCTAATTACCCCAATGACAATTTTCAAGGAATTGAAATGGATTTAATGATGTCTAATATGTGCTGCTGAATTCTTGTTACTTCTCTTGAGTTAAGTATTTTCCTCTTTATTGGATGTCCTCATTTTTGTGGCTGATTGAGGTCGAACCCCTAATCTCATGGAGAAGAAAGGAAGTCCTAACCAACTGAATAATATAGTTACGGACTACTAGATACAGGCCTACTGGGCTACTCTGCATATATTCCGCAGGCCTCTTTACATTTACTGTTGGTTATGTATATTTCTGGTTACGCATTTTATATTAGTCATGTACAGGCCGCAGAGCCTTTTTATATGCTTATGACCCGCACTGGGTCCTTTTTTATGACAGTGACTGGCCTTGGGCCCTTATTATATGGTTATATGTGGAGTGGGGGCCCGTAGGAGGGCGCACTATTTTCCCTCCACATTTTGCCTCCCTTTACTTTTGGATTCCTATTTTAGGGTTCATTGGTAGGGTATTTATAGGGGCATTTGTACACTCATTTTTTAGATTATTGATTGGTATTGCTTGGGCTCTTCGTGGGAGAACCTATTGTCTTGTCTATTGCTTGTAGGGCTTTAGTCTATTGCTGTCTTTTATGCTTCATTGATTCAACACCTGAGATTTTGATCATAACTTGGTATCAGAGCACTTTCCTGATTGCTGAATTTCAAATCTGATTTTCTGATTGGGTGCCCATTTTCCTTGCTGATTTCTTCTCTCTTTGCTGAGGGCTTTCGTCTCTTTGCTTCAGCAACATTCAGCACAGTTTGGAGGAGGACCAACTCCCATCAGAGCATTTTCCTTGGCAGAGCTTTAGCAGATAGTTAGCGGAAGTACTTCCGCTAGATTTGGCGGCCGGAAAAGAAAAAATTTGGGCAGATTATTTCCGGCGCCCAAGTTCCAAATCCTTTTCTCTCTTTTTTTTGAATCCCCCATTTGATTCAGGGAGAGGATTCCCAGCCATCTTTTCAGCATTGATTGGACGCTGTCCAGCGCCCTACTTCATCACATTTTTCAGCCATTGTTCCAGCAGAGTTTCAGCCATATTTCAGTTTTGATTGGAGGCTGTCCATCGCCCTATTTCATCACGTTTTCCACAGATTTTCAGCCATATTTTCAGCATTGATTGGAGGCTGTCCAGTGCCCACTTTCATTCTCCTTGTGGTCACATTTTCCAGCCAACTCTTCGCACACGCTTGGAGCTCTATCGAGAGGTATCTTTGCTGGTTTTTCCTTGCTTTCCACACCTTTTCTTGACATTTGTCATTTCCTTTCTTGCTCTTAGTGTCGTTTGTGTACCTAAAGCGTATTTGGGGTGACGACAAAAGTCCGCTCCCTCCGATATTAAGCTTTTCTTACACTCTCTTCACTTCTGGCATTCCTTGACCATGGATACTTCCCCTACATCTTCTGAGCCTCGCATACCGTCTTCCACTTACCTTGACGAAGTACGGCATGAATTCCGAGATCATCTTAGGGAAGCCATGAGTGATGTACGCACTGATTTACGCCAGGAGTTACGAGAGACGTTCATTGCTCTTTCTGCCCAGATTGCTACACTATCATTACAGTCCAGTGTTTCTCCACTATCTTCACCTGTTCCCCCACAGCGTACATTTCCACCACCCGAGACTCCTTCATCTTCTGGTCCTTTGCCACGAGACTTTAGGGATAAGGTTCAGCTTACTGTGTATTCTGGGTCATCCGATGGGAATGAACTCGAGAATTGGTATTCTAACCTTGAGACCTACTTCCTTATGTTTCCTAAGACTGACATTCAGCGGATACATTTGGCTGCTTTACATTTGGAGAGTCGTGTTGCTACTTGGTGGCGCATGTTTCGCCAGACGGCTTCACACCCTGG
Organism: Diphasiastrum complanatum; assembly: GCA_029204225.1. Classification (NCBI taxonomy): domain Eukaryota; kingdom Viridiplantae; phylum Streptophyta; class Lycopodiopsida; order Lycopodiales; family Lycopodiaceae; genus Diphasiastrum; species Diphasiastrum complanatum. Next base: position 31,192,206 of record CM055096.1, on the reverse strand, counting down.
CCTTGCTAGTTGGACAGAGTTTATGACAGCACTCCGCCTAGCGATGATTGATCCTCAGTGGCTTATTCGACAGCGCGACATCTTTCGCAGTTTATCTCACACTGGTGACTTGGCTGCTTATACGACACGGTTTACAGAGCTTTCCTATCTATTCCCAAATATTTCTACACTGGAGCTCATCTCTCGCTACGTTGCTGGTCTACGAGGCGCATTCAGGTATGATGTTTCTTCTTTTTTTCCACTTACTCTTTCTCACGCCATCTCCCTTGCTACCGCACTGCAGCACAAGTACTCTCCCATCTCTTCCTCTGTTTCTCGTCCTTCGCGTCCTTTCACACGTCCTATTTTTTCCTCTCCATCCTCCTCGGTGCTGATTGGTTTGCATCCCTTGGTGCGGTTACAGTAGACCTCCAGCAGCAGACATTGACATTCTCTCATGATGGTACTCAGCATATATTTTCCGGTATTGATTCTCGGCAGGACTATCAGCTTATTTCCGAGAAGCAGTTCATACGGAGCCTCCCGAAGGCCCGCTGTGCGGCTATTCTTTTTGTTCAGCCAGTTCAGCCTATTGCGGATGCACCACCTTTGCCACAGGTATTTTCTGAACTGTTGCGTGAATTTGAGCATGTTTTTAGAGAGCCGACTCAGTTACCACCTTTACGAGATGTCAACCACCATATAGACCTTGTTTCCTATGCATCACCTCCTTCTCGTCCTCCTTTTCGTATGTCTATTGTTGAGCGCGAGGAAGTCCAGCGTCAGGTGTCTGATTTATTACGTCAAGGCCTTATTGTTCCTAGCCACAGTCCTTTTGGTACTCCTGTTTTACTTGTTGATAAGAAGGATGGTACTAAACGTCTATGTATTGATTATCGTGCTTTAAATAAACTTACTATCTGTAATCAGTACCCTATCCCTCATATGGATGACCTGTTTGACCAGTTAGGCCAAGCCAAGATCTTTTCTAAACTTGACCTCCGTTCCGGTTATCACCAGATTCGTATGCATCCTCCTGATGAGCACAAGACAGCTTTCCGTACCCACTTTGGTCTGCATGAGTTTCGTGTCCTTCCTTTTGGTGTTACCAATGGCCCGCCCACTTTTCAGAATGTCATGAATAACATCTTTCGTCCTCTGCTTGGAAAGTGTGTCATTGTTTATTTTGACGATATCCTCATTTATAGCACCACTCTCTCTCTTCATGTTCAGCACGTTCGTTCTGTTTTTGTTTTGTTAGTTACTCATCATCTGTATGCTAAACGTTCTAAATGTTCTTTTGTTGTTGTACAAATCGAGTTTTTGGGCTTCTTTGTTACTTATGGTACTGTTCGTCTCGACCCTCGTAAGGTCCGTTCTATTCTTTCATGGCCTGTGTCTGCTGATGTTCATGATGTTCGTATCTTTCTTGGTCTTGCTATCCATCTTCATAAACCAGTTGCTCATTTTGCCACTCTTGTATCTCCTTTGCATGCTCTGTTGAAAAAGGAAACTTCGTTTGCTTGGACTCCCGCATGTCAGTCAGCTTTTGATACTTTGAAGGTTAGGCTTACCACTGCCCCTGTTTTATGTCTTCCGAATTTTTCCCAGCGTTTTGCTGTTGAGACTGATGCTAGTTCCACAGGATTAGGTGCTTTGTTACGTCAGCGTCAGTGTGTTATTGCATATGAATCCCGTCGTCTTCGTTCGTATGAGCAGCGCTATCCCAGTCATGAAAAAGAGTTGTTTGCTATCATTTTTGCTTTAAAGAAGTGGCGTCATTATCTGTATTGTGTTCCGTTTGATGTTTTTACTGATCACCAGTCACTTCGTTATTTGTATACACAAAAGGATCTTAGTGATCGTCAGTACCGTTGACTTCAATTTTTACAGTCCTTTCATTTTGATATTCATTATAAGCCTGGTAAAAGTAACGTTGCTGCTGATGCTTTGTCTCGTTTACCTGCTCTTACTTACAGTCTTGTTACGTCTCCCCACTCTTGGTATGATAATCTTCCTCAGGCTTATGCCACATGTCCAGACTTTCATGATATTATGTCGTCTGCCTCTCGTCCTTCCTCTCATCCTCACCAGGTTTATTCCATTGTTAATCATCGTTTGTTTCACTATGGTTCGTGATGTATTCCCAGCACTCTCGACATACGGCCACAGCTCCTTCTTGATGCCCATTCCTCTCCTGTTGGTGGCCATTTTGGTTTTCAGAAGTCCTTGTTCCGTTTGAAAGAACATTTTTATTGACCTTCCATGAAGCGTGAGCTTTCCCACCTTATTCATACTTGTGATTTTTGCCTTCGTAACAAGTATTCCCGTGAAAAACCTGGCGGTCTCCTTCAAAGTTGGCCTATTCCTTCCCGCCAGTGGACTGATATATCTATGGACTTCATTTTAGGTCTTCCCCGTACTCAGCGTGGTCATGACTCTTGTTTGGTGGTAGTTGATAGGTTTTCTAAACAAGCTCATTTCATACCAGTCAGACGTACTATTACAGCAGAGCAGTGTGATCGTATATTTATTTCTGAGATTTTCCGCTTACATAGTCTCCCACGATCTATACTTACTGATCGGGATACCAAGTTTACATCAGGTTTTTGGACAGAGCTTATGCGTATCTTGGATGTTAGGATACTTATGGGCACTGCTTATCATTCTTCTGCGGATGGTCAGTCTGAGGTTATTAACCGGGTATTGGAGGATTATTTACGACATTATGTTTCTCCTTCTGGTCGTGATTGAAATCAGCATTTATGTTTGGCTGAGTATAGTTATAACAGTTCTGTTAGTTCCAGCACAAGTGTTTCTCCTTTCCTGCTTGCTCATGGATACTCACCAGTTCTACCCGATATACCTGCTCCTCCAGATGATGCACCTGTTACTATTTCATCTTATCTTTCGAGTGCTCGGGAGATTATTACTAGAGCTGCTACTCATTTACAGCATATTCAGCAGCGGTACATGACCATTGTTGATCATCATCGACGCCATGTTGAGTTTGCAGAGGGAGATACTGTTTTTCTCAGGTTACGCTTTGCTCGCCATCGTTTCGTACAAGGTCTTGCTTCTACTGAGAAGCTTGCGCCGCGCTATTATGGGCCTTTTCAGATTCTTGAGCGCCTCAGTCCAGTTACATATCGTCTTGAGCTACCTGCTGCTACTCGGGCTTGTGATATCTTTCATGTCAGTTTATTACGTGCTCCTATTGAGGATGATGCTCCTCGAGATTCCTCATTTCCTACAGATCCAGAGCTTTTTCCATTCCTGCCAGCTGCTATTTTACAGGTGCGCTTATTGCATAGTCGTCGCCATCGGCAGGTTCAGTTTTTGGTTCAGTGGAATGGTCGTCCTATTGAGGAGGCTACTTGGGAGCCCATTGATGTTTTTTATCATACCCCTATCCTGGCTGATCAGGCTCGATCACTTGCAGCTACCATTGCTTCTCGAGATGCTCCGGCTTCTCTTGATGTTCCTTTCTCAGATGGGATATCTTGATGCAGTATTTTTCTCTGGCACTGGTTCTTATCTTATTTTGTCTACATTGGGGGCAATGTTCTTTATAGCCAGGGAGAGTTACGAACTACAGGATACAGGCCTACTGGGCTACTCTGCATATATTCCGCAGGCCTCTTTAAATTTACTGTTGGTCATGTATATTTCTGGTTACGCATTTTATATTAGTCATGTACATGCCCCAAAGCCTTTTTATATGCTTATGACCCGCACTGGGTCCTTTTTTATGACATTGACTGGCCTTGGGCCCTTATTATATGGTTATATGTGGAGTGGGGGCCCGTAGGAGGGCGCACTATTTTCCCTCCACATTTTGCCTCCCTTTACTTTTGAATTCCTATTTTAGGGTTCATTGGTAGGGTATTTATAGGGGCATTTGTACACTCATTTTTTAGATTATTGATTGGTATTGCTTGGGCTCTTCGTGGGAGAACCTATTGTCTTGTCTATTGCTTGTAGGGCTTTAGTCTATTGCGGTCTTTTATGCTTCATTGATTCAACACCTGAGATTTTGATCATAACTAATATAAATGTGAAAAAAAAGAAATTGCGATATTCTTCAGGAAGCTATAGATTCAATCCAACTGTAAGGTAGCAATTCATTTATAGCAAACGCACATGAGACTGATGATATTGTGTAGAGTCACACCTGCATACCTGTAGATAGTCGAATGAATTCGTGCAAATATGGGGACAATGTATGTGCAACCTGCTTAAAAAACACGAACACTCACAACATTACAAAGCACGTGAAGCACACAATCTGTCACCAAATAAGCAACTCAAGTTAACCAATATGATGTTTGTAACATCATCAACATAGACTATATTGGCTGTCCATAGTATACATGCTTGCATGTGATTATGCACCTTGATTGCAGAAACTCATTGAACATCAGTGCATTTCAAGAAAAGATCCCGGAGTTCTAGATTCATGCCAATGTCCAAGCCAATACCAAAGTCACTAGTTTTACATTTCTCAATGTCGCTACTGTTGTCTACAACTCCAACATGGTGTAATTTTTGCTTTCACTTGCTTACGACAACATAGAACTCTTGGCATACCTTCAGTTGCTCCAAATGAGAAGCCAAATCGGCTCTTGAAACTCCTTGGGCATAATTGGCCCTGAAAGATAGTGCTTTGTAAAGTCAACTAAAGTCATAAAAACCCACAAAATGATCATTATGCAGCATATGAGTAAGACAAACAAGCTCCCATTTCTATGTTTCATAATTGCGCGAAATAGCTCAAAGATTTGGTTCCAGCTCCAAAACCTCTTCCCATAGCTGATTTTATCATAGGAAGAATCTCTTCTCATTCTAGGGTCATTGTTGGGAAATTTTGCAATGTTAAGGTGAAAGCTTCCATAGAGAACTCAAACTGTGTTCCATATTTGCAACATTTCTGACTCTTTGTGATCCTTGCAGATTGACCTCAATCTAAGTCAGACTACACATCTGATAGGGATTTTGATGCAGTTTCCAGTTTGCTATGCTTAATATTTTCAAGTTTCCTCATTTTCTACTTCTTCTTTATGAGAGTCCAGACTAACGTCAAACCTTTTATAACTACTACTTTCTAAAACTGGAACACGGCCAGATTCCCAAGTTTAACTTGAAGGATCAGCATGTCATTAGGTAAATAATAGATTTAGCTTAGAACACAACATAATTGAATGCTCGGAAACCCATTCCAATCAAAATGGGTCAGAACTGTTCCAGAAAGTGTTAATTTTTTTTCAAAATATACTTTAAAAATGGCCTAAAACAAACCTAAAAGTACTAAAAAAAATGAGCCAACTTCTATGAGCACTATTTGTATGGATGGAGGATGTACTTTTAGCCTCATGAATCCAACTGCACTGATCTGAAATCTGAAACAATGAGCACTACGTTGATCAGCTATTGTTTTATCCTGGTTTGTTGGAAGCATATGTTTGCACCAGTCTTCAACCCAACTATTCAATTTAAGTGGACTTTACACCCATGCATGTGCAATTTGGGTACATTCATACAGTAATCAATTTTTTGAAAGTTCGATCAATGTTCAAAAACACTCTTTTGCTGTGTAAGCAATGAAACCCAATTTTCAGGGGATTCAAAGATGCTGACTGCAGTTTGCGGATTAGATCTCCCAGTTCAGTGCCCCAAATGTCATTGCTTTTTCTCTTTAATATGTAGAGCGTGTTCAGCAGCACATTTGTATCAATGGAGGATGTGAAATGGTTGCTGGCTAAATTGTTACTTTTCATGTAGTTGGTTTGATATTAATTGTTACTTTTTAGTTACATGTTATTTTATTTTTTTGGTTAAAACCATTCAAAATTATGAAGCAAATAATGAACCATTTAAAATCATCAAAAAACATTATTTGAAAAGAAACCCGTTTTTTTTTAAAAACAGCCTGGGAAACCCTAATCGTTCTGGAATGTGATCCGGAACGTATCATTCAATCATGGGTGCCTGTTTGGGAACAGAATGCGTTCCAGAACATCGTTCCGGAACGAGCCTTGAATTTTTTTTTTTAGTACATTTTGGTTTTTAAATATATATATTTTATCAGTTTCGGAGGCCTTATGTTCTTTGTTGAGACTATAACCCCAACCATTTAAATAACTTCCAGTCTGTTAATATTTTGCTTAATTCAAATACTTCCAGCAAAGACCTGGACAACTACAAAATGCTTTGTATCTAGTAGCACCTTCGAAGATAGAAAGCCATAAATGACATGTAAGCAGCATAGTAATACGATCAAAAAATCTGCTAATGAGCTAGCACCTTGGAATATAGAAAGCCATAAACGACATCTAAGCAGCATAGTAACACAATCAAAAAATCTGCTATTGAGCTATCACCAGTGGAATATCCAGCTGATCACCACCTCAGAGAAAATCTTGGTCGCAAATTATTCCACTCCATAAGCTTTATGGCTTCCTCCTCCCCATATCGTGCTACCCACCGCCTGACCAGCCACTGAAGCGAATATGTCAAATTTTCTTCAGAGTTGCATAAAACTAAGATAATACCATGAGAAGGGTAGCAACATGCCTTGCTTAAAAACTTTGAAAATATGACAATACAATCTGCCTTGAGAGAGTCTTCATAATTTCTTAAAAAACTCATTTCAAAAATCCTTAGAACCTATACGATGGCAACTTGCAACTTTGCTATGCCACAAATTGCTTTTCAGCATTTTGTTTCCCTAGATTGAGCAATGGTACAGTGTCGATACTTACATCTTTGATATTTTATATGAATAACCATACTCTCACATATCCTAAAGAGGCTGCAATATTTGTTCCTCACAGGGAGAAAAATAACTTCCGCATTGAAGAACAAAATACTTGGCATGCAGATGCTTAAACAATTTTTGATATTCTAATCATAATATATAGAGCCAATTTCCATTGACATGCACATAATCAGTTATATGAGCCTTTCTCAAAACAATGCACATAATCAGTTATATATAGAACCATTTTCCATTGACATGCACATAATCAGTTGTATGAGCCTTTCTCAAAACAATGGGTGTCTTTTCTAGACTCCATGGACCGTAGTACAAAGTCAATTTCAGAGACTAACTTTGGTATGGGACCCCTGTGCCGCCTGTCCGTGTCCTCATCCCACATTACTTGGTTTGAGAATAGGTGCAAGAGAGGAATTACACAGACAGTTATGTATTATGAGCAAATTCACACATAGCATCATATAAGGATAAAAGACTACATACCTCTGTTTGTGAGATTGGAATATATCCAAATTCACAAATTTACTTTCAAAAGTGTGTGATGTCATAAGGTAAAGCTTAGAAGATAGATGTAATAAAAAAACTCAAAGGATCCACACTGAAACAATAATATAGAACTCAAAGACAAAAAATCTTAGCCAGCCAGCACTCATTATGTCTCATCAGTACCCATTCACAAGTTTCTATATTGGTTTTGAAAGAATCCTGATTCTCTTGGGTAGACCCAGTGCCTACTAAGAAGCAAATGACAATCAACCAGGCAATTTACAAAGCAATAAAATAGAAAAATAGAAACAGGACCATTGACATTGGAAGATGGTTCATTTATTGGAAATGCAACATAATGAGCAATCAAGAGAGACAAACAAATTTAATTCTTTACTAAAAAAGATGTTCAATAATGCTATCTGGAAGGAACTCCTGAAAAGGGTGATGTAAGACTATAAAGATTGGATCGATGAAAAAATTGGAGATTCAATTCAAAGCCACATCACTAAGGACACTTCCATGAATAAAAAACAAGCCATTCCACAAACACAGATCAATTCACATGAATTGAGGTGGAAAACAAGAAGATGGATTAAAACCAAAGATGGAATGGGACTCGGGAGGAACAAGTGTATCTTCTTTCCAAAAATGGGAAAGTTGCAATGGAGCAGCACTATCTTCTAGGATGTGGTAGCCTTCATACAACACAAGAACAGTTCGAGGAGCTATCGTTGAATGCTACACAGCCCATACTTAGTTTTTTTCATCAAAAGAACCAAAGTATGTTGGTAGTTATCATTAAAGCTCACCTTCTTAAAACTAAGAAGCATTCAACCACAGTCCACTATCAAAGAGAAAGACCATTTCACACAAGATGGTGCTGCAATAAGCGTGGAAGCAAAGAGAAGCTTGATTGAATGAATTCGGTGCATTTTTCCTTATTGAGAAGTACAATAGATAGAGGCATTAATGATGCTTTATTCCACCAAAAATAACCAACAAGAACCAATATTCATGAGTTACAATGATGATTGGATTCCAAGGCCCTCTCCTAATCAACAAGTATTAGAGAGAAATGAAAAATGAACCTTGGGCCTCTTAAACTCAATAGGGAGGGCTCTTAAAGAATAACAAGCATCAGCTATTATAAATAGGTATTTTATCACATGATGCAGAAACTTATTTAGGAGTTTTCTTTAAATACCTAGTTATCATCATTGGTCTTGTTTAGTTTCTTTATTCTTGTTATCAGATTTAACTGCCATCGGTTATTGTAATGACATGTTAATGGGCCATTTACAGCATTAGTCTCAAAAGACAGTTAAAGAGTTACTCTATGCTCTCTCATATATATGTATATTCGCTTATCAAAACTGACTGCTATCAATGATTAAGTGAATACTCACAACTGGATGAGAATGTATTGTTGCTAGTGTTCTTGCTCGAGAACGTTTACTATCGCCTTCAGCTGGAAACGGCATTGTGCCATTGATCTGCCAACGTACCAAGTTTCAAAAAATAGCTATTCGCAATGAATTTCAACAACTTTTGTTATGGAATATAACAGACTTAAAATGTACTTATTGTAGTTGAAATGCTAAAATTTCAACTACATTTCACCATAGTAAAGTAAGAACCTGGAGATGAATTAATGAACGAAGCATTGCATTCACCATGTTGCCAGCACCAGCACGAAGCGAAAGCTTTGCAAGTTTCACATTCTAATAAAATTTACAAACAGAGTTGCAAGCTTGTCAGTAAAAACTGGAAAATATTTATTGACCAAAGATAGACACAAGGTAACATCGTTAGAATCATTCTGAAAGCTTTTTTTAATTCCTATAAAAGCAAAGCATTTATTGAATCTAGTTTGGAGCTTTCATCAGATTTAATTATACCAGCATGGAATTCAAATAACACTTAATCAAATTCAAAAATTTGTAAAATAAAAGACCCTACAGAACCCACCCACAATGTCTTGGACTATGAGGCACTAACATGCAAAGCACGAACATGCTACAACATCAAATCAAGGCATCTACTCCCTCAAATATCTTGTCCTTGCACATCTATCACATTTCTTTAGGTGATAGTGTGTGTGCTCACATTGAACCACCAGGTGCTGAGTACCGCTCTCTACTTACCAATATTGCAGCCCAGGTGGTTATCTTTGTCTTCACAGTCGCCTCTCTTTTGACTTCATCCAGCTCCATTCTAGGTATTGCTCATTCTGTTCCTACTACCTCATCCACGCTTCTCTAGTAGTTCCTCAAGATTCCAAGGATAAGGTGCAACTTCCCCTATACTCAGGTTCTCCTTATGGGTATGAATTCGAGAATTAGTTTGCTATACTGGAGACATAGTGCATCCAGTTAGCTACATTACATATGATTGTGCCACTACTTGGTGGTGGGTCTAGCAATAAACCTCAGAAACACTGAGTTCCGGAGAGATTCCGGGATCCGGAAGCGTTCCGGATCGGAACGCTACTTTTCTTTTTTTGGTTTTTTTTTAATCTATGTGTTAGAGTGGGAAAAACAACTCTTTAGGGATGTAAAAAAAATTCCATACACATTGCAAAGCACAATACTTACTACTACCTGAACAAAGCATAGTACATTCACTAACCAAACAAAGCATTTAGCCTTCAACATGCTACATACCAAAATTGAAACTTGAAAGCAATCACATACTACAAACTACAGTGCTGAGTGTATATGATACAAAAACATGGAAAATGATCCACATTCCACACATGCCTCATGAGAATGATTAATATGTTTGATCACATAAAACGGTACAGCTCTGATATATAGCAAGGAGTAGGCCAATGGCCAAGCACATGAGTATGATAGATGGACAATGGACTCGTCATGTGACACAAAATAAAACCCTGAATCTCTATGACTCGGAGGCATCATGATCAAATGGGGATTCGTCCCCATCACTATCACTACTAGACGAGTAGGAAGATATTGGTTCTCACGTAGGATGGGAAGGCATTGACATAGCTTATTTTACAAAAAGCGTACGAGTAACAGTCTTGGAAATGTCAACATCCTATAGACATCGAGGAATGGATATGCCATTTGAATACTTGAGCAACTTTCCCCTTGTTGGTCACCTCTGGGGAAAGATTGATGAGAGTGTATAAAAATTTCTCTGACTTGCCATTAGGTTAAAATAGTTGATGCAATAGGCTTATGTGCATGGGATTTGGCATTGTTTCATTTTTCACGTGCCATTTTGGACTATGAGAGGCAACAAATGTAAATGGGTCATGATCACTCAAAACTTTTCTCATTAAGGCATAGTTAAGATCACCTTGAAAGGTGGTCGTACCTCTCAAAGTTCTCTTCTCACATATAGGCTGGTCGAGCAGCATCAGCCTGTTAAAAATTAGTTAGATCTTGTGCTTTTAACATACTTCTCGCAATTTCAACAATAGTGCGATCCTTGTGTTAAGTCACGGAATTTGTTAGAGGTATATTCTCCACCACGGTCACTCCTTAATTGATTTATTTTCAGATTTAGTTGATTTTCAACTAAAGTCGAGTTCAACAAACTTCTCAAAGGCTTCACTTTTCTTCTTAGGAGAGTAGATCCTACAAGATCTTGAAAAGTCATCAATAAAGAGCATGTAGTAAAGTCATTTATCCGAGCATTTTGTTTGAGTTGGTCCCCAAAGATCACTATGGATAAGCTCAAGGACTCTTTTAGTCCTCCATTCGCTTGTCACAAACTACCTTCTAGCATGCTTGCCAATGACACAAGTTTCACAAATGGTCAATGATGCACAATTTGACAAGTTTTGCTCAAGAAAGGCAAGGACATTACATTTGCGTCGAAGGGCATTGAGTTGCTAAGAAAAGGTTGAATTTTGCCACAAGTTCAACGTAAGACAATACTAGAGAAAGGCGCAATACTACCTTAAATTTTCTATTTAGGTGCATGTTGGGCCAAGGCGGCAGGCTACAATGGCCCATGGATGAAGAATCACTTGAGGTAATGAACATGACAAGTTGATAAGTGCCTCAAGTGCAAGAATTGGACATCTATGTATGTTTGTCTAGTAAATGATGAGGGTGGTTCATGTCATGAAATCTATGATCAAAACTTTTGAATATTCTGATGAACTCCTTAATGGAGTGTCCAAACCCTTGAATGTGGAGCACGCAAGATGGGCTCCTTGATGGAGGGGTTGCATATCCAAAAGTGATGCATGTAGGATGAACGTTGTGATAGGGGGTTATACATCTAAAGTTGGTCATTGTAAGATGAACTCCTTGATGGAGGACTTACCTCTTGAGGGGAACTGTGCAAGATGAACTCCTTTGTGAAGGATTGTACCTCTCGAGGAAATATGTGCAAGATGCAATCTGCACAAGATGAAATCCTAAGCAATCTGTACAAATGAACTCCTTGATGGAGGATTGTACATCTCAAGGTGATCCAGATTCCATACAAGATAATATACTAAGTGATTCATACAATTGAACTCCTTGACAAAGGATTGTACGTCTCGGGGGAATGTAGCATCTGTTTAATCAACTACAATCCATAAACTTCTAATAACCTAGGATATCAGCCAAAGGTTTTTCTGGGCGAAGAGAAGTACGGAAGTTTGAAAGTTGTTGAAGATTGCATTAATACGTGGTCTAGCTACTTTAGTTTGCAAAATGTCCCATAGGACAAGCGAATTCCATCTCTACTTCTGTTTTTACTAGGGAAAGCTTCCTCTTGGTAGAGGGGATGAACTCCTTGACAAAGGATTGTACGTCTCGGGGGAATGTAGCATCTGTTTAATCAACTACAATCCATAAACTTCTAATAACCTAGGATATCAGCCAAAGGTTTTTCTGGGCGAAAAGAAGTACGAAAGTTTGAAAGTTGTTGAGGATTGCATTAATACGTGGTCTTACTTTAGTTTGCAAAATGTCCCATAGGACAAGCGAATTCCATCTCTACTTCTTTTTTTACTAGGGAAAGCTTCCTCTTGGTAGAGGGGACTCCCTTCAAAACCCACAAATTCGGAAGGATTCCTAGAGGACTGTTCTTAAGGCCTTTGTCATGGTGGATGATTCATAGATGTACCTATACTTCAATTGCAAGATGGGCAGCCATGATGTGAAGTAAGATGTGATCCTTAGTGATCTATAAAGATGAACTCCTTGATGGAGAACTGCACATCTCAAGGGGATCCATCCATGCAAGAGTGGTCATTACAGATGAACTCCTTTGATGGAAAATTGTAAATCTTAAGGGGGTCTATACAAGATGAAGTCCTTGAAGAGTATTGAATGGGAATCCTTGACAAAGGAATCCCTCTATCATTGACAATTGGACATCTTAAAAGAAGATTAATAGATATACAAGCACATCTCGATGAATACCTCATGCAATTGAAAATCTTGATAAAATCCTTGAAAGAGATTGGACGCTCAGATAAAATCCTAAAGGGTATTTGTAAATCTAATAAGCTTTTTTTATCACATCTTGACTTGAACATCAACATGTCAAGTACTTCAAATTTATGTTAATCTTTTATTGCAATTATTATCAAATTATGATCATGAAACTTTGGCTATGACTAACCTCAAGTTGCAAGCCAGATGATGAGGATCCTAATCAAGGTGGCAAATTAAGATCCACATTTTCAATGCCAAGCCAGGGAGACTAACATGGGCCAAGAGGATGCCTTAAACAAGAATTGATGCTTATATTGAGATGTTCATATTTCAAATGTAACAAATTTACTGCATAATTAAGAAAACTTGTTCCAGCCTTCAATAGCACTTGACCTAAACTTAATTTTTTTGAACTACATCACCACTCCATCTTCCAAAATAGAACACTATGCGTCCTACAAGAGCAATAGTAAGCAACTTTGAAAGTATTTAGAAAAAGTCAACTATCGAAACTCCTTGTCAGCATTCAACCAGTCTACATATCTTGCGTTTGATGCTGTATGGGCTCTCCTCCAACTACTTATCACTATTAATCTATAGATGTTCTAGGTGCATGAGAACAATCAATCAAGACTATATGTGTTGCATAGTCTATAAACATAGATAAGATCCTCATAAACCTACAAATATTACAATGTTGAGGTACAAAATAGCATATATACTATTGTGAACTTTTAACATAACAAGACTTACCTCGTTCAGTACAGCATGTGGTGGCATCTCCAATTTGACAAGCTCATACACTCCCAACCGAAGGATCTAGTGCCAAAGAAAACAGTAAATGTTATAAACATGATATATATTTGGCACTATGATCGGTAAACATGTCAATAAAATTGCATAGTATAGAAACCATTATGGCAAAGGCTCCTACTCTATTGTGTAATAACTACAATGCCATATAGATTAAAGCCCACAAAAACAAGTAACTCATATTCATAAGCAAAACAAATAGGAACACATTTGCATTGTTCTTGTTTAAGAAAGAGTAATTCCAACAACTACACCTCAACATTCTTCTCAAATTCCATACTTCATATGTTCTTACATAAGATTTTTTGTTCTCACAAGGATGTTGCCAAAAGATAAAACCACATTGTTTTACCAAAAATTGATGGATGTTTGAATGAATGAGAATCAATTTCATAATCGTAGAGTTGTCTTACTTCAATAGTGTTGCTTTCTTTCAAATTTGGCATAAGCAAATAAAATCATGTTTAGCTTACAATTGTAAAATCCTTAAAGAATCATTCTCCTTTGTTCACCAACGAATTTTCCTTCCTACACTCCAAAAAGGACGCCGGTGAATGAATCTCCCCCTCCACGCTCTACTACATATATAGAATTTTGTGGAGGTTGGTTAGGGAGAGTAAAGGTATTTTTTGGGCGTATCCCTCCCCTAAGTAGGACAACTCTTGCACATCAATATTGTTGGGCGGGTATGGAATTATACTTTTTTGAAAAATTTGATACCAATCGAGTATCAATATCAAGATGTTTTGAAAATTGGCGGCTGGTATAAACCGACCTGGGTATTGCAGGGGTGATACCAGCCGAGTATAAACCCGGGTATGAGTATATAATTTTTTTCTAAAATTAGCCATTTTATAAAGGGTATTATGCATTTAATGAAAAGCATGACCTTTTTAAATGTAACATGCATATGATTTTCAAGGCCAATACTTTGTTGGTGCCCACCAATGTTTTTGGCACACCATGAATAATATTTATCACATATGTAAATTTTAAAAACTAACTAAAAATGGATACTATATTGATACCATAGTTGCAGCGCGATTATGAATCGCGATCCCGATTCGCGATTCGGGATTTTCCCAGAATCGTGTAGAATCGTTTTTTTTTTTTTTTGAAATTTTTTTGTGCAATATGGGTATCAGATGAAAGCTCTGATCGAGGGGAATACGATTGTGTAGTTTGCCGACTGTTTCAGGTGCAGGATGGTCCCTTTACGCTAAAGCTGCATCCCATATAAAAAAAAGAGAACACATTGGGGCATTCCCAGTGAACATAGCAGGAATCTCCCTTTCTCTGATTCTCCCTCTCTCTATCTCTCTCTCTGATCACGATTCACAACAAATGGAACTAAAACCATGCTGAACAAAAACCTAGCTAAATCATTCTGAACTTTAGCCTTAAATGAAACAATTTTTGACAAAACAACCATACTCTCTCTCTCTCTCTCTCTCTCTCTCTCTCTCTCTCTCTCTCTCTCTCTCTCTCTCTCTCTCTCTCTCTCTCTCTCTCTCTCTCTCTCTCTCTCTCTCTCTCTCTCTCTCTCTCTCTCTCTCTCTCTCTCTCTCTCTCTCTCTCTCTCTCTCTCTCTCTCTCTCTCTCTCTCTCTCTCTCTCCAACCATAAATCATAAACCATAAAACCGAAGTTACTGAACTAAAACCACAAAGAACAATACTGAATCACGACAATGTTGTGAATAGGATCATCATAATATATAATATCGGGCCACATGGCACCAAAAAGGGGTACAATGATGTTCCATGAACGTAATGAAAACTATATAACTAAGGCTCGTCAGAGTCATGGTAGGATAAATCATCTGAATCTATGGACTGCAAGTCCATGGGTCCGCAGATGAATCGGAACTGGAGGGAGCCATATGTCATGGTGTGGCCCTGGCTCTGCTGCGTGCTCTGGATCCCTGCTGCGTGCCCTGGCTCTGGACCACCCCCCTCCCCCAGCCTCTACCTTTGCCTCTGCCTCTGCCTCTGCCTCTCTCCCCAGCCCTGTGTCCACTCCGTCGTGCCTGTGTGTCAGGTGGCTGTGACCCTACGCCCTGGGATGGCCCTACCCACCGTGATGATGCTTGGCCGACGGCTGCCTGTGATGCTCCACTCCTGTCTACAAAAAGAGTACTCAGCCCCCCCTCCTAGAACCTCTAGGTCTCCCCCTAGGCCTACGTGCAAGAATGGTTGGCTCCTCCTCTGTCTCTGCATCAGGGTCCACCAGCAGGTCAGCCAGGTCATCCCCCTGTGCCTCCGCCCACATCTCCTCATACTCCTCTGTATCTCCCTCAACCCACTCCTCCTCCTCCACATAGTCTGCCCCGAGCATCTCTCCACCCTCCGAGACCTCGTCATCTCCCTCCTCAGCCCTCTCCCTCTGCCTCTCTGTCCTCCTCTGCCGCCGTAAAGCCCATGCGTCAGCCTGTGCCTGTCTATAGAGCTCTCTATAGATCTCATCATCCATCTCCTCCTGTGTGGGTGGTGCCCGAGGAGCAGCAGCTATCGAATCCACCAAGCAAGTGTCAGGGTCCACCTGCAACCAAAAACAATACATTGTTGTCAGGCAGGTATTGTGCAACTCACTGCATATTTCGAAAGCAAATCAATTCATGCTCATAATTCACACACTTCCCCAAAATTATGCCTTTTCCTTCGGTTGAGAGGAGTTGACTCTTCAGAAGCTGTCAATTCAGAGGTAAAGGTGGAGGTCGTAACCTTTGTGGGTTGTGTGGCAATTAGAATTTAGCATCCTTTTCCTACTCATTGTGTGGTCTCCTATGGCATATTAATGGACAAAGGTCAAATAGAGAATTCCCAAGCAGATGGCATTAGCTTAGAATTTTGGCCTTTTGCTAAAGGCATAGAAGCCACTGAAAAGGAATCCGTGATTGCATATTGCAAAATCATGGCATAAGACTCCACATTCTAGGACCTTTGTTCACACCTCCAAATCTTGTAGCCGCAAGCTACACGTAATAGATTGTAGCATCAATGCTACATGAGCATATAGCATTTGCTAGCTTAGCTTCTAACATGGGTGATATCAGTTCTTGTCCTGAGCAAATCCAAGAATCTCTCAGCCCCTCACCCTCTCCGTCTTCTTTCACCTCAGATTCTTAGACCTTCCAAGTGCTCTTTGTGCTGACCAGATATATATAATAGCTACCACCTATTCCGGGCTTGGAGTTTCTGCGAAAGAAGATGATATTTCTGGAAGTGGACTGTGGATTCACCGGATTTCCATAAAGAATATGAGTGATTGCCTGGTGGTGTGTGGCGATGGGAATTGGATATGGAAGATTTGATTCTGGTCAGAACCTAGAAGGATTATGGCATGGAGGCCAAGTTCCTGTTCTTGGCCTTTATAATAATCATCTGGTTTTGTCTTGAGCAGCAGGCTCAAGTATCTCTGTATCCCTGGGGACCCACAAAACTGCCCAGTGCCCACTCTCTTCCCTTAGCACACCAGCTTCAATGGCATCTGCAGTGCTGCAGATTGAAGGGCAACTCTACCCTTCAAAAAAATAGGTTTCTGTTAAAACTGAAAACTGAAGGAATGCTCATTTATTTGGTTTGATATTTGAAGGGTGCATGATTTAATGCCCTTCATTTGAAGGGCAAAAGGCCTAAGACGGGCATTTTGCCCTTCAATTGCAGCACCGGGCATCTGTGACTCTTCTGCTCTGTTGCACCACAAATCATGGTCAACACAACTTGGTGTGCTCTTAACAAAAGCAAACTCAAAAAATCCTTCAGTACTTTACAAAAGCATCGACCCTGTATCCCTTTGACAGCCCATGTGGGTAATGGAGGAGCATATTTTGCACCCTTACCTGAAGCTGAAGGTGCAGCCAAGGACCCACCCTCATCAAACGGTGTAGAATGTTCCTTGATGTTTAAAGACATCATGATGGCATTCCTCAATAGATCTACACCGTTGGATGAGGGTGAATCCCTGCCTACACCCATAGTCTTAGTGCAAGATAGTCCCCTCTGGACGAGGGTGGTTGCTTAGTCACTCACAAGTGTCTCGGCTTAGTTTCAGCATCTCATGCACTCCCTACACCTGCACCTTGGCAGGGAGTGCGCTGGTGCAATCCTCACCATTGCAATCCTTGGCATACCAAGAAAAAAGGGGTGATGATGTGACTCACCTCAAGCATTTGACCCTCTCCTCGTGTGCGCCTGAGCATACGCCCGTTGGTGTTCACAAACACCAACCGCCTACACTGCTCGATGGACAACATGTTCCTCTTCTGCGTGTGATACAAGGCCCAGGTGCTCCAATTCCGCTCACAAGCTCCTGCTGAACAGTCCTGTGCAAGGACTCTCTCAGCCAATCGCCTCAGGTCACCAGTACTGTGCCCGTGGATGCACCACCATGTAACGGGCCTCAGCTGATCCTCCCTCTGCCGACTTTGCTCTCCATCGAAAGGAAACTGGAAGCGCTCAAATGCGAGCAGCTGGCTTGCAATGTTGGCCAGCATCAGACCTGTTGGCAAAAGGAAAAACATGGCACATGTAAGACCCCTCGAATTCAGACACTACCAATGAGTACAATACTGCAGTAACATTGCTACCAACCGATTTCTCACACGTACCTGGTCCGAGCCATACGCGCTCCGTGTACTCCACCCATCCCCAATGCAGCTCCGGATCGTCCCTCTCTCGTGTAGAGCGCCACAAGGGGTGCAACATGTGGGCTACGGCGTGGATGGGTCGGTGGAAGTAGTCCCATCTGGCCTCCCAGATGCGTGAGATCTCGCGCCTCATGCCCTGCCCGTGATGTACTGGGCCCAATATCCATGGTAGGCCCTGCCTGTCTGCCTGTGAGCCCTCCTGCATGCCTGCCTGTAGCTGCTCCTGTTGCCTGTCCCTGTCTAGAACCCTGTGATGCAGTATCGCGCCCGTACATGGTAGACAACCTCTGCAGATCCTCATCAGAAATCCTGGGGCAATCAGCTATGCCCAATGTCCGCCCATTTGGCCCTCTGACCCGCAGCAAGTGAGCCCTAACCTTGGTGAGTGATCCCGTGAAGTGACCACCGCAATGCAAGCATCTCCATCTGCGGGTGCCTGAGCCATGGTGTGTGCCCACATCCCCGTCGGTAAGCTCAACCTCGGCCCAAAGGCCTCGGTTCCGCACTAGCATCGTATCAACACGACCCTAAACCTGCAAACAACAAATAATCAGGCAAACGTTCAGTAGAAAAAAAATACATTGCATTGAACAACATTACCGAGCTCAAATAGAGCTCAAAATACCAGAGCATACATCGGAACGATTCTAGTTCACACATTATATCAAGTGCCAAAGAAGAAAATGAGATTAGGGCGTGGGATAGAATAATTTCTGTATGAGGGATAACAGGCGACTGACGTTAGCGTCGGAGTCCGTGCAGGCATAAAGGAGTGCAGTGTGGGCCTAAATCGCGCCCCTAGCAGATGTTTGCACGATGGTCCACGCCTAAACCCTAAAAAGTATGGAATCAGGGCATGAAAATTGAAATTTGTGATACGGACGTAGACGGGCGGAACGGAGGTCATAGGAGTCTATGCAGGCATGTGGAAATGCATTCTAGGCTTAGACATCACCTCACTTGGTTTCCAACAAGTCATCTATGAAAATGGCAAAAATACACAAGCATTTGGAATGTGGTGTTCAAATCTCGCTAGGCGTGTCGTAACGGCTGAAACTGACGCTGTAGGAATCACTGTGGGCGTGAAGAAAGGTGGTCTAGAGCCAAACCACGCTCGATTTGGTTGCCTACAGCTCAATGTCAACAATTGCAAAAAATCAAGCCTACACTACCAAATATCGAAAATTGGTCGTTTCGCTCTCCACGAAGCCCAGACCCACCCGGCACCGTGCACACCACCTCCGTGTCGTCGAGTAGATGCTGCCAACTATTCACTTGCGAAGATTGGACGCCCACAGCTCTCAGAAAAAAAATTTGCCTCCTCCACTGCTGGCGCGGTTCTGTGCGCGAGGAGGAGGCCGGAATTCGAGTTTCTGGTTTTTTCTTTTTTAACGATTCTGTCCACGATTCGCTGCAGCGAATCGCGTTTCCCGAATCGCGAAGCTAGCGAATCGCAATTCGCTCCAACTATCATTGATACCATGTTAAATTCAAAGTTTTTGCCCTTAGTCCGGGTATCAATATGTGCATTGACTGGCTAAAACCAGCCCGGGTCGGGTATCGACTGTAGTATCACAAAATCATATACCGGGCGTGTATGAGTCTACGATACCATTGTTGATACCAGCTAGGCACCTATATACCAACCCAACACTTGTCAATATGTGCAATTGATGCGTGGTGTCAATGGTTCAAACATGGTCATGTTGAAGGATGTGACCCCACCTGTACTATGTATATAGAGGTGGATCATGCAATGGGCAATTTATTCTATCGAAGGTGGAAGGTTTATTCGCATGCTTATGCTAGGATGTTTTCTACTCTAGTCTCGAGATGTAGGTATGTTATGGTTGAAGGTAGGTTGTGGTAGTATGGGACGTTGTGATCCCTTGGAAACCTGAGCATGCTACGCAGACTTTGCCTACACAAGATGCATAGTTACCAGAAAACACTTCGTTCTATTGAATATGGCATTTGCACATTTTGAGAGAGAGAGAGAGAGAGAGAGACCCAGAAACACAAACAGAACATACTACTGCAAACGCCGTATTCAACCCTTTTTTTAAGTGTTTTTGGTCGTTTTCAAGGTTTGCCTTCAAAAAACAACAAAAATTTCAAGTTTTTAGGTTGTTTTTGGTCCTTAATAGTTCCTAAACCATCTTTGGGCCATGTTACAAGCATTTTTGAAACATATTGTTGTAAAACTAGCTCCAAGCACAAGCTTTACTCTTGGTGCCACTAGCGCTAACATTGTTCCCGACACGGTGCTGTGGTGACCAACATGCAATCACCGCCAAGTTCAAGTTCCTATGGCACAGAAACTTTGATCGGTTATAGAGAATTCCGGAAGCTCAAAATGATGTGCCATCACCTCACACAATCTGGGTATGATTAAAGCAAGCTTAGGAATCAATAAAATCTAGAGAGAAAATCAATTCTAGAGAGAGAAAAGCATGCTCTACCAAATGGGTCTAGGCACTTGCTGCGAGGGGAGGTGCTTATTCACACCAGAACTATAGGGGGGGATGCGGGTTGCAACTCAGGACGAGCTCCAACCAAGTCTTAGCATCCTTGACTGGATTGTTGTCTTGGAGCCAGCCTTGGCCCGCCAGTACCCCGAAGACTAGGGTCAGTCACACGCTTGAAATGTATCTTCTCAAACTTATTAATAAGGTGGGATTTTACCTCAAATTGACCCTAATTACATTCTAGGTTTCAGTGTTTGGTAAAAGTGCCAGTTATAAGGCCACTTCAAATCTTTTGATCTGGCGTCGGGTTGAGGGTCACATCCTGAGACGCTAGCGGTATGCCATTGGGACCATTCAATCTAGGACACCAACAGTATGTTGTCAAGACCATTCCATCCATAAACTAGTGTCTTCATATCTATTGCAGCTTGTGGTTTCTGAGTGTACCTGGCATGAATGTAAAGTTTGTGGGGCTCTTGGGGAATGGGCTCTACCCTGGTGGCCGAGTTGGATGGCTTGCTTGGGTGAAAGCTACTTGTTTATGGCTGTCCAATCTAGCATGGCGCCACGTTGGCTTCCAGTACTCGTGACGAAGTTTCGAGTTGGCTTGATGTAAGTCCAACGGCTTGCTTGGATGGATGCTAAATCTTTGTTATGAAGCTTCGAGTTGGTTAAGTTTGATGTAAGTCGAAGGGCTCGCTTGGAAGGCAGTTACCTACGTCAGGCTATCCAGTCTAGCATGGCACCAAGTTGACTCTCAAGGTTTGTGACAAAGCTTCAAGTTGGATTAAGTCTGATGTATGTTGGCATGTTGGATGCTTGTATGTCAAGTGGGTTGGATGGAAAAGTAAAGTCGGAAAGCTAGCTAAGTCGTGGTTGTCGACTCCCTTTGAGACACCTGTGCTACACATATTGTGAGATTTGTTCATGTCAAAAAGTTGACAATGTTGGTGATGTGGCATGATGACACGGTGTATCTAACCATATCCGTATTCAAAATTGTTGTATGCATTCCCATTTTTTGGGGTGGCGTACCAAAAACGTTTTTGCATTCTGTTAACTATGTCAGAAGATCAATCATCTAGAAGTTGTCAGTAAGATGAATGAACACATTGTCCATTTGTGTAATCAATTCTTTGACTACGTTAAGTAATACAATACATTCAGTTACTTATACACACCCAATAGATAAGCTAGTCAACTACATGCATGTACAATACATTCATGCCTAGCAGATCACCCACAATTAAAGCCCACAATCTAGTAACTAAAACGTCTCCCAAGACTCCCAATCCGGATAGAGCTCCAAGAACACAAAGGGGAAGTGTAGTAGACTAAACCAACCCAACCATCCTAGATCTCCTCTAATCTAGCCCCCGAGCACTATGGAATTTGGCAAATCACTAAGATATGAAGCGCTTACCAATCCGACAGCATAACGACCGCAAACTCTCAATGATCCTCATGGACACGGGTGGGTATATATGGAGTGCAGAACCCACCCAATCTGCCCATGCACTGAGTACACATGTAAGCATACTATCAACCCATGCCAAACTCCCATGCATGTCCACTTCATGTAGCTACCCCTAATAGCCAAGACCCATGCAAAAGCACAGTGCATGTACACCCTATCCCATACTAGGATGCAACACATGCTAATACCGCATGCGGGTGTGACCCCATGGCCCTACTCGACTATTATCCAGATTAGGCCCGGTCCCTATGTCCAAGGCACCCCCTAATGGTCCAAACCCCCCATTAGGCCGTAACAATAACATAGAAAAAATATTTCACAATGGTATTACAATATACACAAATAATGATATGAAAATGACCCCAAGTGTGACACTATGCAACTGCTTTCCTTGACTACAAATCTAAATTTTTAACACTCTCAAAACATGGGAGATACCAAAATCTAGATAGGATGCCTGCACAATAACTCCAAAATAGCTCAATGTCAAGAATATGTGTACAGTGAAAGTCTAGTTCAACCCCCAAAGGGCAAGACCACACTCTCTAACTCTATGTCACGAATATGTGTACAGTGAAAGTCTAGATTAACCTGCAAAGGGCCAATCTACACTCTAATAAATAAGTCATCCGATGTAAGTGTGTTAGAAATCAGTTTGATCTGATTCATTAGTATAAGCTTCAAGCATGCCCATGGTTGTGAGCCGACAGGGATGGAGATGGTTACTCAGGGAGTGACAGCTGATACTTTGGCGAGTGATCAGGTGAGTTGCATGGTAATATGCACAATGATCTCTAGGTTGGCGTCACATGTTTTTATCCATCATTATTTGGTAAGCAGGATGCAGCATTTGGTTAGATCCAGTTGGAGTCTAGTTGCACTACAGGTGGACAGATTCTTGGAGAGCTATCAGCGGGTAATGGAAACTTAGTGATCAGATGGTACAGGGTACAAGTTTCTGATGGAGCTATCCTACCTGATATACTACAAGTTCGTGGGAGAGTTTCTCATCACGATGGTGGATCTATTTTGCATTTGCTTTGGTTGGATTGACATGATGTATACAGTGGTGAGATAGGCTCCTTGGTGGGAGGCCTATATACTGGTCAAATCAGAGTTGGCAACGTCAAACTAATCCACCATTAAGATCCACAACCACCCACAAAGGAAATGGAAGGGCAAGATCATTAATGCATCACTCAAGAAACAAGAATGATCAAGGAGCTCAAGAATGCATCAAAACTCATGGAAGATCTTCTCATTTCAGCATGGAGTAGATACGTTTACAAAAAGCTTCTCTTCTACAAAGAGGGAGTCTCTTAAATAAGCAAGAGAGCTCCTTAGGTGGCATCCTAGTGGCATTTCCACATTACACAAATTACAAGTGGAATTATGCTCTCCATTAGAGGTCACCATCAAAAGGTGGCTCACTCTACTTTCTTTAAGGGGGGTCTACTTGCATTTATTACCTTGCCTAGAAATACCATCTTTCGGGATTCACCATGAGGCTTACACAGTCCTTGCTTGTCATTCTTAACTAGTACTTCTCAGCTCTCAGTCTTCGTTTGTCTCATCTTCTCAGAGACCTCCTCGGTCTAAGGTGAGAGGTGCTTGTGGGTAGCTCTGGCCGAGTATCTTGGGGATTCGTCAGAATCAGCCAACATCATCCCACCCCTAATGTGTTGCATGACCCACTGCAACTCATATTGAATGATGTCGCTCCACTTCTGCATTGTCATCTTCGATTGTCACTTGGAAAAGCGTAGATCCTCGTTCGCTTGCGTAAAACCAAGTGCTTATTGCTGCCGGTCTTTATCACAAAAAATGTTTGCCACAATTTAATCAAAATGCCCTATAGCGGTAGATGGTTGTTTTCTTCAAAATTGGAGAGCTCCCAGCAGCTTCACAATCTTGCATGCCTGAGTGCTTTCCTCGTGTCTTTTGTTTTATCACTTGTATCTGCCATTGACGGTTTCATCTTGGGTTTCTTGGCAGGTACTAACTTCTGGGAAGTCTGTATCTTCCATTTTGCTTCTAGGCGTTTCCGCAGTTCTTCTCTCAATTGAAGTTCCAGTCTTGTCGATGCTCTTTCCTTGATGAGAAGAGGAGAAACTTAGATTGATAGGTTGCACAAATCTTGGTTAACAGTCTTCAAGGAAATGGACTTATCAACACATTGGTGGTAGGAACAGTTTTGGACGGATGGTTTGGTGACGGTAGGGAAACATGATGAAGGCTTGGTGGAAGGGTGAAAGAACTGATAGTTGTACAGTTGCAGCCTTGGACTCTTGCAATGTCGAGCTTTGACTACCACTTGTTGTGGGTGAGGAGCTCGCTTTATTCTGCAGGTTCATGGTTGTCTTCATCTTTTCTTTTTCCGCAGCTCTTTCTTCCTTTGATCCATTACTTTTGGATCTCTTCGGGCTTCATAGGAGGGGATTCGACTATCATTGCTCTAGAGAGTTTCTTTTGATCGAGATCGATCTAACTCATTTGTCGCTTAAGTTTCGTCCTTTCCTCCTCAGCTTCTTTGCTTTATTTCTTTTTTTTTTCTTCTAGCTGCTTCTCCTGCTTCTTAGATCTTCTGTGTAGCGGGTTTCTTTCCTTGCCTATCCTCAACCCAAGATCTAATCAATCTAGCATCAAGAAGATGAAGTTAGTTGTCATGTGGAAGTTCGTTCCCATGAGAGCAATAACATATTTCAGATTTCAGCATGAATGGAAGATCCAGATCTAACTCTAACATTCATTAACACTAAGCATTAACACTATAAACATTAACACTAAGATCCACAATGAAGATAGCTTACTCTTTCTCTCTCTCCCTTTCTCTCTCATAAAAAGTATAAAAACATGCAATCCCAATAACAATCAGATCCAAGTATTAGTAAATCCAAGAAAGCATGACAGATGGAGGAGAAGAGAGCAAGGACATTCATAAATCCATTTCACAAGAGAACCAATCTGCTTTATTGAAATGAAGATATGTACATGTGTAGGAAACTCGAGTTGGTCCCTTTTTATAGCAGAGAGGAGGACGCTGGCCTCTGAATCCTATTGGTCCATTTCTGCCTCCCTAACTATTCAAATTTAAAACAGAGTGGGAACCATCCAAATTGGAGGGAAACTCAACTTTATTCACTAACTTGACATTTAGGCCCTGCGACATTAAAAGTCCCGCAAAAAGGCCTAAAGTCCTTTTATTGACTTTCTAATTAATCAAATAACTATGTGATCATCGGGTTGGACTTACACACGCAGGGTGCCAAATCCCTCTCATTTATTAATTAGGGTTAGGGTTGCCTCGGGATCCACAAACCCTCCAACAGTATCCCCCACCAAAACTGGTGGCGGTCCCACGACACCTGCAAGATGCAGTTACTGTGGGCTTTTATTTGCATCGTATCGAATCTTTATTAAATGATATTGCACCTTCTCCATGAAATCGAGTCGGGCAATGTTGAAATCTAAGTTGTGCGACAAAAAACAACGATGGGCTCCAGCAATCCATTTTGAAGTTGTCCAGGCTGTAAATCGAGATTCCTAGAAGCCTCCCATCATTGCAGCACGGAAATATAATCTGGCCACCAGCAACTGATCCTTAATACTATCTGACGCCATTGTCTTATTTGGATCGAATGCCAAAGTGGGAAGGCAATCATCCCATCGCGTTGCAACGGACGCCAATAGGGTTACATCTTTTGCAACTGTTGGATCGGGAGAGTGAATATACTCCCGCTGATATGCTTGTAGGGCTCGATGGAAATCCACTGATATCTCCCAGCTATATGGTTGATGGATAATTGGCCAGTTCGGCGTATGGATGGTAATTTTGTCCATGGCCAATCCCAAATCCTTCCACTTATTTCTGCGCGACATTGGTACGTAGTATGGATCTACGTGCAATTGGCGAGGGCTGGCCACATAACTCCTGATGGATTCCGGAGTTTTTTCAAAAACTGTAATTCTCCAAGCCGGCTGCTCTCCCAATGCAGGTATCTCATCCACTTCTTTGCGGGCCTCAATTTCAGATGTTTTAAATTTGATGACCCAACCACCACGCGAGGACTCATGAGGATGTTGCGCTAAAAAGCTCAGGATCTGGTCCTCAATGCTGATTGGTCGTCTGAACAATGGTGTGGGCCCTGAAGTTGATGGACCTGTCTGTGTCGCCTGTGGAACTGGCTGTTCTTCTTCAACGTTGGGGGCTCCACCCTGGTCCATGCTCGTATCTAACCCTGTATCCATAGTTGTGTCGTCTTGGTGCAGAGGGGAGAACTGCGGCATGACCGGAACTGGAATTTGAGGGGTGAACTCCAAAACTTGAGCAGCAGCCTTTTCATATTTGTTGATGGTTGCTTTGGCCTTTGCCAACTCAATTGAAGTTGTACCCTTGAATCTGTCAAAGCGGCCTTGGAATCCTTGAAGGGCCACTTTATAGGTTTCAACCTTTTTAAACAAATACGGGATTTCCGTCGGAGTTACCAAATGATCAACTATTTGCGTCTGTAGATACGCATCATGATCAAGGGTGGTCGCATCCAATTCACCTTGGAGACGTGTGTGATCTTGTTCAGCCATCTGCAGTTGACCCTGGAGCAGCTGCACTTGTTGCTTTGCATCCTGCACGGCCTTGTCCACTTGGTCCTGGGCGGTTGTAAGTGCATTCTGCAGTGTACTGACATAGTCTTCTAGGCGATCAACCAATTGTTGTGTCTACAGGATCTCAGATGGAGTCTAGGAGATACCCGTCATGAGTCCTATAGAACTCGACTAAGGTGTCAACAAACGGCTTGATCACATTCTTGGCGTGCTTATGGTTTGGAGATGGCTGGTTGCCAGATGTGATTCCTATGGCAGCAAGGGCGGCTTCAGTAACACGCACCTTGTGTGTGGTATTCTGGAAGGTGACATAAAACTGACTTGGCCTCGGTCCGAGTGCTAAAGGCCATGGTAATGAAATGCATGTTTATTTTCCCAGAAAAGGCACGCTCGTCGATGCCCATTGTCGTGAGCAAAGGCTCGGCAAGAGTCATCCACTGAGCGACCATGCTTGTGCTAGGGAGCATCATGATGCCCGTTGCAGTTGGAACACCACGATGAACCTCTGTATTTCGGAGACTGAGAAGTGTCGGTAGAAGACATGGTGGCTAGACAATAAGTGCGAGTGTATATCAGAAGGCAGAAAAAAGTGGGCAGAAAGTTTTGGTCACGAGAAAAAATGAAGAGCTCCGCTAGCACAAGTGAGAAATGAATCGAATTCAGCCAACTTATAGGTGAACTTGGAGGGTCCATTACACAAAATACTAGTTTGGCTGATCGGTTCTGAACAAAAATTTGCAGGCTTGCTCAGTATTGTGAAAATAGGTTATAAAAATCTCAGCGAAGGTTTCTGAAGCTCTGAACCTATTCGGCGAACGTTTTCCAAGTCTGGCGAAGGTTTATCCTTCACCCAAGAGGATCCTTCGCCCAAGTACTGTCATAAATGCAAATTTGCAGGATCTAAACCTATAGCCGACCTAATTTTGGCATTTCAAATTCATTAGGCATGTCGGCGAAGATTTCTGAGATCA
The DNA here is from genome assembly GCA_029204225.1 of Diphasiastrum complanatum. NCBI lineage: Eukaryota > Viridiplantae > Streptophyta > Lycopodiopsida > Lycopodiales > Lycopodiaceae > Diphasiastrum > Diphasiastrum complanatum. The sequence goes on along the minus strand of CM055096.1, from coordinate 31,164,577 downwards.
GGAAGATGCTCGACGAAGGTTCCTAAGATGGCATAGTGTTGATCATTCGCCTAAGGTATAAATAGGTACCAACTGGTGGAAAAAACGTTCGCCCAACTCAGTATGGGTATATCTGAGGTGGATCTAGGTTCTGAAACTCGACGAACAATTCTAACACAGTTTGTGCAAAAAATGACCAAAAACGTAATTTCCCAAGTCATTTTTCCATCAAGATCCAACTATTTCTGATCTAATGACATTTCTGACTTTTGCTCATTCTTTTTTCATACTATCTTTTCCAAAAAAATTAGCAATTAAGTAGTAAAAAACAAGAAATTGAAAAACATCACGGGAGTATCAAAGCGTTTTCCATCCAAGTGTTCAAGAATCACTGCTCCATAGTTCAAGATTTCCTTCACTCTATATGGGCCTTCACCGGTAAACTTCAATTTCCCCTTGATCAGCTTGGTTTTGTACATCAGTGCTAGATCTCCTTCTTTCAGATCCTTTTTGTGTAATCGACGATCGTGCCATGCCTTACAGCGGGCTTTCTCTGCTGCTAACGCATGAACTGCCATCAATCTTGTTTCACACAATTTGTGCAAAGCTTCATGACGTAGTTGTAAAGACTTGTCATCATTTAACCGCTCTGTAGCTGCTATGCGTAAAGATGGTATTAAAAATTCAATTGGCATGACAGCATCTTGACCATAAACAAGTTGAAAGGGTGTTTGATTTGTACTACTCTTGTAAGCGGTTCTGAATGCCCATAATGTTGCATGCAATTTATGTTCCCAATCAAACCGACTTGCTTCAACTGTAGTCGTCATAATATTGCAGAGAATCTTATTGGAAGATTCAGCTTGACCATTCCCTCTGGGATAATATGGAGTACTAAATCTGTGTATAACAAAAAAAACTTCCAATAAACACTTTATCGTTTGATTAACAAAGTGTGTACCCCGGTCATTGACAATCTCAATCGAACATCCAAATCTGATAATAATATTTTCATAGAGAAACTTGGTCATAGATTTCGCATCAGCAACTTTGACAGCTTTGGCTTCAACCCACTTGGTCATATAATCAATTGCTACGATAATGTATCGGGCCAAAGATCCTCGCGCGGCAGGATGAATAGTGCTAATATAATCTAGGCCCCATTTTTCAAATGGTGCATGCGATAAAACCGGATGTGGTTCATAGTTCTATCTAGTAGGCCGTCGTGCTCGCTGGCAAACATCACATGTCTGAATATAATGTTGTGTCCTTATGAAGTGTAGGCCACCAACAACCTGATTGCAAAAGTTTGCAAACAGTAATATCTGTAGAGAAGTGTCCTCCGTCCATGCCATCATGTGAAAACATGATTAAATCTGATATTTCATGCGGTAAAACACATCTACGTAGAATATTGTCTGATCCACGACGATACAATTGACTTGCAACCTATGAATCAATTGCCTCTTCTGTACTTTTGTCAAAGAGTCATTCGGTTGTCCTAGCATCAGGTACTCAACAATATCCGCTGCCCACTTAGGTACTGCCTCTACATAGAATAATGCAGCATCTGGTAATTCATCATCCACTTGGCGATCTGGATGAATGGAAGATCCAGATCTAACTCTAACATTCATTAACACTAAGCATTAACACTATAATCATTAACACTAAGATCCACAATGAAGATAGCTTACTCTTGAGTTTGTCGTTGTCGATTGTTCCATAACAAATGCAAAAGTCCATAGTAGCTCGAAGATATCTCATGACCTTTCTCTCTCATAAAAAGTATAAAGACATGCAATCCCAATAACAATCAGATCCAAGTATTAGTAAATCCAAGAAAGCATGAGAGATGGAGGAGAAGTGATAGAGAGCAAGGACATTCATAAATCCATTTCACAAGAGAACTAATCTGCTTTCTTGAAATGAAGATATGTACGTGGTACTACAGACGGAGGGTCAAACAAAAAGAGTAAATTAGGTGCTGGACGATATGCTTCGTGCACACGTCAACAAAAAGCAGACAAATTGGGAGGAATATCTCTCGATATTAGAGTTTGCTTATAACAAGTACCAAACGTTCAGCAACGGGATACAGCCCATTCATGCTGATGTATGGTTTTCAGCCACGCTCACCGACAACAGGTAGGGTTTAAATCGAAAAATGTTGAAGCAGCAAAAAACATTTTAGAAGACCTAAACCAGATGGTAGAACATATTAAGCATAGCATTAGGCAAGCCCTGGAACTAAGCAGTATGCAGATCCACACAAACGGGATGTACAGTCCTCCTGAAGGAAAACAAGAGCCAAGGCACCAAGATCTAACTATCAAACAATCTCCACAAGACAAATGAGGGAAGAGGATAGGTGCCCATGGGATCTTCACTTGCCAATCTTAACACTATCTAATTGCCCCGAGGCTAAATAATGAGGTAAGATTGGGACTCCAACTGCATTTCTCTCCCAAAAGTGAGTCTGATAAAAGTTTAGTTTGACAACTCTAGTGGGCCCAACCAAACATTGAGTATTTGCACGATAAACAAAACATTAGTTACAGTCATGTGTACCCTTGGGAGGGTGATAGATATGCCAAATGAGTTTACTAGTCGTAAAGTCTAAGAGTATTAAGATGAGTGTCTGCCCATAAATTCCACTAGAGGACCAGATTGCTAAGCACGGCCATGTCCAATCTTGATTAAAAGCATAGATGCACTGCGTTTCTAAAACGCGTTTCAGAATCGCGTTCAGAAACACGGTTCAGAAACGCGTTTCTGAAAAATAAAAATAAAAATTTAGAAACGTTTTTTTTATATATATTTTTTTTTCGGTTTTTTTATGGGCAATATGGGTATCAGATGAAAGCTCTAATTAAGAGCATAATTACTGTGTAGTTTGTCGATTGTTTCGGGTGCAAGATGGTCCAGTTCAGGTGCATTAATCCATGTTGGGTTCTGTCAAGGGTAAAAATTCAAAACTAACCTCAAGCATGTCTGTTACGATCACAGATGGTCCCAGTAAATGTGTTTTCGCTCAGGGAGTTGAAGGGCCAAGTCATGAAGAGGCCTCACCGTCGGGGCCGGGGTCTTCCGGCAGCCCCCGGACCCTGCCGTTGGGGGGCGTTGCCCCCCAAACCCCCCACCGGGGTGCTACCGCCCCCCGAACCCCCTGAGCATTTATTGCAAACCAAAGCAAATAACAACCAAATAGCTATTGAAAATAAGATCTGTTTGTGCCCAATCTACTGCACTTCTGAGAGGCAAAACGCTGGTTTGACCATTGATCCCCTAAAAAAATTTCAGCCATAAGCCAAAAAAAAAAAATTGTGATTCTGGGAGGAGTAACGCGTTTCTGAGAAACGCAGTTTCAGAAACGCGTTTCTGTGCAACAAATTTTTTTTTTTTTTTTGCGATTCCGGGAGGAGAAACACGGTTTCAAAAACGCGTTTCTGTGCAACTATGATTAAAAGTTAGTGTGAGTGTCAAAGTCACATGAGAAATAACCATGTGACAAATAGCTTCTATCTTCGTTCTCTGCAATGAAAGATACTTGGTCACATAACAAAAGGCCTAAGAAAACTACAAAAAAAGTGACATGATGGATCTAGGGATCACTTCAAAATAATGCTCACTTGCTATATTAGATTACTTCATAGTTTTATTGAATATCGCAACAGTTTCAAGGTCTGATTTATAGTTTGTGTGTGAGCAGGCAAATGTTGAATGTAATTTCCACCGTAATATACGCGGACTTTTTAAAAATGGACTCAAAGAAATTTAAAATTGATAATATCAACGGTATGATATGATTTTTCATATCAAATTGAAATTATGAATAAGAACAACCAAGGATATAAAGCATTTCTCACTTGATTCCACAACCATTTAGAGCTGATGAAGGATACCTGACGAAGTAAGGGTTCCAAATGATCATATTCTCGTGAATCTTGCTTGTACACCGAAAATATGAGAAAGTCAAGATAGCGCTTCCATCGAGTGATTCCTGCCACCTCGTCAGTCACCTAGAATCATCCAATCCATCATAAACCAACATAACAAATGGGGCATGCAATCTTCAAGCTTATTAAGTCCACCCACAAAGTCTCAAACCATCAGCTTCATCGTGCATAGCACAAACCAAATGTTACAATATCCATACTCAATTCATCAATGTCGAAAAGTAGAGTGAAGATGGCAGATATGAACTACGACATCCCTGTTCTCTCAAGAACCCTAGAAAGATGAAGATTAATTCATGAAATACTACAACAATGCCTATAAATTCAGATTTTAGAAGAAACCTTTACTGCAAAAATCAAAGAACCTGTGACCATCTAATAGGTGAAGACCTTTTGTATCATTATCTACCCATGCACTCAACTGTGCAACAATATGGCCAACCTTGGCATAGTTCAAATGATCATACGGCGCATGGGGCACAGTAACGTGGAAACGTTGCTTGACAAGAAAGAATAGAAGTAGGTTGATCAATTTATAAGCAAAATGTAGATGAGAGGACCATTGTAGTTCAAATTTCACACAGAATAAGGCCAGTCTAGCTTCCGAATAAAAGATCAGATGTAAGTTGATGAATTTTTGAGCAGAATGAAGATGAAAGGAAAGTTACAGTTCACATTGAGTAGAGGCAACTTTAGCGAAAGGCCAGTCTAGGTTCAGCTCGCACTCACAAGCTTTATGTCTTGCGACTGCAAACCTCGTGTTCGGAAACCTAGAGTGCGCTCTACATACTGCATTTCTTCTCGGCATGTTTCGTTTCCAAGGCCACTCAGTACATCTGAATATGCACCTCCTTGCTCTATCCTCAGGAGGCGAACTACAACCACTGTATGCATATCATGACCAAATGTAGCCAAATGTGAAAAATTCAGCTGCAAAACCAACAATGGGAAATGCTTGCAGAAAGATTTCATACAGTACAATTCATTGAGTAATTGAAGGAAAGTAATATTGCCTACATCATGAAATCTGAATACAAATCAGTTCAGATGTAGGATTCATTTCATGTGTGAAAATACATGGTTGAAACACATAATGCTAAAGCATCAGGAAATGCATGATTGTGGGGAAGATTGGAAAAAGGCCTTTCCTGCACGATGTGGAGATATGTCAGGCTCATATTTTGGCAAGGGCGGGACTCCACTACTAGAACTTGCTATTGTGGCCTCCGCCACCATGGAGCTATTGGGTTTACGATTCACTTCGTATCTTGCAGTGCAACATCGTAGCTGGTGCTGGACATGAGCTATCCAAGGTGTTGCTCCGTCGCTGTAGTAGCAAAGAGTACACAAACTGGGGCGGCGTGTTATGAAATGTTGTCGTTCCTGAGTGAATGCACCCGAAATCGAGGTGGGCTGAAACAGAGACGAGCAACAAGTGTGGGAGAGTAGAAGGATAGCCATCATGCTGATCTGAGCTCGCAAAAAAGAGCAACCTTGTTACTCATAACAACAAATGCCATATCCGATGAGGTTAGCATGGCATCAAAAGAGTTTCCCTGTCCCAGATTTACCCCCGACACGAAACCAAGCTGCAAAGAACAAATGCAAATGCGAGGCTTCTGGCATGCATCCAAATATTGATTTTGGGGTGAGCATTAGCAAGTATTGTCCAGTCTTATTTTAGAGACTAAATCTTTTACCTCAAATTTTTTGAGGCCTCTCAAATATAAATCCACACTCATATCTTTTATTGGAATCCACACTCAAATCTTTTATCTCTAATTTTTTCATACCTCTCAAATGTAAATCCAATTGGATTTTTGCTCACTTTGCTGGCTTGGTATCCAAAGTTTGTTTGGTGAGGCTCTAGCCTCCCTTGAAAACCAAGATGCATACATGTCAATTATAAATAGAAGATGGTTCTTAGAGAATGAAGGTCCTTGGATATCAATACTCTAATACTTGAAACAACGTTAGGCAAGTAGATAGACCCTCTACAACATCCCATTCCAAGGAACTTGGGCCCCCGGTCTGTTGCAGAGGACACTTCTTCATACTACAATTCGCACGGCAACGGTCGTGCGATTCTCAAGTTGGGCACTTTCCGGTTCACTCGCCGTTACTAGGAAAATCCTAGTCTTAGTGATATGCTTGAACTTAGCAGGTAGCCTTGTCTGAACTGAGTGTTAGAATTCTTGCCTAACTCTATTTTAATGAGGGCCTGACAAGTACGTCGATTTCTTGCTATGGCTTCCATTAGTGGTTCTTTGTTAGAGAAAGATTTATATCATCCAATAATTCCATATGGAAAGCTAATGCTCGAAACATGCACTTATTAAAAAGAGTTCTAAATTATTATGGCTAGTATGAAAAATTTGCCACAACCCTACCAATATTCACTCAAACAATAATTGAATGCAAAATTAGAATTTGGCACTTGCATGTGAGTAATACTTGTAGCTGCCAATAGTAATTTTGATGTTATCAATGCTTGTAACTATCAATATTCAAAAGCAAAAGTATGACCAACACTAATCGATGGGTATCACAAATAGATAATACTTGCCAATCATCCATATTCAACGATAAACAACGTGACTAATATTATCATGAGAATCTTTGCCTTACACAAGGGATTTCAATAGTCAAAAACAAAAAACAAAGATTGCATTCTAGGAGAATAAAAACATAAAAAACAAAACTCATTATAATGCCTAGACTCACCCAAGAATGACACCCTTAGCATTTAACAAATCCTCACAATAGCTTACTATTATCACGGCAAAGCTAATAATGTAGTTAACGAGGACTGAACTTGATGAGCCAACAATTTTGCACCATGTTGAAATAGACTTTGCCCAAGCAAAGACTCTTGATTTGACACCAAACTCTTCCTTAGACCCGGTGCCAAATATTCACCGTACGACAAACAGCCTTTAGAAAGATTCTACGAAAAAGCATTTTGGTCCCAAAGGCAAGACGTTCAAAGAGATCCCCTATCTACAAGTCCTTCAGACAACACTTCTATAGATCATGAGTTTAGAGAACTTACAGCTCTCCGTAATGGTGCTAGGAAAGAGTGGAATATATGAAACTACATAGCCTTTTGACGAATTGTCACATGAGAGCTTATTGATTGATGGCTCAACCGGCACCTTTAGCGAAACTTTGGAGTCCTCCACTGGAAATGGGACAATCACAAACCAAAAAAAAAAGTGGTGACCCGTACCTCTATCAAGGCTATGGCTCGAGCAAAAGCTAAAGACTTGTCTGATGTTCTACCTTGAGCCAAAATGGGAAGTTTCTTGAAGGTCTGCTCTTTCATCTTTTGCTTTGCATTCTTTGTAGACATGTTACACCCTTCTCCTTCATTTTTACATTTCCTATGAATATGTTCACTTGGAATGTTCGAGGGCTCAATTTTCCTTTGCATCACTCTCTACTCTTTCAATACCTCATGTCCCTTCCTCATCGCAATTTAGTTGTCTACCTTCAAGAAAATAAACTGAGTGACTTTCTTTCTAGACATGTGAACTAAAACGTTCACTTGCAACTTTAATTACTCCTACACTCCTACAAATGGTACTCATGGAGGTCTAGTTACACTGGTCTCCAGAGAATGGAAGCTAGCTTCCCATCACTCATTGTCGGCTGGTCGTGCCAACGTCTGCTCTATTTCTAAGTGTGGCTTCTCTTTCAACATTATTAACATCTATGCTCCAAACTCTCCCCTCCCTTGCATCGACCACTGGAACTCCATCATCCCTCCTAATCCTCTCTCTGCGATTCTCACGGGATACATTAACATGTATCTTCATACACTTGATGGACCAAGTCGCATTTCTTGCTCTAAAATATAGGCTTGGGACTATTTGATGAATGGTTTTTGTTGCTCTGGTGCCCTTTCACTATGTGATTTCCCTCATCTCCATACTTGATAGGAGAGAATATACGTGTGGATGTTTCACGCAAATGTGTTTACCAGCACCAACAATCTCCGTGAGACCACAAATTGAAAATTTTGAATCACGTGGATTTTTCATTCTTCCAAAATCCGGCCATTGGTGCCCACCACTGAAGTGGCCAAGCTTTTTGTATGGATTATTTATGCACGGATATTTCATGCCATAGTAAACAACAAATTAAAAAGGCTCAACTTTTGCAAGGATATTGCATCGATATATATATTCACATGTGGATAGACCATGTAAAATCTAGAGAGTTGAGTCTGTGGATAGAGCACGAATAGTTATCCATGCGTAGATAATCTACACAAATTTGTTGATTTTTTAAGCATTTTGGTGTGCCGGCCAAAATGGTTCCGAACTCAATTTTGGCTCTATGGTTGATGGGTTTGTAGTTTGGAAGCTCTGTTATTGTGTGTTTGAGACTAAGAAAAGAGAGAAAGATGGGAGTGAGGATGAGATGAGGGTGAGATTTGAGTGTGGCTTGGTACATGGTAGTACTATTTTTATTGTTCAATGTTAATCTCCTTTTGTGATCATATGTTATTGGTATAGATTCCAAAATCTTTTGTCTTTTTCATTTATATTTGAATATAAGATTAAAGAAAGAGCATTCATTGTGAAGAAATACACCATTAATTGCAAAAGAATACTTTAGATGTAAATCAAAACACATTCCTTTATATTCACTTGATGATTTAGTGTATTATCTACTGATACATCTTATCGTGCTTTCCATTGCATTCAATCGTGCAAATCATGTGCTTCCAGATCAAGATACATTGCATTCAATTCATAATAGATGTATAGCATTTAATTCATAATAGCTTATTCATTGCATTTGATTCATAATAGCTTACATTCAATTCATGAATAGTCACAAGGTACAATTCCAAGAAAACTAAGGAGGAAATAAATTCTCTCTTTACTCATTGCCTTGTTGAAGGCCATACAATTAATACTTTAATATAATTCATATAAAAAAATTAACATTGCTTTAAATATGATTGAAGATTTTTAATCAATATCATATGCCCCCTTGTCGCTTCCTTCACCTTGTAGATTTACATTGGTGTCCACATCATCAAAGTCTCCTTTGCCTTCATTCACATTTTCTTTCACATCTTCATCATCTACATCTTGTATGATTGAAGATGTAGAGCCTCTCTACAAAATAGAGAAATAGATTCGATTTAAATTTAGATTGGACTAATTTACATCACAAAGTAAGCAATTTGAATGAAATTAAAGAGTAAGAGTTTACAATTGGATGCACCCCAAGTGATGCCATAAAAGCCTTAATGTTGAAATAACCTTGTTTGTACTCTTCCACGATCATGTGTCATCCATAATTTCTAAGCTACATAAAACACAAAATATAATTTAGCAATACATAAATAAATAGATAAATGGAAAGCATTAACACTTTCAATGCAAAATTAATAGTATAGTAAAGATTAATACACTTACAAATTGGGCCTCTAGATTGCCCTTCCTCCTGATTACAAATGGCTTTGTCCATGTTTTGCAATTTTTCATTGGTGACTTAGCATGATTGTTTTGCAACATTTCCTCTTTCACCTTCCTCTAATCTCACTTGGAGCACAATCTAGGCCATGAGGGATCATTGGGATTCTTCATGGCTCTTCTCATCAATTGCCTTTTATTTTGAATCCAAAGACACATTGACATTAAAGCCCAACTCCTCCTAAAATTACTAGATTGCAGAAATTCAACATACAAAGTATCTAAAGTTTTATTTTTATCTTGTAGTCTCTTATTGGTCATGTAGTATTTTCCAAAATATAAAGCGATTGAATCACGCAAATGAGAAATAACTACATTACCCCTTTGACCTTTTATGATGCCACCACATGGATTAAAATCTTAATAATTATTATAATATTCTTGGAAAGGTATTGTCGTAAATCGAGAGGCTAGTCAACGGAAGCTCGAGCGGGCTCGTGTAGGATCGAAAACGCCACATTTAGCAACAGAACGTATAAAATGAATGATTCACATATACACAAATGAACAATACAGTAGTGAGACTGAAATTGCACTCTGATTAATATCAACAATGAGTACAATTGCTTGAAGTAATAACTTCAGCTAGTTGAGCATGATAACGCTGGCTACAGTAACTCGAATAATCAGAAGAAGTTTTCTTATGAAGATCCTAGGATTGCTATCCTACAAAATATCTACAAGTACCTTTTGTTGCAGTTATTACAACCGCCTAGTTATAGTTAATGCATGTACAAAGTGGGGGGACTATCAACACGAAGTCGTTGGGTCAATAGACCGACAATATCGATACTTACAAGTATCGAAAAATGTACAATGACTCAAAAAGTACTGACTCGAAAAATATAAAAAATTTTGACTTGATCCGGTATTGAAGAATCCTAGAAAAATTTGATTCTGAATTTTTCAATCCTATAATCAAAAATTTGAGCCTTTTGTTTCTGGTTTTTCAGGATGCTCATTATTGAATGGATTTGAGGCTAAGCATCGAATTCCAACACTCTCTTAATGTGGATCCTAAAAACTTTTGATTTTCATATTCAACATGTCGTTGAATTTGAGGTGGTGCTCCTTTGATAGAGCCTTTCTGAAGTAATCTGCTGCCATTGATTCTGTCCTACAATAGAAATCTCGGATTGAGAGAGAGAGCTATGGTGCTTTGGTTGTCACAAAAGATGGTCGTTGGATGTGACTATGCAAGGTTGATTTCTGCTAGCAAGTGCCTCAGCCAAATTGGCTTTTTTGTAGCATTCGTGGTAGCAATGTATTCTGATACGGTTGATGATAATGCTACTGAGGTCTGCTTTTGGCTGTTTCATGAGATTGGGCCTTGATTGTATAAATATATAAATCCAGAAGTCGATCTTCTGATATCGATATCCCCCAATCCGCATCTGTGTATCCTTCGAGTATGTTGGTAGGTTGGCTGCCTCCATAACAGATGCTAACATGTTTGGTTTCCTGGATGTACTTCATGACCTTTGTGAGCACTTTCCAATGGGTTAGACCTGGATTCGATAGGAACTGGCTGAGTGAACTGATCGAATATGTAATGTCGGGTCGAGTGTAGATCATTGCATACATTAGTGAGCCGATGATGGAGTGAACGAATATTGCTTCATCTCCTCCTTTTTTGGCTCAGTTTGAGGAGATTGTTCCTTTGACAACTTCAGTCCAGAGTCAAGTGGAAAGAGACTCGATTTGCAGTTGGCCATTCCATGCTTTTTCAGCACATTTGTGTGATATCTCTACTGGCTGATGAAAATCATACGGCTGGCTCAAATTCAAAAAATTTCGATTCCAAGACAATAGTGGGTTCATTTTGTATTCCTTGGCTAGCATGCATTTCCTTTTCTTCATCAGATTCATATCGTTACTGAATAATAGTGTATCATCCACATAGAGAGTGATGATGATGAGGAAATTTGATATAGACTTGAAGTAGACATTCGAGTCTACTGAGTTTGGAATGAAACCATTCTCAATAAGGAATGCATTTATTTTATGGAACCAGGCCCTGGGTGACTATTTCAGCCCATAGAGTGCCTTGTGAATTTTGCACACGAGGTATTGCTTACCCCTCAGTTCATGTCCTTCTATTGTGACATAAAGATTTTCTCTTCAATGCTCCCGTTGAGGAAAGCGGTCTGGACATCCATTTGATGGACTTCGAGATCTGTTGTGATTGAAAAGGAAAGTAATAGTCGGATCGAAGCATGTTCGACGACTAGCATCACATTTCGTTGTCCACTCTATACTGAATGTAAAACATTCATATAGATTAGTTGTATCCTTGTCTATCAATCTCATTTCACAAGATGTTCTATACAAGTCCTCTAGTTGAATGTGATGCGATTGTTCTTGTGATTTCAAGGAAGATGGGGTCCTTGAGTGATTTGCCTCACTGACAGCTTCATTTTCTGAATTGGCCTTTCTATTGCTCAATTGAAGATCAATATGGAAAACAAAAATGTTTTCCTCATAATCATCTGCATCGTCTTTGTTATCCTCAATTGATTTTCTGTGTCCTTGCATTGACATTGTGCTCACATTTGGAATATTCTTGCTTGATTTAAATTGGGAACTACATTTATGTTGTCGATCCTATGTACATTCCATAGCACTACATAAATGTTGATTGGTCCTTTTATGTGAATTCAATGGGGAATCAAGAGTCGTTGATGAAATTGATTGATCTATTTGCAGAGCAAGTTTTCCCATTGTTGAAAGTTGCTCTTCTTCATCATGTTGCACTCGTTGTTCCAACGTTCCTCTGTCATTTTCAAGTCCGATCGAATATTCAATATGACTCTGTAATACCTGTTTTTCCTTGTCCATGTCATTTCTCCGGACATCTTGAGAAGGTGTTACATTTTGTGGAGATTGTAGTTGGAACGATGTAGATGACTCATTACATCTTTGATCAACTCCCGCAATTTTGTCTTGTCCACCAGATAGGTTGGCAAACAATCTTTCCCATTTCACCTCATCAACTTGCCGATTTTTTTCCATTCCTTGCAACATTTTAACTATCAGATCTTGTGTGGCCTGCAGTTTTCCTTGTTGGTTCGAACCTGCAATTCTTCCATCGCTTCTTCAGTAGGGCTCAATTGTACATTGAACTATAGTAATGATGAACCACAATGGGTATGAGGAGTGGCATTATTAATTGTGCTATTCTGTATGCAACGTTGCACAAGAGATGACAATTGTTCAAGTTGGCACATAGAACTCATGTACCGCAGTGCGTGCTCACCAACTTGTGAATTGCGATGATGTTTTGATTGTCGTGAATATAGCTCATCATCATTGTCACTACTATAAACACCACCACTTGAGTTATGTTGACTGATCTGGTAAACTTGTTGATCATCATAATCATCAAAATGGGTTTCATTATGTTCCAAATAGTCTCCATATGACACTTGTTCGCACTGATTACATTCACCGCAATGATTGGATTTGTCATCGTTGTACTCATAATACTGATCTTCAAAATCATAATTAGATTGATTTTCGTATTCAGAGTCACCGTCATCTATGTACTCAAAATCGGAATCCACATCCATATTGAGAAATGAAGGACTTGTAAGTTACGGTGTACTAAGTTGACGTTTATGTGCAATGGGCTCTGATAAATAGCTAAAATGCTTTTTTCTCCACCCACTTAAAACTCAGAGTTCTACGATGAGTGAAACTGAAATGACACAAACTTGTAGGTCATATAAAACTGAGCACTTTTGCTTTTTACAGTATTCAATTTTGAGCTCAAACGGAGACGATATGAAGATTGGAAATAAGCAAATAAAATACAAGTATATATGTCTAAGGGTAAAAAAGGTCTCTAAAAAAAAAATTGAAAAATAATAATTACAAAATTTCAATAACTTAGCAGTGTCAGGCTCGACGTTCTGATCGCTTTTCGCTTTTATTGCGCTGGATTCCGAACCCAAACAAAAAAGTTATAGGGGTTACTTCTACCATCCGTCTTGTGCCCGTTGAAATGTTGGGACCGTAATATATATATAAAAATTAGAGCTATTAAAAGAAAAGTACAAACTAAACTAAATTCAAAAAAAAAAGGTTGGGCCTGAAGTAGCATGCACGGGCCGAGGGGCGCCGCAGGCATGCAGAGAGAGAGAGAGAGAGAGAGAGAGAGAGAGAGAGAGAGAGAGAGAGAGAGAGAGAGAGAGAGAGAGAGAGAGAGAGAGAGAGAGAGAGAGAGAGAGAGAGAGAGAGAGAGAGAGAGAGAGTCGGGAGTCAGGAGAGGGGGGGCGTGAGCAAAGAGAGAGAGAGTGTAAGCGCGAGGAGGGGGCGCGTGGGATTTAGGTTTAGGGCTAGTTTTTGTTTTTTTTAATGCTAGAAACCTTAAATTAGGGTTAAATTTTTTTGGCAAGGTGTCTTTTTAGGTTTTTGGCAGGGTTAGGTCAATTTTTATTTTTTATTGATTTGGACCTGCGAAACTTCAAAATGAAGAAACTGAAATTTTTTTACAAAGAAACAAAACTTGACAAGGTGAAGTGATTCTCTCTCACTTGGAAAAATCCAAAAGGAAATTTTCAGAATTCTAGCAAATCTAACCCACCTTCACTAATTTGATCATAACTCTCTCAATATTGATCCAAATCACAAAAACTCAGTACCTCTAAAAAGCTTACAACAAGCTTTATCAACCTATTGGATCAAATTAATGATTAAAGGTAATTTGGTAGGTCAAACTAACAACAGAACAGGCCTAAAATTTTTGAAAGAAGAAAAATAGTAACACTAGAGCTAGAAAACAAGATTTGTTATAACTTTTTGGATACTAATCCAAGTAACCTGTCTTATGGATCAGATCAAAGGTAAGACAATTCTCTGAAATATTATGTAAAGAAACTTGAAATAAAAAGTCAGACCAAATCTGAAAAATTCAAACAAAGTGAAAGAAAATTTTTAATCACCTATATTGACAGCTTTTGAGAGAATTGCATTAACTTTTGCATCTCTTACCCAAATTGCTTGCAAATTAATGCGATTTTTTTATTTTCAATCCTGGAGTCTTTTTCGATACATGGATTGAAAAATTCTTTGATACATGTATCAGAAATTTATTGAGCTGATAAATCGATCTTCCACAAAAATGACATCTCTGCTCGTGAATGATTTTTCTATTTCCAGATTATAGAGCTTGTATGCCTTGTGGTCTGGGGAATAGCCAATGAAAATCGATTTTGTGCTTTTGTCATCCAGCTTCTTCATGAGATCTTTAGGGAGCAATGCAAGCAAACACTCTGACATTCTTGAGTGATGGTCTTGATCTTGTCCAAACCTCATAAGGTGTCTTCCCATTTAAGACTTTGGTGATGGATCGATTTTGTAGATAGGCGGCTGTCCAAAAAAATTTCGAAAGAGAGGCATGGGCTACCATGTTCTTGGCACTTTCGATGAGTGTCCGATTCTTCCGTTCAGTTACACCATTGGACTGAGGTGAGTAGCTTGTTGTGAATTGTTGATGTATTCTGTTGGCCTTGCAGAACTTCTTAAATTCGGTGGAGATAAATTTTCTCCCTCCATTTGTGGGTAGAGCTTTGAGTCTGATTTGTTCTTCAGAAAATTTTCTTTCTCTGGGTCTAATTTTCTGCAGACGCCTTGAACTGTGTGAAGAACTTGAATGCGAGTCTGATTTGTTCTTCAGAAAATAGGTTGTAGTCCTTCGAGAGAAGTCATAGATGAAGGTTAGGAGGTATAGAGCTCCCCCTTTGGAACCAATCTGCATCAGGCCACAGGTGTCGCTATGTACAAGATCTAGCAGGCCTTTGGAAGTATGAACTAAGTCATAAACAAAAGGACTTATAGCATGCTTGCTAATTATACAGCTTTCACATGGAGAAGTTGGTTTTCTGACAGAAGGCAGATCTTGTACTAGTTTCTAAGTCGACATTTGTTGAATATTATTGAAGTGCCTAGTCTAAAATGCCAAAGCATATCAGATGATTTGGAAGTTGAGGTGTGAAGAGCTTGATTGTTGGAAGAATAAGAGTGGCTAAGTTTGTAGAGATTGTCACTTCTTCTCCCAAAAGCTACAACTTTTTGAGTTTTGTCAAGGATGGTGTAGCCGGTTGTATCAGATTTGACCCCCCGACCTGAATCAATAATTCTGCTAACTAAGAGCTGATTTTGGTCAGATTTGGAACGTGGAGAACATTGGACAACAACTTGATTTCATCTTTCTGAAATTCGATTCTGACTATTCCTTCACCTTGAATCGAATGTGATGAGTTGTCTCCAAGTTGCACAACTCGAAAGTGGGTGAAAGATTTCTAATCTTTGAACCAGTCTTGATGGTGAGTCATTTGTTGAATTGCTCCATAATCGAGATACCAGGAATCGATATCTTGTTGTTCTTTGACTTTGGTCATAAAGGCTGCTTCATCTTCCACTTGCTGTTGTATCGAAAAACTGGTTGAGGCATAATTCGCTTGTTGTTGGAACTGCATCTTCTTCTCATTGTTGAATTTTAAAGTTCCGCATTCCTTGATCTCATGTCCAGTCCTCTTGTAGTCGATCCAGTATCAAAGAATTCTAAAAAAATTTGATCCTGAATTTTTCAATCCTCTGCTCAGAAATTTGAGCCTTCTGTTTCTGGTTTTTCAGGATGTTCATTATTGAATGGATTTGAGGCTGAGCATAGAATTCCAATAGGTACATCCTTGAAAGATCTCATCTTGGATGATTCACCTGATGAAGATAACACAATGGTCTTGATTCTATCCATCTGTTCGGGAGAGAGATTTTTAGAACAATCTTGAATATATCTCTCAGGTTTTTCATGAAATATTCTTCCAGACGGCCTCCCATGGGTGGAGCCACTTGACCTCCCACTTTAATAAACAAAACTAAAAAAGATTGAAAGAAGAAATCTTTTAGGATTGATTTGATAGGAGAGTAGTAGAGAGTAGAAAAAGCAGGAGCAATAGAGCAACAACAATAGGGCAATAGTGCAAGAGCAATAAATCATAAAGTGAAAGAGGTAGAGCAAAATGAACGTTGAAATGTTCATTTATCCCCCTCTCAAGTTGCGCATGGATTATCTACGCCCAAGTTATCCAAGTATTTTGCATGTGCAAATTTTTTGGTTTCTAGCATGTGGGAAGGTTTATCACATGAGCTTAGATGCTTGATTTGTCATGTAAATCTTTATTTGGAACTAGGTGTCATAGATTTGATGTGATTTCATGACATAAGTTCATGGTCAAAGTGAGAATTCCTTTTTTGGTAATATGATATCTTAAATATTTGCGTAGGGTCATTTAGATTTGCAATTAAAAGCATTGATGGTACATTGAAGACCTTATTGGGATGTGATCAATATGACTCTATATGAAACGATAGTAATTAGTTGAAAAATCACTGGGCATTGTAATTAACGGTGTCCAAGTATTTCATTTTGATATTCCAATTGCTCGCTTGTTCAATTTGATTCGCTATATTTATGTAGATCTGAAAGGCCTCCCATATGAGTTGGTGACTCACGTGATACCATTGAAAGCTAACACCAAGTTAGTATGATAAAAAAAATGATAGATTGTCCTACCACATGAAATAGGGGACCTATAGAGAACTAGAACGATTAAAGAGTGTTGGACTTATCTTTCTAATAGACTATATGAAATGGTATTCTCCAATAGTACTGTGCCTAAAGAAAAGTTCCACATGGACACGATTGTGTGTGGACTATAAGAAATTGAACAAGCAGACCAGAAAAGACTACTACCCACTACCATTTATAGACCAAGTGTTAGAGGAGATGGCCGAAAGAGAGCAATACTTATGCATGGACTATTGCCTATCACAATCAAATAGACATGGTAGAAGAGGATTAACTCAAAATTACGTTCACTACCACATTTAGGGTGTATGCCTACCACGTCATGCCTTTTCAACATTCATGAACGAACACTTTGAGGATATTCTAGATATTTAAGATGACCTAGACTATGGATAATCTAAGTGAAGGAGCACCTCACGATGTTAGAAAAGTATTTCAAAAAATGTGCAGCAAGGTGCATTGCTTGAATGCTAACAAGCGTTTGTTTGGACTTCCCTATGACGTGTTGTTAGGCCACATAATCGACAAGTATGGCATGGCAATTGAAACAGATAAAATAACAATGCTACTAACAATGATGGCGCCTACCACCATAAGCCAACTCTAGACATTCCTGGGATCGAGTATATTGCATCATGGTCTATGCATCTCACACTTGTCCAATGACCGACCTACTCAAAACAAAAATCGAGTGATTACGGACACAAGAATGTGAGCAAGCTTTTCAAGAGTTGAAAGTAGCCTTAGCCAATGCCCTGATCATGAAACTGCCAATGTATGATAGGGACCATAGAAGTCTATAAGTACTATAGTGCTTTTTTAGACACTATACACACTCGATCTTGGGTCCAGTGTGGTCAAGCACGTACTACATACAGGTACAAGTGTCAATACTTGCCTCCAATAGCATCACCTTGTCATATATTGTCCCATAAGTAAATGTGTTGTGCATAATTAAAGTTGGGAGTAAAGAAATGTAATATAGTATCATCCTTTCCTCTAAGTAAATTCTTAGTGCTTATTTGTCTATGAGATTGTCAAACTAGCGCCTTGCTATTTTTTTGATGATCTAAACATGTGATGGAGTGAGTAAAGAATCACACATTAGTGTTTTCATGTTGGTGATATTAGAGCACGTAGGTGGCAATGAGAGCAAAACATTATATGGATCAAAATGATATTTTTTAACAATATGTTGGGCGTGTGGTGGTACACCATGAATAAACATCATATAAATAAATTTGATAAATCTTAGATCAATAGAATAAGTTTCAGGGCTTTGGCACCCTACATGTGTAAGTCCAACCTAGTGATCATATTCCAATTCCATATACAAGCTTGGTGTAGATTTATTCTATTGAATCTTGTCTCAAAATAGCCTCTAGTTCTGGCCCAAGTCTGTTCGGAAGGACATCTCGAGGGTTCAAATCTATTCATTTTGACAACAATATCAAAGGCAATGGGAATATAAAAGGCTATAATTTTATATAAAGCAGCTTGTTTGTAAGTTTGGACTTTAGCATCAGTCAAATGGGCAAGACTAATCCATAGCTCGATAAGAATGGGTGCCAGAAAGTTTACAAAAGGGAGAATCGTTTATTGTAGGCAGTTTTGGCAGATCTCATAGGTTAAAAATGCATGTTTATTGTTTGAAAATGTCCTTTTAGCATGAAGTATATTGAACCCTAATTCCATAGCATGATGGCAATCCTACACAAGCGGCCTACTCTTGACAACAAATATCATGTATTTAAGCATAACATTAGCTAGCTCATAAACTGAGTATTTCACTATCCCATAAACCATCTAAGAAATGATTTTCAGCAAAGTAATTGTTTGTTTATACAAAGATCAATTTTTTTTCAAAACTAGCTTTGATTCAAGTAAACTTTATGAGACAATTTATGTACATTCTTCGTGGATTCATCCATTATAACACAAAAAACAACAATTGGAAGGGCACCTCACTTGCCTTTTGGTAGTGCGATTTCTCTCAAGGACCAACAATGACCGACTACAATCCATAAAAATGTCATTTGAGGCATGAAAATTACCTTCAATTTGGGTGCTATACCATGTTGATGAGGCAGCGCACTACAACAAGTAAAAAATTTGCTTATGAAGAAGCCTTGAGTGGTCGTCTACCACAAGTCACCGTGCCTTTTGTTAGCCTACTAATCAAAACAACAAAAGAGAGTTCTACTCTTTATAATGGTGTAACATACAAGAACAAAAAGCAAGCTTGTTGTCCAACAATCTAAAAGTACCTGTTATAGCTCCAAAAACCTTTGCAACTGTGTGTTATTCTTCCGTAAGTATTAGTTCGGTCACGATTAGCCAAACAGGACAAGAGAAAGTGAAGATGTAGAGAGGAAGAGTGGAACTATGTTATTCCTCTCCTATTTTTATAGTTTATTGAGGTCGTCTTGGTGCACCAAACCAGCTGTAATGCCCACTGTTAGATCTTAGACCTAACAGATGTATCAATCTCCATCGTACAAAGGAAACTTGTTGAGCAAGCCTTCACAAATTTTGAAAAGGCCCCTCTGAATGTGTAACATATAGGAGAAATTAAGACCGTATATATATTGGTAAGGCAAAAATTGGTACAATTTCATATGGGCCTTGTTGCTTAACATGTGCAGAAGTATCATTAAGAGAAATATGCATCAAGTAGAGTCCATGAGAGAGAGAGAGAGAGAGAGAGAGAGAGAGAGAGAGAGAGAGAGAGAGAGAGAGAGAGAGAGAGAGAGAGAGAGAGAGAGAGAGAGAGAGAGAGAGAGAGAGAGAGAGAGAGAGCAGCAGCAGCAGCAATAAGCTTGATCTTTGGAGAATTAGAGTTAATGCTTATTAGAGATTAGGGTTTCATAACACTTTATGAATAGATATTGCTCCCATTGGCATTGAAGTACCACATGCTTTGCTTGGATCTTAGAAATAGTATTTGAAGGTGGATGAGAAAAATCTCCTACATTTTTGGCACTGTTGCCACTCCCATACCATCTCATACATCTAATTCAGCCACCATTTTCACTTCATCCATCACCATTGAATCTACTATATTATTTCATTTATTATGCTTCCATTCTCTCCCAACCCTCCTGATACACAAACTCATGCTAATTCTGATGGGGCAAGGGAGATAGAAGAATGTGAATGGAGATGAGAGCAAAATTATTGCGGAACAGCTCTCCCATTCTAATCGGCTCCTAAATGCAAAAACAGTCTAATAGACAGTTTATGCTAAATGTAATCAAATCTTTAAGTGTTATGAGTGCCCAACAGGATCTTAAAAATTAATTGATACTCTGAAACAAGAGTACAGTCCACCAAAGAGATTAGAGATGGTTTGTGTGTGGTACTACTGAAATCAGATTCAATGTGAAGTATAGTCGTGAAATAAATGGAAGAGCAGTATGATAACGCGAGTTCCTCAGGCGTCAAAGACAACCATCGTCTGATCATAAATTGAGGAGTCATAGACGTCCGTGTTCTGATCAGAGTGAGTAAACAAGCGCGATCAAACCACAATGAAAGTGCATTCAATCACAACAAGAATTCACTTATGTTGTACACAGATAAAAGCAAGTTGTTGTTATATTACATTGAAGCACAATACAAATAGCAATTACAACCAAAATTGACGGCGTAATTGGGAGGTTCAAATAATGTGTCTCGTGGACGGAGCAACACATAATCTGTGCTTAAATGATCTATTTATAGACTTCATCCGTGTATTAATTACATTGAATGCTTGTCACCTAATTAGGAAAGCCGTTGTACTTGAAAGTATATGACTTTTGTGACAACTATACACAGTATATACGGTCAATAATTCAGCATCGTTGATGTGGACGAGGACGTCACTGGAACGTTCCTCGTTTATTTTAGACGACCTTCAAGATTTTTCTCTCTCTTTGCATTTTTCGCAAGAAGCCGAAGGTGCCCTCAAAAAGACGGTGATGTATTTAAAACAGTTTAACGCATGAAAATAGATGACCTTTGGGATTTTCTCTCTCTTTGCATTTTTTGCAAAGAGCCGAAGGTGTGTTAAAAACGGAAACTTTTGAACTATGCAAGTGTCGCATTTCGGGGAAATGCGAAAAAGCCAAAGCTGTTGAAAAAACATAGTGTATTTTTGCAGACTATTGAAAAGGTAATGTATTTCTGCAGACTTGTTCTAAATGCTAATTTCGTGGAAGTTGTTGAAGATGGCCAAGTCTTCAATGACTTCAATTTTTTAAACTTAACATCTGAACTTGAATTTATGATAGAATTGGTTACCCTTTGCTGGAGATTAGCCGAAAGCCCGTTGTGGACGTTCTTCAAATAAATTGGCTATCTAAGTTTGTGATTCCTGCAGGTATCAGATGAGCAAACATAGAACCAAAGTTGTTTTCACCTGACCCTAGATCAATGATCAATAAACATGCAGGAAGAATCATGAAATAGAAACTAGTCATTCACCAAGGAGGCAACTATGGACTTAATTTCCAACAATTTCTTCCAACACACAATATTTTATGAATCTGATCTATGGCTCTAATCATTTGAAAGCCAAATTTGAAAACCCTATGAGCCCTCCACCTTTGAACACATGATCCCCTGGAGAAGGATTCTATTAGATATAGAAATATGATTAACAACAAGCGGTCCATATGCTTCTCCTATAGAAATGCACCAAATAGAAGCAGAAGCTAGATCACATGAAGTGACACTACCTGAAGGCTTTGAAGAGACAAATGATTTTGAAGAGAAAGAATCCCATCTAGGCGTGATGAAAGTTGTAAATCCATCAGCCAATCCAGTACGTCGGGGACCACTTTTCTTTATTCACAGGATATCTTGGGCCTACATCAACAACTAGGCCAAGTAATCACAAAAATGATAGACAAAAGTATTGACATCAATATTCAGATGGCAAAATTGGGACATCATAACACCCTCATGGCCCATAAGCTCACTAAGCTAAAAAATGATCTTATAGTTTTTGAGTAGCACGACGACAAGGCCACTATGCAGAAGAAGCCAATACAAGAACATGAAACAACATTACAGATATTGCATACATGCTTGCATAGCACACACAATTAGGTAAATCAAGCCATTCAATAAGCTAAAAAACAAATCTCATTATTTCCAGGACAATTGGATATTGCCCAACTTGAGAAGAAAAAGATATTTGACGCATGTAAAGACCATTGGATTTTTCTACTATCGGAGTGATTCATCCGAATAATCAATCTTTAAGCTAGCATATCCTACCCTCTTCTCTGATGTGTTGCTTGTGTAGGACTTTATCTTGTGATGGGTGTCAAATGGTGTCAACATTTAGGCCATATTTCGATGCCAGGTCAGTTACCCACTGGCCAAATCCATCATAGACGAGAGAACACGTGGTGCCCTCACTACCAAGGTACACACACTGGCAATCAGTGCCCTTCATACCAACCGGTCCCAGATCGTCAATTGATTTGATTAGAGCCTTGATGGTTTTGTTTGGAAAATGTGTACTTCTATCATGAGATGAGCTCTCGAGTGGTTCAATCATCCTATCACATGTTCTGAAGCAAGAACCAAGTAGTCTCCTTAGAATTATTTTTTGCTACCACGTGTGCCGCTGCCCACATGGTGAAGTAATCTATGGCCACGATGATATAGCATTTTTTGCTACAAGATGTTGGGTGTAGCAACTCCATTGTTCCAAAAGAAGATACGCTTGTATCATAAGCTTTAACATTTTCAGCGACTATGGTGTTGGAGAAAGTCATGTTTTTTGCTCATTTTTTTAATGACGTCTATGGCTTTTGTGGAGTTAAATCCTTGCTTATCCAATTTAATCTCTTACTTTTACTAGTTCACCCACATATTTTCCTTTCTTCTATGTAGCTCTTGTTTAAGAAAAAAGCAAGTGAAGTTTGTTTGAGTTTACAATTTATTTCTTATTAAGAAAATGGGTTCTACATTAATCATTTTTCTAGTTTTCTTCTAAGTATTGAGTTTATATAGTTAACGTATAATGTATAAAATTATTCTCTTATTAAAAGTTAGTTTATGTTGTACATCTTTTCATTTCTCCTTTTGATATTGGTATTTGTAAGGGGTTTAGATTTTTCTTTTGATGGAGGAAGTTAATATCAATACAATCATATAGGCTTATTTGGAGTTTAAGAAGACTGAACTGAATGATTTTGGTGTTGCATAAATATAGCTCTTCAAGGTTGAATCCTATAAGGATGTTGATTCAAAGAAGAAAAGAACAAAGATTGAATCTTTCTAAAATCAACTTGGAAGATCTGAAACTTCGTGTTTGGGTTAGCTTTACATCTATGTTTAGTATTGAATTTAAAAACTATAGGTTAAGGTCTACGTTTAGGTAGTGTAGGCTTAGTTTCATATTTATGTTGGGTTTAGAGTTAGATCTCGATTCAGATTTAGGTGTACATTTATGTATAGGTTAGGCTTGTGTTTAGGTTGAGGTTTGACTTTAGGTCTTTGCTTAGATTTGGGCTTAGTGTTGGGATTCAGTGGGAATTGGATGATGGTCGAATTGCTGTTGTAGCAAAAGAGCAGCAACAAGGAATCCTCAATGCATGAAACTAAGTCTATCGATTTAGTGATCAGCCCGACTTTGTCGTTGCTAGATTGATTAATTCGATTCCCTAGCCATGCACAAAATTATATTAAAATTTAGTTTTGCGGAAGCATTGCTTTAAATGCAGTTATCAGAGCAAAGAATTGAAGAGTGTTGTCAGTCACATAAAACGATTTAATCTACACAACAATTAATCTGCTAGTACGAAGCACTCTGAACATGAATAAAAATGAGCATTCAAGACAACATTCACAACTTAGATTGTTAGAATAGGAATTATTCAGTCGTGAAGAGAATACGGTCTGAATGGTGAATAGAATCGCGATCTTCCTAAAACAATACTCTGTAATAACAAAGAGGAAGATCAAAACTATTGTGCTTTGATTCAAAGTTCATGGATTTTAACCGAAGCAACTGATGAGTAGTTGTATGTATACACATGGCTAACCGATTAAAAGAATGATTAATGTGTGATTTACAAACATGATTAAGGCACTACGTGTTGTTGCCAGTTGCACTCGGACAATATCTGATTCAATTGAAGAATCTGTCCGGCTGTGACAAGTGTACTGGTGAGCTGCCAAATTGATGACATTGACATTTGAAAAACGTCGATGTTGATGAAGTCGATGACATGGAAGTCGAAGATTTGGTAGCTTGCCTTGATCAAACGTTGAAGTTGGAGACTTCAATGTCGAGGAAGTCGACGTGGAAGTCGAAGGCTTCGATGTCGAGACCAAGCTCAAAACCATTTGTCATGAAAAGTCGATGTCGGGCATGTCGATGCAGACTGTCATCGACTTTCCTTGTATTTATGCAGACTGTAAGAATATTTACAACAACAAAATGAATGGATCTAGATTAGTAGAGAGAGATAGGGATGGAGAAGGATATGAATCCAACACCCCCCTTTAATTTGGATCCTTGAATACCTTGATTTTTAAATTCAAGATAGCACAAAAATTCTTGTGTGCTTCCTTATTCAATCCCTTTGTAAATATATCAGCTGCCATGTACTGGGTTCTCCAAAATTTCAGACTCACCTCCTTGTTGAGTATCATGCTCCTGATATAGTGATATTTGATTTCAATGTGCTTGCTCCTAGAATGAAATATAGGATATATAATGCAATAGCCCTCTAATTATCAGATTGGAATATTGTTGGAGCAAATTGTCTAAGACCAATATCAGACAATAAATTTCTCAACCAAATTGCTCTTTGGTAGCTTGAGAGGCTGCAATGTACTCTGATTCTATGGAAGACATTGCAATGGAGGTCTGCTTATGACTATTCCAAGATATTGGACCATTGTTGAGCAGAAAAACGTATTCGAAAGTTGATTTTCTAGTGTCAATATCCCATGTCCAATTTGAAAAGAACTTTCCAATGGATCATGCCGAGATTGGTCATGTACTCCTGCTGCAACAACATAAGAAAGTAACAGTCGAATAGAGGTGTGCTTGATGACTGGACTGAAGGTCTCAAAGTAGTCAATGTTGGGATTTTGAGAAAATTCCCTTACCACAAGTCGAGCTTTCCTTTTGTTGATGCTCCCATCTACTTTGTATTTGATCTTAAAGATCCATTTGCAGTCGATAATCTTTTTGTTTGTTGGCAGGTCGGTGACAGTCCAAGTGTTGTTCCTCAACAGTGAGTTGTACTCTTTGTTCATCGCTTCTTTCCATAATTTTAAGATGAGTATATGCAGATAGTAGATTAATATGACTGAAAATAATAATAGCAACTGCCTACATTATATGCTCTAGATTTGTCTTTAAGAATCAGAGAACCTGGCTCTGATACCATGTTGGGATTTGGTGGGACTCTTCACGACTGAATAATTCCTATTCCAACAATCTAAGTTGTGAATGGTGTCTTGAATGCTCATTTTTATTCATGTTCATAGTGCTTCATTCTAGCAGATTAACTGTTGTGTAGACTAAATCATTTTATGTGACTGACAACACTCTTCGATTCTTTGCCCTGATAACTACATTTAAAACAACGCTTCCGCAAAGCTAAACTCTATTGAATATAATTTTGTGCATGGCTAGGGAATCGAATTAATCGATGTAGCAACGACAAAGTCGGGCCGATCCCTAAATCGATAGACTTAATTTCATGCACCGAGGATTCCATGTTGCTGTTGTTTTGCTACAATAGGAATTGTCGAGCAATTCGACCATCGTTACAGTTTGAATGCTGAACAGAGTCGCGATCTTCCTGAAACAATACTCTATAATAACAGAGAGGAAGATCAAAACTATTGCGCTTTGATTCAGTGTTCATGGAGCTTAACCGAAGCAACTGATGAGTACTTGTATTTTTGTAGACTGTAAGAATATTTACAACAGCAAAATGAATGGATCTAGATTAGTAGAGAGAGATAGGGATGGAGAAGGATAGGAATCCAACACTTAGGTTTAGGCTAAGGTCTACGTTTAGCTAGTCTATATTTAGGTTTATGTTGGATTTAATATTCTGAATAGAATTTGTTTACTGAAATCTATGGTGTATAATCTTGTTGATTCACTTTGCTGTTATACAATGTTGTATGCTCGCTTCCGCACTTCCTTGGCACAGGTATTTGCAGGTGGAGCGTAAGGACCCGTGAGCGGCACTATTCGCATTCACTCACATAGGTTCGCTTCAACTATCAGCAACCATTGGGGCGACTACTGATTTTCTAGACAACTGATTATTTCCCTAATGGTCTCCTCATTGGCCTCTCATTGGCCTGGCTCTTTGAAAAAGCTTGGAGGAGCATCCCAACACACTGAATGTTATTTAATATCATCATGAGTCTTTCGTATACCATTGAGCATTTTTTCTTCCTTAGAAGCTCCTTCTAAAAACTAGTAAGTCAGTCTCCCTGGACTGTATAGCATATCTTCCTAATATAGACGTTTTTACATAGAGATTTCCAATATATGCAAAGCCGATGCTGCCTATTACCTATATCACGATCACTACTGTAAGAAGAAAAGAGACCTGTACACAGTTGCATGTTATATGCCATAATGCCAGTGATAGAATCTCTAATTCGATAATCTCACGTCAATCGACATATACAGGTGACGGGATCCGCACAAACTGTTGTGGTAAACGATAATTTCAGTCCTTAAAACCCGTTGTTGCTGAGAGTCGATCAGACATGTAAAATGAACAATCTCGCAAAATTGTGTTGTTGCAGTTTCATCTAGCACTCATTAGTCTAATTCATGGGATTTTCCATGACACCTGAGTATAAAATTCTCTACTGTGGACTGGAAATGACACACACAAGTGCACGATTCTCTGGTAGTCATCCTATTGTCATTAGCAATTATGCTTAAGAAGTTGCGTGTAGACATCATCTGCACGGTCTTGCAGATGGTTTGAAGTCGCTTGCCTAGGACGCGTAGGCAATTATGGCAGCCATTCCTTCGCTTAGTTCATGCACTTTGAAATGTTGCAATCCATTAGTTTTTAGGGGGGGGGGGGAAGGCCTGTTTGAGGGCCTTCCTTGCTTGGAGTTGGAGGGCCCTCGCCCGATGGCGGGAGCCCGAGGGCAGGCCCAGACCAGCAAGGAAGGCCCGAGGACTTTGGGCCTTCCACTGCATAATGCCATTGTGCGAAGGTTTATTTTATTTTTTTTAAATTTTTTGGCCGTACGGTGTGAACTAGTTTTCTTTTCTTTTTTTTGGTTTTTTCGGGCCGTACGGCCACACGCGTGGTCATTGTTTTCTATTTTCGCACTTTGTTTAAGGCTTGGTAGAAACTTAGAAAGTGGGCGATCCTCTCTATTCTACACCACATTGTGAGTAGATCTAGCCAAACATTCGCAAATCAGATTTACTTCCAACATTGGCGTCGTTGCCACCTTTTAAGCATTTTTTACCTAGCTTTTTTTCCTTTTGTTTTTTTGCTTCCGTGTTGTGTGTTTGCTTGTTTGTCTGTTTTCTATCTTCCAACCACAACACGAGTCTTCTCTCCAGGTCCTACACGAGCTGCGGAGCAACTTATCAAGCTGGGGAAAAGCAACAAAAGAGTCAACTTGGGCATTTTCTTTGAAAAGAAGTGACCCAAGTGACCTTTTTCCGATCCAAACAGGTATATCAGAATTCGCCAGTATGACTGCATCCCTAACAGACCTTGATATTTCATTTTGTCACCTCCACGAATTCTGACCACGGTCAAATTCTGAGAAAACGGCCTGATATACCGTCAAAATCCCTTATTTCTCACCCAAATCTTTGTCCTAGAATTTGTCGGCTTCACTAAGGGTAGATCCTCCATATTCCCTATCTGTCAATAAAACCTCTGTATCAGAAATCGCCATTCGGCCTACAAAATCATCCTTAGTGAACACGAATTATCTGTCCCACCCGCAAATTCTAACAGTACAATTTTTTTTTCAAAAATATAAAATAATCAATATTCTGACAGACAGCATTCCCTGTCATAATTCAAGAGTCTCACAGTTCGATTTATCTGCCTCTCCACGATTTCTCAGCCTGTCCGCGAATTCTATTGCGCCCAGAAAGACCTGTTTTTTTGTCCTACACTCTCCATTCTACAAGCAAACTGCCTTTTTTTGCCAAGTACAGTATTGACCTGATCGTCTATATTGTTACCCTCCTCAACACTCTGCATCATGTCTTGTGACTGTGCTGAATATTGTAATCCGGCTCCTCCACGACTACAACGCAGAATTCCACGTATCGATACACCAAAGTACAATGGAGAATCTGACCCAGTCCGATTTCTCCAAGACTTTGATAATGCATGTCGTTTTCATGGAAATACCTCAGAAACTGAAAAGCTTCGCCTATTCCCCATGGTACTCTATGGCACAGCCAAGGAGTGGTATCTTAATCTCGAAGGTCCTGATTTTGCTTCTTGGACCACCCTCAATGATGCTCTCATTAGGCGTCTCAGACCATCCAAACTGACTCAGAGCCCATTCTTCCAAATTACCCATATCAAGATGCATCGCGAAGAGTCTGTTCGAAACTACATTGAGTGTTTTAAACGTCTCAAAGTAGAATGTGTTGATGAAAATATTACCGAACGTATGGCCATAAAATTGTTCGCTGAGGTAGATCCTCCATATTTCCTATTTGTCAGTAAAACTTCTATATCAGAAATCGCCATTCGGCCTACAAAATCATCCTCGGTGAGCATGAATTCTTTGTCCCACCCGCGAATTCTAACAATACAATTTTTTTTTCAAAAATATAAAAAAATCAATATTCTGACAGACAACACTCCCTGTCATAATTCGAGAGTCTCACAATTCGATTTATCTGCCTCTCCACAATTTCTCAGCCTGTCCGCAAATTCTATTACGGCCAGAAAGACCAGTTTTTTTGTCCTACACTCTCCATTCTACAAGCAAACTGTCATTTTTTGCCAAGTATAGTACTGACCTGATCGTCTATATTGTTATCCTCCTCCACACTCTGTATCATGTCTTGTGACTGTGCTGAATCTTCTAATCCAGCTCCTCCACGACTAGAACGCGAAATTCCGCGTATCGATACACCAAAGTACAATGGAGAATCTGACCCAATCCGATTTCTCCAAGACTTTGATAGTGCATGTCGTTTTTAAGGAGATACCTTAAAAACTGAAAAGCTTCGCCTATTCCCCATGGTACTCTATGGCACAGCCAAGGAGTGGTATCTTAATCTCAAAGGTCCTGATTTTGCTTCTTGGACCACCCTCAATGATGCTCTCATCAATCATCTCAAACCATCCAAACTGACTCAGAGCCCATTCATCCAAATTACCCATATCAAGATGCGTCGCCAAGAGTCTGTTCGAAACTACATTGAGTGTTTTAAACGTCTCAAAGTAGAATGTGTTGATGAATATATTACCGAACGTATGGCCATAAAACTGTTCTTGGTTGGATTGCCTAAGAACATCCACCGTGAACTCAAACCAGTTGACCTTTATGATCAACTTAAAGATGTGATGATTGATGCTATTTGTGAGGAAGATGTTTTATCTGTGCATGTAAACATCCTAGTATTCACTGTCCAGATAAACTCCGTTTTCCTCTAGCTTGTGAAAACTATGGTATTGAACATCACGTGAAGGATTGCCCATTTCGATCCAAACCTGCTGCTCATGTCTGTTCAGTGCAAGTAGAAATTTTACTAGTTGAAACTCATCTTGCTTGGGTCTTGACTCGTGCACAAACCCAGCACCAAGCCCCTACACTTGCACCCAGCAAAACTCAGCAACAAGTTGTCCCTCCAAGTGAAGATCAACCTCGATAGTTTATCCTCACCCATCTGAAGAAATTCAGCTGCATCATCAGTACCGCCAGCAAATCCGCAATGCCGACCAACAATCTTCCACCTCCCATAAAGTACCTCACAAGCCTTTTGAAAGCAAAACCCTTGAAGGTACCGAAGTCTGGGGAGATTTACTACAAGCCAATGTCACTCTTCCTTTCCATGTTCTCTGGAAGCATGCTGTCAAATGGAAACACCAGATCCAATCCAATGACACCACCAGCCCTGATGAGTTGCTTGAAATGCCCTTACACCTAACCAATCCACTCAGCGAACGAGGCAATATCAAAATCCCAGCTACCCATCACCAATCACGTGAAGTTTTGGCGGTTCTCAATGGTGGCTCCGGTGTCAATATCATTTTCACATCCCTCATGCTAGAATGGAATCTGAGAGACAAGCTTGCCAAATCCACTCATCAGCTTAGCATGGTTGATCAAAGTGTGGTTCGACCTACCGGTTTCCTTCCACAAGTGCTGATCAAACTAGGAGGTCTAAAGTTTTATGTAGATCTAGTAGTACTTGATATTCCAATAATGCCTATTCATATGAATTAATACTCGGTCGTCCGTGGCTCACCAATGCAAGAGTCGTTCATGACTGGAACAAAGGCCGAGTCACTATTGAAAATCGTGACAGTTTTGTTACCATTGATTCAACAGGCAAACTCAAACCTGCACGCATCCATGAAAAAGGGTCCTCGACCATCAACTCAGTGTTTGAACCATACTAGTCCAGCCACGAAAAAAGTCATTATGTTAAATCTACTGATATCATAAACTGGAGTCACATTTAGCTACCATTGATTGTGTGAATGCCGATTATTGTGCTCAGCATCAGGATGATTGTACCTCTCCACTCCCAATCGATCACGACCAATTACCTGATCTTGATACATCTATCATCAATATCAATTTTATTGATATCCTTCCACACAATGATGAGTTACTAAATGTTGCATGGCTACCTACTAATGAATTAGAAGATTTATTCGTCGATGACGAGAATGTCTTACGAATTCAGAACTGCCCAGAAGATTTGGACATTTCTGATATTCAGATCCTCAATTACATGGACGCACTTTTACTTGGGGCCTATCCGCAACATGCTTCCAAGGTGGAACCGGTTGCCAAAGTTACAATCGAAAAACCTGATACAAAATTCTATTGTGCCAAATGGCCAAACTATCTATGGGATCTCTGCGAGGAGGAGACCATATTTCAAATTGATGACGAGATCCTCCATGATGTACCACCCATTTCTCATCCACACACGCACCTCAGCCAAAGCCTCAACCACATGGCCATGCTATGAAAGAAAAGATGAAAAAACTGCTTCAAATTCAACAGCCTGGCGACCTCACAACTGTTAGAGAAGTTCCTGAGATTGCCTCTGTTTCTACACCAACCCCCGAACGTCCCCAATCACCATCCCGGCAGGTGAAAGGCAAGGCCCCCCTCGAATATCTAGCCCATGATGTCCCTGCATAACTTAAGGACTATACGATCGAGGATGTCACAATCCAATTACCCCAAGCTCAATGTGAGCCAAATCGTAATTCGCCCTACGAAGGCCCTACGCGAACTATCACACGTTCTCTGAGTGAGCCAAATGAAACCAACAAATATATTGTCCACGTCGGCTCAACTCAATCGTGAAGAACGCAGATGGCTTGAAAAGCTCCTGCGAAAATATAGACATGTCTTTGTGTGGACCTATAAAGACATGAAAGGTGTCTCACCCCAGGTAGTTGTGCATCGTATCCCGCTTAAACCGGGTGCGAGGCCAACTGTTAGTCATCCATACATATGCAATCCAATCTATAAGGCCAAGAACAAAGAAGAATTACAATGCCTCTTAGATGCGGGATTTATGTATGAAATCGAGCATATTGAGAAGGTCTTCCCAATTGTCATCGTTCCCAAGAAAAATGAAAAACTCTGAATATGTGTCGACTTTAACTTAATGTCATCACCGAACGTGATCATTTTCCATTACCTTTCGGAGAATCCATCTTAGAAAATCTAGCAGGAGATGAGACTTACTCCTTTTTAGATAACTTTAGGGAATACAATATGATCCAAATTGCTGAAGAAGATCAACATAAAACCGCTTTTGCCACATAATGGATAACCTTCTTCTGGAAAGTCATGCATTTTGGTCTCTGCAATTCCCCTAGCACTTTCCAACGTGTTATGAAAGCTGCCTTTTCTCAGTAGATGGGCGATACCCTAGAGGTTTACTTGGACAATTTAGGTGCACATTCAGAAGAAACACGCCATCTGTCTATGCTCGAATGTTTTTTATCCAATGTTAACGCTTCGGCATCGCCCTTAATCCTAAAAACTGCCAGATCTGGGTAACACATGGTATTGTGTTAGGACATATTATTTGATGAGAATCAGTATCGCGAATGCTTGCGACTCGGATGGAGTTCAGAGGTGATCGCTGGGCACTGCCAGTTGAATCACTCCTACAGTCCTCCAGAGTGTAGTCAGACACTACTGATCTACGTTTATAAAATTAATGCAGCATTCAACATAGTTTCAACCAAGGTGCAGAATTCAAAAAGAACAAGAAAACTCATACACCGATTAACAACAGAAGCATTTGCATTCGAGATCAGACACAACATGAAGAATCATCTATATTGATCTTTCTCTAATTTTTTTAAGCACTGCATGCAATTTCACACAATGTGTTGACGTGGGAGAAACACGGTTCTCTCACGAGTAATCGTCTCGCTTTACTAGCGGATAGTTGGATCTCTATGGATCCTGATCACAGAGCTCTTCTCGCATGCAGGCGGAGTTGTTGTCTGTATTTCGTCTTGATTGCTTACTAGCGTCAGACTACTTCACTACACTATATGTGTATTCTGGTGAGAGATGCCCAACTAGCATCGCTGTAGGAAAGTATCCTAAAATCTGCATCACGACAATAACACAAGCCATAATCCCTTGTTAATTGAAGATATTGCAAAATTCGTTTTGTAATCTTCCAATGTGTCGAGCCTGAATTCGTGCAGATTTGGCTCATCCTGAATACTGCATAAGCAATATCAGGACGTGTGTTGTCAACAAGGTACATCAGTGATCCTATCAGCTTTCTGTAAGATGTGAGCTGCATCTGTTCTCTCTCTTCCTTGGTCTTTGAACAATCATCATTCGTCAGCACCGTCCCTACAAGCATTGGAGTGTTTGCTCCTTTGTAGTTCAGCATCCCAAAGTCCTCTAGAATCTTCTGGGTGTATCTGGCGAAAGTTTGGTTTGCCACTGAACCCGCAGAACTCTTCTGATGTGGAAGCTGAGCTGTCTGGCACATATTTTGCTGGCGCTCTTCGTGGTCTTGTTGACCTTCTAGGAGATCCTCTTGGAACAGCTATGCCTTTGCCCTCGTCTGCTCTGCTTGGTCCGGAACCATTTTGGTTTACAGGAACTGCGACAGTAGGTTGCCTCTCAAATCTTTCTTCGTCAGATTCGTCGTTCGAATGGGAGACGACTCAAAAATCTTCGTTTTCGTGTTTGTCCTTTGCTCCCTCTGTCATTGGCGGCAAGTCATAATACTGTCTCTCCGAAACTTCGTAGCTGACAGGATCGTCATTGGCCATTGTCTTGCTCTCATCGAATCTGACATCTCTCACTGTTTTCACAGTGTTCGTGTCTGGCATGTAGACTTTGTAGTATGACGAGTTGTTGTCATAACCTACCAGAAATCCCTGCTCGGCTTTCTCATCAAGCTTCTTACGAAGCTTATCATGAATATGTGCATAAGCTGCACAACCAAAGATTCTGATGTGAGATAGGTTGGGCTTTCTACCCCGCCATAGCTCATGTGGTGTCGTGTGTGGGACACCAGACTTGTTCTTGTTCTGTATGTGGCTGTAGCTACTGCTTCAGCCCACAGTGCCCTTGGAGCCTTCAAATAGGCCATCATGCATCTGGCTGCTTCCATCAGGGTCTTGTTCTTTCGTTCAGCAACACCATTGTGCTGCGATGTGTAGGCTGCATTCCTTCTGTAAATGATGTCGGGATCATTGTAGAAGTCAGTGAAGCGATTTGAGATGTATTCGCCACCTCGATCTATTTTGATCTGCTTCAATTTGCTGCTTGTACATCTCTCAGCCCAATTCACATATTGTGTGAATTTATCAAGTGCTTCAGATTTATTTTGAATAAAATACACTCTGGCAAATTTGCTATAATCATCAACGAAGGTTACATAATACTTTGAACCTCCTATTGAGATCACGTTGAATGGTCCGCAGATGTCAGAGTGCACTAGCTCCAGAATCTTTGTCATTCTGTAGGAGTCTTTAATGAATGGTGTGCATGACATCTTGCCTTTCAAACATGCATCACAGGTGGTCGAATTGGTTGCATTCGAGATGTTGACCCATTTTATCACTCCATGATGGCTTGCTTGGTAAAGTGCCATTGAGTCCATGTGGCAGAGTTTTCTGTGCAACAGAGTGTCTGGCAGGTTGTCATGAGTCTGATGCACCTGATCTGCAGGTAGGCGTACCTTCAAATGATATAGATTCCCCTTCCTTCTGCCTTGAGCGATGAGAGTACTGAACTGACATCAATCACGTTGCATGCTTTGTCAGAAAACGTCACACGCATCCTTGCATCTGCTGTTCTTGCTATAGAGAGCAAGTCTTGTTGCAGAGTAGGCATGAATAGAAAGTCTTCGAGTCGTCTGTCTCTGCCGTTTGTGTTGAGCCATAGTGAACCAATATCGTTCACTTGATGTCTAGATCCATCTCCAAAAACTATGAATCTTGAAGGATCTGCACTTCTGAAATCAGACATGATTCGTCTTGATGTCACGAAGTGTGAGGTGGCTCCTAAATCTAGGATCACCTCATGTGTGTCGGATGTTGATGCTGCATACACGTTTTCACAGATATAGGCGGTCGAACAATTTCTGTTCGTTCTTTCTTCGCCCATTTTCGAGATCTCGGGCTCCTCGACATAGGATGAACTATTGCTATTCTCCTGCCTGTTTTGTGATGACTTGTTTCTCGAGTTCTGGCGGCAATCCATGGCTGCATAACCCTTCTTATGGCAATAGATACAATCAATCTTGGGATTGAGCTAGCAGGTATCTACTGTATGCCCGTCTCTTTTGCATCTCACACAAGTCTTCTCGTCTGCACCTTGTTGTTTCAACCTCCCTTTGGTCTTCCAGTTGCCTTTGCTTGTTTCCTCTGCTTGCTGGTCACGATCCTGCCTCTGATTGGACTCCCTCTTAGGCTTAAATTGCTTCTTTGATTTTTCTTTGTTGCCGTAGAGAACATGGTCAAAACCACCTTTGTGATCAAGATGTTCTCTGGCCTCGACTTCCTCTCGAATCTCAACAATCACCTTTTCGAGGTTCATGGCGGGATCTTTCGCGAGCAGGGTTCTTGTCGTCTGGAATGATCTGGGCAAGGCTCTCAACATGTACATGAGTTGCTTCTCAGCTGACACAACATTCTCTACTCCAGAGTTATGTTGTGACGGAAACAGATCCTTCATGTTTCTTACGAAAGAAGTGAGGTCCTTTCCATCCCACTGCAAATTCGTCAGCTGATCTTCTAGCATCATGATTTGACTTCTTGATTTCATCTGAAATCTGGTGAGTAATGCATTCCACATCTCCTTAGCTTTGGAGAGTGTAGCTAGGTCAAGTGTGAGACTATCTTCGATGGAAGATGATAGCAAGACTACTGCCTTGTCATTTTTCTAAGCATTCGCGAAGGAACCACGATCCTTTTGCGACTTGGACGGAGTTCAGATGTGATCGCTGGACACTGCCAACTGAATCACTCCTACAGTCCTCCAGAGTGTAGTCAGGCACTACTGATCTACTTTTACAAAATCAATACAGCATTCAACATAGTTTCAACCAAGGTGCGAAATTAAAAAATAACAAGAAAACTCAGACACTGCACTGCATGCAAATCCACGCAGTGCGTTGCCGTGGGAGAAACACGGTTCTCTCACGAGTGGCAGATTAGCCATGACCTAAAATGTATCTGCTAACGTCATACCATCAGATCAGATATCTGTACTTCTGGGTACTTGCATGATCTGGCTGGTACTCTTTGGAGCGTGGAGGGCATGAGAAGGTTTCGTTTTCGTCATTGGTTGTTTGCCTTCTCTCGTACTGGACCGCAAAAGATTCTTGTTCGTGAATATTTTGTGTTCGCAAACCATTTGTCCTCGTCTGCTTTGACTTTTGTGTTTGCGAACTGTTCCTCTTCGTTTTCTTTGACTTTCATGTTCTCAAAATTTTTCATGCTTCGTGTCTCTTGACTTTTGTGTTCGCGAACATCTTCGTCAGGCTGAGGGTTGAAAGCTAGCAAGGCTTTGTAGTTGGAAACATTTTGTTTCTTCATTATTTCTCGAAATGGCATTGCCACTAACCCTGAAAAGATCCTTATCATTCAAAATCTACCGGAACCATGTACAATACGCGGAGTTTACTCTTTTCTTGGCCACGCCAACTATTATCGGTGCTTTATTTTCGATTTTGCTAATAAAACACGCTTAATCTACAAAGTAGTTGTAGTTTCCAAATGGATGGATGAACAACGTGTCACATTTAATCAACTCAAAGAAGCCAATGCACCTATCCTCCGGGCTCCTGATTATTCTAAAGAATTCCATGTGCATACCGATGCGTCCAAGTATGCCACTGGAGCAGTGCTCACCCAACCGAGAGAATTCAGAAAGAATTACCCAATCCATTTTCTCAGTAGACAATTGATACTTGCTGAAGTCAATTATACCACTACCGAACGTGAAGCCCTGGCAATGGTATATGCAGTTCAGAAGTTTCGCCATTATCTTCTGGAAAAAGTTTTTGCATTCTTCATTGATCATCAAACACTATTGTATCTCATCAACAAGACTTGCACCACAGGCCGTATTACTAGATGGATCCTATTACTGCGAGAATTTGAGTTTAGGATCGTGGTTTGTAAGAGAGTTCAACATTTTCTAGCATATCATATGTCCCGAATCCCTAACCTTCCCACCCCTGATCAAGGCGTCAACGATGATTTACCAAATGCCATCCTTTTCCAAGTTGACTCTACACCCTTATGGGCTAAGAAAATCATAGAATATTTAACTTCAGGACAGATGGATCCTTCCTTGTCTAAACTTGAACAACGTGTGTTGGTCCTCAAAACCAAACCTTATACGTTAATTGCAGGACAACTCTACAAGCAAGGGTAGATGGAATCATTTGTCGATGTCTTATTGAAGGTGAAATACCCTCTGTAATTTCCCTCACTCATGAAGATATTGGTGCAGGCCATTTCTCTTCTAAAACGACTGCTAAGAAAATCCTCTTGGCCGATTTTTGGTGGCCAACACTCTTCAAGGATACGCACAATTACATTAAGGCCTGTGATGTCTGCCAATGCACAAAACGCTTTCAAAAGACTGACTACATGCCTTTACACCCTGTAACCACTGATCAAGCTTTCTATAAATGGGGGATTGATTATGTCAGACCCATTAGTCCTGCTGCTCGACACACACAATCTCGTTGCATCATAGTAGCTACGGACTATTGTACCAAATGGGCTGAAGCAAGAGCGGTTCGCAATGCTGACGCTCTGATGCTTGTTCTACCGCAAAATTTCTCTATGAACAAATTATAGTTCATTTCGGCTGTCCTCTAGAACTTATCAGTGATAGGTGTAGACATTTTTTTACTCTGTCATAGCAGATCTCCTTTCAAATTTTTTTGTGGTACACCGCAAAAGTTCCCCATACTATCCACGATGCAATGGCTAGGCGGAATCCACCAATAAAATCCTATGTGGAATTCTCACCAAAACTGTCGATTCTAGCCGATCTGATTGGGAACTCAAACTTCATGCTGCTCTCTCGGCTTATCGCACCACCCTGAAGAGAGCTACAAGCTTAACCCCTTTCCAGCTAGCATATGGTCAAGAAGCCATTATGTCTGTAGGATTTCATATCCCCTCCCTTCGAGTGGCCTATAATCTTGAGCTAGATAATCAACAGACTCTAGAAAATAAGTTATCTCATCTGGAACAACTATGCGAAACATGACGGATCAGTATCCATGCTCAACAAGTTCACAAACGTCGACAGAAAGCATGGCATGATCGATCATTGAAACTTAGAGATTTACAGGTTGGAGATAAGGTCCTGCTATACTAGGCCAAAGCCTTTAAAGGCAAACTGAAATTTTCTGGCCAAGGTCCTTACGTCATTAATTTTTTTTTTTTGCCTTTGAATATGTACAACTCCAAACCCTTCAAGACAATATCCTCGACACTGTAGTCAATGGGAGCAGACTGATAAAGTACAATAAACCCTGTTTTTATCTTGATATGTATTAGTTGTTTTCTTTCCTACTATTCTTCTTTCCTTTTCTTTACTGCCTGTCTGCCATTTCGACAAATTTTTTACTGTGCTTTTTTGTTCACACCCTCAAGATACTATCAGATCATGCTTACAGACAGTCTTTCTATGAGAAAACCACAAAAGTCATTAATTTCAGAAGAATTGTCTCACACCATCTCTAATAAAATTTGTCTGACCCCTTTCCTATAGTGCACGATTAATTTTTAGCCTCCACGAATTCTATCTCAGAGACAAACTTTTCAGAAATAGAAAAAAGTTGGTTTTTTGCATCAGACGCTGACTTCCAGAATTCACAGACAATTCATTGAAGCTTAGAAAATTTCCTACAATTTCCTTGTCACCTCCACGAATTCTGATCAATCATTTTTTCTATTTTGAGACACAACAATCACTTACAGGAATTCGTCGGCCCTCAGAACACTGTTTCGAAATTCGCGACCATCATTACAAAACTTGGACACTGAGGACGATTTGGAGGAGTTGCGAATTGACCAAAAAAGTCTATATATAGACCTCCACCCTTCTCTCCACGAATTTATTTGAGATTCCTGCTCTCGAGTTCATACCAAAAATTTTCAAAATTTTCAAACTTGCCAAAGCAATCTAAAATCACTGCTACTATGGCCTCCTATGACTCCTCAGTCTCTCTGCATCGCCGTAAACTCCCTAGGCCTTATTCAAGAGACATTTTTATGATTTGTATCAAGAATTACGCCGAGCAGCTGATCTTGGCCAAGGATATCCTCACAAACCTTGGATTTGATCTGACTCACTTCCGTGACTAGCAGAGCGAGAGCTTGATCCGAGCAGCCTACTCAACCTATTTGGATAAATTCCAGACTTTTAAGCTTACATCTAAGAGTGACAGTTACACAATCATCAACGTCTCTCTTGAGCATATATAGAGCATTGGCTTCCCTAATCTCGGAGAGATGATCCATGGCAAGGGCACCAGTTATGATGCCAAGTATTTTACAAAGTTTCTGATAGAGGACATCAAAACTATTGGCCAAACCAACAACGAGATCGTCATCCGCCTCCTCACAGATTCTCATCCTCGAGCTGCCTTAGAAATCCTTGTCACCATGGTTGAGGTGCATACTGCCAAGACGGATCGCATACCCCCGAGCGACCTCTTCTCTTTCACCATCACCATGGACGATCTCACTCAAAACTACAAGTGGGCTGAGAAGGTAGCAGAAAAGCTATGCGGGGCCTTAAAAGCCTGAAAACCAACTACCAAGTATGGATATCTCCTCCACATGTTGGTCACCAAAAAGTTGGGGTCTCGGGCGGCTGCTACCATCAAAGAGCTTGCTGATATCTATCCGAGCACTAGGAAGCCAGCCACCCCCAACCGACAACATAACTAGTTTCACCAGCATCACCAACTAAGAAGCATAAAGGATTTTCTTCCACCGCTTCTAACCCTCTCAACACCACTAACCCCCCATTATTCAACGTCAATTTTCTCCTCAGTCACAAAGAATTGCTGAAGCTAACCCTTCCCCTCCCCTCTCTCCTGAACTTGATCCCCAAATTCAGCATGAGATTGCTTCTGAAGCGCCAACCATCCGGTACAGAATCACGCCCATAGAACCAAACAAGGAGTTGCGTGCCTCTCAAGAATTTGCCAAGAAATATCCAACGACAAAAGAGCGAGGTGGCTACATATTGTCAGATTTGGACCAGTGTCAAACACATAAAGAAACAGTCACCCCACAACCTCTCTGGCACCATTAGCTCTTCCTACAAAGTAAGACTTCGATGGCACGGTATATCGAAGCTCCCTCCTATATGCGCACAAATTCTAATTACCATCCAGTAGCGAGGCGAGAACCGTTTCCTGCCACCAAGGTCAAGGATAGGATATTTTGGCCCAAGCTGACAGGTGTCGATACCGGCAACTTAGCCGAAGACATGGTCACCAATTGTCGTGTATTCTACCAGAAGCACCGTGGCAACCCTAATCGTGACATCGGATATTTTGCGGACAATTGCGGCCTGGTAGCATTTCTGGCAGAACTCAAGGGTTTTTGGGATCGAGGGCTACCCCCGATAGCCCTTGATATCAATAAACCACTGCGAACGCAAGAAGACCACATCAACGTAGCAAGGCTTTATTATCGCATTGCACTCACTTCAGCCCTGCACGTTGATATGGTGGAGCTATGGAAAACCCACAACTTTCTACAAGGTATGTTCCATTATTATAAACAATGCCCTTCATGAACAAACTACGGTGGCAAATGATGGAGGGCATCGACACCACAATCTACCACTCCCGATAGCAACAGTCTCGCCTCAAAGAAGCACATAAGATCCAGGAAGAAAAGGCTTCGATTGGTGTGGGACCACCAATCCAATAAGGAGGGGGATAATGTTAGCATCCGTGCTAACACCAAAAAAATAAAAAAGAGAGAAATAAAACTCCGTGGCATGTGTTTTATAAGCCCACGTACGAGTGTCTGTTAATAAACTTCCACCATGGCATGTGTTTGTAAGCCCATGAGTAGAAGCTTAAAAAATAATAAAATAGCTTAAACTGAGATCTAGACCTTAGACTTAGGAAACTTGAGATTATATATATTTTGTCTTAAGTTAATAAACTTTGAAATTCTAAATCCTAAGTTAGAAGTTCTAGAAATGCTAGAAATAGATTAGTCCCATAAGTTAGTGGATATTTATGGAAGACTCTCCTTGCCATAAAAGAAGAGGTATTCGCCTTGCAAATAACACTTTCGAGATTAAGCTATCACGTTCTCTATTTTTGAGATTATCTTGCTATTTCACTTGTGTTCCCATTGGAAGGTGCATAGCTTGAGGAAAGGTGCTCGGGCCTCCACTTGCCTCCTTTCATTGGCTCTTTTATTGTGGCATGTTTTGAGTTGATTGATGCTTAGTTTAGTCGCAATCTATCTTTTCAATCCCTTTGGGTAAGCCTTAGTAAGGTTTTGTATTTTGTCATCTTAGTTAGTTTCATTTCTATTTCGAGCACTAGTTGGGTAAGCCTTAGTGCTTTCATCATTGTTTTTTATTTTCGCACTCCGTTTGAAGCTTGGTAGAAACTTAGAAAGTGGACGATCCTCTCTATACTACACCGCATCGTGAGTAGATCTAGCCAAACAGTCGCATATCAGATTTACTTCCAACATGCCTTCTTTAGCATATTATGTCTTGATAAGCATATTCAAACTCTTGAAAATTTATCTTCTTGAGCATTACTATTGTATATGGAAATAAAAGAAAACTTATCTAAGTCTAACAACACAACTAGGGCTCCCATTACAACGTGAATACACAATATTATATGCACATACTAAACATGACACGTAACTATGATAGGTGAATTTTAAGTTCAACTCTCAAAAAATACCACATAAATCAAATAGACATGTTGCAACAAACAAACAAGCTCTCACTTTATCAAGCACACTAAGCCTAACATATTCACATGAATGACCACCCATTTGGACAAATTTTTCAAATTCAATATACAAGTTTGGATCAACGTACACAAGTAAAATATACCCCTCTCCAATCTATTACTCGTACACACCATAGCAATTTAAGATTGCAAAGTAATATACAGACATGAAACACACATCAATAGAGGTGAATTTTGGTACTTATAAGATGAAACCTAAATCCAAAACCAACATAGATCCAAAACTAAACCTACACTACATAAATGTCTACCTTTATCTAGAGTACCTAAATTCAATCCTAAACAGAGATGTAAAGCCCGACTAAGATGCGGTCTTGGATAGGATGGAAACAAGTTCTACATCAAATTGGAATTGAAAAGCACTTGGATTTGCATCCTGGATTGGAGTGCTATTTTTTTTCAAGAAAGTTGGAGTTGGATTCACTAGTTTGGAATTGAAGCATGCTTGTCAAATATGGTGGTAGAGTGCTCTTCTACATAAGCAATTTTGAATTAAGATGCTGAGATTTATGTGAATTCATTTTTAATTCTCTGTTTCTTGTGAAAGCTTTCCATCGATGTAGAATGATCTGCTATGGTAGATCTGGCTGCATATACGATTGTATTATTTACATGCTGGGGGACGGTATCCTTCGATGTTACATGTAAGATAAGGATCATTAAGAGACTGCTGTTGACAATCTTTTTAATATGTGTGGTTTTTACATGGGATAACTCTTTCCGAAAAATCATTTATATTCTACTTTATGCTCAGCTTAAATTTGAGTTACTGGATAGTAGAAATAACTATGAATGATTGGAATAGGAGTTGCATGTATAACTCCATGTTAATAGCAACAATAGAGGTAGCCCAATTTATTTGAACTGTAAACCAAGCAAGCAGACCTTCTCTCTGATTTTTTTTTAGTTCTTGAAACCTTGGAATAGCTGCAGAAACTCGTATGGAAGGTAGATCATGCATGTTGTTGTTTCCTCAGAGTTGGATTTGCATAGATTGATGCAAAAAAAAAAACGAATATGACAATGAAAACAATCTCAAAAATCCAGAATTCAGAATATTGGTAACAACTGTTTTGTGCTCTGAAACTGTGTGAACAAGAGTTGGGTTTTCCTAGACCTGATATAGTTCCCTCCCGGATCACCAACTCCTCACAGCAGCATTGGATAGGGAAGTGACTTCTTCCATAACTGTTGATGAGGTAATGGAGAGCGGATGCTCTGTTTACTGCTCAGAAAAGGTGAGCTTATGCAATCCTTAGCAGTAGAGGCAGCTGTAGGAGGGGAGGCGCAAACATCTAGTACTCTAATTCCTTTCTAACAGCGAGTAAGTTCGTGTTGGCTATTGCGTTCCAGGGAAGGTAGAGGATAGGTGTTGTGAACGGCGATTTAGCCATGGCTCGGGGTTTCCAGAATAAGCTGAAACCCGAGTGGTTTGAGGTAAAACGTGCATTTGGAAGATCCATTCCAGCAGTAAATTGTTTTTCCACAGGGATGAGACTGATGATGAGTGAGCTACAGATATGGCAGAAGAAGGGCGCGATCCAGCTTTGCCTTAGCTTGTACATTCTCTCTGATGTGGATGAGGCTGAGAACACATCGTGAATGAACTTGTGGTGGCCCTCGATGAGGGTGTGAGAAACCCTTAGGGTTGCATGTGATTTTTTCAAACCCTTGAAATTTGTTTTTTTGGGTTAAGTGTGGCCTTGCATGACCCATAGGGGCTGCTAATTTAATATGTGGCCCAAAGTCTCTTGTGGAACCTCAGCTCGATTTTGTCTATTTGGCATGCTGTAATGGTTTTGAAAAGGAGAGATAATCTACTTAAACCAACAATGACGAATAGAATTATCGATCCTTCGGGGCATTGCCGAGAAAATGGTTTAGTGAGATTTTTTGCTATCCTAACATGGAGTT
Organism: Diphasiastrum complanatum; assembly: GCA_029204225.1. Lineage (NCBI taxonomy): Eukaryota > Viridiplantae > Streptophyta > Lycopodiopsida > Lycopodiales > Lycopodiaceae > Diphasiastrum > Diphasiastrum complanatum. Next base: position 31,120,915 of record CM055096.1, on the reverse strand, counting down.
GGTGAACTAGGGTTTGCAGATTTAGGATTGATTATGAGTTACTTTTTCCAAGACGGTGTCCGGTTCAAGAAAATTTAATTTTTCTGATATTGTGCTTGAAGGTAACTAGACTTTGGAAGCATGTTTTCCCTAGATTAAAAACTTAAATTTGATTCTTTTTTCTTTTTGTTGAATTTCAAGTTTAGTTAAAATTTGGCATGGGTTCCTTGTCTTGTACATTTCTAGTTGATATTAATCATTAGAAATGAGACAAGTTAACGTTTGTGCAAGATACCCGTCAAAATTGATTTTAAAACCGTTTAACAATATGAAATGATCATATAAAATGAGTAATGATAGAACTCTTTATCCGATCAGTGGAATCTTGTTTGGATACAGTTTAAGAGTTTCTTAAATCCTATTGGTAGGATTTCCATTCATGTAATTTCGTATTTTAAGTTTGGATAGTTTGGTTAATATTGACGGAGTAATGCCAAATCAGTCAATAAAAAAAAAATAGTCCAATTTTATTGGAGAATTTATAATTGGTAGGACCTAATCAAAAGTAACAAACTGATTTCATTTCCAGTTAAATATTATGGTGAATTATATCCAAAAGATTAAACTAGTAGTGTTTTTCATACTAGTAGATGATTTTTGGTATATCGGTAATTCAGCCCAGGTATAAGATAGAAATGGAATTGTTTCAGACTTTTTCCTACAATAATTAATTTTAAACATTTACTAATGTCGTTACATCTTCTTAGTACTTAGCTGAAATAGATTTCCAGGGAATTGAAGATTCTAAGGAGGGAAGAAAAATGGACAACAATGGTAGTAAGTGTGAAAGGAAAATGTAGTTCGCAATTAGGATTTTAGTAATCCCATAAAATAATTGCTTAATACCAGATATTAATTTCCTGGGTAGGATTCATTTAGTTGAATTCATAACTAATATCTTTGTGACCATTGAGTTATCCGCAGTTTTGGATGTCAATTGTGAAGCTAAAAGAAGAGTCTGATATATGGATTACATTAGATCTGTTAATTGATTGAAGCTTGTCCCTAGAGTTAATGCTCTTGGATCCATGGGGATTCGAAGCTTATCATTAACTTGGAAGGATCGGAGTATAATATTGAACCATGTTAAATCTTCTGTTTAGATCACATGATCAGATGTGGATTCGTGGTATCCATCTGATAGGCATGCCAGTCATCCAAATAAAAATGGATTCTCCAGTTTTGGGAACAAGAGATAATATCCTATAGTGATTATAGGACAGCTAGATGATCAATGGATCTCTAGAATATCAGATAAGGAGGTTTTGGAAGGAAAAGCTGATGGTACGGGACATCAGTAATTTTGGAAAGGGAATTCTAGGACTGTAAAGTGTGTGTTTTAGTACCTAGTCGCGATATGGGAAAGAGAAAACCATTTGATCAAATGTGGAGTATTTTGGAAAATGTTGAGGTTTTATCTAGATCCCAATGTGGTATCTTATTATTTACAAAATCAAAGGCCCTCAAATCTATTTCTCGCTTTCTTAATTAATCCTGTACTTCTTAGTAATTTCTCGAATATAAGACATCAGACTGGTTTATATGAATTCTTTCCAGCATGAAGTTATTCTTCTGAAAGACTGCTATGTCATATAAGTTACTACTTGTGTGAATAGACTTGGAATCTGGATAAAAATAAGGTCAAAGTGTTCAATGTCTTAAACCCTGAATATCTCTGTTGCATAAACGGATTTCGGAGGATTGATAATTCTGTCACTCAGGTTGAATATTTGAAGGAAAAGTCATGTTTGTAATAGAGTGAATCCTTTTGTGGAATGCACTTATTAGTGACTTTTCATGAATTTGGATATTTTCATATGTCATCTTTCCAGTTAACTTTTATAGAAATTGATAATTTCTTTAAAAGGAGGGGTGAAGTGATGGGATAATATTCTATTTGGGAATCTGTGGGTTGCATAGTTTTCGGATAAGAAGCAGTTGTGGTATAGAAATGAGATTTGGTCTGAAAGTAATTTCAAAAAGATTCAGAGTAAGATACATAATTGGAACTTTTCGAATAAGAGAAATTCTCTAGGGATTGTGTGGACAATCTGAAACTAGAACAAGTTTGAGATTTGATCATTATCTATAAGTAGTAAAGTAAAAGGTCAAAGGTTACTAATTTCATTTTGATTGGAATAGAAGTAAGTTTGATCAGAATTTAAGTCTGAGAGTTCTGTACTGGATCAACCTAATCTTAGTTTTAGTACTAGGATCAGTGAGGGGTTGATTGATTGGAAGGATTTATGTAATTAGAAGCTAAGTTGGATTGGAAAACTGTTGAGATTGAATGTTATTCGTCTCAGAGATTTCTCGGATATGTTATTTACTCATGAGAAATAGAAATTATTTTGTAGTTGAGTTACAAGATTTCAGTGAGATATGTGAGTACATATGTGGATTCTAGAGGAATCTGCCAGATAAGAACGTGTTTATGTACTGGGTCATAGTGAGATTATTTACATATGTGCACGATTAATCTTGTATAAATCTACTGTGTATTCCTGGTTACCAGGGTTATTTGGTGCACTTAAAATAGTCGCGGTGAACATGAACATATAATCAAGTATTGTTTTGACAGATACTTGTAGAGTTAACAGATGTTTCTATGGAAGATTTATGAGTTAACTAATGAATGATTTGGAAAGGGATCTAAATGGAGTGTTATGCTAGTATAATTAAGATCTGCACCTAGACATTTGAGATTTCTGAATCATTGGCAATTAACTTGAGTAGTTGATTACTCCAGAATGAAGTTAATTGGTAAGATGATCAGTGTGATGGGGGATTCACCAGGAACTGATAGTTTTGATTTATATTGCTTGTAAGACACATGATTAGTGAATCATTTGGATTCATCAATTAAAATTATGTGCATTGGATATACAATATTCTTGGGATAGATTATTCCTTGGTTAAGGAATAGACTCAGCTCATTAGTGATTGTATCCCAGAGAGCTCAATTGGATAACGAATCATAATGAATCCAAGAATAATAACTGAATTGATATTCAGCAAGATTTTGGGTTTCTAGATTTGATTGTCATTTGGTATGTGTTCAGTCTTTAATTACCAATGGTTAATAGACCTTGAATCTTGCACTTCAGTTAAAGAATCATGTTTGAAGAATATTTCTAAATCCAGTATTTTCTTAGTGGAAAGATTTTAGAATGATTCTTACTTTTCCTGAGTTATGTTAGACATATACTCCAGTATCCTGTAAATGATTAAGTATAATTTTGGATTCCAGAAAATTATGATTGACGAATCATACGAATCTAAGTATTTATGATTGACGGATCATAAATAGATACTTAATTATTGTCAGAGGATTATTCGGAATTGTGATAATTCTTAAGTGGGATGATTAGTTCTTGATCTATTATTTGAGTAAGAATTCAGATTAGTGTTTTGAATATCTCTACTCTAGTATCTTATTGAGAGCCTATGGATCTCACAAATATTCTCACAAAATAAGTTATCTTATTTGTGGAGAATTTAATTTATCTAGTGGATGCTGTTCTGCTACAGTTTATGGTCTGCAGATGCTTGAGTACAGTTTTTTCTTTTTGATTGGATCTCCAGTTATCTTAGGAGACAGACAAGTCTATTAAGATGAATGAATGCTATTTTTCTTGTATTTGGTGCTAGAAACAGTAGCATTTAACTCAAAAGAGTATCCGAGATACTCAGAGATGAGTTTTAATCATTCTATATCTTAATGAGTCTCCTAGAGATTCTAGTTAAATGCATTATCATATCTTAGAATTGGATTCTAAGGATAGTTGTACTTGGAAGCTTTTTACCTAATTTTCTGCCAGAGTTTGTGGATAATTTCAAACTGTAATTATTATTACTTTTTTTTAACTTTAATCTTTGAAGTTCACACTTCAACACTCGCTCTTGAACTCGATTGAATGCGAAAAATGCAAAGGGGTTTGGGGTTCGCTCTTCAACGCTTGAACTTGAGTGGTGTGAAAAATGCGAAGCGGTTTGAAGTTCACACTTCAACAGTAGTTGTCTCAATATGCCACAAGATATCAAGAGACGGAAGTAGTGAATCAGGTATCATTTTTTTATTAGCAAATGAGATCTCTACCAAATTCTATACATAGACTGCAAAAATTAGGGTGGTTTTCTCCCAATCTACTAACTTGTAAGGAGTTACTCGTCCTAATGGTAGCCTAAAGTTTTCAGCAATACAAATCGCTTTGATCAAAAAGAAAATGTTTAGAATCTTTCATAATAATGTTTGTCTTACTTACGTTATTTTAATTTTGCTCACCCAATAAAGTTAAAGCAATAACCAAGCGTGAAGACAAAGCACACAAGTACTCTCTTCATATAGGAGTCTTGTCAATTTTGGAAACAAGAAAAAAAAACATTAAATTCATTACATCAACATAATCTATTGAAATAAACTATCTAATACTAGACTAATGAGGTCGACTATCTATGTCTAGAATGAGATTGCTGACAATATTATGCACATAACTTCAACTCATGTGTGGTAATGGGCCAATTTGATGTTTGTATCATCATAGATGTCCATGTTGAACTTTATGGTTCAAAGATCTATGTTCCGTAAAGTTTCATACATACAAAACATGGAGTTTTGTATGTACGGAAGACTGTACCAAAAACTCAATTTTGTTTTAATTTTTTTTGGTAAAAAACTTGTTTTTGAATAAAACCACAAAGTGCACCTGATTTGTTTTGGACACCTGCCAAGGTGAAGGAGGAGGGGGTGCATAGATTTTGTTGCCGAGATCCGTTTTGAGCAAAACTTGTTTGTCATCAATGTTCAACCACTGTGTGGAGTAGTACGATTGTAAGTTGAGCCCTCTCCTTAGCTATCTCTTCAGTGTTTTTGCTTGCTTTCGTTTTTGTATGGTGCAACTTTTGAGCGAGGCCTCATTTGATAATACTACAGAGGGCTCAGTTTTGCGTGCCATTAATGTGCTCTCGGATTGGTTTTTTTATGTGCTTACACTTAGTACAGAGGCATTGCTCATGGTTAACAAACATATTGATCCACAATGCTTTACATTTTACATGCCTGTGTGCCAATGTACTATCATCATGCTCGTGCTTGTTATTACAATTTTTGAGCTTTCATTTATGTCCTGTAAATTGATTCAATTTTACATATTTGTTATAAATGCATTATTAAGTTCATTGAGAATTTTTTTATGGATAAACTTATATTTCTTATGCCCAAATACCGTTTCTGTATTTAGCATTATTTTTAATAAAATTTGCAAAAAAGAAAAACACTTACGCTCCAAAAAAGAAACACACATTCTGAAACGGAATGAGCATCTATGGTTTGTATTCATCAATTGGAAAGAGGATAGGAAAGCGGTAGCCTTGACGTAAGAATAGATTCTCAAAGTGATCGTTATGTGATCGAAATGTTTTTTAGATGGTCTTCACACTCCAACGCATATAAGGACACAAAAAATATATTTGACTTCATTATTATTTCATGTCTCTTACACTAGCATAGTCTATGGAAATCTTACATGTCATTTTATTCAACTATAAAATATGCTCAGTTCTTTTGCATCAATGCCACAAACTCCGTAGAGATGAAAGGGAAAGGCCTCACACTACAACCAGGCAAAAATAACAAGAAGTTACTATTTCCCTCACTGAATAACAGGGAAGTGAGAAAGAATGTCAATTTGTTGATTTCCAATATGTTTTATTAAGATTCCCTCACTGAATAACAAGCAAGTGAGAAAGAATGTCAATTTGTTGATTTCCAATATGTTTTATTAAGATTCGATCCTCGATTAAGATATAATTACGTGGGGAAGTTCTTGGCCAGAGGAGCCTCCACCCTGGAAGGTGGGCGGTTGCATGAGGGTAAGAGTTCGATGGCCTAGTCCTGCCAGGGTAGATGGTCCTCAGCCGTTGGGCCTTCTTCTCCTTACTGTGTAAGTGCCGAGTTTTTTTTATAGAACATTTTTTTGGGTCATTTTTATTGCACTTTTCACAACTGGTGAAATGTTTTTTTAGCAATTTTTTTGCCATATTTTTTTTCTAACGAATTGTGGATATGGACATCCAATGATGGGGATGTCACATGGCACATGCATATTTTGGGATTCAATTTTACATATTTGTTATAAATGCATTATTAAGTTCATTGAGAATTTTTTTATGGATAAACTTATATTTCTTATGCCCAAATACCGTTTCTGTATTTAGCATTATTTTTAATAAAATTTGCAAAAAAGAAAAACACTTACGCTCCAAAAAAGAAACACACATTCTGAAACGGAATGAGCATCTATGGTTTGTATTCATCAATTGGAAAGAGGATAGGAAAGCGGTAGCCTTGACGTAAGAATAGATTCTCAAAGTGATCGTTATGTGATCGAAATGTTTTTTAGATGGTCTTCACACTCCAACGCATATAAGGACACAAAAAATATATTTGACTTCATTATTATTTCATGCCTCTTACACTAGCATAGTCTATGGAAATCTTACATGTCATTTTATTCAACTATAAAATATGCTCAGTTCTTTTGCATCAATGCCACAAACTCCGTAGAGATGAAAGGGAAAGGCCTCACACTACAACCAGGCAAAAATAACAAGAAGTTACTATTTCCCTCACTGAATAACAGGGAAGTGAGAAAGAATGTCAATTTGTTGATTTCCAATATGTTTTATTAAGATTCCCTCACTGAATAACAAGCAAGTGAGAAAGAATGTCAATTTGTTGATTTCCAATATGTTTTATTAAGATTCGATCCTCGATTAAGATATAATTACGTGGGGAAGTTCTTGGCCAGAGGAGCCTCCACCCTGGAAGGTGGGCGGTTGCATGAGGGTAAGAGTTCGATGGCCTAGTCCTGCCAGGGTAGATGGTCCTCAGCCGTTGGGCCTTCTTCTCCTTACTGTGTAAGTGCCGAGTTTTTTTTATAGAACATTTTTTTGGGTCATTTTTATTGCACTTTTCACAACTGGTGAAATGTTTTTTTAGCAATTTTTTTGCCATATTTTTTTTCTAACGAATTGTGGATATGGACATCCAATGATGGGGATGTCACATGGCACATGCATATTTTGGACAATGTGCATGACATAATGTGCATTTGCCATGTGGCAGCCCATATGATTGGCTGTCCACATGCACAATATGTAGAAATATCAGGTGCCATGTGTCAATTTTTTATTGGATGTCCGCATGAGAGTTAAGGTGGGAAGGCCCACAAATGTTTTGCTTCTTAAGGTGTCTCCAATATACGAAGAAAAAGTGAGCACCTAACATTACTAGTGAGAAATTTATCCAAAATAAGCTGTAACGATGCTATACATGCATATAATAGTCATTGCAATAGGACAAACATAACAAATTCTCAAAAAACATTCTAATATATATCTTTAAAATAAAAATATTGCACAAAGATGGCAATTCTTTTATGACCTCTACGTATTTTTGCATGTAAGATAGGGCCAAAAAGTGACGTGCCATAGTTTCCACTTATCTTAAATAGTATATTGAATTGTTCTGTTGAGTAGTTGCATTGGAAGTGTGGCCTCATAAGTGCATAATAGAATCCAAGCTAATGAGTGAGAGGTGGAATTTTGGAGCCTTGTGTTCTTCCTTAACTTTACCTATGTATCCTAATGTAAAGGTGTACACAATGTACATAATGAGAAAACTATATTAAGTACTTTAATCAATAAAGAAATAAGTATTTTAAACCCACTAATTTCATGTACGTTTGGACATTAAAGTTGTAACTCATTGACTCCATATTCAAAGAATTTAAATTAATCATTATTGTTTACTAAAATATTTGTCTCAATCTATAGATGCTTAAAGGACATTGAAAAATGAACTTCAAAATAATAGTTAACAAACTTTTTCAAAGTATTGGATTAATTAGAAAAGCCAACCAATAGGACAAGTTTGAATTACCTAGATGGTTCCCAACTTCCCACTACCAAATCTATAAGCAGTCCACTTCAAGAGTATGTGGTCTACCAACTTCTAAGTGCTCTAAGTGTTCTATAGTAAGTTGAGTTTAATAATAAAGTCACTAAAGCCTAGAAATTACTAGAAAAATCCAAGGGCACAATATTCATTAGAAAATATGATGAAGTCTAGGAATTTGAGTGGATAGGAATTTGAAAGGCATATATTTCTTTCAAATTGAAGGTGTAGGTTGACTTAAAAAACAATATTTTGGTATCATTTTGCTTGTGATTGCCCTAGTAGTAGACCATGGGTTTTGGGGGATGAGGGTCTTAAAAGTTGTACCATCCCATATGTATGGGCTTTACTTGACATCAATACCATTGAGATTTTTTTTAATGCTTTAAATTGATACTAGCAAAGTTTGCCCGCCCACTTAGGCGGGCAAACATTTTTGAAGCGTGAGAGCGCGAGAGGGGTGGGGGTCCTGGACAGCTCATGCTGCCCGCTCACACTAATATATTTAATATAATATAGATAATCCAAGCTTTATGACAAGTTGTTCTAGGTCATTATGTTCATGATGTAGTTTTTTAAAATAAAAGGCGTTATGATCTTGATGCCTTATACACTTGGAAACTCATAGAATTATGCTTAGTAATGCCCTACAAAAGAGTGAAAAGAAACAACACTTTGCTCTTAATACCTACACAAGTGGAAAATCATGGATATATGTACATGGATATATGTAATGCCCTACAAGTGGAAAATCATGTATATATATGTACATAAAAATATATGTAATGCCCTACAAACTTCCCAAGAAGCTCCTTCCATAAAAGGCATTATGCAAATCCCAATCCTACAAATTGAATAGACAAAAATCCCAACAAATGTTTATTCAGTGAGGCCTTGACCTTAGGTTCACAAGCTCACAACACCTTGGAGGTCCCATCCTTGGGTTCCATTGGGTGCTTTTCTGTCTTAAGAAAGGTTGTTTTAGTGACGTGTGTGACTCGGTTCAACTGACGTTCAATTATGCTTGGTCAACATGATCGTGTAGCCGATTCTAAAAGCATATATATGCAAGAGAGAGAGAGAGAGAGAGAGAGAGAGAGAGAGAGAGATCTCCTTACACCTCCCAAGGGCAGCTGCCCATAATTCCTTGCTTGGGCTTAGGGAATCTGTCTCACAAGGGAGGGGATGGATGATAACGCCATCCTGGAAAGTGAGGGCAAAAAATTCTTTTTTTTTTTGAGCTTCTGTGACAGCAAACAATTAGCAAAGTGTCAGATGTTATTTTGGCGGGGTTAGCAGTGCTTTGAGATGGAATTTAAAATATAGTATATACCTACTTTATGCGTAGTGCAGAGGGAGGAAATGACGTCGAGGGAGGGAGGAAACAGCAGCGAAAACGATGCTGCCTGGTGCTGCTGCATGATCGTCCAAATGTGGAGCAGAAGAGATACGATTCGTACTTGCAGAGTAGTTTCTCGGAAGCAGAACCTGTGTAGCCTGGGGATTGATCACGCATTGTCTCGAAACCGTAGCTGATTCAGCTTGAAGTGCAGCAGCGGATGCTTGGCTCTGCAGATCCTTTAGGTTGGATTTACAATACCCCTAAGCATGCAGATTATATTCACGGCATGCAATGCCTCCCCCTACGCATTATGCTTCAGAAATGATGTGAAATTGTGTTCCTGATCATCGATAGTGAAGGTTTGTGTGTGGTGGAATGTATTGGCTTGCTAATAAAGTATGTCAGATTGCTATTGCAGCCTGCAGCAATTTTTTACTCTGACAAAGAGGTTGGCGTTTCAGAAAAAAAAATATTCGCACGCCATCGATGAATTAAGTAAGGCCTTCCAGTATCGATCCCATTGCCGTTGGGCAGCAGAGGAAATTCGATACGGCTAAATATGAGTTTCTTAACGCGCTCACCATTGAGGTCGCAGCGATTAAAAGACACAGTGGATGATTCCTCTGATAAAGATTTAGAAGCAGGGGAAGATGAGGACAGTGAAAGCGACGTCTTCGACATCTCGCCTAAGAAGCCTTCTATTCAGAGTCTCAAGAAATGGCGGGTATGCAGTTTCCATTCAATTAAGCTCTGTAACTCGATTTTTGAACACATCCCACCTCGACTTCTGTTGCATTTCAACCAGCAAGCCTTTGCTTAATTTGCTCGACTCCTAAGCCAGAACATAGGATATATAGATGTCTCTGTGTGTGTATCTATCTACTTACGTATGAACATATATTCAAGAAAGAATTGCTACACATACACACACATGTACATACATACATACTTGCACGTTTAGAACCTTGTATTCTTTCGAAGATTCGTTCCTTAGGCGTTCGGTTCATACTTATGGATTAGAACAAGTTTTGTAGGCGGAAACGTAAAGATGTTGAATTATTTTATTACTTTGAAAAAGTCCTTCCCCCCCAAAAACAGTTGAAATCATGTTTATGAAAGCCAACATCTTTTGGGGTCTGAGGAGCCCGAAAACTTATGTTCAAAAGTTGAACCATTTAAGAACAAATAGAATTTAACCAAAAGTAGCATGTGTACGAATTATTGAAGTATTTTTTAATGTACAGATAAAACGTTTATCTCAAAATAATCAAAGGCAGCCATATGTCATCTTCCATCAATTTAAAAATAATTTACCCTATTTTATTTTGAAAAAAAGTGCACTTTCATATTTTGTAGATCATATGTTGAAACAAGCTTCTATGATATATAGGTATGTATCATAGTTACTCATTGCAAAACTTTTGGTTTTGAACTTTCCACCTATTCGCTTTGTTTTTGGTTTGCAAAGTTCATGAAGTGATTTTCTTTTATTTGGAAAAAAAAATCCCTTCCTTTTGTCCTTTTTGAGATCATTTTGCAAGTCGGCTTTTTTTGGGGTCTTGGGTCCCCAAAACTTTATGCTTAAAATTTAGACCATTTACAAACACACAACCTATTAAATGACATTGAAAGTGAACATTGGATGCCATTTATTCACAATAGCTTCTGACAAGCCATGCCATAAGAGCAACACCAATATAAAGCTGATTCCAGTTAGGAGTTATAACATTTTAGCCGCACAGGATACACTGGCATCCGAGCCAGCCAGTCCACAAGTTCCGGACACCTTGCAAATTACATCTGGAACCCGTTCACCAAAAATTCATGAAGCTACTGTTCCGGATGGATTTGAAGAAGATGTTTTTGAAGAAGATGACCCCCAGGCTCTTCTTCAAAAAAGAGCTGTACAAGTGGGTTAGGCATCTACATCAATGGTTGTTCCTCTTGATTCTCAGGATATCGTGAGCATTCACTCGTAGCTAGGCAAGCTCAAATGATGGACGACAAGGCTATTATAGATCAACGGATATCAGATTTGGGTCTTGAAAACACCCTTATGGCCCTATCAGAAATTTAATTGGGCCGTTGTTGTGGATTTCCATCACGCACTCCAAAATTGTGCAGGCGAGTACCTATCATCACCAGATCCAATTGTGAGGCAATCAACGATGTATGCACAGGACCTGACATTTTTGGCAACGATCAAGACACCATGGGATGATTGTTTGCTTGATCTGGCATTCGATCCTAGTTTGCTGTTATCGTCCTCGAAGATCAATTACCATTGGCACGATTATGTTATTGCGTGTCAGTGATCGGTGGATCTTGTGAAAGTAAGTTGGTAACATGAAGAACATCACGTTGGATTTAAGGGGCACACAATTGCTTTTTGCCACATCCACGTGATCAAAACATATCCCGGTTGGAGTTCATGGAAAAAGTCACATCTCACCTAGTAAAGTTCTGCCGTGAAGCGAATAAGAGCCCTCAACAAAGCGATGTCCGTAGGTGCCGTGGCACCGTCAACAATTTTGGTGGGGGATATTGTTTGGGCTTGGTGGGACATGACCATACCATATACATAGATGAAATTGATATAGAGTAGGGAATAATCGTGAGGGAATTGGCACCCTATGTGTGTAAGTCCAACCCGATGATCACATTGTTATTTGATCAAATAGATAGTAATAAAGGGACTTTTAGGCTATTTACGTGAGTAAATAGTTTAGAGGCCTAAAAGTCAAGTTAGTGATTGGAGGGTCCATTCCAACCAATTTTCAAATTAAAATAATAAAGGAGGTAGAAATTGGCAATAGCCATAAGGCCAAGTGCCAAAATCCACCATAAGTAGTGGTACATTGTATTTCATTTTTCATGTTCAATCAAAGAAGGTGGAACCTCTACCATTTTGGAAATTGGATGCCCTTCCTTCCCTCTTCCTCCATCTCTCATATGTTATTTGCAATTTTCACATTTGTTGGATTTGCTAATCGATTGAATTTGATTATGGTTGCTATTTTTGTGAGAGAGAGAGAGAGAGAGAGAGAGAGAGAGGAGGAGGAGGAGGAGGAGGAAGAAGCTTAATGACTGTTCGATTTCACTCGTAAGTCACCTCCAAGATTAAGTCACTTATTGACACAAGTCTTTTTGGAAATCAGAATCTCTTCAGTTTTTGCATGATTGTAGTTTCTATCTTTTGGAATTCTCTAGTCTCAACCAAAGTACCCGGTCAAGCTAACTTTAGGTATGGTAGTACATGCTATTCACGAATTGCTCTTTTATTTTGTTCGGGCATCCTCATTTTGTAGATAATTTTTCGCTCTTAAGCCTTTTGACTTCATTGTTCTTTGTAGCTTTCTTTATGCTAGTTTCTAGTTGTGGATTTTTCAGATCTGTTTGGCTTCAATCTGACTTATATGGCAGGTCATTTGGATTAGTATTGAAGAAATTATGGCAATTCTTGTTTTCTAGCTTAAAATTTGCTTGTTTTCTAGGTTAAAATGAGATTATGGGACCTTGGCTTCTCCACTGATATCGTATTGGCAATGATGGCACTTTATGGGCGAGTTCTAGGTTGCTTCGGAGTGATATCAGCATCTTAGATCAGATAGGGAACACTGTTAGGGTGAAGCAGGGTTGCTCCTTCTCCCCCACACTCTTTGGATTGTATATCGATGAGCTTGAGAGTCATTGAGCTGTGCGGTGATACCGGTTGCAGGCTTGCTGACATTTTGATTGCCATCCTTCTTTATGTGGATGATGTGGCTCTAGTTTCTACGACTAGAGAAGGCTTATAGAGACAGTTAGACAATTTTCATGCTTTTGTTTGAGGGTTGACAGCGAAGACCAAGGTTATGGTCTTTAATACATCCAGAGCATTTATGCAGTGCATTAACACTACATCCACTAACACTAGATCCACAACAATGATAGAGACTTACTCTTCTCTCTCCCTTTCTCTCTCACAAAAAGCATAAGAATGATCAATCCCAATCATCAAATCCAACGATTAACAGATCCAGAGAAACATGAGAGTTAGAGGAGGAAAGATGAAGAGCAAGGACATTCCATATCCATTCCATAAGAGGGCCAACCTGCTTGTATTGAAATGAAGAGAAAGTGTACAAATGATTCGAATTTATCACTATATACAGTGGATTTTAGGGCTGTGGCCTCAAATCCTATTGGCCAATTTCTACCTCCCTAACTATTTGAATTTAGAATTTAGAGGGAACCATTTTGAAAATTGGTGGGAACCCTTTTTATTCACTAACTTGACTATTAGGCGCTGCGACATTAAAAGTCCCGTGAAAAGGCCTAAGGTCCTTTTATTAACTTTTACCTAATCAATTAACTATGTGATCATGGGGTTGGACTTACACACGCAGGGTGCCAAATCCCTCTCACTTATTAACTATGGTTGGGATCCGCATACCCTCCAACAGTATCCCCCACCAGAACTTGTGGCGGTCCCACGAGACTTCACAAGATTTATTACTTTGGGCTCTGGTTGGGTGGTATTGTATTTTTTCCATGAACTCCAGGCGCTCCGTATTGAAATCTGTTTTGTGCGGAAAAACACACTTATTTGCGCCGGAAATCCAATTCGACGTTGTCCATGCGATAAATTTGGACTCCCATGATCCACCCAGCATCGCGGCTCGATACTACAATCTTGCTATAGGCAATTGATCCTGGACTTTGTCGGAACGTTTGGATCGAAAGCTAATGTTGGTAAGCAATCATCCCATCTGGTTGAAATTGACGCCAACTTGGTCAAGTCTTTTGCAAAAATAGCCGATTGCCTAACGACGGATCTGGTGAAGACCTATACTCTTGTGCATATGCTTGAATGGCACGGTTGAAGTCCACTGCGATTGACCAACCATATTGTTTATAGATGATGGGCCAATTTGGGGTATGGATGGTGATTTTATCCACTGGTACACCCAAATCTTTGATTTATTCTTGGGCGGCATCGGAACATAGTACGGATCCACCCGGAGCTGGCGAGGGCTCGCTACATAACTCCTAATTGAGTCGGGAGTCTTTTCAAAAACAGTCTTATGCCATGGTGGTTGCTCACCCAATGTGGGTAGCTTATCCACTTCCTTTTCGACTTCAATCTCTGAAGTCTTGAATTTAATAACCCAGCCACTCCTCAAGGATTCATACGGATGCTGCTATAAGAATTTCTATATTTCCTCCTTGATGGTGACCGGTTTCTAAAACAATGGTATGGCTTTTGATGTAGATGGCCCCTTGAGAAGCCGTGGTTGCTTTTGCTTCTGCCCCTTGATCCATGCTTGTGTCACCAGAACTCAAGGGTACTGTCATGCCCATGACCGATATTGGGTAGCGTGTCTACACTAGGGACCGGTAGATCAACAACCCGTAAGTTATTGTGATTATAAGGGAATTGGGGCCCTTATGTGTACATGGTCGTGATTAATGGTTGTAGGCCTAAACACATGGTGGTGGAGTTGGTATGGATCTATCAGTGAGTCATTAGGGAACTGGATGACGTGGCCCAGTTAGGTTGTAGAGGTGTCCAGTGAGGTGTCACAGTGCACTACTAGTGGTACATGGGCCTTGGAAGTTATAAGTATACCTATTGGGCTCTCACTAGTGTATGCTTGATTGCACGATTGGTAGCCGTATGCTGCTGGTGTGAAGCCTCATTCCTCTTTGTGATTGATCCATATCTTGGGGGCTAGATCCATTCGATCTAGGTTTGGTTGAGTTGGTTTGTCCACCATTCGTTTCCTTGTGTTGCTTGTGATTGGCATGCTTAGAATAGGATCCTTGTTTGTGGACTTTATATTGGTATCAAAGCCAGTTCTAAGCACGTTTTGCCATTGATTTGTGCTCAAGATGAAATCTCGAATTGTGTGGGGATTTCTCCATTGTGCGATAAAGAATCCTGACATTTTTTGAGAAGATTGGTGGAGTAAGCAACAAGCGGTGAAAATTCAAATTCCTCTTCCTGGGAATCACTTTTTTGAGGTACAATCGGTTGTGTGGTATGTGCACTACTGGGAATACGATCGATTCGGTTTTTAAGCACTTCAAATCTGTGTTTTGGAAGTAAATTTGGATTTTCTTGATCCACTTAAGTTGTCGATTACTTCATTAGGAGCACTTTTCAAATAGCAACGGTTTTAATTAGAGGTAATGATGGTTTTACGGTTTTTTGGTTTTTACGTAACAATGGTTTTAGGATTTGTTTGCTGTTTTTTGCTTTTTGTGGAACCAGTTTTGCTTTAAAATCGGCAAGAAAGGCAAGAATAGATGCAAAAAATGGACTAACCACTTGCAGTGAGTGTTGGTGGATTATTTACAGGTTTTGCATGACGATTCTTCATGGAGTTGCAGATTTTTATTGCGTTTTCCAACAAACTAACGGTGATTTGCAGGCTAATTGTTGTGATGGTTTGGGTCATTGGGGAGACTATTCTGTGTGAAGATTGGCCAAACCTGCAAATTTTTAGTTCAGCATCTACCCTGTTTCTCAGCCATAATGCAATCTAGGCATGCTAAACTGTAAATATATGATTGCTGAAGATTAAGCAAACTCCAAATGGACCTAAAGCAATCCTTACTGCAAAAACATCACTAGAAGGTGATTTCTGCATAAGAAGTATGATTTATGCATGGCTGAACTTCTGTTTTCTACAGAAAACAGGGCTCAGGCTTTAGGAGTTTGGAACATCTGTTATAGTGCCCTTAAAGAATTGGTAATCTGCCAACAACAACAGAAGTTAAAACCTAAAAGCTCAATGATCCTTCATGGTTTTGATCATGAAGGGAGGGAGGAGTACTGCGCCTCCAGCAGCTTCCTGGGCCGCTCACGAAATGGTGCTAATTAGATTTCGATGCGTTGTCATGTTTTTTAAGAACTGTTATTGCTTAAACTCCATTTGGAGATTCATTGGTATAATTGGTAAAACAAAAGCACGTAAGTCTACTGAATTCTAGACAATGCTTTATTAAAGAATTATACCCGTTATGAATGGGTTAACTGAACGTAAAATTTCAGTTTTCAAGCAAATGGATAGAGATGAAGTTTTGGTGGGGGTGAACACCGAAATTTACCCGACATCACTCGTTAGTGATGACAGTTATGAACGTAGCCACGGCTGATCTAGATTTAGTCTATGAAAGCATCACATAAGCAAGACTTAACCCTAGAAAGCAGGAGAGAGAAAGCTTAAAGAGACTAAAGAAGGAGATCATATCATAAGCCAAGTAACAAATGACACAGAATCCCTACTTATAGCCAAGAGGAAGCCCTAAAAGGAAGCTTCCAGTGGCTAGGGCCAAACTGAGAGGGAAAATAGTGCGCCCTCCAAGAAGGCCCCCACTCTCAGTAATATGACCAAATAACCAATATAGTGAATCATAGGGCCCAAGGCCAATAATATGGTCTAAATGTCAATAATAGGGCCAAGGCCAACCATATAGTCTAAATGTCAAATAATGAATAAAAAAGGGCCCAAAGCCTGCTTATGCATAAAGTAAAGTAAATGTAAATGGACATGGCGAATGTAATGAGCCGAGTCCATAACTCTCCCCGACACAAAAATAAGACCCAACTGCCATAAAGGACTGGATCAAGTAACAGCAAGCCCTGGAGGATCAACTGGAACAGCATCTGGTGTAGTAACAACTGGAGCAACAGCTGATGTAGAGGAATCAACGAGTGCGGCAAGAGCACGAGCCCGATCCGCAAGTGACGGTGTATGATAAAAGACATCAGTAGGCTCCCATGTGGACGATGAAGAGTGTCAAACTAGGAACTGAATGTGCCGGCGGCGTCGACTATGATGCAAACGCACCTGAAGGATAGCAGCAGGTAATAAAGGAAAGAGATCCGGTGCAGTAGGAAACTCAGCATCACGAGGAGCATCATCCTCAATAGCAGCACGTAATAAACTGACATGGAATATATCACAGGCACGTGTGGAAGCATGAAGCTGAAGACGATATGTAACTGGACTAAGAACCTCCAATGTACAATAAGGCCCATAATAACGTGGTGCAAGCTTCTCAGTAGAAGCATGGCCCTGAATAAAATGATGACGTGCAAACCGTAGGCGTAGATATACCATATCACCAACATGAAACTCAACATGACGTCGATGATGATCAACTGAAGCCTGATAACGCTGTTGGACCTGCTGCAAATGGGAACTGGCTTGGAGAATAAGCTTGCGAGCACCTGATAGAAATGAAGACAGTGTCACAGGTGTATCCTCGGGAGGAAGAGGAATACCAGGTAAAAGAGGTGCATAACCATGAGATAATAAAAATGGTGCAACGTCGGTGCTGGTATTAACAGAGCTGTTATAGCTATACTCTGCCAAACATAAGTGCTGATCCCAATCCTTCCCTGAAGGAGTAACAAAATGGCGCAAATAATCCTCAAGGATCCTGTTAAGGACCTCAGACTGCCCATCAGAAGTAGAATGATAAGCAGACCCCATAAAAAGCTGTACATCCAATATACGCATAAGCTCTGTCCAGAACAATGATGTAAACTTACTATCCCGATCAGAAAGGATAGTATGAGGAAACCCATGTAGGCGAAATATCTCTGAAAGGAACAAGCGTGCACACTGCTCTGCTGTGATAGTACTGCGGACGGGTATGAAATGTGCCTGTTTCGAGAACCTGTCAACTACCACCATACATGAATCGTGACCACGACGGGTGCGGGGAAGGCCAATGATGAAGTCCATAGAAATATCAGTCCACTGGCGGTGAGGAATAGGCCAACTCCGAAGCAAACCAACGGACTTAGCACGGGAGTACTTATTACGTAAGCAGAAAGGACAGGTACGAATAAGTACAACAAGCTCTTTCCTAAGGGATGGCCAATAGAAATGATCCTTAAGACGAGCATAAGACTTCTAAAAACCAAAATGACCCCCAACTGGGGACGAATGAGCATCCGACAACAACTGAGAACGGATACCTAAAGAACTAGGAATACAAAGAGAACCATAATGATAAAGACGGTGGTCAACAATGGAATAAGCCTGATGAGGTGAAGACGACATAGGTGGAGCAAAACTATAAACATCACCAAAATCAGAACATGTAAGATAAGCAGATGGAAGATCATCAAACCAGGAAGGGATCGTGGCAACAAGGGTATTCAATAAAGCAGGAAGTCTAGACAATGCGTCAGCAGCAATGTTAGCACGACCAGGACGATACAAAATAGAAAAATCAAAAGATTGTAAAAACTGCAACCAACGAAACTGACGATCACTAAGATCACGCTGGGAGAAGAGATAACGTAAGGACTGATGATCAGTAAGGATATCAAAAGAAACACGGTACAGGTAATGCGCCACTTCTTAAGAGCATAGATAATGGCAAGAAGCTCTTTCTCATGGACAGAATAACGTTGCTCATAAGAGCGTAAACGATGCGACTCATAAGCAATAATACACTGAGACTGACGAAGCAAGGTACCCAAACCAACATTACTAGCATCGGTCTCAACAATAAATTTCTGATCAAACTGTGGTAAACATAGGACAGAGGCCTCCACAACAGCACGACGAAGAGTGTCAAAGGCGAACTGACAATCAGAAGTCCAAACAAAAGCACTAGACTTCTTCAAAAGGGCATGAAGAGGGGCAGCCACAGTGGCAAAGTGAGGAACAGGACGAAGAAGGTGAGTAGCGAGACCAAGAAACATACGAACATGGTGGACATATGTGGGAACAGGCCAAGCAGCGATTGCCCGAACCTTATGAGGGTCCAAACGAATACGACCATCACAAATGAGAAATCCTAAAAACTCAATCTCAACAACAGCAAAGGAACACTTAGAAAGTTTAGCAAACAACTGGTGATGAACAAGCAATTGAAAAACAGATGAAAGATGTAACACATGCTCATCAAGAGTCTTACTAAAAACAAGAATATCATCAAAGTAAACTAAAACACAACAACCAAGGAGAGGACGCATGATGTTATTCATCACATTTTGGAACATAGGTGGACCATTAGTAACACCAAAAGGAAGAACACGAAACTCATACAAACCAAGATGGGTACGAAACGCAGTCTTGTGTTCGTCCGAAGGATGCATCCTAATCTGGTGATAGCCGGAACGTAAGTCTATCTTAGAGAAAAGATGAGAGGTGCCTAACTGGTCAACAAGGGCACCAAAAGGACTGTGACTAGGAACAATAAGGCCCTGATCTAGTAAAGCAGTAATCTGAAGCTCAACCTCATCACGCTCAGACTTAGACATACGGTAAGGAGGCCGGGAGGGAGGAGCAGAACCAGGACGCAAATCAATATGGTGGTTCACATCACGTAATGGTGGTAGCGTCGTAGGTTCTGAAAAGACAAATGCATACTGATGTAATAAGTCAGAGATCACCTGAGGAACAGCTGCTGGAGGAGAGGTAGTCACTGGAGAATCTGCTGCAGCACGCTGAACACATAATAAAGCTGCACAATGAGCCTTAGGTAGGCTGCGGATAAACTGCTTCCCGCTGATCAGCTGGAAATCTGCCTGAGAATCAATACCAGCAAGTGAGTGGGTCACTGCATCATGAACAAATGTCAATGTTTGCTGAGCCAGGTCCAAAGTAATCGCTCCCAATGAAGCAAACCAATCAGCACCAAGGATAAGGTCATAGCGCTCCAGAGGAATGATATAAAGACCTGCCTGTCCAGAAAAATCACCAATGCGGTAGGATAATCCCTGAAACATCTGAGAACTAGGAAATGAGTGAGAACTGGCAACCTCGACTGTGAGAGGCTGTGGAGCAGGAATAGGTGAAGCGCGTATCCGGCTGAGAACATAACTGCTGATAAAGGAATGAGTGCTGCCGGTATCAACTAAAGCAATATACTCATGACCAGTAATGCGCACACGTAGCCGAATGGAGCGAGGACCAGGTAGCATAAGCAAGCTGAGCATGGCAAGTAGCAGGAAGTAAATCAGTAGAAGGCTCAGGAGATAGATCAGGCTCATCAGATATATGAATGTAGATATCGGACTCATCTGGGATAGTGCCCTCATGGTAGAAAACAGCAGTAGAAGTAGGTAGGGGTTGGCGGCAATCACGGGCAATGTGGTCAGGACTCTTACTACGAAAGCAAAGACGCTTCTGCTGAATGTCAGCAAACTCTGCAGACGTGTAACGTCGGACAAAAGCAGGACGAGGAGGAGGAGGGCGAGGAGCGGGAGAAGTAAGAGGAGGTCGAGACGACAGTGGATGGGGCAGATGGGGCCGGAGATGGTAGAGGTGAAAGAGATGGACGGGGTCGGGAAAAGCGAAAGGGAGCAGGATCAGGGTACTTATGCTGTAAAGTACTAGCAAGGGACATGGCCTCAACAAGTGTGGGTGGACGGAAAGAAGAGACATCGTATCGTAGAGCACCACGAAGTCCAGCAATGTAGCGAGAAATAAGCTCGGTGGGCTGAAGATCTGTAAAGAGGTTGGAAAGGTCCATAAACTGATCTGTATAGGAAGAAAGATCACCAGTCTGAGTAAGACTACGGAATATATCACGCTGGCAGCTCAGCCACTGAGGGTCACTCATAGCATGACGAAGATCACGACGAAAGGTAGGCCATAACTGGAGACCGTCCCTATCAGGGTCAAGTCGGTAGACCCGCCACCAAGTGGTAGCACGTCCATTTAAATGTAAGGCGGCTAACTGGATCTTCTGAGGATCAGTCTTAGGGTAAATCTGAAAATAAGTATCAAGCTTTGCAAACCAATTCTCTAACAAGTTCCCGTCAAAGGAACCAGAATAGGTGGCAAGCTGTACCCGATCACGAAAATCTCGAGCAAAATGTGGCTCAGGAGCTAGATGTCGTGGTAAACCGGGTGGTGGGTTAGGTGGAACATGAGGCCCACTGCCAGAGGAAGTAGACGAGGATGGAAGTCCAAATGGAGACCCAAATGATGAATGAGCAGGGGCTTTGCCAGGTCCATGTGGCTGTAAGGAATCAATCTGTGACTGCATAGTGGCAAAGCCGGTCTGTAGAGTGGTAAAACCGGTCATCATTTGGTCGAAACGACTACTGAGGAGAGTAAGAGAGTCACGCATATCAGCAAACTGTTCATCTAAAGGTCCGGAATGACTCGCAGGTGTAGTGGGTGAGCTAGCCATGAGGAAGAAAAAGTAAGCGAGAAAAGAAATGTGCTAAACAATTGGACGAACTGAAGGAGAGGACGTAAGTCGTCACAACAGGCACGCCAATGAAAAGACACAATAGAACTCGCGATGTAAGATGAACGGAAAGGACAACTAAGTAAGAAATACCTCGTAACCGCAACCGGAAGTGAGCTGAAAAATAGCGGCGATATGTCGAGGTACCGGGCAGCCTCCAAAAAAGATGCTAAGGGCCCGACAACGTGGAGTAAACGGTGGGTAAAAGTATGGGAAACAATAATGGACTATGGGGCTGGAAAGGGAGTAGCCAAGGAAAGGAAGTGATAACAAAAAGGAGGTATGGGCAGCGAGGAAACAAGGCTGAAAAGTCAGGGATCGCCCTTCAAGGGTAAAAAAAAGTTTGCGATAAAGACGGGGAGCAATCCCGATGCGCGATGAAGTTGGGTGGGAGTGGCTTTCTAAGCATCTAGGCGTGTTTGTATTGTCCGGGGTGGCGTTGCGAACACAGACAGCAGTGTAGGAGGGTGAGCTGAAATTGAGGCGGATGTAGGGCGCCAGCTATGGTGGAGTGTGGGCATCCAAGAGAGGTAGTAAACGGCAAAAAAAAAATTTGGATCAAAAAGATGGGTTGGTAGGGCGCTAGGAGTGGCTGATGGAAGGTGGCGAATAGGGGCAGCAAAAAGCGGAAATTTTCAGCAAAGGAAGGAGCAGTAGGGCGCTGGTCAGCAAGCATGAGGGCGCCCAATAGGGCAGCAAATAGGAGGCAGTAGGGCGCCCAAAATAGGGGAGGAAAAAGGCTGAAAATGCAGCAGTAGGCAGTCAGCAAGAGGGCGCTAGAAATGGGCAGCAAGTGGGCGCCTGTCCTCCTCCGATCCGTCGTGAAAATCTGCAAGACAAGTGTGGAGAAATGCTGAAGATCCGGCTGAAAAATGGTGAAGATCCAAGCTGAAGATGGGCGCCCTCCTGTGAGAGAAAAATCTGCTCAATGGAGATGCTCAGGAAAGTGCTCTGATACCAAGTTATGAACGTAGCCACGGCTGATCTAGATTTAGTCTATGAAAGCATCACATAAGCAAGACTTAACCCTGGAAAGCAGGAGAGAGAAAGCTTAAAGAGACTAAAGAAGGAGATCATATCATAAGCCAAGTAACAAATGACACAGAATCCCTACTTATAGCCAAGAGGAAGCCCTAAAAGGAAGCTTCCAGTGGCTAGGGCCAAACTGAGAGGGAAAATAGTGCGCCCTCCAAGAAGGCCCCCACTCTCAGTAATATGACCAAATAACCAATATAGTGAATCATAGGGCTGAAGGCCAATATTATGGTCTAAATGTCAATAATAGGGCCCAAGGCCAACCATATAGTCTAAATGTCAAATAATGAATAAAAAAGGGCCCAAAGCCTGCTTATGCATAAAGTAAAGTAAATGTAAATGGACATGGCGAATGTAATGAGCCGAGTCCATAACTTGACACCTTGAGTTCTGACAAGCTTTTGCAAACTCTGTGCAAAGCGGTTTTTTGAACTTCATCAAGGCAGTAAACAGTGCAATAAACCAATGCAAAATCTTTTTTAAACAATTATAAGCTGCTAACTCTAACAACTTTGGGGGCTAACCAGAAATATGTTCCAACGATAAAAAGTTAAAAGCCCAGAAGTTGTAGAAGCCTGGGTAAACCGTTGAACGAGCTATTTTAGCTTACACAACGTCCCAGAGGGAAAGCGAATATTGTCAGTTTTGTTGTTTCTTGGCGGCAAACCTCCTCGTGCTAGTGGGTCCTACCCGTGAAACCGGTGACTTAAGTTGAATTCCTAGTGGAATTTTGTAAAGCTTTAGTATTACTCTTGTTCCTATTGTTGTTTGGTATTACTCTTGATCACTCTCTTTAGCTCTCCGAAGACCGTCTTGTACCAGTCGTACGGTCCCCTTTTCTAACTCATAGTTAGATTCGACCAAGCGATGGAGGATCTGGGAAGAGATCGTTTCCTTCCTGAGGTTGCCAACCATCAGGAAGTTGTTCAGAAGCTATGCAGCAGCATGGAGGGCTAGATCTCTAATGGCTTCTAGCAGGTAACCATTATTTGTGTGGTACTGATTGATGGTGGTGTGAACAAAAGGTTTGATGACAGATTTGGCATGCTTGTGGTTTGGAGTTAGTCGAGGCCCAAAAATGATACCTATGGCAGCAAGGGCGGCCTCAGTGACCCGCCTCAGTGACCCGCACCTTGTGGGTGACTCCCTGGAAGTTAATATAAAATTCAGGCTTGGCTTCATTCCGAGTACTATAAGCCATGGTAATAAACTCCATATTGATTTCGTTTGAAAAGCCACGCTCATGGATCCCCATTGCCGTGAGCAAAGGCTCAACAAGGTTCATCCTTCCGCCACCTTGCTTGTGCTAGGAAGCGACATGATGTCCGTTGAGGTTGGAACATCACGTAGAACGACGGAGCGAGGTGAGATACTAGTATCACTGGAAGACATGAGGGCAAAGGGATAGAAACTAAAAGTAAAAGGCTTGATGTATCAGAAAGCTGTGTGAAAGTTTTGGGAAAGTTTGGTCGAGGGAAAAATTCGCGCGAGCTTTGCTAGGACAAGTGAGAAATGAAATCGAATTCAGCCCTTTTATAGTCTAATTTTGAGGGTCTATTAGACAAAGTACTATTTGGCTCAACAGTTCTGGCCAAAAATTTGCAGGCATGTTTAGTACTGTAACTTCCAGAATTCTCGGCGAAGGTTCATGACCAATGGTGTAGCTCGACAAAGGTTCTAAGGGTCTGGTGAGGGTTCAACTCTCGCCTAAATCCATCCTTCGTCTAGGTAATGTATGTAATGAAAAGTTTCAGGATTTGAACCTATGTCCAACCTAATTTTGACATTCTGAATCCATCTGTCAGATAATGAGGGTATCATGCTCGGCGAAGGTTCCCAAAGTGGTAGGCTTTTGAACTGACTTCAAAACAGGTACTTATTCTGCAAAATAATCGTCACCCAACTCAATATAGGTAAATTTGAGATGGATATATGATCTGGCAACTCGGCGAAGGTTCATATGACTGTTTGAGACAGGCTATTACAGGTAGACTTGGGAAGGGACATGCTTCCCTTGTATAGGTAGAGAGGTTCTGCTTTCGGAGATTTATTCGGGATGCCCTGAGTAAGTGTTGGCTTTTTGATACTCTTGTTACCCCTACCATGCTATATGCAGCATTGGGCCAGTATCTCACGCTTGCAGATCTTTATTGTCACATTTACTTTGAATCCCTTTGCCCAATGTATGGTAAATTGTAATTATTAAATTGTAAATGGCTAAGTCACCGGCCTGTGGAGACAATTGTAAATTGCAATGTAAATATTTGTTATAGTGACTAAATACGAGATGGCCAAGGGGGTACTGGGTTTGGTCCAGTGCATGAGTGACACTTGTCAGAAATGGACGGGTCAGCAGGACATGTGTCATATGCTCATTGGGACACTTGGTCCAATGCATGAGTGACACGTGTCAGACTGTCCACCTACTAGCTTGCCTATGTGTCAGGGTACTGCCAAGTGGCAAGTGTCGGCTGTGCATGGAGTTTGCCATGTGTTGACGTTAGGATGAGTCAGGGTTAAGGGGTGCTTGAGGGGATATAGGGTGAGCCTTGTCAGGCATTCCTCATTATGATTATGGTATTCCTATGCAGCTATGGTTGGGAGGAGACTTGCAGCAGAGCTCTCATGTTTGCTTGTTGATCTATGTACATTTGCTTGAGATTAATAAAGTGATGGATTTGCTGGGTAATTCTGTGTATTTACTTAGGGTTTGTGAGCTTGTGTGGAACATTTGGTATCAGAGCAGATACTTTCAAGACTTGTGTGGGATTTGGCATCTCCAGTGCCCTACTGTAGGTGATCTGTTGGTAGGTTTGGAGCCCATAAGATAGCAGATTGAAGCCCTATGGTGGATTGCTGATCTTCTGGCAGCCTTTGAGCATTTTCTACTACGCGGCAGCCCAATGCCCAAAAGGGTCAGCGTCCTTCAATGTTGTCGCCTCAGGACAAAGAACGTGCAAAGAGGGAGAACCTCTGTTTTTGATGTTTGGGGCAGCATAGGTGGAAGGAATGTCCACGAAACCTGATGCGGACCACATATAATCTTCAGGTGGATCAGATGAACCAGGGTGATGGCCCTATGACAGTGGAAGAGATCGAGCAGGAAGCCAATCTAGATGTTTCACGCCTCATGAATTTTTCGATGGTCAGGAGAGTGGACACGGCTCCACCAACGCTTTTGTCAAAATCGGCTCGCCAAGGGTATCAATTTCCTAACACTTCTCTTATTGTTATGCGAGGACAGCTGTGTGGTAGAGATGTTTAGGTTCAATTTGACACTGGGTCCTCTCATAATGTGTTGAATTCAACTTTGGTACAAAAGTTAGGTGTGAATACTCAACCATCCCAGTACCAGTACACAGTGGAAATGGCTGATGGAAAGGGTACAGAGATTTGGGATAAGAGGGTTGTGGGCATTCCACTAACTGTACAAAGTTACACATAAGAGTTGGATTTTGAAATAACACGGCTTGCGCGGTTTGATGTGGTGTTGGGCATTTGTTGGCACACGATGCGGAAGCCACACATAGCCTGGGATACTCATGTGTATGAGTTCCAGTTTGATGGTGTGATGCATTCCCTTCGTGGTGAGCGGGATGTGCCTCCTGGACCGCTTGTTTCAGCTACGCAGTTGCGTAGGATCCATTGTGAGTACATGTGTGTTTGCTTTCTACTTGATATGTCTACTAATACTAGTCAGAGTAGCATGCAGTGTGTGCAAACCAGTACTATTGCCAATTTGGATCAAGAGATTAGGAGAGAGTTTTCAGATGTGTTCATAGATGATCTTCCATCTGTTTTACCTCCTAAGAGGAATGTTGAACATAAGATTGAATTAATACTCGGATCATGTCCTGTCAATAGACGTCCTTACAGAATAAGTCTTAAGGAGGAAGAGGAAGTGAGACGGATGGTCGATGATTATCTGGCCAAGGGGCAGATACGACCTAGTTATTCCCCTTTTGCCTCTCCGATCATTCTTGTAAAAAAGAAGGATGGATCATGGCGTATGTGTGTGGATTATCGAGGTTTGAACAAGATAATTGTTAAACATCGATATCCTATGCCACGTATAGATGATTTGCTTGATGCCTTGTCAGGTGCCACTGTGTTCAGTAAAATAGACCTGAAGAGTGGATACCATCAGGTTAGAGTTCGTGAAGATGTACACAAGACTGCCTTCAGAACTCAGTTCGGTCACTATCAGTAACTTGTGATGCCATTTGGATTGACTAATGCCCCAGCTACATTCATGATGATGATGAATGATGTGCTCAGACCGTATATGGGTAAATTTGTCGTAAACTTTGTTGATGACATTCTGACTTACAGTGCAGGTGAGGTCAGGCATATGGCTCACCTTAGGACTGTGTTGTCTACTTTGAGGGAGAACACCTTGTTTGCCAAAAGTAAAAAAAGTGAATTGTTTAAAAAAGAGATTGAGTATCTTGGTCATGTAGTGTCTGTTGATGGAGTAAGGCCAGATCCTAAGAAGGTTGCTGTGATCGTTGCGTGGCCTGTGCTAGCTGATTTGACAGCACTCCGTTCTTTTCTTGGATTGGCAGTATTCTATAGAAAATATGTTAGGAAATACTCCTATATTGCAGCACCTTTGACTGATTTGACTCAAAAGAATAGATTTGGTGAGTGGATTGAACTGCAGCAAGCAAGCTTTGATCAGTTGAAGCAAGCTATTGCTGAGTGCGTCACTCTAAAAATTGTAGACCCTCAAAAGCCCTATGTTATAGATACGGATGCGAGTGACATTGCTGTGGGAGCTGTTCTGATGCAAGAGGGTAGGCCTGTGGCCTTTAAGAGCAAGGAGCTCAACCCTGCTCAGAAAAATCATCCAACTCATGAGAAGGAGTTGTATGCCATAGTTCATGCATTAAAGGCATGGAGGCATTATTTGTATGGATCGGAATTTGAGGTATTCACTGATCATGATACCTTGAGATACTTTTGTAAGCAGCCAGACCTTAGAGGCCGACAAGCCAGATGGTCGGAGCTCATGTAGGAATTCCTAATGGAGATTCGGTACAAGAAAGGTGCCGAGAATCGTGTGGCAGATGCACTATCTCGTGTGGTGTATCGGATGTCATTTGTAGTCATTGAAAATGACTTACTGTCTGAGATAAGAAAGGCTCAGCAGGAAGATCCTCACTGTAAGAAAGTGGAACAGGAGGTGAGTCATGGCCATGCAGAGTCTCAAAAGGAGAGCTCTTCTACCTTGGTTCGCACTTATCTTAAGTATTCCATAGAAGATGGAATACTTATTCCAGCTTGTGAGGTGCTGCGAAAGAGGATCTTGCATCTCTGTCACGATAGCCCTAGTGCTGGTCATCCTGGTGTGGATAGGACCTATGAGTTGATACGACGTAACTTGTGGAGGTCGAGACTTAAGAAAGAAGTAAACCATTATGTGACACATTGTTTTAAGTGTCAAGTTAATAAGGTTGAAAGGATTAAAGTGCCTGGATTATTACGCCCGTTACCTATACCAGAAGGGAGATGGGAGAGTATTTCCATGGACTTTATTACATGTTTACCGCATACGCAGCAACAACATAATGCTATCCTAGTTGTGGTTGACAGACTCACGAAAATGGCTCATTTTATCCCAACTAGTAATAAGGTTGATGCACCTGGTACGACTAATTTGTTTATACAACATGTATTCAGACTTCATGGATTACCTAGATCCATTGTGTCTAACAGAGATTCTCGTTTTACTGGCAATTTTTGGACTGCAGTATTTGAGAAGTTAGAGGTGTAGTTGGGAATGAGTAGTTCTGATCATCGTGAAATAGATGGGCAGACTGAGAGAGTTAACCAAACCTTGGAAGACATGCTTAGGGCGTATGTGAGTGAAAGGCAAATGCAATGGGAATCTTACCTACCATTGTTGGAGTTTGCCTATAATGATAAAAAGAATGCATCTACGAAGATGAGTCCTTTCAAGCTAAATTATGGTTTTAGACCAGTCAGTCCAGTTACTATAGCTATGCCTCATAAGACACCTAGTGCTATGGAATTCCTAACTCGCATGCAACAGATGTTGGAGTTAGCTAAGGAAAATGTAAAAGCGGTGATGGATCGGGCAAAGACATATGCTGATCTGGATCGTACGCCAAGAGAGTTCAAGGAAGGAGATATGGTATTTCTTAGGATTCCAAAGGACTCGAAAACCCTAAAGACAGGGAAGTGTTATAAGTTGTCAGCTAGATACCGTGGACCTTGGAAAATTGTTAAAAAGATTAATAGCGTTGCTTATGAATTGGATTTGCCTGTTGGTTGTAAGGTTCATCCTGTTTTTCATGTTTCACGCTTAAAGAAGGTTTTACATGATGGTGATAACTTGTTGGCTGATGGCCTTGTATTGTTTCAGGAACATGGGGAGGTGATGCGTGGACCAACGAAAGTATTGGACCGGAGGCATAGACGGTTGCGGAATCGTTTGCTCCGTGAGTACTTGGTTGCATGGCATGGACGACCTCTCAGTGATGCTACCTGGGAGACCGCGCATGGGTTGCATGCACAGTATCCAGACTTTGCCATCGAGGACGATGTCATCTGAGGAGGGAAGGGATGTCACATGTACTTTGAATCCCTTTGCCCAATGTATGGTAAATTGTAATTATTAAATTGTAAATGGCTAAGTCACCGGCCTGTGGAGACAATTGTAAATTGCAATGTAAATATTTGTTATAGTGACTAAATACGAGATGGCCAAGGGGGTACTGGGTCTCATGAGAGTCTGCTGGACTGACCTCCTAAAAAGTAGGAAGGGTTGACTGGTCAACGTGTCACGTGTCACGTGTCACATGCTCATTGGGACACTTGGTCCGGTAAATGAGTGACACTTGTCAGACGGTCAATGGACGGGTCAGCAGGACATGTGTCAAATGCTCATCGGGACACTTGGTCCAATGCATGAGTGACACGTGTCAGACTGTCCACTTACTAGCTTGCCTATGTGTCAGGGTACTGCCAAGTGGCAAGTGTCGGCTGTGCATGGAGTTTGCCATGTGTCGACGTTAGGATGAGTCAGGGTTAAGGGGTGCTTGAGGGGATATAGGGTGAGCCTTGTCAGGCATTCCTCATTATGATTATGGTATTCCTATGCAGCTATGGTTGGGAGAAGGTTTGCAGCAGAGCTCTCATTTTTGCTTGTTGATCTATGTACATTTGCTTGAGATTAATAAAGTGACGGATTTGCTGGGTAATTCTGTGTATTTACTTAGGGTTTGTGAGCTTGTGTGGAACATTTGGTATCAGAGCAGTTACTTTCAAGACTTGTGTGGGATTTGGCATCTTCAGTTAGGGTTTGGAGCATTCTTGGAGAGCCAGCGCCCTACTGTAGGTGATCTGTTGGTAGGTTTGGAGCCCATAAGATAGCAGATTGAAGCTCTATGGTGGATTGCTGATCTTCTGGCAGCCTTTGAGCATTTTCTACTACGCGGCTTGATTATTCTCTTCGCTTTTGTGAAAACCCAGCCCACATAGGGATTTGTAAATCTGTTTGTAACTTCTTCAATACTCAGTATTTTTCAAATCTGTCAGTTGCAATAAGCTTCTTGTGGTAGGTCACTGGTAGGGTAAGGCTTTTCGCCTTCTGATTCAGTTAAGCCTTCCATTCCACATCAGATCATTTTGGCTGAGCCGTTCCACCCATTTATCTTGATGCCATCTTTCGGCTTATCACATATATTCAGAGAGCCAGATTATTTCCATTGGATGAGTAGAGGTATACACGGGCAACACTTACCTCATTTCAACATCTTCATAGTCAGGGCTTCCAACTATCATGGTTTTCTTGTCGGAATGTAAATGGAATTGCTTACATTACCATAGGTTACTTTGACCCAAAAGGTTGAGAGTTGTGTAACCATGGTCATTTATTATATTAGGCCTACTAAACTTAGAGTTAGCTAAGTTAGTATGAAATTAACTTGGTAGGGACTCATGGGTCCACTAGGCCTAATTGTGACATTAAGTACCCCAACTTGACATATTGGAGGTACCTTATTCTTTCTATGTAACTTATAGAAAGTTGGATAGTCAATAGTCAAGTAGCTGGAAAGCCAATAGTCGAGTAGTTGCTATCCAATAGTCATGAAGTTAGATAGTCATCTTGGACTATATATATGTGTGCATCCCATTTGTATGAGACACTTTTGTAAGCAATACTGACTATTCTCCTTGGCTGTCCACGAGTTTCTACAAGAGGGTTTCTAGCCATCTCTCTCTTTCTTTTGAGATTGCTTTGTGTGATTGAATAGTTAAGATCCTGGATCCTTAGGCTTCTATTTCCTACATGGTATCAGAGCCTTCAGGTTATCATATTGCTTGCAGGAGGGCGCCCAATAGGAAGCTATCTTCTTCCCCTTTTGGTTGCATAAAATCATCAAGCTGCTGATTTTTGCAGGAGAAGAATTTGTTCATCTTCTTATAGCTTTTTTGCAGGAAATTGCAGGGCACCTTCACCTATTTGAGAGCTAGCAGTAGGGTGCCCATGCTCAAACCAATTGCATGTGATCTTGACTCAATTGCATGCTGAAAATTTCAGATTTACTTCTTAAATGAAGATACATGTGTTTTGGACACATTTCTTGCTGAAATTTCCTTGTTGGTGAGCTTGGAGTAGGGCGCTACCATCAGCTTTGTATGCACATAGTGTGCACTCTTTTTAGCCACAAATTTCTGGTTTTGGTTTTGGCTTCATTCGAAGTCTACCTATTTGTGAGCATTCTGTTTTTTGTTCAGAAATTAGCCACCTATTTCATTACTTGTTGAGCAAATTGCATGTGGAGTATTGCAATCTATTGTGCTCGTAATTTCAGCTTTGAGGTTGCTGCCCTTTGAGTAGATTTTGTCTTGGAAAGTCTATTTCCTATCTACTACAAGCTGATTTTTCTGTTATGGCTAAAGAATCGGAGTCTATTGGTTCTTTATATAATGAAGATAGGCTGGATGGCACAAACTATTCCTTGAGAGTTCCTATATAGAGCGTATTTGAGTCGAGCATGGTAGGGACACCTTGGGGTCAAACCCGACTACTAGCGGATCACTTTTTGGAGTTGGATACAATAGGGTTCCCGGTTCTACCGCGTTATTTGGATTTAGGATTATCGCATGGTCTGAGTTTCATACTGGGTCAGTGTAGAGTCTTATCACATCAGCTTGTGATTGAGATTGGGCATTTTCAGAGTACTCCATGGGAGGAGTGGATTTGCCCGGTGTGCTCACGATCCGAGATAGAGTCTGAGGATCATTTCTTATTCAGATGTCCCCTATGAGATCAGAGGGAAATCACTGTCTTTTCGAGATGTACTAGTGATTCTACGGTTGACCATAGGATATGAGGATCATCCTTCTTCTCTTGCAGGAGGTCATGGCTTGATCCAGACTCAGAGGATAGTGAGGTTGATGATGACTCCCGACACAAAGATGTGAGTTTAGGAGCCTTTTGGAGGCTTTAAGAATTACAGCTTCATTCTACATTCATTCTTGATTATTGTATTCTTTAGCTTAGGGTTTAAATTGACAGCATGTGTTAATCACTAGTTTAGCTATTGACATGTAGGAATCTAATGATTTCTCGTGGTTTTGAGCTTCATGTCTTACTGTTTATGGTTTCTTCCAGGTTTCTATTGACAACATATTCCGAGAGCTAATTCCTTTCGCTGTACCTCTAAAAAAGGAGCCTAGTTCTCCTTTCATGTAGTGTAAATCATTTGTTCTTGTAGAGGTTACTAGATCTATTTCTAATCGGAAGCTAGAATTTCCAATGTGTTACGAATCAGGGGACAGTGCACTTATTTTGTAAGAAGAGCCCTCTTGAGAAAATCATAAAATTTGAAAAGTCGGTGAATTTAGGCTTGAAGCTTTTCTTCCACTCCCAAGAATTTTAGGACCCACAGTTGGAATTTTCTCTAATTCTTGAACTACACGTGTGGCCTTTTAAACCAGCAAATTCCTCTAGCTTTTAGCTCTAAGACCACTATCAAATCCTAATCCAAGAATCCAAACTAGGATGTTAAGACCAAGGAAACAAGGAGAACGGATAGTGTACTTAACCAACCCAACAAAACCTAGATCGACTGGATCTATTCCCCAAGACATGGACCACTAGCAATAGCTCATGATGAAGGAGAGATGCCAACCTAGCAACATGTAGCTACTTGTCACAATCGGATTGACCTTGGATCAATGTCCCATAAGGAGGTCAATAGGCCTATCTTGACCCGTAAATTTAGTATGGTTTTGAGGGATTGGGGCCACTCATGGTTTTAAATCATACTTAATGGTTGAGGCCTCAAATCCATGGTGGATTTATATGGCAACTACCAGGGACTCATCTATCAATTATTGCTGTGGTCGAGTTATTCTGTTGATGTGTCCCAATGAGGTCTCTCAGATCACTCCTAGTTGGGGTAGAGCCTTTGAGTAAATAAATATACCCATAGGCCTCTCCACACATCTGAGAAGGTTACATTTCAAGTGTGTGACCGACTCTAGTCTCCGGGGCACTGGCTTGCCAAGGCGGGCGCCAGGACAACATTCCAGCAAGGGTGGGAAGCTGAGAATTGGTTGGAGCTTGCCCTGAGTCGCAACTCGCATTCCCTTATAGTATTGGTGGGATTTGCCACCTCCCCTCATACCAAGTGCTCTGCCCAGGCTGGTAAAGCACGTTTTCTCTCTCTAGAAAGTCATTTTCTCTCTCTAGAATTTATTGATCCCTAGGCTTTCTTTGATCATGCCTAGATCGTGTGAGGTGATTGCACATCGATCCGAGCTCTCTAGACTTTGCTAGGACCGATCAACGATTTTTAGCCATAGGAATTTGGCGCCGGCTGGATTTTGGTCACAGTGTTTCCGGAGCGGCGCCAGGAGCGGCAGTGGCGCTGCTGGCGCCAGTGGCGCCGGAAGTAAAGCTTGTAAAGGTAGCTTTACAACATCCACCCCACCTTTATGAAATCTGATGTCCTCATCAGATGTCAGATTAAAGTAAAGGTGTCTCCCAAATAAAATTAACTATACATTTAAGCTACTTGGCACAGTACTCAATTTACTGGCCACTTTTTATTAACGTGGTAGCTGGCATACCACAAGTCGGAGGCTCAGCTCTTTCTTTGAAAAAAATTACATAACTTGAAAATATCACTTTTCTGGGAAAAGCGTAGATTTTATATCGCTTACGTAAAACCCAAGAACCTTATTAACTGGAGACAGAGGCTTTTCTTGTGAAATGTTCGCCCCTATTGCTTCTGCCTTTTTGACTTTGGAACTCCTTTGAGATCTTGATTTGTCCTTGATGCTCTTTGTGTTGAGCTCCCTGAGCTCCAGATTTGATCAGTTCCGCACAGGTATCAGGGCTCCCTGAGCCAAAGGATTTATCGTTGATTGCCCACTTTATCACTCTGTGCCTTGTTGCTTTTGCACCTTGATTTCTCTCCTTGTCCCATCCTGATGTGTCTTTGAGTCAGCCCAAATGTAACCATTGACCTCGTGGAGAGCCAAGGGGTCGCACCAGTTTGATCCGCATACGAACTATCTCTTCGCATTTGTTTGAAGCACCATGTCCGTCGCGCAAAACTTGACTTTCACAATTCCATCACTGGTTAGTTGCCTCACAGTCCAAACAAGAAGGGTACATCTAGCTTGGCTTTAAGTAGCTCTCTTTGAATCCGACACATGCACCCAGAGTTTGCACTAGTCCGATTTCAATACGAACTGTCCCATAGCGTCCGTTCGAAGTACCAAGTCTCTTGTGCAAGACTCAACTTTCATAGTTCCTTCGTTGATCAGCTGCTTTACACGTAACACAAGTTAGCGTACTCATTATGTCTCCTCATCATTGCTGGTCCAGAGAAAGACTATAACAAGCTTTCCTTTCCACAACAAAAACTTGTCATCTTATTAGGTCCAAAGTTCGCCAGTCTCCTCGTGTGAGTATGGCTAGGTCACCTTGAATTTGCCCCCATTTTGACCAGCTCTTATTCAAAATTTGCACCAAGAGAGAGGTATGTGTGATAGTTCCCCGCCACTTATAAAATCAGCTGACTGGACTTAGAGTAGAGTTCTAAGACAAGAGCCTTTCCAACACTTCGCTTTCCATTTGCTAGGATTATGGCTTGATCTAACTTGTTGCCAATCTCTGAAGAGGATCCTAGTCTTTCCCCTATGAGGAAAAACCCAAATGACACTAGATATCACCCATGCTAAGTGAGTTTCAGTTTTGAAGGTAGCCATCCCAAATGAAGACCAACTGCTCCATAGAAGATCTCCCCTGAAATTGCCCTTTCGAACTTTTGACTTCCTGCTTGCGTCTGGTGGACGTTGTCGCAAATGAAACTAACCTAAGAAACAGGCTACCATCCTCTGCAAACATCGAGTCGTTTCGTTGCCGTTCACGTGCGAGTACTTGAATTGCGAATCCGCCCCAGAGATTCTGTAGTCCTCTTTGTTTGATGGTATTAGCCTTCAAAAGAAAGGTTCCTTCTCGAGCCATCAACTCCTTGTATCATAAGCAATCATGCAAACCACGCAAAGCACGAGTACTAAGACTCACCACGGATACATACAAGCAAGACACTACGGCAGGATTACTAACATGTAACAAAGACAAGGTCCCCCTTTGAGATAGCCCTGCCAAAGGACCTTTGCCTGGCTGCGCCCATACAGATCGATCACAAAATCAGCCCATAGAGAACACCCATCCAACTATCCGTGCTTTCACCATTAAGCAGCACATTGCCTCAATCACGCCCCACCAAATCTTGTCGATAGCCCATAGCTAAACGATCGGCAACTATCCTGGAATATACCACCCCGATCGTGGACGCACCCGTGCTTTCACCTTTAGGCAGCACATTGCCTCAGTAATGCCCCCACCAAATCTAGTCAATAGCCCCTATAGCTTAACGATCAGCAGCATACCGCCCCGATCGTGGACGCACCCGTGCTTTCACCGTTAGGCAGCAAATTGCCTCAGTAACGCCCCCACCAAATTTGGTCGATAGCCCTTATAGCTAAATGATCGGCGGCTATCGCAAATATGTCGCCTCGCACCCCACAAGGCACAGACCGTGCTTTCACCTACCTAGGCAACACTTTGCCTCATTTGTCCTATGTGCAAATGGCGCCAGGCCCGAACTGCGGAAACTGACCGTGCTTACACCTCAAGGGCAACACCTTGACTCATCAAGCCCCCGTTCTGCCGACCACCCTAACCGTGGACGCACCCGTGCTTACATTGTGGGCAGCACCTTGCACAACAGTTGTCATGATGAACCCCAAACAATGGCCATTTATGTGAGATCCGCATAGCTGACCGGCCAGTCGGCTCTAATACCACATGTAGCGCAGGCATCCCAAAGGGAGCTGGGAACCACGACTTAGCTTCCCCGCTTTCAACTCTTGCCGTCCAAACCCACTTGACATACAAGCAACCAACTCGCCAACCACGATCAGACTTAACCAACTTGAAGTTCGGAAACCAACATTGAGATCCAACCTGGTTCCATGCGAGACCGGGGGTCCTGATGTGGGTGACTTCCCTCCGAGCAAGCCGCCCGACATACATCAAACTTAACTAACTCGAAGCTTCGTTACAAGCGAGTAACATCCATTCCAAGCAAGTCGTCTGACTTACATCAGACTTAACCAACTCAAAGCTTCGTCACGAGCGCTGGAAGCCAACCTGGCGCCATGCCAGACTGGACAGGCATATACAGGTAACTTCCACCTAAGCAAGCCATCTAACTCAGCCGACAGGTTAGAGCCCGTTCCCCAAGAGCTTAACCCATTCACGTTCATGCAAGGAACACTTAGAACCACAAGCCGCGACAGATATGAAGACAACCATTTCTTGGACCGAATGGTCCCGACAACATACCGTTGGCATCCTAGACCGAATGGTCCCGACGGCATACCGCTGGCGTCTCGGGATACGACCCTCAGCTATGTGCCTGATCAAAAAGATTTGAAGCGGCCTTACAACTGGCGCTTTTACCGAACACTGAAACCCAAAAGGTAATCAGAGTCAGTTTGAGGAAAATCCCACTTTATTAATTGGTTGTCTTTTTGGAGTTTTAGCATGTGTAACTCAAAACTAGTTATGGATCTGAAATTTCCAGCAAGTTAATTCACTTTGAAGTAGTTGAAATTCAGGTTGCATGATGCATCCTCCCATGTATTTGGATTCTTGGCTCTTTTGTGGCCAAATTTGGCTTGTTTTCCATGATTTTGGCACAAAATTGATGGTAGAATTCAAAATCCAGCAACTTCAGATCAATAGGATGGTTATAACTCTGTAAATAGGATTGCATGTGGTTTAGAAAAACGTTCTTGCCATTAGTTTCCAATATGTCATGGTTAAAAACCTAGAAAGGGCCAAAATCCATGATTTTTGCTTGTTTTTTCATGAAATTGGATGGTAGGAGGTTGTTGAACATCTGAGAAGGTTACTTTTCAAGTGTGTAACCGACCCTAGTCTCCGGGGCGCTGGCATGCCAAGGCAGGCGCCAGGACAACATTCCAGCAAGGGAGCTCGCCCTGAGTCGCAACCCGCATTCCCCTATAGTATTAGTGGGATTCGCCACCTCTCCTCATACCAAGGGCTCTGCCCAGGCTGGTAAAGCACGTTTTCTCTCTCTAGAATTTATTGATCCCCAGGCTTCCTTTAGTCATGCCTAGATTGTGTGAGGTGATTGCACATCGATCCGAGCTCTCTGGACTTCGCTAGAACCGATCAAAGATTTTCAGCCATAGGAACTTGGCACCGGTTGGATTCTGGTCACAGTGGCGTCGAGAGCAGAAGTGGCGATGCTGGCGCCGGGCGCATTGCTGGCGCCAGTGGCGCCGAAAGTAAAGGTAGCTTTACAACAAACCGCCCATGAAGATTACGGGTGTGAAAGAGAGTGAGAGGAGGGGCATGGGATGGGTTGTATCTTAATTTTTTTTTTATATTGACTTTATGTTTTTAAAGGCGGGAGTGTGATGAATTTTTTCCTTGTAAATGACTTGAACAAATTGTGTGTATTTGTTAGTTTTTTTTTCATGTTCTATTTTGAACTTTTGTTAGTTATTGATATATGGTACCGGAGTTCAATTTTTATTGATGTACTAATTCTATTTCGCATTTGCCTCACAAAAAGAACTTATAACAAGGCATTCTTGAGAGAATGCACTCGTGATGGCCAAATAACAAATTTGTTAGATAGCCTTCAATTTGGAGTAACCATCAAACTTGATTATGAATGGAGAGCTAAGTGGTTATTGCCATTAACAACTAGTAATTTTTGTTTCCTCGGTAACATCCTTGCATTGGAGACACATTCGTTTGAGAATCCATGATGTTTGACCTGGGCACTCTTTGTTATTACATCATCTGAAGAGCAATCCATTTATGGCTTTGTTGGCGACCATAAAAAATATGATAAGAGGAAAGGTCCACACTGCGAATGTCATTATCTGTTTGATAAGACATTTGCTTTTAAAAATAAAGCCTCTCGGAGTATACACCAAAGGTTATGGATTAAATAGGAATGCAAGGAGAAAAGAGCAAATGACTGAATTTTAATCGGCAAGAGACTATGCCCATAAATCCCGTTAGGACTAACAAAAACCAAGGGTAACTGAGTATGCTTGACCCTATGTAAAATGCTTTATTAGTTGCAACATGAACTCAGAATTTTGGGGTTTGCGAGGGTTCTCGGTGGAAATTGGCTCTTTTTGGATCTTGGGAACTCTCGTAGGGCCTCTTTATCTGCTTGGGAACTCTTGTAGACTAGTCTGTAATCTTTTCTCAAGGAGATCTAGCTTCAGTAGGAGTGGCGAGGGTTACTGAGCAATTCTGCGATTCTTTTGTTTTTCGAATGTTTTGTGGATTTTTTCGGTATTTCATTTTTATGCAAATTTGTTGGGAAATAACCTCACAGGCTTCTATGCAGGGCTGGGACAATGTCCTCAAACTGTTGTCAGTCGTGCGAGGGTTAGTTTCCAGTGGTTTATAGTTTATCATAGGTAACGAGTTCTGTGCTAGAAGAGAACATCTTAGGATAAGTCGCATGTGTTGGGGCATTTGTAGTATTGGATTACTTAGATGCAACATAGATTGTTGACTTTCCCGATTCTCAAAGATCTTCTTTATACTTCTCCTAGGTCTTATCTAGAGTGATGCAACACCTATTGGAAGCTTGTGAAGTTTCTTATAAAAAGGGGGAGAGGGTGATAGAATGGCTACCTAAGCGAAACATCCGTGGCATTGACTAAGAGGAGTTCATTATATATATAGATGGAGGACTTGTTTAAGAATTTGGATTGATAGAATATTTGGAATATTGTTGGAAATTTCTAAGGATTGTAGGGATCAATCTAGTTAGAAGAGGCAAGGGTGTGAATTCAGAAAACATTTATGGATATGGATGATTAGAAAATTCTATTACAAGAAGTGGTTTGGGATCTTGTCTCATTTTCATTGTTGGCTGTGTTGATCAACTTGATCTTAGTGTGAATTGAGATCCGTAAGAGGTTGTTGTAGGAAAAAAATTCCCTGTCAATAATATATTCTTTTAAATAATCTCCAATAGAGATTTGGTTTGGTATCTTATGAATTAGCACTCTTTCAAAATTATACTCTTAGAGTTAACTGAGTTGTAGGATTCTCAGTTAAGTATGTTATAAGTACAGATTGTAGGAAATCTATGGAGATATGCTATGTGGTGAATCATTGTTGGATCATGATTTACTTTGCTGAAGTCCTTAATCTTGTGGATCCACCATGTGTTCCTTTGACAAGTTCATATACATGCATAAACCGGCCGAAAAAAACATAGGCATATTGATGAGAATTTCCTAGAGACGATACTAAGGTATAACAAGTACTCGATGAGAATTTCACTAATCAGCTTAGAAGGGATTTAGAATATGATTGAATGTGATATTTTAAATGTGTAAAGGCCCAGTGTCATATCATTCACCGATACTGTATGTTACATATATTGCTTATAAGTCACAACCATCATGAGCCATGTTGGGACACCTATAGAAGGTTGTGTGCATAGGAAACATAGGAACTTCTGGTTTGGATTAAGTTGGGACTGCTAGGAAATTATCGATAAAAAAACTCAATGAAGTTGGATGTTTAGCATGAACCAAATGTCAAAGCTTCTAGTAAGGAAGTTTTAGGAGATCGAAAGCTATTCTAGATTGGAGCTTAAGATTGAAGGTGTTTGGATGCATTCTAAATCAAACCTTAAAGGGTGGTGGATTGACACTTTGTGCCCTGTCTATTTGGAAGCTTTGCTGAAAGTATTTAAGGATATTCTTGTGTTTTTCCAAGTGTTCTTGGTTGTGGATGGCCCCAATGGAGAGATCTGACTTGTTTGTGTAGAAGAGATAGACCTCTCCTTTGCATGAAGCTATACAAAGGTAGTTGCACCAAGGATGGAGAGGGCTCATGAGACAAATGTTGTGACTTGTTGGAGCTAGTGTTGCGGTTTCTAAGTCAAATTAAGAAGGCAAAGAAGTTTGGCTAACAAAGGTTCAAGGGAAACAAAGAAATCAAGGGTAGTTTCATAATAACTAGTTGTTTTGAATTTTGTCTGATTCACAAATTTTAGCTAATTGTGGAAGAGTGGATATTACAATTATAGAACCCATTGTTTAAGGAGGGTCGACAAGACCCTCTCATGTATTGTCAATAATGAGAGCTCTTGTAGGCCTACTCCATTCGCTCTTTGTAATAAACATTGAATTTCTCTTAACTTCTATTGATTCAAATTGTTAATTGGTATAATAACAACTTCCAATCAACTAGGGTTCCATATTATTTGTATGCAGATATTGTAGTTGCAATTTTGGATATGATCTTTTTCAAGCGTTTAGCATTTGGAATTTTAAACTTTAAAAATTGGAATCATAGAACTATAAAGGTTTCTATTTAAAGGAGAATTCTTTGCATTGAAAGAAAATTCAATCTTCGAGATGTTTGGTAAGAGTAATTATGTGAGGTCCTTTTTGATTCCTAAATGTCATTCATAAGTCCCATTGAGTTTTTTTACAATTTTTTGCATATGCAGTATGCTATGTTGCCAAAGTACGTGTTGGATGTAAACTCAAACAAGTATATGGACTTTTTTTTTGCTAATGCTTGATTGTGAACATTGCAGCAAGCAACCTTGGTTCTAAATGCTTCACGAAGGTTTCGTTATACCTTAGACTTAAAGAATCGAGAAGAAGACCCAAGAGACGTACGGGTTAGAAGATTTAGAACCAGCACACATGCTCTCAGGGTAATGTCTTAACTTTGAACTGCCCATTGTGGATTTGTACAGTCAAATCATATATTAGCTTCTGCCACAACACATGCCTCCAGTGTCTCTTCATGGTCAAAAGTGAACTAATTGTGGGGTACTTTGTGACTATTGTTAAGGAATAGGTTTTTGGTAATCTTTGTTGAATTATTTTCAGTTGCCAAATGAATGTTAGGATTCATAAGAAACAATGGCAGTTGATATGCTCTTGAATGTTTCGATGTAGTATTTTCTTATTGCTGTGATTGACAAGCTTAGTAGGTGAGGTGAATGCAATGATAGTCCCTTCTTGTGGTTGGGATGTCCAAGAATGGTTAATATGTTTTTATGTGGGGAAATACTTTGTAGTAGTATAGATTAGTAGCTTTTTGTGGTGTTTTTTTGTTTAAAGTAGCAAATATATCTGTATGCAAATTGTTGCTTCGTATTTAAAAGAGGAATCACGTATGTTATTTTTGATTGGTGGGTCCATGAGGTATTCAACAATTACTTTGGTGCATTCAAGTGCTGTAGAACGTTACAAATTTTTGATGTCAAATTTCTATTTTGTGGATGTACTAGGGTGTGTATATTTACATGTTTGTGTGTGATTGTTGGGCATTTGGCGAGAGTCCATGTACATAGTGTAGAATAGATAGAAAAATAAGTGTGAGGGATTTGTCACCCTGCTTGTGTAAGTCCAACCGATGAGCTCATCGTTATCTCATTTGATAGTTAGAAATAAAAGTGATTTTAAGGCCACTGTGGAGTTAAATCGTATTAGAGGCCTAAAAGTTAAGTTAGACGAATGAAAGGTTTTTCCACCTGTTTTGAAATTCAAATGTGTTTGGAGAAAGAGATTGGCCAATTGCCTCATTCTCCACTATAAATAGTGGCTCAATGTATTTCATTTTCATGTTCAATCAAAGAAAGGTAGAGCGTCTATCATTTTGGCAATTGAATGTCGTTGCTTTTCGTCCTATTTCTCTCTCATGTTGTTTGGATTTTGATTTTTACAGCTAGTTGATGATTATTGAATTTTGTATTTGTTGCATTTTTTATGAGAGGAGAGAGAGAGGAAAAAGTAAGCTTGATTTATGGATTGATTAAGGTTAATGCTTGTTTAGCGATTAGGGTTCCATTGTAAGCTTGCATTACATTTTGAACATAGGCATATCTCTCTTGGGAACGAACTACCGCATGACAAGAAAGGAGAAACTACTTTTCTATCCTGTTGACATTGTCATTGTCATTGTGTGGATCTAGAAAATAGGGTTTGAAGGTTCCTATGCCAGCTGCCTCCTGAGCTTCCTCTGCTGGAGGAGCTCGTAATGCTGCACCTTCTTCGAGCCCTTTCCCGAGTCGTCAACCCGCAGTCATAATTGTGTCTCGTCCCACCCACACATTTAACTATCTTCGCAGTGACACACCCCCTCCCAGCCAGCAAGACCCTCTACCCACCCAAGATATACCGTCCACTTACCCCCCGCCCTGATGACGAGCCACACTTGGGGGAGGACCTCCCATTCATTGATCCGAGGGAGGGTGATGCATCTGTTCCCCCCCCAGCTCCACCTGCTCCTCCAGAGCCTCCTGCCCCAGCACCACATGCTACCCCACCATCCCATGCTCCACCCACCCATCCTTGCCATCAGACCGCTTCCGGCACCATACCTCCACCCGCCTCTCGATCTACCTCCCGCACACCTGCTAGTTCACATACACACCGACAGAGGACCATGGGGGAGGCAGTGGCTCCTCGTCTTCAGAGAGAGGCCCAACAGGCTGTGGCCAACATGATATATGAGTTGAACCTCCCGTTCAACATTGCCGACACCGAGCCTTTTAGGAGGGCTTTTGCAGCCGCTGGTACACGCTTCACACCACCTGGGGCTGAGCACATCTGCACTACTTTTTTATCAAAGAGGGTAGACGAGCTCTCCTCTTAGATGACCACTCTCAGGAAGGCATGGGAGAATTACGGTTGTTCGATCATGTCCGATGGCTGGAGTGATATCTGTCGATGGCCAGTGATCAACATCATTGTGTCCTCCTGCATGGGCAGTATGTTCTATCGTGCCATAGATGCCAGCAGAGAGGGAGCTGCCATTGATGGAGAGTACATGTTTAGTATCATTCGGGAGGCTATTGAGGAGGTTGGCCCTGCCAACG
Organism: Diphasiastrum complanatum; assembly: GCA_029204225.1. Lineage (NCBI taxonomy): Eukaryota > Viridiplantae > Streptophyta > Lycopodiopsida > Lycopodiales > Lycopodiaceae > Diphasiastrum > Diphasiastrum complanatum. The sequence continues at coordinate 31,077,858 of CM055096.1, read as the reverse complement.
TAGTTCAGGTGGTGGCTGACAATGCCACCAACTGCGTGAATATGTCCAGACTACTCACGGCCTAGTATCCTAGCATTGTTTGGACCCCTTGTGCGGCACACAACATTGATCTTACTATGGGAGACATTGGTAGACTGCCATGGGTTCGGCGCGTCACTCAAATGGCCTTGTCCGTAAAGACATTTGTGGTCCAGAAGAGGAGAGTACTTGCGTTGTTTCGTACCTTCAGTTCATTCGAGTTGAGGAAGCCCGCTCCCAGTTTTGCCTTTGATCTAGTGCTGCTAGATAGGTTGCTGAGACTTAGGCACCAACTCAGGCAGATGGCTACTAGTGTCCAGTGGAGGGAGGGACCCTATTCCAGCACGACCAAGGGTCGTAGGTTCTACACGATTCTATTTGATGACGAGTTTTGGCGTGAGGTGGAGAGCATATCGACAATATTCCGGCTATCTATCACGTTCTGCGGCTTGTTGACCGAGAGGGCAGCACCATGGGACTCATTTACGAGTTCATGGATTGCATCGACAGTGTTCTATAGCAGCCTTGGCTTCCATATGAGAGGTATGTTCCACATTTCATCATTACAGGTTGCTCATAATTAAAAGTTGGTCTTTTAAAAATTAGTAAGCCTCCTAATTTTTCATTGTTATGTCGAGTAGGATGGTGCAGCTTAGGACCATCTGGCAGACCAGGTGGAACTTTTTTCAGAGAGAGAGAGTTGCATTCAGACGGTGCACAGGTACATCTCTCCAAAATACTTGTGTTTTTAGGGTTTGATTCATTCCAAAGGTATCTTGTTGATTGTGGTTCCATACATCATCTCGACGGTGGACATCTACCTGTGCAGGCATATTTGGCAGGAGATGGCATTGGATGAGAGCTCCAGAATGAGACTTGTGACTTGGTGGAACATTTTCGGGGATACCTGTCCTTCATTGCAGAGACTTGCGTTGCGCGTTCTATCCCAGGCACATATTTCATCCATCTTGTTTCATATCTTCATTCGTATCTTCATTCATCATATGTTATTTCTTATTTGTCAATTGCCAACGTAATATTTGATTGGATGTTGCCTTGACATGACTGCTCCTCTGTATGTGAGCGCAATTGGAGCACATGGGCATTGATTCACACCAGGCGGCGCAACCGCCTCTCTGTTGCTCAGTGTGCGCGACTGGTGTATAGCAACACCAATGCCAGGTTGGTCCGGAGGCTGCTGACCCAGATTGTGGATCCATTGGAGGTGTTGCCTGAGGAGTGTAGGTAAGATGCATCAACACTTATAAAGTGCAACGACGACTATGCTTAGTGAGGTGAAGAAGGATAGAGAAACAGAAAGGAAAGAATGGCAAGCATCCCTGCGAGCCATGAACCACAGTCAATTCGACCTTGCTAGATAAATGAGAGACGTGCAAACACAGCTCGAAGCCAGGTTTGAAGAGTTGGAGGCAACAAGAGGGAATGCATGGGCGCCTCCTCCACTCATACCAAGGGAACCATGAGCGCGAAACACAAAAGGCCCGAAGAAGACTGCTAAAGTAAAAGGACCGCCTACTTTCAAAGGAGAGCGTGACATTCAAATTGTGGAAGATTGGTTTAGGGTTTACATGGACCATTACTTCCGTCTACACCACAGTAGGGCAAACACTAACTGATCCACCCAACCTTGCCTACTCCCTGATATAGAGTAAGCCCCTCCTAGCCCAGTGTGAGGACTGGTAGCATGCTACTGCCAAGTGTCGGCCACGTGGCACTGACGTGGCCGACTGCACGTCGGGACCCAACTGGGGGCCCTATCCTGCTGACAGGGTCCCTAGGTTGTGTTAGGCCCGCCATGGCTATGGACCGTGCTGGGGCACACTACTCACACTGTCTTGCCCTGTTGGTCATGTACGCTGGACACGACCCTGACTGTGGTATCTGACCTATCTGTGTTCTCTAGGGTTCGGCACTGGGTACGAGCTCGTAACACTCCCTCCCCCTTAAGAACCGTCTTGGTCCTCTAAGACAAAGTCTGGAAAAATCTTGCGAAGGACGCTGCCTCTTTCCCAAGTGGCATTCTCAACAGGCTGATCATTCCACTTAACCAGATATTCTCGGTATAGAGTATGACGAGTCTGCGTCTCTCTACTATCAAGAATCTCCTCTGGTTCATGTGGAGGTTGTTGAGGATCCAATGGGAGAACTAGAACACTGTCCCCTACCAGATTGTCTGATCTGGTTAAGGCTTTTCGTAACTGACTTACATGAAAGACTGGAAAAACCTTACTGCTGTGTGGGAGTTCTAGTTCATAGGTGACCTCGCCTAGTCTCCTACTGATGGTAAAGGGACCACAATACCTTGGAGACAACTTAGCACACACTCAACTGGGACTCTCAAGTAGACCTTTTCTTGTTTAAACCCTACAGCTGTGGGTGAGCGTGGCTGAAAACCGTACATCAGCATAAATGGGCTGTATCTCGTAGCTGAATGTTTGGTACTGTTATAAGCAAACTCTAATATCGAGAGATACTCCTCCCAATTAGTCTGCTTCTTGCTGACGTATGCACGAAGCATATCCTCCAGCACTTGATTTACCCTTTCTGTTTGACCGTCCGTCTGTGGATGGTCGGTGGTACTCATATTAAGTTTAGTATGGAGATGATGGAATACTGCCCTCCAAAAATTTCCAGTAAACTTACTGTCCCGGTCGTTGACTATGCCGGAAGGTAGACCGTACAATTTAAATAGCCCGTCTACAAACAACCTTGCTAACTCTGGAGCTCTAACGGTTGTTTTGGTCGGAATAAAATGAGCCATTTTGGTCAGACGGTCAACTGTGACCCATGTAGCGTCATTACCCTTTTGGGTTTTAGGCAGGCCTACTATAAAATCCATGGAGATACTCTCCCATTTACCAGCTGGTATTTCTAAGGGATGCAACAACCCTCCTGCCTTTAAACGCTCTGCTTTATTTACTTGACATTTCTGGCAACTGGTTACATACTGGTGGACGTCCTTTTTCATACTGGGCCAGAAAAATTGCCTACGAAGAAGCTCATAGGTCTTCTGTATGCCTGGGTGTCCCGCGCTAGGATTGTCATGACATTCATATAGGACCTGTTGCCTATAATCCTCTGAATTGGGGACACATACTCTATCTCTATAGAGCAAGTACTCATCCTGAATGGAATACTGTTTCCATTTGAATCCTTGAGTCAACTGACCCTCAACCACTGGGGTTTGCTTGGGTAATACAGGCTCAGAATCCTCAACGTCATCTGACGACGTATACTCGGACTCATCATCATCCTCAACGGAAGCTGCCGTATTCTTGGATGAACTGGCACCAGCCCCGGGAACTGGTTCTGGAGTCTGTAACTGTCTGTTCTGGACTGAGTTCCAGATAATAGAGAAGAATGCATCATGCTGGCATTTCCCTCTCAAGGACTCGAGTAACTCATTGCGAATCTGAGTAAAGCTCAGTTCGTTTATCATAGGCATTCTGCTAAGGGCATCTGCTACTGTATTGAATTTTCCACGTCTATATCCGATAGACATGTCAAACTCTTGCATCAACTCTGCCCAACGAGCTTTCCGACCTCTAAGCTCAGGTTGATTGCAAAGGTATCTGAGACTCTCATGGTCTGTCAAGACCTCAAAGTTGGCACCATACAAATAATGCCTCCAAGTCTTAAGGGCATGGACTATAGAAAAGAGTTCCTTTTCATAGGCACTGTACCTAGTCTGAGCTGGCTCGAGTTTTTTACTCTCGAACGCAACTGGTCGTCCACCCTGAGTTAGCACAGCACCTACTGCAAAGTCGCTAGCATCTGTTTCGACCACAAATGGCTGATTGGGGTCGACGAACTGGTGCTGTAGCTAAGGCTGTTTTGAGAGCATCAAAGCTCTCCTGTTGTGCGGACTCCCAAATGAACTCCTTTCCCTTCCCCTTAAGAAGATTTGTCATAGAAACTGCTATCTGAGCATATTCCTTGACAAATCGTCTGTAATATCCCGCCAAACCAAGAAAGATCTGAAGTTCCAAAATATTTTGAGGTCTCAGCCAACTGAGTATGGCTTAACCTTATTTGGGTCCATCTTAATCCCATCTGAAGAGATAATGTGACCCAAATATGCTACTTCTTCAACGAAGAATTCACACTTGGATTGTTTAGCATAAAGCTTATGCTTTCTGAGCAGTCGAAACACCTTTCTGAGGTGTTTTAGATGCTCCTTCCTCGTTTTGCTGTAGACAAGGATGTCATCTAAAAATACGACTACAAACTTACCCAAGTATGGTCTGAGGACACTGTTCATCAAGGTCATAAAGGTAGCTGGAGCATTTGTGAGCCCAAATGGCATCACCTTAAACTCATAATGACCGTGACGAGTCCTAAAAGCTGTTTTCGAGACATCTTCCGATTTTATACGGACTTGATGATATCCCGATCTGAGGTCTATTTTGCTGAAAAACTTAGCCCCGTCGAGTTGATCAAACAACTCGTCTGCCCGAGGCATAGGGTATTTATTCGTGATTGTGACTTTATTGAGGGCTCTGTAATCTACGCAAAGACGCATAGACCCCTCTTTCTTTTTCACCAATAGGACTGGTGAGGCCCATGGTGAACTACTGGTCTGAATTTGGCCTTTGCCAAGATAGTCTGTTAACTGCCTAGTTATTTCTTCATCCTCTGTTCGGCTGACCCGATACGGAGGTTTAGAAACAGGTGCTGTACCTGGTACTAGGTTTATTACATGATCTACCTCTCTGCTAGGTGGTAAACCATGTGGCAAATCTTCAGGAAAAACATCTTTAAATTTAGACAATAAAGTTTCTAATTTACTGATTTTCTGCTGAATAGAACTGGAAATAGAAACTTCAGAAATAAACTGAAAGTCACATAAGAATACCTGATGGTCTTCGTCTCCGATTAGATGACAGAGTTCTGAACTGCAGACCATAGGGCTGTTGGGAACATCATGTTCCCCATGCAACTGGATCTCTCGGCCTTTATGCTGAAAGCTGAGGGTGTTCTCCTGATAGTTTCTGTGGAGGGAAGGTCCTAAACTGTAGAGCCAATCTCTCTCGAGAACAATGTCTGTTCGATCCAGGTGCATTATTTGAAAGTTTATTTCATCTTGGTACCCCTGAATACCAAGATTTAACTTACTTACCATAGTTTTCCATATTTTTTTATCTTCACCCTTAGCTAATGAAACTATGTACCTTTGCTGACTAGGTACTTCTGGTAGTTTAAGCTTTTTAACCAGGGTGTGGTTGATGAAATTATGGGTTGCCCCATCATCAACCATGACTCTTACTGACTGGTTACCAACTTTCCCATGCATACGTACTAGGTCATGCGGTCCAAAACTGAAGGGTCTCGCTAGCATTGCAGAGGTCACCTGGCAACAGTGTTCATGATCTTCATGATACACTTTGATCTCGGAAGCTGCCGAGTCACTGGGGAAACATACAGTCTGAACAAGATGAACTTGTTTTTTATCTTTTTTATCTTTTTTAGTGAAAGGCCCCTTGGGACACTGTCTGACTGTGTCCCTTGCCCATACACACAATGCACAAACGTTCTTGTTTGGCTTTCTCAAAATCATCTGGTTTTAAGGACTTATGAGTGAAGGGCGTTTCTGAGGAGCTTCACTTTTAAATTTGTCTTCTTTCTTTCTTTTTAAAAATTTCTTTTTAAATTGAAAGTCTTTCTGAGAAGGCTGCTCAGAAAGTGGCTGTTGTCTCGCCTTCTTCCTACCCACTGAATCATCATAGATTTGAGCATATCTGAGAGCTTGCTCAAGGGTAGTAGGCGAGTTTCTCTGGACCTCTACTTTATATTCATCTTTGAGGCCACGGACAAATCCCCTGATTTTCTGATAGTCATCCATATTTTTAATCTTTAAAATTGCTTCTCGATACTGCGAGATATATTGGATGAGGGATTTATCCATTACTGTTCTTTCCCAGGCTTCCCAGGCTCTATCCAGTTCATTTTCTGGTAGAAATTCTCTTAGGAAAGCTTCTTCAAAAGCTTTCCATGACCGGGGAGTCTGCCCAGTCTCTTGGAGATTTAACCACCACTTATAGGCCATAGGCCCTAAGGAAAGACTGGCCTCAATTGCTTGCAAATGGTCAGGGGTCTGTTTAAGAGCATGAATGTTCTTCCATTTGCTGAGGAAGGTTTGTAGAATATCTGCATTTCTATCCTTCTCTTCCCCATTAAAAGTAGGAGGCTTTAAATCTTTAAAAACACTGGGGTGAGATCGTAAAGTCTCACCCGAAACTGATGGAAGTGGAGAAGAGGATAACTGAGAAGTGGAGGGAAGGCTTCCTTTCGCGGAACTCAAAATCAAGTTTTTGAGTTCAGCGAATGAGTCGTCCACACTGGACTTGAAATTGGCTAATGCCAACTTCAGTTCATCCACTTCTGTTACCAATTGGAGAAACTGCTCCTTGGTAACCAGTTCGTCAAGTTCTTCGGCGAACTGTTCCTGTTCTTCCACTTCCATGGGTTCCTTCCCTTTCCTGTACTCCAAGGCTTCCGTTTCAAGTTCGTCGAAGCCTCTCTCCTGGGGTTGATCAGGTCCCTGAGGAGTGGTCATTTTCGGAGCTGAAAGAGAGGTACCTTAACTTCTGATGAAAAAAAGTCAAAAGACTAATTTACAACTGTACAAGGTAAAGGAAAGATGACTTAGCTGTTTCTGAGGACTGTACTTCCAAAGAAATTACGAAGAAGAACCCTCTCAGCTCTTTTACCCACGATTTCAGACCTGCTGTCCCGGAAAATCCCAGCTTGAAGCTTCAAAATGGCGTCCAGATTTCCGGTTCCTTAAGTACAGTAGCTCGCTGATCTGATTGCTTCTGAAATGGTTTCTAAAAATTAGATTTGAAGCCAAGATTCACTTCTGAATTCTGAAAATTTCAGAACACTGTAGTTGCTGTCTGGCTGAGGTCCAATTTCTTAGAAAACTTTGGTTTGAAGCCCCAAAAATGCAAATACTTTGGTACTCCTCTACCCTCGCTGACTGGACAGCTATTTGATGGCTCCAAAAACTTCTGATTTAAGGCTCAAAGCCCACTTGCTTCTCTGATTTAGCTTCAGATAGTAGGTCGCTGATCTGAGGGCTTCGGTAGGTGTCCAACTTCAGATGTCTGAGCTTCAATTTGAAGGATGAAGTCTACAATCAGCTCGCGATGGTCTTCTCAGACCCTGCCTACCTTCCTCTGTCCAAAACCCGCTCAACAGTTTCAGTTTGGCACTTGAAAATCGAGATTTAAGCACTCTTCTGACAGCGCTGGTTCTGGCCCAAACTTCTGATTTCTATTTCCTCTAAAATCTGAGAATTACCCTCTGAAAACGAAGGATAACTAGCTGTTTTCTACAGCGATGGATCTGTTTCAGAAATCTAGCTCATATTCCCACTTAAAGGAAGATGATTCAATGGAGATTTTCACAGTAGAAAGCTACTCCTCCAGCGCTGGATCTGTCTCTCCTATTTACCAAAGTTTTTAAGAGATTCTGAGCACCTTCTCCCTGCTGCTACTTAGCTCCCTAGGATGGAGATGGCTTTGATACTAGTGTAATAGATCCTAACACCACAGTAGGGCAAACACTAACTGATCCACCCAACCTTGCCTACTCCCTGATATAGAGTAAGCCCCTCCTAGCCCAGTGTGAGGACTGGTAGCATGCTACTGCCAAGTGTCGGCCACGTGGCACTGACGTGGCCGACTGCACGTCGGGATCCAACTGGGGGCCCTATCCTGCTGACAGGGTCCCTAGGCTGTGTTAGGCCTGCCATGGCTATGGACCGTGCTGGGGCACACTACTCACACTGTCTTGCCCTGTTGGTCATGTACGCTGGACACGACCCTGACTGTGGTATCTGACCTATCTGTGTTCTCTAGGGTTCGGCACTGGTTACGAGCTCGTAACAGAGGATGACCCGGTGGATGCATTACGGGCGAAGAGGGAGAGAGAGCTCATTCGGATGAGGTCCTTGGAGTTTGTTGCCAAAGCAGCTGCCGAGGAGAGAGATATTCTAGATGGGAGGGCTTCAGAGTCTAAGGATGATGATGTTGATGAGGATGAGGACGATGATTCAGTTGACATTCCTGCACCAGGGGTGGAGAGTAGACTAGAGCGGGAGGTTGAGGCAGACATACATGCATTCAGGCTTACAGGCAGAGACGAGGCTGAGGAGCAGATGATTGATGATATGTATCGGTCGGATCTCGCAGAGGAGGCACAGCCAGATTGTGCAGCTGATGAGAAGGTTGATATTGGGGCCACATACGAGGGTGCAGGAGCTACTGATGGTATTGGCGGGGATGATGGAGGTACAGGTCGTATTGGGGGGGGATGTAGGAGCCACTTATGAGACTGTTGGGGGTGTTTATACAGAGTCACAAGCACGTGAGGAGGATATGGATCACGATCTCAGTTCACAACTTCTTGGGGGTCAGTCCAGACGTGTCCATCCCCGTCGGTTTATGGATCTTATCTTGGAGGATCAGGATGGTGAGGGCGAGGATGCTGATTTGGGATGGCTTACTCCACATGCCTCCACTTTAGTTGCTATTGCCATAGTACCTCCTGCACGCACTACTACCCGTGCACGTGCCACACCTACTCCAGCTACAGTTGGTCCTGTTCAGCCACATCCTACCGTGCCACCTGCTGCCACTGTGAGAGAACGTGCCACACCCACTCCAGCTACAGTTGGTCCTGTCTAGCCACATCCTACCGTGCCACTTGCTGCCACTGTGAGACCTTCTACTCATCTTCCTGGCACTACCCAGAGATTTCGCCCATTAGCACGACCATTTGTGACAGTTGATATGCCTGTTGCGCAGCCTTACTCATACAAGTCCCCTTCATTCCATGTGCCCATTTCTCTTGTCAGAGCTTATCCGCCTCCTGCTGTGCCTGCATCTACCACAGTTTCTACACCCGTTTCATTGCATCCTACTAGGCGCCGTGGCAGGCCACCAGGTTTTGGAAGAGGTTCTTCATCTCAGACAGACAGGGTGTCCCGTGGTAGACAGGGGCAGTCTCGTAGGCCTAGAGGCAGACCTCCAGTGCACTCAGAGGCGCAGTATGCTATCAGGGTCAGATATTGAGGTGGATGTACTACATGACTACAGCCAGGTGGAGGGTGACTTCCATAATTCAGACGATGACTCTGAGGCCACACAGCCCTATCCAGATGCTTGATTCACCATGAGACACAGTTATATGATTTTATATTTAGGGCCAGACATTGTACACATTTGGTCACGGACATCATTTTATTCGTTAGAGACACTGTGCTTTTTTATATTCACACGTGTGGCAACCATTGTAGTTATTCCATCATGGATATGGACATCGTTTATCGTATTGTAATCTCATTTTATCGAGTCCTTGCGGGTCTTTCCTTACTGCATGTCAATGATTTTATTACGTTATCATTAACCCTTTGTGTTTCATCAGTACTCTCCCCCCCAAAAAAAAAACTACCCATAGGCTATTTTTCTGTAATTATATGATGTTCAAAAAAGGCATTTTTTTAAATGTTAAATTTCTTACCCCCCCCCCCCTCGCCCCAAAATTAAAAAAAACACCTTAGGCACCCATATCAATGCCCCCTTTTTTCCTATTTTTTGGGCTTGAAAAGGGGCATTTTATGGTTTTTTTTAATATATATATTTTTTAGGTAGGTGGGTGCCGTGGTACTGAAATGGTACGGCACGTCACCCGTGGAATCTTGGTGGTGGCATAGTAGTGTTAAATTGCTTTTTTGGTGATTTAGTGTTGCAAAAGATATGGGCAAGGGGGTTACATTCAAAGATGGGAGGCCTATCTTCATGGGGAGAATATCTCTGCCTTTTGATAGAGCATCTGGATTAGGGGCCTCATGGCGTGAGAATGCCATGTGGCCCTTGAGTATACGTCTTTGGAATTGGAATGACATTCACTCATCTAGAATTGTAATGATATTCACGAGGCGATTTTTCTTTCTTCGTCGATACTCATGAGAGCTAGAATAGCGGTCTCTACATTTCCAAGTTTCTCTTGGATATTATTAGTCTATAGAGAGTCTTGAGATGAGATCTCAAGGTGATATTGAAACATGTGGCAGATTCCATATTTATCATATCAACAGTGGCCAATTAGGTAGAGCATGTGGAATTACTTTGGTTCAAGATCATTGGACGAAGTAATGGACCAGACGGAGATATGGTGGTATGCTACTTTTTGCCTGAGACATTAGCGTGGTCAAACAACTCATACACCTCTCAAGTTGATAGGATAATTGAAGATCTTATCACTTCTGCTGTATCACTATTGCTAATCCCTCCCTCCCTTCGCATGTACTTCCTACTCAAGCACCCAAGTACACCTTGAACTTCACATATATCACCTTGTAGCAAGATTCACTCTCCTCTATACCTGGCCTCATTCCACTATGCAGTCCTCTTGCCACTTTTTTGTCCTCATCCCCTCACACTGCTGCATCTATAACCTGCCCTTGCCTTCTCATGTAAAATCTTTAAACACTCTATGACTAATTAGTTCAAATTTAAAAAAAATGATTGGTACGATGAAGAATCCCACCAAATGTCATTTTACGTATCCTTATGGTTCAAGCTCTTCATACATCCTATAACCTCTGTAGGACATTCCAGCAAAAATTGTGCTACTTGCCATAGAAAAAAGATCATTTATGATCATTTTAAGAAAAAGAGATTCCTTGATCTCTTTTCAGTTCACCTTGAAGTGAGAATTTCTTCTATGCCCTCCTCCTCATGGACCTCTACACTTGGGCTACATACGCTACATCTCTTTACATATACCAACTACACCCATCATTATATTGCCTAGTCCTATAGAGTTCAGCTTATTTAAACTTAAGATAGTTCATGATGCCATTAACAAGCTGAAATGTAACAAAGCTCGAGATAGTGATGACTTGACATCAACATTGCTAATTATCACCACAAGTATAATTTTGCCTATTGTTGCCAAGTTGCCAACCTTCTTAACTTTGCTGTCATATTTATTTTCCCTTCATCATGATGTATCAATGTTATATATCCGATATACAAAGCTGGTGACCCTATGAGATCAAGGAATAACTGCACTATTATGATTGACTATGTGATAGCCAAGTTGTAGGGGATATACTTGTGACAATAGTGAGCACTGAGGCAAAGACCCTAGGAGATTGCATGCTCTAGAAAAGGCAGGATTTCAAATCACAGCACTCCACATCCGACTATATCTGTACTCTCAAGACTATTATTGAGCAGATCGATTGGGAAAAGAGAGTATATTGCTACTTTGATGACTTCAGCCTTTGACTGAGTACTGAGATATCTAATTCATAGACTAAGAGAACTTTACTTTTTCTCAAACATAATACTTATTGTTATGGCTTTATATGAGAGGGTTCTCATGATGTTTCAGATTAGGAGCTTGCATATTTAATACGGTTTCTAGCACCATCAGGGTGAGACAAGAATTCTCTGCTTCTTACCCTCTTTAGTTTATACATTGACGAGCTGGAGTCCATTATATCTTAGGATGGTGGTCAAGGCAATAGACTGGGTGACATATTGATTTCCATTCTACTCTATGTGGACGATGTAGTATCAATTTCCCCTTCAAGAGAAGGACAACAGAGATACCTAGATATATCACTTTCTTCCTGTAGGGCTTGGTTTCTAGAGGTAAACATCCAGAAGACCAAGACCACGGTCTTCAATACATGATCATGAATGTTTATGGATGCTTTCTTACCTCTTGATTCATGCCATCACCATTGTTTCTATCTTAGCATAAGCATTCAAGCACATTGGTTTCCATAATGAAAGATGCATAACTTCCATATCCATGCATAATAGGTGTTACATTCTTGAAACTCAAGAAAGGATCATGAAGATCCTCTTGACACTCATTAGTCTTACATACCTTAGGGTAATCTAAAGACATTAATTGTTTAAAATGTTCATTCAGATTTTCAAATGGTGGCGATACTATATCAAGCAACTGGTTGCTAGGTACAAGAGTTTGCACTTCAACTATATGCTTTTCATGAGATATTAATAAGTACTCTTAAAATGTGCTGCAAGGTGGTCAAAATGTTGATTTTGAGGGTTAAATGGTGGCAATGCTTTATTAAGTGAATGGAAAGTTAATATTTGTTTGAAAGTCGAATATATGGGTGGTGGGCTTAGCTTCTGTTGATGTTTTCACTTTGTTTTCAGGCTATTCAACGCTTCAAAGAAGCTGGTGCAAGGTTCAAACCAGGTTCTTACTTTTCTTGATTCTTGGCATTTGGAATATAGCAGTGCACATTCAAAAAATGTTATATACACTTAGTTGAGTTTTGTTGCATGCTTCTCATAGTGTAGATTTTCATTTTTTTGTTTCATGTACCTCCTGTTGTTTCTTATTTGAATTTTTTTTAGGGTTAATGGTTTATCATTTAGGTGTCATCATGTTTTGTAATCAAAATCTTTGCATGTATGAGCAAGCATCTTATGAGTTCTGTCTTTTTGCATATGTTTTTTGATGTGAAATGGATGTCTTTGATCTCATTTGGATTTCTAGTGAGAAGGATTATTTGAGAATGCTTTACGGTATCCATGTTGTAGGTTGCTTGACACTTAATAGTTCAGAGAAAAGTTGTACCTTAACAATGAGCTGGTATTAGGAAAAGTTGCAATAACAAAATGAGAAATGAATTTACGAAGTTTTAAAAACATTTTGACTTTGTTGAGCATCAGAGTGTACATGAGTAGTCTTGACTTTAGAGTAATGAAGTTTGACTATACCATAAGACACCAAAAAACTAACCATTCTAAAAGGTAGGTGGACTATAAATAAGTCACAAAAGGTGAGAATGATGTATTGAAACTAGTCTTGCAGTCATCCCTTGAATACATATGTACGTGAATGTAATTGGACTTGAGATTTGGGGAAGAGGCAATCTTCAAAGTCGTCCATATGGTGTAATACATTTATTTTGGACATAGAGATTGTTAAGAGCATGACAATCAATACGTAAGTGTTACACCCTATGGAAAAACCTGATCTGATCTGTTGCATGCATGATAGTTTATAAGAAGATTGGGAGATGGGGCCGTTTATTCCTCACCGCCCAAATCATGAAGGTCATAGGGACTTGCTATATTCAACAATGCAATCTGGAAAGGGTGCACGTAGTGGTCCTTTACTTATGCTAATCTCTAGAGCTCCTTAGTTAAAGTAGAGATAATGCAGACAAGTCCTCCGTGATGGCCTTCCTTTGGGGAATGACCACCTCTAACCAAGTTCTCACTATTTTACTTCTCGTGTCCTTTTCATTGATGGCATGGTGGATATGCATGGCTAGGCCTCTTTCTAGATAGCCACCTCTTCTATCTTTGTAATAGCATAGCCCCAAAGCAAAAGGTTATCACTCCCCTACATAGTAATTGGCTTACAAGTTCCTTATCATGTTTTTATAATTAAGATGTAACCTAGGTGAAATCTAATTGCGAAACCAACTCAAATTCAAATAAGGAAAACATGTTTGATATTTAAAATGGACAATAAGAAGAGAACATTCAAGGACAGTTGCGACTAAAACATCATCTGGAAGCATAAATCATACGCCACAAAATTGGGGGTCAATGTGGAAGAACCCATGCCCCCCTTTCACAACACACAAGCGCACAACCAATAAAAAAAAAGTTAATAGGCGTCTGGGTCTATAGAAGAGTTCTTACGTGCAAATGATCATTGATAGGACAAAGTCCTATTGACCTTAGGGATTTGATGAGATTTGGATTAACTTATGACTTCCATAAGCATGCAAAGAGTGCACTTTTACTTTACACTTCCATCACATTCTCCTGCTCATACCTTCATTTGTGAAATCCACCATCTTTGAAAATATTTCATTTACCCTTGATCACGATCTATACATAAAAATCCGGATGCTTTAGGGCAGGTAAGTTTCCGACGTCATTACCCAACCTCAGATCATATATTCACCTTGAGGTCTATTATTGAGGAGGATAGGTTCAGACGGGAGCGGATATAGTGTTGTTTTGTGGATTTCCATAAGGCCTTTGACTCAGTTCCGAGACACCTTATTTAGAGACTACAAGATCTTGGTTTCCATTCAGACATAGTCTTGCGATTATTTATGGGTATAAAGACCTTCACCACGGATCAATAGCCAAGCACGCCACAACAAAGCAACAAAAGGGAATCGGATGGTGGACAAACCAACCCAACCAAACCTAGATGTTACGGATCTATCCCCCAAGCTATGGATCAATCCCTCACTTGGGATAGAGGCGTCATTCCAGTAGCATGTAGCTACTAGTCACACAATCAAGCATGCACTAGTGAGAGCCCAATGGGTATACTTATACCCTCCAAGGCCGATGCACCACTAGTAGTGCACTGTGACACCTCACAATGAGGCTAAAGAAGAGCAATCATCATCAACTGAATAGAAGACTACAATGTTGCCCTATATATACCCTACCAATGAACCCCAAAGTAGGAATTCAAAAATAGAGGGAGGCAGAAGATTTGGAGGGAAAATAGTGTGGCCCCCCCAATAGGAGGACCCCCACTCCAAATCAATATGACCAAGTCCTAAAACTCTAACCAAATAGGGCCCAATGCCAATACATGAATAAAAAGGGCCCATAGGCCTGCTTATGCATAATAAAGAATAAAAGAATGGATGCGGCGAATGTAATGAGCCGAGTCCATAACTCAAGTTACCAACATAAACACATAAGAGCACTGCTACTAAGTCTCCTCCCAGCCACCTGCTGCATAGACTATGATGGGGAATGCCTCTCTCTAGGCTCACTTATACATAATTCAAGCACCCACTTAACCTTGACCCTTTCCTCACACATGGTGAGCCCCATGCACAATCGACACTTGCCACTTGGCAGTACCCTGACACATTGGTAAGCTAGTAGGAGGACTGTTAGACCTGTGTCACTCATGCACTTGGTCAAGTGTCCCAATGAGCATATGACACGTTGACGGGTCAACTCTCCCTCTTTTTAGGAGGTCAGTCCAACCACCTCTAAATTAAGACCCAGTACCCTATACCAAATATAAGTAGGACAACAAGTTACCAAAAACTTGCTATTTACAAACAAGCCGGTGTGAGCCATTTCAATACTTACAATTTAACGTGTTCACACTAAGGCAAGAATATAAGAACATGACATCTGGGGTCACGTTCCGGGTCAAAATCCCAAAACATGTTCCAAGATGCTTTCCAGAACGTGTCATGTAGATATGTACATACATACATATATATATATATATATATATATATATATATATATGGGAGAGCGTTTCTGGTTTCGGGGAAGTGTATCTGAGAAACACTTTTAAAAAAAAATTGTTGGGCAATATGGATATCAGATTAAAGCTCTAATCAAGGGCAATACATTTATGTAGGTTGCCAAATGTTTCAAATACAGGGTGGTGCAATTGAGGTGCATCAATTCCTACTAGATTATGTCGAGGATAAAAATTAGAATGGCTCTAGAGACACTATCCTGGCAGTGATGGCATTATATGAGAGAGTTTTGGGATGCTGCAGAGGTCCTACAGGCACCTCAGACATGGTATGAAGCACCATTGGGGTGAAACAGGGGTGTTCCCTCTCACCTACACTTTTTGGCTTGTACATAGACGAGCTTAAGACAACAGTTATTCGACAGGATGGAGGTACTGGCTGCAGCTTAGGTGACATACTTATTGCTATACTCCTCTATGCAGATGATGTTTTAGTTTCATCTACCAGAGAGGGCCTCCAGATTACACTTGGATAGCTAGGCCTCCAACCATTAATTATGACCATATGCACATGAGGGCCCCACATCCCTCATAATCATAATTAACTTACGGGTCTAGGTAGGCCTATTGACCTCTAGCGGGATAAGCTATCCGAGATTAGTCGTGGGCATAACAATGGGACTATATGAGAGAGTGATAGGTTATTTCCAATCTGAGGAGGGCATTTCACAATAGGTTCATTGCACCATTGGAGTGAAGCAGGGGTGTTCATTATCCCGTACTCTGTTTGGACTTTATGTTGATGAGTTGGAGAGGATGATTATGTAGGATAAAAGTGAGGGTTGTACTTTATGTGACCTATTGATCTCGATTCTATTGTATGTCGATGATGTTGCACTCATGTCACGTTCCAGAGAGGGGTTACCGAGACATCTAGATGTTTTATGCTCTTTCTGTCTACGATGGGCTTGGTTTGCGAACATTGTGAAGATCAAAGTTATGGTCTTCAACACATCTTGGGCATTCATGCAGCGTCAGGAGCTTCTATGGGATGGCTGTCCCTTGGACGTTTTTCTTCATACGCATACGTGGGGTCCTCATCTCTAGTCCAGCCTTTAGTATGAGAGAGGCTGTTCTTGCTAGGTCTAAGGGGCAGCTTGAGAGGTTTTGTTTCAAAAGATACATACGTGATGCTCTGAGTAAGTGTCACCTGTTTGATACCATGGTCACACCAACAATCATGTAGGCTGCAAAGACTTGGTGTACAGGTCTCACTTCCTTTGAGTGGGCCGATATATCTCGCCTACAGATTACTATGCTTTCACGTATGATTCGAGCAAAACCTTCTGTCTCTCATCAGATTATTCTTGCAGAGTTTGCAGTTCCTCATTACAGTTCGAGGCTATCTTTTCGGATTGTTATTTTCCTCCAGAGACTAATGCAGATGGACAGGTCCAGATCTTCCTATGTTGCCCTTAACTCATCACGATCACTCCACTGCCAGGGATTTCACCTCATAGTTTTCTTGGGTCTAGTGACATGATTTAGTATGGTTCAATACGATTCAATATGGTTTAGTATGGTTCCTTGTGACTGCCTTGATCTGTATAGGTGGAACTGCAAACACGGCCAGGAGAATCTCGTGGGGAACAGTAAGGCTTCGCTCGAATCAACCGAGCTAGCATGGTGGTCTGTAATCGTGAGAGACTGGCCCAGTGTGAAGAAGGAAGACCTACATACCATGTCTCTGCCGCATATAAAGCCGTGGGGGTAACAATGGTATCGAAGAGGTGACACTTACTGCGAGCATCCTGGATGGACTTGTGGAAACAAAATCGCTCTAGCTGAACAAGGGAGGCATGTCCTTTTCCTAGTCGAGTGGTAGCGGCCTGTCTCATGCTAAAAGTAGGACCTGAAATATCTTTGGCCTTATGTAGATTTAATCGGTCAATGGCCTCTTCTACTATGATTGGAGAGAATATATCAGAAGTACGTGTGTAGGGATGTGTAGGAAGTGGAGGGGTGTCAGGAACAGTGTACAACGATGTGGCATAGGTTACCCATGTGCTAAGATCTGTGATCTGGGGTGGAGGTGCTCGTGAGAGGAATTTTTGCCAAATTGATCGCGACGAGGATCTAAGGAGAAGGTCCATCATCTTCTTCCCCTGGCCGATTTTGTAAGTAATTTTCTTTTTTTCAGGTGGTTCTACGGTATACACGGGATAAGTTCTTTACCATATGGGGAAGGTGGCAGCGTGCATAAATCAAGTCCGGATAAAGTTGGTTACACTCGTGGTCATACCAGGGGTTGTGTGGCCGATTATGTCGTAAGTGCTTGGGCCGTGGAGATGGAAAAGCAAGGGATGCAGCGGTATGCAAAGTCCGGAGAAGAAAAAGAGATTGGTTCGTCAAAGTATCGTCGTAAGGGAAATGAGTCAGGAGGTCAGATAATGCTTCCCTGTACCTGGGGGTGTTTTGAGGATTATAGCGATATACTGTCTTGTTGCCAGGAGTTAGGGTACTAGTACATGGGGTGTGAAGAAGGCCAATAGAGAGAGAGAGGTATGAGTTTAGACAAAGTGGTACGATGAACCAGGAAAGATGAAATGTAGGGGAGGAGAGATGACAATCCTATGAAATAGTCAACAACACTACTCCCTCCACTGTGTGGAAAGCAAGTAAAGTCACCTGAATCAGGCCACTGCAATAAGCCGTTATAAATGGCCAACTTCTTCGCCTTTTTCGTTCACGGAAAATGTGACACACTGGCCAGAATGACTAAAACCATTTCTAACCCACCTTCAACTTTTTCGCCTTTTTCTCTTTGCAAAAAAAGTGACAAAGTACCCAAAAAACCTTAAAACCATTTTAGGGCACCTTCACCTTTTTCGGTTTTCTTCGCCGCCTCTAAACTAAGGCACTTTTCGCCTTTCTCACTGCCTTTAGTTTAAGGCACCTTCGCCTTCTTATTGCCTTCAGTATAAGGCACTTTTCAGCTTTTTCGTCTTTTTTCGTTGTCTTGAATCAAAGGGCTATAAGAGACCGCAATGTGACCAGAGCATCTCAAAAAAGGCAATGGTATCTCCCTCTGATCTGATAGTAGACTGGACAAGTGCTCCTCGGACTCCACCTCAGACAATGAACATATTTCGCAGATCCGCTCCTCTCGCGTGGGGTACCATGGAAACGTCCAAGCTCAATCTCAAGTTGATGTGATGAGACTCGTAACGGACCCAGTTTGAATCTTAGACCATGGGACAATCTAGAGTCTAAATAGCGTGGTAGAACTAGGGTCTCCACAACTTCCATCTCCAAGAAATGAGTCCTGTAATAGTCGCATTTGACCCCTAACTGGCCCTGTCATGTATGATGAAGATATGCTCTATAGAGAAAACGCCTGATATAGTTGTGGGTGTCCGATGGGAGGTCCGTGATGCCTGTGAGAACCATGACAAGCGATACTCCAAACTATGAAGGTGATGAGATGTGTATCTTTGTGCAACCATGGGAAGCATGCCTGAGGCGTTGTATGTATCTGATGAGACGAAAGAGGGCATCAGGCTGTCGAGGTGGAACTGCAAACTCTGCTAGGATAATCTGGTGTGGGACAGAGGGCTTAGTTGTATCATTCGTGATAGCATAAGGACCTATAGCCGTGAGATACTGGCCTAGTCAACTGAGGTGAACCCTGGACACCATGCCTATGCAGTGTACAATGTTGTGGGGGAGACAGAAGTATCAAATAGCCGACACTTACTCGGTGCGTCTCGAATAAATCTCTGAAAGGAAAATAGCTCAAGCTGGACCAAGGAGGCATGTCCCTTCCCAAGTCTAGCTGTAGCTGCATGTCTCATACCAAGTATAGGACTGGTGGAAAGAACCCTAAGATAAGTGTAGGATAACACAATCTCCAGTGGCTGTCCGTCAAGAATAAGATCCTGTCGCTACATGAAGGCCTTGGATGTGTTGAAGACCATAACTTTGGTCTTCTCAATGTTAATCCTCGAGCCCCATCTGGTGCAAAAATCATGGAGATTGTCTAGTTGTCTTTGTAAACCCTCTCCAGTCGAGGAGACTAAAGCTACATCATCTGCATATAGGAGAATGGCACTTAGAATATCCCCAAGCCTGTAGCTTGTACCACCGCTCTGCTCAATGACAATGACTCTTTCAAGCTCATCAATATATAGTCCAAATAGTAGAGAGAGAGAGAGAGAGAGAGAGAGAGAGAGAGAGAGAGAGAGAGAGAGAGAGAGAGAGAGAGAGAGAGAGAGAGAGAGAGAGAGAGAGAGAGAGAGAGAGAGAGAGAGAGAGAGAGAGAGAGAGAGAGAGAGAGAGAGAGAGAGAGAGAGAGAGAGAATGTATTAATGTCTGTTGAGTGCCCAAGGGCACATAAGATAGAATGAATAAGTACATGTCTCGTAGGATTACTGTCCATGTCGGACAACATACTAAAAAACACTAGTCTAAATCGAAAAGACAAAATAGAACTCTCTTGAGCTAGGAAAAGACATAGCCAATATAGAATCATAAAATGCATAAAAAGGGCAGATACACGAGCTTAACCTCCAGCTCTGAAGAGGGTACAAGTGCAAGAGCTTAACCACCTGCTCTGCTGAGGAAAGTAAAAGGATAAATATCAATCTCGAAAAAAGTGTCTGATACCCATAGCAGCTGTGGGCTGTGATCGAGGAGCTCTGGTAGCTCTAGAGGCGCGCGTAGATCTGGCAAGAGGTGGTGGCTGAGCACGCTGGGCCTTCGCCCTCACCGGTATGACTGCCTCATCATCTAATAGGTTTTCTGGAAGAAGCTAGTAATGAGATGCTGGCTAGAATTAGTAATACTCTCCGATGGTAGCAAAGAGGCTCTCAACATAAGCATCTCTCGTAGTAAAAGGCCGACACATCTGGGATCCTGATACTCCAAAATTGTACTGAGGGTAATAGGGGTGTCACGATATAAACAATGTCACTAAACCCTAAACCCTAAACCTTAAATCCGATGCTCTCTCAAAATGCCTGAATATCTACCTGTCTCAATATCAAGTTGATGTGAAGAGACTCGTAACTGTCCCAATTTGTATCGGAGCCCAAAAGAAAGAGGTAGAGAGAGATATAAAGGTCTAACAGGGAGTCCCAAACTGTCTCTGCGTAAGATATGTGTGCCATAGAAGGTAAGCTTGACTCTCTCATGGTCAGGACGAACAAGAAGCTGGCCTGTTGCTCAATAGGAGAGGAGAAGGGAAAATCTTGCAAAAGAGAGTTGAGCGCGACTATGTAGCGTGGGATGAGATGTGTACGAAAAGAAAAGTGGGGTGTAGTGGTCTTGGGTCGAATAGTTGGAAAGGGAGAGGTCTGGCCAACAGAGAGTAAGAGCAGTGAGTGATCAGCAAGGGTAGGAGAGAGTATAGTAAAGCTCTGAATGAGAGGAATCAAGGCTGGTGAGCCAATGAAGTAATCCACCACACTATGTCCGCCACTATGTGGATGACAAGTGAATGCTGCTGAATCTGGCCACTGTGATAAACCGTTCAGAATGACCAAGGAATGTGCCTCGGAAATCCTGAGTAGCTGCTCACCAAATGTAGTAGAAGGGGTAGCCTCATCATGTGATGTCCGCACAAGACCTGTATCCAAAGCATGAAGCTGTAGAGAGAGGTGTCTCTGTAAGCCAGCTGCAGAGGATGAGAGAAGAACCACATCATCAGCGTATAGGCGAATGGGGATAATAATATCTGCTAAGGGACAGCCCTCTCCACCTTCCTCTCGAATAATCCGCTCGAGGTCATCAATATATAGTGCAAAGAGAGTAGGAGATAAGGGGCAGCCCTGCTTCACTCCAATGGTAGAGTGGATCAGCGAGGACCAACCACTACCGTCCCTGAACCGCGGCCAAACTCGCTCATATAAAGTAATGATCGTGGCAATAGTCTCGTCTGTGAAGCCAAGCAAAGATAATCTCTGGAAAAGGAGGTGTCTCGGAACTGAGTCAAAAGCTTTGCGGAAATCCACAAAGCAACAATAAACTCTCTGTCTCTGATGTCGTGCCTTCTCAATGATGCATCGCAAAATGAAAATCTGATCTGAGGTAGAGTATCCTGGTCTGAACCCAGCCTGACCCATAGCATGTGAATCCTCAGTCTCAGCAAAAGATCCAGTAACCGTCTGTAAAATGGAACTATAAATCTT
This sequence comes from Diphasiastrum complanatum, assembly GCA_029204225.1. NCBI lineage: Eukaryota > Viridiplantae > Streptophyta > Lycopodiopsida > Lycopodiales > Lycopodiaceae > Diphasiastrum > Diphasiastrum complanatum. Next base: position 31,056,364 of record CM055096.1, on the reverse strand, counting down.
AGCCAAAGTGTGACCAATCATAATAGTACGGTAGTTTTCTACATTTATGGGAACACCTTCCTTGAGAATGAGATGAAGAATATTAGTACACCATGCGGTAGGAAAACCAGAGGTCACAGCAGTGTTAAAAGCATGAGCAATAAAGGGAGAGATAAGATGTGCTACAGGTTTTAGGAAATCCACGTTTAGAGAATCATAGTCAGTGGCTTTATGAAGTTTGGCATGGTTAATGGCATTTTCAACCATGTGTGAAGTAAAAAGCGTGCAGCGGGCAGGTCGTGGTGAGAGTAAGGTAGGAGGGGAGTCTAGGGTATAAAGTTTTGTGGCATATTCAACCCAAGATTCGGTTGCGATGGGGGCCAAAGTCGAAGAGGATCTGGTGAAATGTTTCCAGAAAAAGGAGAAAGAGGAATCTAAAGAATCGATCAACCTTTGGCAGAGTGATTGTAGGTATGTTATCTTTTTTGTTCTGGTGGCTTTACGATACTTTTTCTGGTGTTGTTTGAGTGTTGCAGGGGAGTGTAATCTGGCATTTGCCACATGTTTGTGAAGAGAGCAACATTCTGCATCATACCAGCGGTTGTGAACACGTCTATGAGATGATATCGTCTTGGTGGGGAAAGATGAGGACGCTGCAGATAAGAGGGATTTAGAGAGAAAAGTGGCTTGTTGCTCAACTGATGCCGTGAAAGGGAAGTGAGTAAGTAGTTGGGACAGGGTTGTGGTGTAGTTTGCGAGTCCAGAGTGAGTAAAGGGAACACGTTTGTTAGTATAAGAGGAGCGTGGAACTTTAGAAGACGGGGTTATGTGACCCAGTGAGAGGCGTAGGAGTGAGTGATCAGAAATGGTAGGTGTTGTAATGGAGAAATCAGAGATGTGAGAGAGAGAGAGAGAGAAGGAAATGAGCTTCATCTTTCACCTCTTGCAACGAGTAGAAGCGACATAGACGACGCTCCCGGGGGATATCCCATGCACGACCGGCCTCAATAGCAAGCTGATGAGAGGAATGCGCAACTGCCGAAGACGATAGCGCAGGGCGTGTGAGAGGGGCTGTGAGAGATAGAGCAGCAACAATGGCAAACCAGAAGGATCCAGAGAGAGGAAGTGTGTCTGGTAATAGCTCAGTTGAATGCTGGAAGGTGGGAGGGAGCTCCAAGTCTGCTGCATATATCGACGGAATAAATAGCCTCGGATATATGAATGCGTACCACGAGGAAGATCCATGACAGAGATACCCAGATGTCGTAAGAGATCAGACGCCTGCTGGTACCAGGAGAGCTTGGCATGGAATTCAGCTAGGACACGTGAAGAAGTAACCACAACAACTATTTATCTATTCGGGTGAGATGCACGAATCTCTTGAACCCGCTGAACAAAAAGAATAAGGTGGAAAAAGCCCTCAAGGATGATCGGAGGAGTAGCAAACTCAGCACATAGGATATCATGAGGGGTGGTAGTCTTGGCCCGTATCATACGACCCAACATAGTGTCCTGAATGCGGGAAATGCTTGCCCAGTCCCAGAGAGGAAGTCCTGGCAACCAGATCTCGGAGGTATACATCACTGCTGGAACCACCCGTGTGTGAAACAACTGGCATCTAATAGCGGGATCAAAAATATGATTCATTGTACAATCACGCTCGAACTGGACCAATGCCGAAAGACCGGAGGAAATGTGCGCAAATGAAACCAACAAGGGGCACAGTAAACAGGACTCCCAAGTAAGTATAAGAGGCAACAATGTCAATAGAAGAATTGATAATTGTGAGGGCTCTGTCGATTGGTGTTGGAAATCATGATCTTTGTCTTTTTTAAGTTAACAAAGAGACCCCAAGCAGCACAAAAGAGATGTAAGACCTGTAAGTAACACTGCAACCCTTCTGGTGAGAGAGAAAGGAGAACAATGTCATTAGCATAAAGCAGAATGGGTATGGGCAAATGAGCCAACGGGCAACCATCTCCACCTTCTCCACGAATGAGGCGCTCAAGATCATCAATATAAAGTGCAAACAACGGAGGGGATAGTGGACAGCCTTGCTTGACAGCAACAATGCTACGGATGGGAGAAGACAAATTAGTACCCAGCCAAATATGTGCTAGAACTCTCTCATATAGAGCAACCACTGCCACGAGAATAGAGTCGGAAAAGCCAGCTGACGTAGTCTGCTGATCAAAAGACGACGTGGAACAGTATCAAAGGCCTTAGAGAGATCAAGGAAACAAGCAAATACCTTCTTGCCCATATGCTTTGCCTCCTTAATGATAGTACGTAGGGTGAGGACATGATCAAGAGTGCTATAACCCCGGCGGAAGCCAGCCTGGCCAGTCACATACAATAGTCGAGAATCAGCCTTTGCCGTAACGAAGTTTTGGAGAATATTGGCGTACAACTTGGCCATGGTATGACCAATCATAATAGTGCGATAGTTGTGGACATTCATGGCATCGCCTGCTTTAAGAATGGGGTGAAGGAGATTGATGGCCCAAGATATGGGGAAACCATGAACGATAGGTTAAAGTAGTGGGCGAGGAAAGGGGAGGCAAGTTTGGCAACTGGTTTGAGGAGTTCGGCTGAAAGGAGGTCAATGTCAGATGTACGATTGTTCTTGAGTTTGTAGATGGTGGCTTCAACCATGTCAGGAGCAAAGAGGACACAGTGGGTAGGACGAGAAGAAAGAGAGATGGAAGGGTGAGCAGTTGTATATAGGTTGGTTACATAGTTGACCAAGGATTTGAGGAGGGATGGGTGCAATGGATAGGGGCTTATGAAGAAAGATCTTCCAAAGAGTAGCCGAGGAAGTAGAGTCGAAGGAGGTAGGAGGAACGGGAAGAAAAGTAGGCCACTTTCTTTTTGGGGAGAAGGGAACTAAGCTGCTTTTCCGTGGAAGAAGCAAGTGTAGAATTGGAGAATTTGAGGAACTTGACATATTTCTAGAAGAAAGAACAGTCGTTGTCATACCATTTATTATGGGTACGACAATGAAAAAGAGAAGCGGCGAGGGGGCGCAATGACATGAGCGGCGGTAGTCAAGGCATGTGTCAAAAAGGAGGCTTGGGTAGTGACATCAGAGGAGGACAAAAAGTGGTCCAGAAGACGAGAGACGTGGGCAACATAGGCCTGGGATTGATGAGGAGGTATACGATAGCGGGTGGGTGGAACAAAGACGGACGGTGGAGAAGAAGGCGGACTTGGCGTTGGGGAGAAGGACAGGTAGAGCAGAGAGTGATCATCGAGCACCGGGGTAGAGATGTTGAAGGATGCCAGGCGGGGCAATAAAGCAGGAGATGCAATGAAATAGTTCACTACGCTATGACCGCCACCAAATGGGTGGCAAGGATATGCAGAAGAGGATGGCCATTGCCTTTCTTCAATACCGACGCCCAAGAGAGAGCTTCTTCCGTCTGCTGTTCAATCTTCTGCTCTAGTGCTTTGATCATAGTAGTGGTGGATTCGGAGGATGAAACCTGTTTGTCGCCCATTGCTTTTTCCCATTTCATGCATTTTGATTCAGGGTTTTCTTGCAGCGACGGACAAATGATTTCAATGTTGTGATTAGCCTCGTGTAGCACCAGTGTTGGCAGCTCCAAGAAATGTATTAATGTCTGTTGAGTGCCCAAGGGCACATAAGACAGAGTAAATAAGTACATATCTCGTAGGATCACTGTCCATGTCGTACAACATAAAAAAATCACTAGTCTAAGAGGAAAAGACAATATAGAACTCTCTCTAGTTAGTTAAAGACACATCTAACATAGAGTCATAAAAAGCATATAAGAGCAAATATACAATTGCTTAACCTCCAGCTCTAAAGAGGGTATAGGTGCAAGAGCTTAACCGCCTGCTCTGTTGAGGAAAGGAAAGGAAGAGTAAAATATCAATCTCGAAAAAAATGTCTGATGCTCATAGAAGATGTGATCTGTAGTCGAGGAGCTCTGGTAGCTCTGGAGGTGCGTGTAGATCTGACAAGAGGTGGTGGCTGGGCACGCTGGGCCTTCGCCCTCACCGGTACAACTGTCTATCATCTGATAGGTCATCGCTCTCCCGCTTTTGAAAGAAGCTAGTAATGAGATGCTGGCCCGAATCAATAATACTCTCTGATGCTAGCAAAGAGGCTCTCAAGAAAAGCATCTCTTGTAGTAAAAGGCCGACACATTTGGGATCCTGATACTCCAAAAAGGTACTGAGTAATAGGGGTGTCTCGATATAAACAATGATATCGACCTCGTATCTCAAAGTATGTAGGGCAGATGAAGATAAAATGGAACTCATCCTCCAGTACACCCAATGTGCATACTTGGCATATCCGATGCTCTCTCAAAATGCCTGAATATCTACCTGTCTCAACAGCAAGCTGATGCGAAGAGACTCGTAACTGACCCAATCTGTTTCGGAGCCCAAAAGAAAGAGGAAGAGATAGATATAATGGTCTAATAGGAAGTTCCAAACTGTCTCTGCGTAAGATATGTGTGCCATAAAAGGTAAGCTTGACTCTCCCATGATCAGGACGATCCCATACTATGTGACAATATCTACGATATAGCTGCTGTCTGCTAAATGCGTGAGTGCCCTGTGGGAGATCCAGCATCGAGAAGCCCCATGACTGGGAGAAAGCCATCACATCACTGTACCAAGAAGATCTAGCCTACTGTAGAGAGAGAGAGAGAGAGAGAGAGAGAGAGAGAGAGAGAGAGAGAGAGAGAGAGAGAGAGAGAGAGAGAGAGAGAGAGAGAGAGAGAGAGAGAGAGAGAGAGAGAGAGAGAGAGAGAGAGAGAGAGAGAGAGAGAGAGAGAGAGAGAGAGAGAGAGAGAGAGAGAGAGAGAGAGAGAGAGAGAGAGAGAGAGAGAGAGAGAGAGAGAGAGAGAGAGAGAGAGAGAGAGAGAGAGAGAGAGAGAGAAAGAAAGCTTTATTAATGTCTTTTCCATGCCAAAAGGCATATAAGACCAAATGGAGTACATGTCAAGTATGTGAAAACCGTGGGAGCGTATATAAACGTCTCCAAGAAAAAATTATGCATGAGAGAGAGAGAGAGAGAGAGAGAGAGAGAGAGAGAGAGAGAGAGAGAGAGAGAGAGAGAGAGAGAGAGAGAGAGAGAGAGAGAGAGAGAGAGAGAGAGAGAGAGAGAGAGAGAGAGAGAGAGAGAGAGAGAGAGATTTTATTGATGTAGACAATGTGATAGTCCATAATCAAGGTAGTGTGCATGTATAGGGAAGCCTGAACCGTCGATCTCAAGGAAATGTGTCCGATAATAATTTGACTTGGCACTGAGCTTCCTCGACTATGTGTGCTGTGTGTATCCCCAATAGATATGTGGTCTAATTTAGTCATGTGTGCCTGCTGGAAGTGAGATACCGAACGTACGTATGAGTAGTACTATTGGTGAGTACCAGGAGAAATGAACGCCATGATCATGTAGTAATCTCGACGCTGTGACTGCAATAGAGGGATATCTGTCACATGGGAGTGTCAAAACTCTTTGAAAATAACTGATGAGACGGAAAATGGCCTCTACAATCATGGGAGGAACAACAAACTCCGCTGTAATAATCTGGTGTGGAATAGAGGGCTTGGCCCGAATCATACGTGATAGCATAGTGATTTGGAGACGGGAGATACTGGACCGATCTGATGACGTAAGACCAGTACACCAAACCTCAGCCGCACATGATGCTGTGGGAGTAACCATAGTATCAAAAAGGCTACACTTGCTATATGCATTTTGAATATGGCTCCGGAAGCAGAATCCCTCGAGCTAGATGAGGGATGAGTGGCCTTTCGGTCCGAAGCTGCTAGTCGCATGTCATGCTTTCTGGCATAGCTAGTAAATGTTAGCTTGTAACTCGGTATTGGAGCACTTTCTTGAGTAGGTTTCAAGAGGAGATTCTTCTCTTCAGGAGGGCGCCAGTTTGGATCGTCAGCCTACGGATCTACTTGTCTTGTAGGATTTTCATGACCGCTTGGAGGAGGATCAACACCCATCTTGCCCACCTTTTTGCACCTTTTCTCTACGATTCTTCAGCACCCATTTGTTGCCATTTTCAGCGCCCATTTCCTACTATTTCTAGCGCCCATTTGCACCTACTTTTTGCACCCATTTTTTGCCATTCTGTTGCACCTACTTTTTGCACCCATTTGCTGCCATTGAGGATGATGCTCCTCGCAATTTGACATTTCGTATAGATATTGAGCTGTTCCCATTCTTACCAGTTGGCATTCACCAGGTTCACCTTCATCATAGTCAGCGGCACCGATTGGTTCAGTTTTTAGTACAGTGGGATGGTTCTCCTATTGAGGAGGCCACATGGGAGTCTATTGATGTTTTTTATCATACACCATTATTGGTGGATCAGGCTCGAGCCCTCATGGCCTTGGTTATTTCATCTACCATGAATATTGTTGCAGATGTTCCCTCTACCTCATGATTCGGTTAGGCATGGTTATTTCTTTTTTTCATCTACATCACATTATTGTTGTTACAGCTTTTACTCCCTGTCCCGGTTGTTTACTGTTTTTACTTATAGATGTGTTTCTTGTAAATACAGAAATGGCTAAGTCACCGGCCTGTGGTGACCTTTGTAACAAAAATGTAAATAAACCTGTTAATGATGTTTCTGAGCCTCAGAGTTGCATGTTGCTTGGGTATAGGGTACTGGGTCATTAATTAGGAGTGGCTGGACTGACCTCCTAAAAAGTAGGAGAGTTGACTAGTCAACGTGATACGTCATATGCTCACTGGGACACTTGGTGTCCAGTGAATGAGTGACACATGTCAGGGTTGACCGGTCACATGACACATGTCATGCTCACTGGGACACTTGGTCCAGTGGATGAGTGACACATGTCAGCCTACTTACTTGCCTGGGTCAAGGTACTGCCAAGTGGCAAGTGTCAACTGTGCATGGAGTTGGCCATGTGTCGAGATTTAGGAAGGGTCAGGGTTAAGGGGTGCTTGAGTATTGTGTATAAGTGAGCCTAGAGAGAGGCATTCCTCATCATAATCTATGCAGCAAAGGCTGGGAGGAGACGACGCAGCCAGCTCCACTGTGTTTGTGTTTGATGCTATGTGCTTGTAGGGAATCAGAAAGGCTGAAAATTTGTGGCGATCAGTACATGTTTGGACAGGTGTCAGTTCGAAGATCAGGGAGAGCCTGAGAACTGTAGTAGTTGCTTAGTACTTGCTTTACACTTGTATGCTGCTTGTAGGGTATTTGTTGTGACGACTTATGTCCTCTCCATCAGTATTTCCATTAGTTCATGCTGTTTCAGTATTTAGCGTACTTAGGTTGTTGTTTTTGAGATAGTCATTAATTACGCTTGCTAGCCGTTGGAGGGCTTTGTTTTTCTGCAGGGGAGAGTTATGGACTCGGCTCATGACATTTGCCGTGTCCATTCTTTTATTCTTTATTATGCATAAGCAGGCCTATGGGCCCTTTTTATTCATGTACTGGCCTTGGGCCCTATTTGGTCATAGTTTTAGGACTCGGTCATATTGATTTGGAGTAGTGTTCCTCCTATTGGGGGGGGGGGGCGCACTATTTTACCTCCAAATCTTTTGCCTCTCTCTATTTTTGAGTTCTTACTTTGGGGTTCATTGGTTGGGTATATATATGGCAGCATTGTATTCTTTTATTCAGTTGTTGATGATTGCTCTTCTTTAGCCTCATTAAATATTCTCTCTTTCATGCTTTCTAGCCTTAGTCTTGCTTTCTAGCATAGCTAGTGAATCTTAGCTTGTAACTACTTGTCATGTACTTTGAAAAGAAATCAATGAAGAGGATATTTGGTGACTACTTTGGTGTGCTTTGGATTGAATTCAAATAGCTTTGTGATATTTGGTATCAAAGTTGTTCCTTTCCAGGATTGTGGGGAGTTTGGCATCACTTTCATATTCTATTAGGGTTTATTCGATGCTAGGTGGGCCAACGCCCTTCTACATGAGTGTTTCTGAGCATTTTGAGAGCCTTGAAGCTTACAGATTGGAGCCCTATGGTAGATTGCTGGTCCTTGGGTAGCCTTTGAGCATCTACTGTTGTTTAGCCTGTTTTTTCTCTTTGCTTTTGTAAAAATCAGCCTTCCTTAGATTTGTAAAAGTGTTTGTAAGTTTTTCAATTCTTAGTATTTTTCAAATATGACAGTTGTTATAGATTTCTACGCTGGTGGGTTAGAGCCTATCAAATTCCTATTTAGTGTTTTCTTCTTGTTTTTGAAGATTGTCAGTTTCAAACCCTTGTTTGCTTGGTTTTTCGAGGAAAAGAGTTTGTGGGTTGCCAGATGTCGGCTGTAAAGGATCTATTCTATTCAGTACTCTTAGGAATTTAGGGTAGCCACTCTGCGTGGCTTGTTTGGGGTGAAAAGAGCTTATTTGTGCTTTGTTTCAAGTGCTTTAGTTGCTGGATTTTTTGTATAATTTTGCAAATTGTTTTGTGTTTCCTGGCTAGTTTTTACTATGGCATCTTCTAGTGATATTACACATGATTCTCAGAGGATCGATGCACTTTCTACCAAAGTTGATGGCATGGAGCTGATGCTAGAGCAGATCTTAGAGCAATTGAAGCTTGGCCATCCACTTGAAAGAGTTAGTGGTACAGGGAATTTGGGTGGTGAGCCTGGTTCAACTGAAAAAGATGCAGATCTTGGTACGAAGCGCAAGTTGTTGTCCATTAAGGACTTGAAACCTCCAAAGTTTACAGGTGTGGTACCTGTAAGAACCACAGATGCAGTGGAGAATTGGTTGCAGAAATGGGAAAAGGCCTTTGTAATGTGTGGAATTACCAATGAGTCAGAGATGATTGCAGAAGCTACTTATCAGTTACAGGAATCGACACAACGATGGGGGAGAAAAGTTGAGAAAGATGGCCTTGTACCGGATTCCTGGGAGGCATTTCGACAAATGGTTGTACAAAATTGGGTGCCTCTTGATGAGAAGAATTGAGCTATGCAACAATGGACAGACCTCAAACAAGGCAATTGGTCGGTTCAAGAACATGCTGATCGATATAAAGAGACGTTGCTAAGAATCCCTGAGTATACAGGTGTTTCATTTCATCGGAGGACTTAGGGAGAGTTTGTGGCCTTTTGTGTGAAAGGAGCAAACACACACTGTTTAGAATGCTATTCAGATAGCTATTTATTATGGAGCTGGGAAGAAGTCCCATGAACTAGCTGCGGGAACCTCGAGTGATCAAGCCCAAGGGGTAGCGCAAATTCAAGAAGTTCAAAGGCCAGTGGCAAGGCCAATGGCAAGGGCAAAGACAAGGGCAAGCTGACATGACTCTTCCAGCGATGTTATCAAAAGCGGAATTTGTTCTATTTGACACTGGGTCCTCGCATAATGTCATAAATTCAACCAACTTGCTAACTGACAGAAAGGCACGGAAGACTCTAGATAAATGCTAGGCCTATTTGACTGAACTTCAAACTTTGGACAGGTTAGGAGAGGACCACCAGGACAGGACACTAACTAGGATAAGGATAGACAATAAGGACTAAGGAAGGGATAGATGGGAAGGACGGAGGAAAGGACAGACATGAAGGACTAAGGAAGGGACAGACGAGAGGTTCGAAGAAAGCTATTATGTAGTTTATGCAGCAGTTGCATAACGACTGCAAGACGGTTGCTTCCTTGTCCTCTTCTGGGCAAGGGTTTTTGGTAAAGCAAAGCCATTGAACGGTGCATATGGACTTGTTTTGTTTCAGGAGCATGGAGAGGTGATGCACGAACCTGATAGAGTATTGGACCGAAGAGAGAGACGTCTTAGAAACCGTTTGATCCGTGAGTATTTGGTTGCGTGGCACGATAGACCTCTCACTAATGCTACTTGGGAGACCGCGCACACTTTGCATGCACAATAGCCTTATTTTACCATCGCGGACGATGTTCCTTGAGGAGGGAAGGAATGTCATGTACTTATATTCCCGCCTCAGTGTGAACACGTCAGACTTGTAACTTGTAAATATTAAGATGGCTCACACCAGCCTGTGGTATTTTTTAAGAAAATGTAAATTGCAGGTTTTTGGTAACTTGTTGTCCTGCTTATATTTGGTATATGGTAGTGGGTCTTAATTTAGAGGCTGCTGGACTGACCTCCTAAATAGTAGGAGTTGACCAGTCAACAGGACATGTGTCATATGCTCATTGGGATTCTTGGTCCAGTGCATGCACGGGTTTGACGGTCCTCGTACTCGCTTGCCAATGTGTCAGGGTATTGCCAAGTGGCAAGTGTCGATTGTGCATGGGGCTCGCCATGTTTCGATGTTAGGAAAGGGTCAGAGTTAAGTAGGTGGTTGAGGATTATTTATAAGTGAGCCTATAGAGAGGCATTCTTCATCATAGTCTATGCAGTAGGAGGTTGGTAGCACCAGTGCTCTTATGTGTTTATGTTGGTAACTTGTCATGTACTTTGAAAAGAAATAAATGAAGAGCATATTTGGTGACTACTTTGGTGTGCTTTGGATTGAATTCAGATAGCTTTGTGATACCAGAACATGTTTTTTTTTTTTTTTAAAGGCAATATGGGTGCCAAATTGTAGGAAATTTATGGAAAGAATTTTAAACACTACAAGGACTCTATGAATCTGGCACAAAGGTTCATAGTACCTTGACTTGTCTCCATATGAGGCTCGACCTTACCCCTTGTATTTGGCAACAGCTGAACCGCATACTTTTCCATCATGTCCATCCAAATTTCAAAAAATTCGTCGTTATAGCCATGTGGATATCATGCTTTGAAAGCTCTCTACCAAGCTAAAATTCGAGAATAACTGAAATGCTACAAGTTCTCACTTTTCTTTCTGTCCAAGCCCCAAGATATATGCTTTGAAGAAAAGACACCTCACATGGATGTTCTAAAGAAAATCTCTATAGATTACTCATCTTTCAGATGCTTTAGCTTCCTTGAAAGCTTTTTCGCTTTTCGCTGTCTCTCTTCAAGAGTTTTAAAGTGAATGATTAATGTGACATTATTCTTATTGGTTCTCCAGGCTCTTTCCATCCCTTAGTTATTGTGCCCTAAGGTGGTTTCCAAAAAATATTTTTGCTTCTTGGATGTCATCTTGTGTGCCCCTCTTACTCTTACATTAAGGGCCTTTTCATCCCTCACTCATAGTAGCTTAAATAAAGGAGACATTTGTGGCTTACCCAGCTTGACTTCTCGACTGTCATAAAAGCTTTTGAAATTAATCATGAAACTGCACTTCATTAGTGTAAAGATATCGTGAATCTTTCACAGGCAATCTATGGAAATGTATCGTGCCTTACATGTTTCATGTGAATTTTATTTTTCATGAAAGCCAATCATGCTGTACAGCCCTTCATGGTGCGTTCAAATATTTTGACCTGCATATAAGGATCACAGCAAATTATAGTCTTTTTAATAATGCAAGCTCATTTGTTGATGTATTACGCATACCCAAAGGTCAGCCAGTTTACTTTTGAAATGGGATACTCAGCAGTTGTTGGTTGTCACTTATGTTCTTAAGTACTGATGCAGATGGCCCTTCTCCTGAGGGTTTCGAGCTGAGGCCAGGACAGCTGGCTCTTATGATCCAAGAGCATCGGTTAGATGCTTTAACAGACCTTGGAGGAGTGAGTTTTTCGGCCTTCGGAACTGAATCACACTCGACATCTCAATAGAACTGGTCCACTGAAAACTTTAACCAAGCTGCTTTAATGCTTTAAGTCACCATTTGAGACAAATATTATATCTGTTCACGCATTTATATTGTCAGCATGACAGTGTCTCTTTTGAAGTATGTTATAACATCGTAGTCATCGTGACACCTGTAGTCATTATCTACTAATTTTGTGTAAACTTCATAGTGTGTCCTATATTTTCTGACACTGTGTCATCATTGTTTTTGGCAGCTTGAAGGGTTAGGAAAGTTATTGCGTACTGATTTGGAAAAAGGCATTGATGATGATCCTGAAGAATTACAGAGAAGAAAGCTAGCTTACGGGGAGAATACTTATCCTAGAAAGTCTCCAAAGAACTTTTTGGTAATGACATAAGGTTGCTTTCTGCAAGGTTGGTTAGTTAGATTTGCTTGTGGACATAAACTTAGGAATAGTTAATTGTGCATCCTTAAATCCAGTTCAAACTGGAATCGGCTACTGATTTTGATTGGCGCTTTTGATTTATCCTGTCGCAATTTCACAAAATCTATCTTAGATGATTATTTACTGCTCCAATGGAACAAAAGATAGCATATAGTTTCAGGCATGTCGCGGTTTTTGGTGGCAGATTTTTCTTTGGGAGGCATGTCAAGACACTACGTTGATAATACTGATGGTTTGCGCTGCCCTCTCCTTGACTTTGGGGATGATCGTTAACGTAAGACTTTGTGTTCTTGTATTAAAGTGCCTCAATTTCTGAGTCAGACGGATTTAGGCTGTGCTGTATTTTGACTAGTTGCTGCCTTTCTATTTTGTATCACTGATTTATTTCTTAATGGCTGATGCAAGCAATGTAGTTAAGAAGGTCTACAAAACTGATCATCAGAGATTCGCATCTGCTTTCTTGCCGATTTATTTCTCACTGGCTGATATAAACAGTGTAGTGAACAATGTCTACAAAAGTTATCATCAGAATTTGGCATCTGCTTTCTTGCCTTTCAATTGAGACGAATGATCATCTAGCATATCTGGTAGTGCGACATGACAGTTTGCTCTTTAGTACCACATGATTGAGTTGGTCCTTCGATTTTTCAGAACTGATAGAAACTCAGCACGTTGTGTTTTATTGTACAAAATCTTATGTGGGTGTATTATGCATGTGACTTGGATGTATCATTGGACACCCATAACCTATGTCATGGCATGCAGTCTGTGCTCTGAATGCAGTTAATGATATAATACTTTATGGATGGACACCATAAAGTTCAAGATTGAATGCCTCATTTTTGTTATGTTCAGGTAGTACTCAAGACACCCACACACACCAAGAGACAAACAGACCGACAGACACACATAACCTGTTTGCTTGTGTACATGAATGCATACATACGTGACGAATTGCATGTCTCTCTCTCTCTCTGGTGCACTAACATCATCCACCCCATCCATAAGAATGGTGACCCCATGATTCCGAGTAACTGCCGCACCATCATGATCGGGCATGTCCTGGCGAAGCTATATGGTACTATTCTTCAGTCAGTTGTGAGCTCGGAGGCCGAGACTAGGAGACTACATGCGATGGGTTAGGCAGGCTTTCAAGCCCATTACTCTACCACAAATCATATCTTCACATTGCGGGCCTTGATTGAGGAAGCTAAGCACAGGAGAGAGAGGGTTTATTGTTGTTTTGTGGACTTCAGGAAAGCCTTTGATTCGGTTCCTCACTCATTGCTCATCCAGAGACTCCGCGATCTCGGCTTCTCCACTGACATCATTCTTGCTGTGATGGCACTTTATGAGCGTGTCCTGGGATGCTTCCGACATAGCAGTGGCATATCCGATCACATTTGGAGCACCATTGGGGTGAAGCAGGGTTGCTTCCTCTCACCAGTCCTCTTTAGCTTGCATATTGATGAGTTGGAGAGAGTCATTACACAGTGTGGTGGTGCTGGTTGCCGGCTTGGGGACGTCTTGATTGCTATCCTCCTTTATGCAGATGATGTGGTATTGGTCTCACCTACCAGAGAGGGTCGACAGCGACAGTTGGATTGCTTGCATGAGTTTTGCTCTTGATGGGGTCTAGGGGTGAACATTGGGAAGATTAAGATTATGGTCTTCAACACTTCTCGAGCGTTCATGCATCGATAGGAGCTTGCTTTGGGTGGACAGATCTTAGAGGTGGTCCCTTCCTACATATACCTGGGGATCCTTTTCTCAGGTCCTACTTTTGGCATGAGACAGGCTGCTACCACTCGACTGGGTTAGGGACATGCCTCCCTAGTTCAGCTAGAGAGATTTTGCTTCCGGAAGTCCATCTAGGATGCTCGCAGTAAGTGTCGCCTCTTTGATACCATTGTCACCCCTACGGCTCTATATGCGTCAGAGGCATGGTGTGCAGGTCTTCCCTCTCACACTGGGCCAGTCTTTCATGACTACATGGTTTGAATTTCCCGTCTTCATTAGATAGGAAATCTTTCTTTTGTGAATCATGCGAGTATGGGAAGCACTCTAGAAGCAAGTTTCCAAAATCACATTCCATCAAAACAAAGCATGTATTAGATCTTGTACATAGTGATCTCTGTGGTCCAATGCCAACTCCGTCATTAGGAGATGCAATCTATTTTATCACTTTCATAGATGATTATTCTAGGTGGTCTACAGTCATGTTCATTAAGCACAAATATGAAGCCTTTGAATGCTTCAAGAGATTCAACGCCATGGCTGAGACACAAACGTCTAGGAAAGTGAAGGCACTCCGAACTGATGGTGGCGGCGAATACATCTCTAATGAGATGTCCGACTACATGGCTGAACATGGTATTAGAAGACAGTTCACCACTTCCTATTCACCTCAACAGAACGAGATTGTAGAAAGGAAGAATCGAACTCTTCTCAACTCAGCCAGATCCATGCTACATCAAGCACACCTGCCTGCAAAGTTTTGGGCAGAAGCTACTGCCATAGTCTGTTACATGCAGAACAGATCCAGCACCAAAGTCGTCAACAACAAGACTCCTCATGAAGTTTGGCATGTGCATTAGCCTAGTGTCAGCCATTTAAAAATCTTTGGTTGTATATGTTTTGTTCACATTCCTAAACAGCTTAGGAAGAAGCTGGACCATAGGGCAAATAAATGTATTTTCATTGGCTATCCTGATGAACATGCTTATAAAGTTTATGATCCATCCACCAATGTAGTATTTGTCTCTAGGAATGTAATATTTCAAGAACATACATACTGTGATTTCAAACAACCATCGATAAATGATACTGTCATTTCATCCCATTTTACGTAGCGTGGATTTTTCCAACGTTGATGTTCCTTCTACAGAACTTGCAGCTACAGCTATAGAAGTCGAGCAGCCAACAATACCTATCATCAGACTAGACCAAGCTAGCTCGAGCAGATCTGGAGAAATTCAAGAAGAAGCATCATCGCATCTTGGTCAACTAAATGTCTGCAGATCCTCACGGGCTCGGACAGTTCCTGAGAAGTATACACCTCAATCATTCTGGACTTCATCAGAAGAACCAGAGAGCCTAGCCGAAGCAATTAGCTCCAAGGATGCTGTGAAATGACAAGAAGCTATGGAAAGCGAGTGCAACTCACTTTTGACGAACCAGACCTGGACACTGGTCAACTTCTCTACTCACAAGAGAGTTATCGACAACAAGTGGATCTTCAAGAAGAAGATCAACTCGGATGGTTCCATTGCCAAATGGAAAGCACAGCTGGTGGCTAAAGGATTCACCCAAGTCCAAGGAGTGGATTATCAAGAAATTTAGTCTTGTCACCAAGATGATGCAGTCAATTGGGACTCTGATTGCGTTAGCAGCCGCAGAAGACCTCGAAATGCACCAAATGGATGTCAAGACAACATTTCTCAACGACAATGTCGAAGAGGAGTTGTACACCTTCCAACCGGAAGGATTCGAAGTCAAAGGCCAAGAGCACAAAGTGTGCAAGCTGCACAAAGCAATCTACGGTTTGAAACAGGCCGCAAGAGCATGGTTCGATAGAATTAACTCTTATCTCATTCAATTGGGATTTGCAAACAATTCAGCTGACTGTAATGTTTATTCAAAGCATATACGCACCAATTCAGTTCACATAGCTCTTTACGTAGATGATGCATTTATTTTGTCTAACGACACTTCTCTTCTGCACACTACTAAGAGTGATCTGTCAAAGGAAATTGACATGACTGATTTAGGAGCTGTTCATTCTTTGTTAGAAATTCGCATTACTAGAAATAGACTTCAGCTCATTACTCATACACAGGATACAGGCGTTACCAGAGACAGATAGATGATACATACAGATTGCACTATCCTCCTCATACTTCACGGTCAGGGCTACAGATTATCATGGTTCTCTCAGGCATCCGACCTCCTACTTGAGTCATTTGGTATCTCCATCACAGAGCTTCCCTCAGGCACCCATCAGTATATCAGACGATTCTTCGATCGCGTATATCTAGATCGGACTTGGCATAACCAGCTAGGGGTTGAACCAGCTTTTTACCGGACACATTTCTTGGAGCTGGATGCATATGGGACCTCGGTCATGCCACGCTACTTGGAGTCGGGATTATCACATTGCCTTAGATTCACACTGGGACAGCTCAGGGTGTTTTCTTATCAGCTAGCTATTGAGACGGGGAGGTTCCATGGTATTCCCAGAGAGGAGCGGATTTGCCAGTTATGTTCTCTAGGTGAGGTGGAGTTTGAGGAGTAGTTCATCTTCAGATGCCCAGTATACTATGAGATAAGAGGGCGATATCACTGCCTGTTTCGAGACATGCCTACCACCTACACTCCCTTACAGCCTATGAGGACCCACGATGTGTCGCTCTGTTGGTATGCGAGATGGTCATACTATGGAGAGATTTATACGGGACACCCCATCATTTTCAGTCACAGCCACTGATCACTTCATTCTTCACTAGGCAGAGATCGCGTGATTTATTGCCCGAGGATGATGATTCTGACGACGACGACTCACATGCTCATAGAGATCAGAGACAGTGTTCCCCTCACCATCACGCTACTACCAGGATCAACAGGCATCCTACACAAAGACATACTATCACACATGCTCATGCTCACAGACGACGCCGACAGGCTCCAGTGCTCCCTCATGCTGTGGCTCGCATTACATCCTTTTACAGCAGCAGCACAACGACATCAACAACAACATCATAGCCTTGATATCTTGACATAGACAGATGATTATTATGCACACTCTCTCGCATATGTGTCTATTCTAGTTTTAGTTTGTACTAGAAGTTTTCCTTATTACAGTTTTGGAAACGTTTTATACGCTCCCATGGTTACCACATATTTGACATGTACTTCATTAGTCTTAAGCTTTCTTTCTTTCTTTCTTTGTCCCTCTCTCTCTCTCTCTCACACACACACACACACACACTCACACACACACATGCCGAGTTGCTCTGTTAGTGCACTTCATATATGTGAAGCAGCAGTCTCCTGTTGTAGTTGATTGTCAAACTGTCAACATTAGAATCAACACTTAGTTCATTTTGGGTTCTGAAAAATCAGATTGTACTGGATGTGTGAAGTTATATCTTCTACTACTTTCAGTCAATTTGCTCATAGCTATCCGAATTTTATGGGTTAAGATGTCTGCAGCAGATGTCCTGGTAAATTGTTCAATATTGGAATGGCAAGGGTTTTATGCTCTTAGATTTTGCTCCTTTGAGCTTTGTACTTGTATAAGAGACTAAATGTTTGTCTCTTAACTGTCATCTTGTACATTTATTTGATGATGAGTAGTCTGCTCTTTCTGAGTCTTGCTAATCTGTTTCTGACAGTGGACGATAAACATGGGTTAAACTGCAGAACAAACTTGAATCTTGTTTTAAAATCTGGTTATGCACTTCATCATACAGTGGTCGCATGGAGCATTTATACTGTTCACTTCAAGGTCCTTCATGTTTTATGTTTTTGTATCGTTGCATTTATCCTGTTACTTCTACCACAAGACCTGTTTGCAGTTTTGTATTTTTTCATAAGTCATGAATGCATGAAACAATGATTGTTCCATGAGATGGGGCCACCTGTGTAATTGATGCTACAATGCTTGCAAGGTGACCTGCTCATTTCCGAGGTTCCATGAATAGAAGCAATGGTCACATGATCCCAAGACCTCAGCATGGTAGGTTGTAGCTACTAGCTAGTATCTCTCTTTCTAAACCCAAAGTCCTAAATTATAATAACTAACCCTGATTCCCCTCTCCTAAAGCACTAAACCCTGCTGGCTATTTCTCTCCTATCTTTACTCTAATCTCTCACATCTATTTCTCTCTCTTATCTCTCCCTATTATCTAACGCTGCTATCTGTGTTCTAGATCCTACTATCATTTAGATTCTATTTAAATTCTACACATCTAGTTCTTACAAAATCCCTTCTCTGAAAAGCCATCTTTTCAAATTTAAAAACCATTGTCTCTCGTCTCAAAACCCCCTCTTCCATCTCCTATTTCTTCTCTCTTCTCACCTTCTTTTGTGCTCTCACAATCTCTCCCCCCCCCCACACATTCTCTTGAAGAACTGTTGCCAAAAGCTATAGAAAAAAAAACGACAACATGGGCTTTACACATGCTTGGACTCTTTCTTTTATCAATCAGTTTGAATTTGTAGTATTTCAAACTGGTTCGAAGTTGTGTCGAACTGTGGAATATTGCTGGGAAAAAAGAAAGATGTGTTGATGTGGCATTTCTTGTTTAACATTGTGATCTTTGGGGGCCAATCGTTTCCTAACAACTATGTGTTAAGTATATTTGTAGCATGTTGCCCTCCAATCGAGGGCTCTCAGTCAAGTCTCATTCACTTCGTCAGTACATTTGACTATTCTATAGAATTAATATGTTTCGTTACTGGCCAACTACATATATGTAAAGTATATTCGAACTTCGTACATTATAGATTCACACTGTTTTTCAAATGTCACATGGCAAATAATAATATTGAAATATCCTTGTGTAAGATGTACAATCTTCAGTCATTGGAAAAGGATTCTACACGGTGATTACTTATATCGTACTTCTTCTAGATAGTAAGCAAGTTTGTCAAGGGTAGTGCCTCGAGCTTGTAGCGTAGTAGTTACAAGCTAAGATTCACTAGCTATGCTAGAAAGCATGACTTAAGCTAGAAAGCAAGAAGAGAGAATGCTCAAGGAGGCTAAAGAGGAGCACTCATCATAAACTGAATAAAGGAATACAATGCTGCCCTATATTTACCCTCTTCCTGAATCAAATAGAGGATTCAAAAAAAGGGATTGAATAGGATTTGGAGGGAAAATAGTGCGCCTTCCCAATAGAAGGACCCTCACTCCAGCTCAACGTGACCAAGTCCTAAAAATATGACCAAATAGGGCCCAAGGCCAATATATGAATAAAAAGCGCCCTTAGGCTTCCTTGTGCATAATAACGAATAAAAGAATGGACTTGGCAAATGTAATGAGCCAAGTCCATAACTCTCCCCTGCAAAAAATTAAAGCCCTCCACCGGCTAGCAAGCATAATGACTATCTAAAACAATAATGTAAGCATGCTAAATACTGAAAAATCACGAACTAATGGAAATACTGATGGAGAGGACATAAGTCGTCACAACAGATACCCCAAAAGTATCATAACTATGTAACTAAGCAAATATTACAACAAAACAAAAAGAATAGTCATAGCTAGTCGAATCATGAAGTAGAAGGAACATCTGCAATGACATCTGTAGTAGAGGAAAGAACTGAAGCCATGAGGGCTCGAGCCTGATCTGCCAGTAATGGTGTATGATAAAAGACATTAATAGGCTCCCAAGTGGCCTCCTCAAGAGGACGACCATCCCACTGTACCAGAAACTGAACCTGCTTGCGACGTCGACTATGCTGAAGGCGAACTTGATGGATGGCAACTGGCAAAAAAGGGAACAACTTTGGCTCTATAGGAAATGTGAGATCGCGAGGAGCATCATCCTCAATGGCAGCTCGTAAAAGGCTAACATGAAATATATCACAGGCTCGTGTAGAATCAGGCAACTGTAACCGGTATGTAATAGGGCTGAGGCGATCCAAGATACAGTAAGGCCCATAATAGCGTGGTGCAAGCTTCTCAGTAGAAGCGTGACCCTGAACAAAGTGATGACGTGCAAAGCGTAACCGGAGGTAAACCATATCACCAACCTGAAACTCAACATGACGACAACGACGATCAACAGAAGTCTGATAGTGCTGCTGAACATGCTGTAAGTGAGTAGTAGCCCTAGCAATAAGCTCATGAGCACCGGAAAAAAAAGAGGCAATGGTAACTGGTGTATCATCAAGAGAAATAGGCACCCCTGGCAAAAGTGGAGCATACTTATGAGTCAATAAGAAAGGTGAGACTCCAGTGCTGGTACTAACAGAGCTATTATAGCTATATTTTGCCAAACATAAATGCTGATCCCAATCCTTCCCTGAAGGAGAAACAAAATGTCGAAGATAACCCTCAAGAATCTGATTAAGGACCTCAGTACCTATCATTAGCTGTACATCCAAAATATGCATAAGCTCTGTCCAGAATGTAGATGTAAACTTACTATCCCGATCAGATAGGATAGCACGTGGCATACCATGCAGGCGAAAAATCTCTGATAGAAAAAGACGTGCGCACTGCTCAGCTGTAATAGTACTGCGGACCGGTATATAGTGTGCCTGTTTCGAGAACCGATCTACCACCACCATACAAGTGTCATGACCACGACGGGTTTTAGGAAGACCAAGAGCGTACTTAGCACAGGAATATTTATTACGGGCACAAAAAGGACAATCACGAATAAGATGGGCTAGCTCAGACTTCATGGATGGCCACGATAAATGTAGAAAAGTTAGAGCAAGACAAATATGCAGCCGGTAAATCATCAAACCAAGAAGGAACTGAAGCAACAATACTATGTAACAATGCAGGAAGACGAGATAAAGCATCAGCTGCCGTGTTTTCCTTGCCTGAACGATACAAAATATCAAAATGAAAAGACTGCAAAAATTGTAACCAATGATACTGACGATCACTAAGATCACATTGAGAAGATAACGGAGAGACTTATGATCAGTAATAACATGAAAGGGAACACAATACAAATAATGGTGCCACTTCTTAAGAGCATCACGTTCAACTTTAGACATACGACATGGAGCACAAGAGGGTGGGGTAGCACCAGGAATAAGATCAATATGGTGGGTGACATCTCGTAATGGTGGCGGAATGTAGGTTTTGAAAAGACAATAGAATACGGATTCAATAAGTCAGAAATCACCTGAGCAAGAGGACCCATGGATGGAGCAAGGGGAGCAGCAACTGATGTACTCTGAATAGACACGCCACCAAGTCTGAGCTCGACCATCTTAATGTAATGCAGCCAACTGCACTTTCAGGGTGTCAGTCTTGGGATACATAAGAAAATAGGTCTCTAATTTAGAGAACCAATTTTCCAAGATATTCCTGTTAGACGAACCATAATAAGTAGTAAGCTAGATGCGATCACGAAAATCACGAGCAAAATGGGGCTCATGATTACCTGAAAAAGTAGGAGAAGGAAATCTTGGTGGTGCGGAGGGAAATCCAGGTGGTGGTACAGAAGACCCAAAAGGAGACCCATAAGGACTAGTACTATATGAAGGGAGACCAAACGTACTACCAAAGGCACCTCCTGAAGATGGAGACGGAGTAGGAACATGCATACTCAAAATAGGAAATAAAGGTGCTTTACCAGGACGATGAAGAATGTTTGGTGGGGGTGGTATCCCCTTACTTATTGATTCACACAGTGTTTCAAATGTCACATGGCAAATAATAATATGGAAATATCTTTGTGTAAGATGTGCAATCTTCAGTCATTGGAAAAGGATTCTACACGGTGATTACTTATATTGTACTTCTTCTAGATAGTAAGCATGTTTGTCAAGGGTAGTGCCTCGAGCTTGTAGCGTAGTTCTAAGATAATGTATGATAGCTCTCAAATCCTCGTTCTTGGTGTTGCAAAGAGAATCCTTACTACTAGAAATAAAATGTTTCGATAGTTGACTGAGATGATTGTGAAAACCACTTAGTATCGTCCTGTCCGGCAAATGCAATTGAATGTTCGACTCTAGATAGAAAGTACTCTGTATGGAAAATAACATCTTTGATAGTAATTGATAAAAATACTACGTTTTGTTTCATTGACAAGAATGTATTGAAGCAAATTGTGTGTGAAATTGTGCAAAATACTGTAAAACGAAGTGAAATTCAGTTGAATGGATTGAAGTAGAAGCATAGTCATAATAATCATATTTTTAATTATAATACGTAATCTATGTTGCTTGTTTCTTGGTGTTTAACCTGATACTATAGTAAATACTTGTACATGAAACTCTGAAGTGATTTTATTTTCTATTATGCATGACTATAATGTGGGACATACATCAAGAAAAGCTATTGTAGCAAGGGAGCAAGGTTTTCTTGAGTGCCTTAAGGCTTTATTATGACAATTTTGTTCTTGAGACCAGGGTATTATTTCATGAATTTTGCTTGCATATATCGATTTTTGGTCAAAATTGCTGCGAGTTTAAGAGGCTTAGTTTGCTACCATATTTAATGACTTTATGCTGTTGCAGGGACCAACAAAAGGATGGTATGATGGTGTGAGCATCACGTTTGCTGTATTTCTAGTGATCATAGTAACCGGTGAGATTTTGAGTGGCTATGTTTACTGTTATGAATTGTTGTTGGTTTACACTATGGAACATTTGAAATCTTCAGCAATGTAGTGTGAAGTTAGCCTTTTTGATCTTAGCTTTCTAGCAGATTAAAGAATAGTCGCATGTGTGTCTTTTGGCTGCCAGCTTGCAGCGATTACAAGCAATCACTCCAATTTAAGAGTCTTAGTGAGGAGAAGAGCGATATTGTGAAGTTAGACTTTTTTTATCTCAGCTTCCTAGCAGATGAAAGAATAGTTGCATGTTTGACTTTTGGCTGCCAGCTTGCAGCGATTACAAGCAATCGCTCCAATTTCGGAGTCTTAGTGAGGAGAAGAGAAATATTCAGATACAAGTAAGATTTGCCCTTGATAGTGTTTCAAAGTTTGTTGCCTTCAAATGCTAGTGCCTTGTTTTACCATCAAGCCCATCATTCTGGTCAGTAGCAAACTAAAGAGTTTTTTGATGGCTTTGGATATCTAAATTTGAAATAGGTAGCGCGAGGAGGTCGTAGGTTAAAGGTCTCTATCTACGAGCTCGTAGTTGGGGATGTTGTACCTCTTCAAATTGGTGATCAGGTACACATGGATAACTTTTATACACCTAGCCGACTTGGAAACTGAAAATTATATTCGTGCATTTTCCCTTTTTGAACTCAAGCATGTTTATACAATAGATTCTATGTTTTCATGCTTCAGGTACCTGCCGATGGACTCTTGATAGTGGGGTATTCACTTGTGATAGATGAGTCGAGTATGACTGGTGAAAGTGAGCTGGTAATGAGCTTTTACTCTATTTGACTTGTGAATTGAAAGAAACTGATGTTATTTGGAGTGAGTGTAAATTTTATTTCTTAGAATTCAAACTTCTTTCATTGACTTGCTATGAAGAGAATCACAATCTAAATTTTTTTGCAGTCCTCTGATCTTGGTACTTCAGGCAGGCTTATGAATTAAGTATGAGAACTTAAGGCCGAGTAGAATGAAGTATTTTGCACTATGAGTGAGCTCAATTTCTACCTACTTTCAGCACATTTCCTTAGAATCAGATTGACAAATATGCAAAGGTAGTTGGTGTTGTTGCTTGTCAGTCGTCTAGATAATAAAATGCTTATAAAGGACCAGTACCATGAACCCAAATTTCTGTGGCAAAAGTTTTCTCAACGCCTCGCATGAACTGTTAGTGTTTTGTTGTGTTTGTGCTAGTTAATGATGTGGTGGGATGCTTACTTTCCTGCCTGTGGCAACTAATTCTCAGCCAGCTTGGACATTGTTTTTGGCTAAACCGAGCATTAAGTACAATTTTTTTAAATTTTATTTGTTAGTTTGAAGACTGTTTTTGAATTTG
Organism: Diphasiastrum complanatum; assembly: GCA_029204225.1. Taxonomy (NCBI): domain Eukaryota; kingdom Viridiplantae; phylum Streptophyta; class Lycopodiopsida; order Lycopodiales; family Lycopodiaceae; genus Diphasiastrum; species Diphasiastrum complanatum. Next base: position 31,032,675 of record CM055096.1, on the reverse strand, counting down.
TGGTGCTTTTAGCTTAACTGAATGTCATGAGTCAGAAAGTGAACATGCTGAAATTTATTCAAATTTAAGTAGCATGATCATGTGACAGGATTGAACTTGGTTTTGGTTTGGCTTAGTGTAGTGGGCAATGAGAGATGCTAACACTAATTTATTGATGTTTGTCTATAAAACAAATGGAAGTTTCATCATCATCTATTGTATGATTGACCTTCATTTCGCAACAACACTTGGTCAGCTAGGAGCGTTTGGGAGGTCAATTACAATCATAATCATGTTAGGGTCCAATTATGCATCAAAGATGATCCCAGAAGGATTGATTATCAGAGGGTTAAGTGACTAATAAAAATATAATATGACCAAGAAGCTTAAAGTTCTAGCCTAATGCATCAGAAAAATACCCATGTTAAGTACCTTGTAATAACTCAAGCTTGTGTCTCTGTAACAAACAAACCGCCCCCCCCCCCCCGCCTCCCCCCAATTTTTTTTGTTTTTTAAGTTGTTTAGGCCGAGTGGTAGGTCCAAAGTATGCATTGACTCTCTCTCTCTCTCTCTCTCTCTCTCTCTCTCAAAATGTACCTAGAACTTGACACTTGCACTTCCACCTCGTGTAACTCATGCATGTTGCAACGCTCTTAACATCCCCGTCTTGTCATTTTTTGTGCCTCTATTTATTGTACTCAATAGGCTCAAGTAAATCATTAAATCAAGCTTTCCTTTGCTTTCTCTCCTACATTCCACGAGTTTTGTGAATGCTACTCTTCTTACAAGTAGATTAAGGCTGATTGCTAGCTGATTTCTAACATAAGACAATTCGAATGAGTTGCTTGTTGCCACACGATGAGCTGGTCTGGCAAGTGCCCAAGTGTACAAGTTGAGAATGACTATCATGGTCATAGCCATTAGGTTTTGAGGTGAGGATTGCAGCCATGACCAATAGCCCAGATTGCTACGATGCCCATAAATAATTATAAAATAAAAAAAGATGACACTAGGGAGCATAGGACGTGCACAATCTTATGATATTATTACAAATAGGTGAAAATGAGTTTTCTAGAAGAAAAACTATCTAACGTATTTGAAACGTGATGGGTTTTGAACAAGTATAGTTTGGCAACCAGACAAGTTTGGGTGCTACTATGTGTGTTTGACTCACATCAGAATGTCAACAAACTAAAGTATCTGTCTGCAGGTCCACAAAGATGCAAAGCACCCTTTTCTGATGGCTGGATGCAAGGTGGCTGACGGTTATGGCACTATGCTGGTAATTCTTATGACATGGAATTGCTGCTTCATGTCCAACCAGCCTTTCCCACGAGTTTTTCTTTATAACTCTCCTGGTTATGTACTTGGACAATGTAGTATGTTAGGAAACATCTGATCTTACTACAATGGTCAAAGTGAATAAATTGTCATGTCACAATGGGGCCAATGTCTAAGACCACCCTGTTGCTGTTGGTGCCAGATAACTTGTGTAGGCACAGATACAGAGTGGGGCCAAATAATGGCATCTATCAGTGATGACACTGGAGAAGAAACTCCTCTGCAGGTAGTTGACTTTCCTTAATCTCAGAACATATGTCTCTTCTGTAAAGTTCCGAGATTTTGTTCATTGAATATTTTCTTGGCATAGGTGGGTAGTAAAGATCTTCTAGCCAGATGCATCAGATGGGCAGTTTGGTTTCTTAATTTCCTGTAATTTTAAAGACAATTTGAATATTAAGAGATACAAAACAGATGCTAGTTCAATTGGCAGAATGTTTCTTTATATTCATTGTCCTCCCCTCTCAACACATACAGAAACAGTATAAAAAAGCATGTAGATGGAAAGGGATCAGGAGAAACAGATATATATCGAGGGGGTGGTTTTAGCAGGACAATCTTTGCAAGTGATCAAGAGTAGCTCTTCACGATCATGAGCAAGGCAAGTCCATGAGAACATAGTTTTTGATAAGAATGTGCGAGGGTGGAAGGCTTTTGCAAGGGTGAAAGGAATGAATATAGCTAGGTTGCTTAAGAGTTTCCCTGTGTCTCCTTTTGCAATTGTTGATAGTAGTAGCTCGAGCACATAACATGTATGAGTGGAAAGCTGGTCCAATGCCAAGAAACTAGGGAAGTGTTTAGCCCTTTTTTTTTGTGTGGTTATTTTTAAATTCAAACCAATTATAAAATTGTAGATTTAAATCATATTGAATATAATTTGATGATCATCATGTTTCCTAGCGGTGTTAGCATGGTTTAGGAAAAACACCATTAGCAGATGGAGTTTGTAGACCTAATATTTGATTGGTGGATTGTGAATCATATACTAGAAATAGCCCCAAAGTAGCATGCATACCTTTAGGTATTGGGCTACTTACCATTAAGGGCATGTCCTTATGAAACCAAGTACCCTAAGTTGCCCTGATCACTAGAAGGTTCCACTAAGGGCCTATAGATACTATATACAGGGCTATCATGTTGTCACATGTACTATGAATCCCCTTACCCAATGTAAATGGTAAATTGTAATTATTAAATTGTAAATGGCTAAGTCACCAGCCTGTGGAGACAATTATAAATTGCAATGTAAATATCTGTTATAGTGACTAAATCCGAGTACTGGGTCTCATGCGAGTCTGCTGGACTGACCTCCTAAAAAGTAGGAAGGGTTGACCGGTCAACATGACATGTGTCATATGCTCACTGGGACACTTGGTCTAGTGCATGAGTGAGACTTGTCGGACGGTGAATGGATGGGTCAACAGGACATGTCATATGCTCATTGGGACACTTGGTCCAATGCATGAGTGACACGTGTCAGACTGTCCACCTACTAGCTTGCCTATGTGTCAGGGTACTGCCAAGTGGCAAGTGTAAGCTATGCATGGAGTTTGCTATGTGTCGACGTTAGGATGTGTCAAGGTTAAGGGGTGCTTGGGGGATATAGTATGAGCCTGGTGAGGCATTCCTCATTATGGTATTCCTATGCAGCTATGGTTGGGAGGAGACTTGCATCAGAGCTCTCATGTTTGCTTGTTGATCTATGTACATTTGCTTGAGATTAATAAAGAGACGGATATGCTGGGTAATTCTGTGTATTTACTTAGGGTTTGTGAGCTTGCGTGCAACATTTGGTATCAAAGCAGTTGCTTTCAAGATTTGTGTGGGATTTGGCATCTTCAGTTAGGGTTTGGAAAGACAACGCCCTACTGCAGGTGATCTGTTGGCAAATTTGGAGCCCATAAGATAGCAGATGGAAGCCCTATGGTGGATTGCTGATCTTCTGGCAGCCTTTGAGCGGCAAATGTAACAAAAAGAGAAAGTTTGAATGTCAAACCAATCAGTGGCAAGCTCGGGGTGACCAAAAGAAGAAGGGTGCAGGGGCCCCAAAAGGCAAAGGGTTGTATGGGCAGCCCAATGCCCAAAAGGGTCAGCGTTCTTCAATGTTGTCGCCTCAGGACCAAGAACGTGCAAAGAGGGAGAACCTCTGTTTTGGATGTTTGGGGCAGCATAGGTGGAAGGAATGTCCAGGAACTTGATGTGGACCACATATAATCTTCAGGTGGACCAGATGAACCAGGGTGATGTTCCTATGACAATGGAAGAGATCGAGCAGGAAGCCAATCCAGATGTTCCCCTCATGAATGTTTTGGTGGTCATGAGAGTGGAGACGGCTCCACCAGCGCTTTTTTCAAAATCGGCTTGCCAAGGGTATCAATTTCCTAACACTTCTGTTATTGTTATGCGAGGGCAACTGTGTGGTAGAGATGTTCAGGTTCTATTTGACACTGGGTCCTCTCATAATGTGTTGAATTCAACTTTGGTATGTAAGTTAGGTTTGAATAATCAACCATCCCAGTACTAGTACACAGTGGAAATGGCTGATGGAAAGGGTAAAAAGATTTGGGATAAGAGGGTGGTGGGCATTCCACTAACTGTACAAAGTTACACAGAAGAGTTGGATTTTGAGATAACACGGCTTGCGCGGTTTGATGTGGTGTTGGGCATTTGGGCATTTGTTGGCACACGATGTGGAAGCCACACATAGCCTGGGATACTCATGTGTATGAGTTCCAGTTTGATGGTGTGACGCATTCCCTTCGTGGGGAGCGGGATGTGCCTCCTGGACCGCTTGTTTCAGCTACGCAGTTGCTTAGGATCCATTGTGAGTACATGTGTGTTTGCTTTCTACTTGATATGTCTACTAATACTAGTCAGAGTAGCATGTAGTGTGTGCAAACCAGTACTATTGCCAATTTGGATCAAGAGATTAGGAGAGAGTTTTCAGATGTGTTCATAGATGATCTTCCATCTGTTTTACCTCCTAAGAGGAATGTTGAACATAAGATTGAATTAATACCCATATCATGTCCTGTCAATAGACCTCCTTACAAAATGAGTCTTAAGGAAGAAGAGGAAGTGAGACGGATGGTCGATGATTATCTGGCCAAGGGGCAGATACGACCTAGTTATTCCCCTTTTGTCTCTCCGATCATTCTTGTAAAAAAGAAGGATGGATCATGGCGTATGTGTGTGGATTATCGAGGTTTGAACAAGATAACAGTTAAACATCGATATCCTATGCCACGTATAGATGATTTGCTTGATGCCTTGTCAGGTGCCATTGTGTTCAGTAAAATAGACCTAAAGAGTGGATACCATCAGGTTAGAGTTCGTGAAGAGGATGTACACAAGACTGCCTTCAGAACTCAGTTCGGTCACTATGAGTATCTTGTGATGCCATTTGGATGGACTAATGCCCCAGCTGATGAATGATGTGCTCAGACCGTATATGGGTAAGTTTTTTGTAAACTTTGTTGATGACATTCTGACTTACAGTGCAGGTGAGGTCAAGCATATGGCTCTCCTTAGGACTGTGTTGTCTACTTTGAGGGAGAACACTTTGTTTGCCAATAGTAAAAAAAGTGGATTGTTTAAAAAAGAGATCGAGTATCTTGGTCATGTAGTGTCTGCTGATGGAGTAAGGCCCTCATGAAAAGGAGTTGTATGCCATAGTTCATGCATTAAAGGCATGGAGGCATTGTCTGTATGGATCGGAATTTGAGGTACTCATTGATCATGATACCTTGAGATACTTTTGTAAAAAGCCAGACCTTAGAGGCCGCAAGCCAGATGGTCTGAGCTGATGCAAGAATTCTTAATGTAGATTCGGTACAAGAAAGGTGCCGAGAATCGTGTGGAAGATGCACTATCTCGTGTAGTGTATTAGATGTCATTTGTAGTCATTGAAAATGACTTACTGTCTGAGATAAGAAAGGCTCAGCAGGAAGATCCTCACTGTAAGAAAGTGGAACAGGAGGTGAGTCATGGCCATGTAGAGTCTCAAGAGGAAAGCTCTTTTACCTTGGTTCGCACTTATCTTAAGTATTCCATAGAAGATGGAATAGTGATGAGAAATGGCAAGGCTCTTATTCCAGCTTGTGAGGTGCTGCGAAAGAGGATCTTGCATCTCTGTCACGATAGCCCTAGTGCTGGTCATCCTGGTGTGGATAGGACCTATGAGTTGATACGACGTAACTTTTGGTGGTCTAGATTTAAGAAAGAAGTAAACCATTATGTGACACATTGTTTTAAGTGTCAAGTTAATAAGGCTGAAAAGATTAAAGTGCCTGAATTATTACGCCCGTTACCTATATCGGAAGGGAGATGGGAAAGTATTTCCATGGACTTCATTATATGTTTACCTCATACGCAGCAGCAACATAATGCTATCCTAGTTGTGGTTGATAGGCTCACAAAAATGGCTCATTTTATCCCAACTTGTAATAAGATTGATGTACCTGGTATGGCTGATTTGTTTATACAACATGTATTCAGACTTCCAAAAAGCATAATTTGTAGAATTCAATCTCTCACTAGCTTCTAGAAGGTATGCTCCAATCTTGATGCAGGAAGAGCAACGACGAGAAATGGTGAAAGCTAGACGTCAAAATACTGACGATCAGGCACTTGCGACACGCCAAAAACAAGGCAAGGGCAAGGGCAAGAAGAAGTCTAAGCAGCAATTTGCCACCATTTTCTTCGCATTGTATGTGTGTGTGTGTGGATGGTGCGTCGCAAAAATCTAATTGGAATCTTAATAAGTCATAATGCCCCTGCTTTGAGAATCTGATAATATCTGGTGAGAGGTCCTCATATGGAGATCCAATACCCTCTGCAAAAGACCTGTGTCTGACAGGGATTCTGCCAGGGTGATTCCTGTCAGTGCCTAGGGGTTGCTAACCTCCTCGCGGTCCCACTGGTAACACCTCCGGGTGGCTAATAGCAACTCTGGACTTGTGGGCAGTTGGCTCCTCTTCGTTTATGTGGGGATGTCTAACACTTTTAACAAGTTTTCATTCTCTAAGCTTCACGTAGCTTGTGCACTAGAATGGTGCATGGCATAGTGAGGAGTAGTAAATTTGGGGAGGGTGGCTATCTTTCGTGATTCGGCGTACCGAAGTGCCACAATACTCATAAGGGATCTCGCGATGCGCTATTTGAACCCCCAGTCAAAGGGACTTTGTCCTTGGGCTGGTGGGACCCATTCGAAAACCTCGCCTTGGAGAGTAAAGTAGCATGTAGGGACGGTGCTTTTGTGGAAGACGGCCCCCCGTCGGCTTGGAGGGACGGTTGGCGTCTGTGTGACTATGGTCGCACCCCCGCAGTCTGGGGCAACTCAGTTCTGCACTACGGGCCGAACCGGGGTCCCCTGGGGAGGCCGCGACTGTCGCCCCTGGGCAGCCGTTGGGCTCTGAGTAATCGAGCTTTTTGGGGGGACTACCTTTCCCCGTAGCATGCCAATGCACCGTGAGTGTTGGGCAAACGCCTTGTCGTACTGGACTTTGTCTACACACACAGCACGGCGGCCGAGCCTCCAGCCTTGGGTTTAGTGGGTGCAACCCCCACACGGCCTGCACCTAACGGTGTTGGTGCCTACCACCTCGTCTCTTGGGGCGACCGCGGTCGAACACGGGGGAGAAATTCCGAAGGCGGCTGGTGCGGTCTGAGGATAATAACTCTGGTGCATGGGTTTGGACGACCTCTCAGTGATGCTACTTGGGAGACCGCGCATGGGTAGCATGCACAGTATCCAGACTTTGCCATCGAGGACGATGTCATATGAGGAGGGAAGGGATGTCACATGTACTTTGAATCCCCTTGCCCAATGTAATTGGTAATTGTAATTATTTAATTGTAAATGGCTAAGTCACCGGCCTGTGGAGACAATTGTAAATTGCAATGTAAATATCTGCTATAGTGACTAAATCCGAGATGGCCAAGGGGGTACTGGGTCTCATGAGAGTTTGTTGGACTGACCTCCTAAAAAGTAGGAAGGGTTGACCGGTCAACGTGACACGTGTCATATGCTCACTGGGACACTTGGTCTAGTGCATGAGTGACACTTGTCGAACGGTGATTGGACGGGTCAACAGGACATGTGTCATATGCTCATTGGGACACTTGGTCCAATGCATGAGTGACACGTGTCAGAGCAAAAGCATCTTAAGGAAAATAATAGATTGGAAAGGAAAATGAAAACAATATTAGATTAAAATGGAAGTACTGTAAAAGATAACCTAAAAAACAATAACTATGAAATGGGATTTTAAAAGGCAGCAACAAATATGTAGAGATGTAATGTTGTAAGCAAAACGAAACAAATAAGAAAATAGGATGCTCTGTTATGGACTTACCTATGCTAACCCTAATTACTAAGTTGCCCTTATTGGGATATCTTTAGGTACGGGGCCATTACCATTAAGGGCATGTCCCCCTTAGTTGCCCTAATTTCTAGAAGATTCCACTAAGGGCCTCCAGATAGTATATAGAGCTAGACATTAGATATAGGATTCAATGTATTCATTCTCTGCTAATAGGTATTGCTTGGGCTCTTCGTGGGAGATCTCTTGTCTATGCTTATAGCTATTGCTTTGTAGGGCTCTAGCCATTGTTCTTCATTTAATATCAACATCTGTGATTATGCTCATAACATGCTGCCATTAAGCTAACAAAACAATCCGAACATCGCCGAGCATCGCTGGAATTTCTTGCAAATTCAAGGGACAATAGGATGCAAATAACTGCGTATAGTTATGAACGTAGCCACGGCTGATCTAGATTTAGTCTATGAAAGCATCACATAAGCAAGACTTAACCCTAGAAAGCAGGAGAGAGAAAGCTTAAAGAGACGAAAGAAGGAGATCATATCATAAGCCAAGTAACAAATGACAGAAAATCCCTACTTATAGCCAAGAGGAAGCCCTAAAAGGAAGCTTCCAGTGGCTAGGGCCAAACTGAGAGGTGCTAGTTGGAAGCTATTAGGCAGGATAGCGGACTTGGATTGAACGAACTGTTGTGGGAGATGCGGAAGATGAAGAACGCGTCAATGATCACACTTTGGATGATCGTGGTGAGTGGTGAGTGATGTTTTGCGGGTTTTGCAGTTGGTAAGTCATTTCAAATCAAGTCATTGTAGTTGTGGAGTAGTGTATTAGGTTTGTCATTAGGCAGATACACTTCAACTGCCAGTTTGAATAAGTCAAGTCAATTTGCCATATTAGTATTGCAAGAAGGATGTAGATGCCAATGATGGCAAAGTGTACATTGTTTGCTTTGGGCCATGGAGATCTCACAGGTTCACTTGGAGGGATATTGGCATGCACAGTATGTGAGGGACTTGATGGTGGGTTTGGAGTTCGCATCTCAGTGTATTCTCAGATTTTGGTTTGGAACCATTCAGGAGCAGCTTTGGAGCAAGCTTGGGGGAGTAGAGGTGGGGCACTACAGGGTAGATGCTCAGATCTTCGTGATCAGTGATGGCATTGGGATACTTGATAGGTTGGACTGCAGGATAACAGGGCAATCATCAGGGGGCAGCTATGTCATATTGGACTTGAGTCATTGGATTGGACAGGACTTACATGGGTGATTCATGAAGGAATCAGGAAACTGCAAATATAATGGGCAAGGCGTGAAGTTTTGACAGCCAACTTTAGGTTGGAGAGCTGATGGACATCGCATGATTGGGTGTGATGAGGGAAAACACTGTGGTGAGTGATTTGCTAGTGATCTAGTAGAGGGGACACTGATGACAAGGTCACCACACATGATGCACCAGTTGAAGAACATCCACTATGCATACAATGACATATCATACTTGAGCAACTGTAGCATCTCCCTGAGTGCCACCCCAATGGACTCGTCATCCACATACTATGCTCACCTGATGTCTTCCATCTTGGTCACCATCCTGCTATCCAAGCCGATCGTTGAAGCATCACCTGTCTCTCCTGGCTCCTAGCATCTGCTCGCCCTCCCTGGCTATGTGCCACCTGACATCATGCGAACGCAAGCCTTCCTTGAGTTTCCCGTTCGAAGCATCTTAGAATATTTTGGGATTCTAAGATACACCCAATAATGGATCTCAAACTCTCGAGGAGAGAGTAAACCATTCCTAATGGAATAGTCATCAAGTATCTTCTCTTCGCGAGACTTCTTGAATCCTGCTTTCGAAGATTGTCTCTCAAAATAGAGCTTCCTGCTAGGACTTCTTGCCAAATACGACCGAAAGACTCATCGATCCGACAAAAGTCTCACAGAGAAAGATACAACTCGGATTCGAACTCAACAAAGCATAATTGATTAACCTCTCCAATCTGGCTCAAAGCATCAGCGACACAATCCCATGCACCGTGACGGTACTTAATGTCGAATTTGAACTCTCGAATGCATTCCGACTAGCGGGCCTTATGACCCCTGAGGTCTGTGGCATCACAGATAAACATAAGAGATTCGTGATCCGTCACAACCACGAATAATGTCTTCAAATCTTTAATGAGTGGATGACAACAAAGAGTTCCTTCTCATAAGTAGAATACCTACTTTGAACTGGGTCCAACTTATTGCTTTCGAAAGCCATAGGTCTATCATCCTGGTAAAGGACTGCACCCAACACATAGTCACTAGCATCCATTTCCACCAGGAAATGTTTGCTAGGGTCCACTATGTGTCAGATAGGGGTGGTAGACACTACATCTTGAGCCTCAAAGCTTTGATTTAGTTCATCAGTCCAAGTAACAGGTGGACTGATTGTCGAACGCCTTCCGGCCTTCTTGTTAATACTCTTTTTAGTTTTATTTTTGGCTTTCTCTACTCCCTTAAGAAGATTTGTTAAAGGTAACGCAATTAAGGCGTAGTCTTTAATGAATTTATGGAAAAAACTTGTGAAGGCTAGAAAAGATTTAACTTCCCTTATGGTTTTCAGGATAGGCCAATCACGGACTTTTTGGACTTTATCGTATTCGATCTCAAGACCTTGATTGGAAACAATATGTCCCAAATACTTGAGTTTGGTTTGAAAAAACTCACACTGAGACTCCTTAGCAAACAATTTTGCGTGTCTTAGAATATCTAAGACTGTACACAAACACACTTCATGCTCCTGTTACTATAAATCAAAATGTCATTCAAAAATACCACCAAAAACTTTCTTAGATATGGACGAAGGATATCGTTCATCATCTGTAAGAAGGTTGTTGGGGTGTTAGTTAGACCAAAGGGTAAAACTTAAAATTCATAATGGCCATACCTAGAACGAAAACCAATTTTGGAAACATCCTAAAACGTCCCCTAGGACTCCAAAACCGATACAGAGCTTCAAGAACACAAAGGGAGATTGCAATAGATGAAACTGTCCCAACCAAACCTAGACGCAATACCGGTCTACCCCCCGAGAATTCTAGGAGATAGGAAAATCACATGAACAATGCTTCATAGTCTAACAACATGACGACAACCAAATTCTCTACCAATGTAAGAGAAAGCTCCACAAGATCCTTCTCACAAGACAAAATAATAGAGAACACATTATGGAGAAACCACCCAACCAAGTAGAAGCAACCGATCAATCTCCAGAAGCTTCACCCTCCCATGCCAAGGATTAGGAAGCTAGAGTTGAGAGAGAGGACCTGGCAATGGATCACGAAGACTATCGTGGAGTAGGGTGAGTTTGTCCATCTTATATAGGCTATGCATGTGGGAATGCAAGGTCTAAACTCCCCTGTTGATAGATCCAATTGCTATTGATACACTACACATGCATTGACTGTCCCAAACCTTGTACTAACTCCAATTAGTGTGTCTGGGCCTCACAAGGTTATTAATTACTTTGCGGGTCACATCCAATATGACATGGCATAACGAATAATCTTGATTCTCATGAGCACCGTGTATCCAAGACTAGGAGTATAGTATATACTGAATCCTATATTTTGGTCATGGACATAACACACTCCATGATCCTCATAGACATTGGTGAAGGTATATATAGAGCGTAAAGCTAGCCCACCTGCCCATGCACCAAAACCACATGGAAGCACTCAAACTGATCGTGCCAACCTCCCATGTATGTCCACTACATGTAGGTACCCCTAACCCATAGTAGCTAAGACCCATGCAATAGCCCAATGCATGTACATCCTATCCCATACTAGGATGCAACACACATGCTAATACTGCATGCAGGTGGTCACTTGACCCCCGTGGTCCTACTCGAGTACTATCCAGTTTAAAACCAGTTCCTATGTCCAAGGCCCACGTAATGGACCAAATCCCCCATTAGGGCCATGACATTCTTCCCCCCTTATTTTATCCTTAGAACTTAAAGTCAGGGAACTCCCCTTTAACTTACCTTCTAGTTCCCATGAATATCCGAATGTCCTTTCCAGTGAAACCGGATGCTCTATAGCCTTCCGCTTGCGCAATCGTTTGGTCCTTGTATCAAGTATCTTTTCAGGCTCTAAAGGAATTCTTTCAAATAAGTCTTCAAAAGAATCTAGACCTTTACCTGAACCAAGGTGATCCCCTTCATCTAAACTCATCTTCAGACGACTAAGATGGAACATGGAATGAGCCTCAATCTCGTCCGACAAATCCAATTGGTAAGCTAAAGATCCAGTCTTTTCTCAAGATTTTGTACGATCTACTATAGCAAGCAAACAACTTGTAATGCTTCCCAGTACGCATTACCTTAGAATGCTTCGGAATTCTAAGATATATCCAATCTTCAACTTGAAACTCCCAAATCGATCTTTTCAAATCAGCAAAATGTTTTACCTGATCTTGGGCACTCAAAACATTTTCACACGCTAACTGTAGCATTTTCTGCTTTTTTTGCAAGAAATTGGCCACTTTCTGAACTGTAATCATCTTAGTGCCAACTGTTACCGGAGATTAAGGTTGAAAACCATTACCTGTTGGGAAACCAACTCGAATTGATCAGAAAAGGATTCACACATGTTGTTTTTGGCTGGGTTTGGGCGTTGGAACAATAGCAGGGGCATGTTTCGTCCTCCAGTCCCTGCAGGCTGCTTCCATAACTCTTTCATCTGGTGTGTGGAGACCTTGACTTATGTTTTTTGGGGTTTAAAAAAAAAAAACATAAGTCAAGCTCTAACTTCTCACAGATCCTAGTTCTCACTAAGATCAAGTTGATCAAAACCAACAAGGAATAAATGTAAACAAACCTTTCTTGTAACAAAATCACCTAGTCTTGATACTAATCAATCAAATTTGTAATCAGTGACTTTCTATTCATACAAGAATGGTTTCTAAATTTTTCCCATGCATCATCTAACTGGATTTCTTTCCGAACCTTAGAAGATTCCAACAATATCTAGAATATCTCATCAATCCTGATCTAAAACAGGTTCTTCATCTATACACATTACTGATTCCACTTGGAATCAATGGCATAGATGTTTCACCCAGGCCAAATTTCTTTACCTGACTTGTCGATTACTATCCAGGTTAAGACCAGTCCCTTTGTCCAAGGCCCACCTAATGGTCCACTCCCCCATTATGGCCCATGACACATCCCACTTGTGGATTCTTATCTGATGGTACCCCGACCTAAGGTCCAATTTGGTGCAATACTTAGCACGATTCAATCTATCCATTAAGTCGTCTATCCGAGGTAAGCGATATCGGTTCTTAATAGTCATTTTATTATGCTTTTTGTAATCGACACAAAGACGTATACCCCCCGCCTTTCTTGCCAGTTAACAATACAGGAGCTCCCCAAAGGGACTTATTGGATCGAATATGGTCCTTACGTAATAACTCCTCAAGTTGCCTAGCAACCTCAGCTTCTTCCATCGGGCTCATCCTGTTAGGGAAAAGCGATACAGGAGAGTTGTCAGGATAACAACAATTACTTCAAATTGTTTCATTCTTAAAGGATACATCAATGCAAGAAATTGAAGAATTACCTGGTGCCTTGAAGGAGCAGCCACCCTTTTTCCTTTTCTTTGGGCAATCCTTGGTCCATGCAGGAGAATCATAGCCCATTGCTGTTGGCCTTGTCGAAGTCCGTTCTCTGCAACCGAGGCCGCTTTTTCTTCTTTCCTGATGGGGAAGCTACGTCGAGAACTTTCTGTTTGCGCTTTTTGAAGGAAGGCCCCGAAGAGGGTTTCTCCTTGGATTCAGGCTTCTGTTGCTCTTTGTGGGTTACCGTGTGCGTATCGTCAAAAATCCTGGCAAAGTGCACTGCCTCCTCAAGGGATTGTGGTTGGTTACGACGAACCTTTAGTTGATACTCTTTAGGCAAGCCCAAAATGAAACGAAGGTTGAGCAAGACTTTGTGAATCTGGTTAACGAATTGCGATGCCGCCTCTTGGAATTTTTGTAAGTACACATCTAGGGGCTTCGTCCCCATTTGCAAGGTTGCAAATCAACGATAGTATTCAAAATCGTCATGAACTGGCATAAAGGCAGCCTTAAAGGCTACTTGAAAGTCATCCCAAGTAGTTGGGATTGTGGCACACTCCTTAAGATCCCGCCACCACGAGTACGCTTCACCGCGCAGAAACATAATGGCAGTAGCAATCCGGGAGCTGTCTGGCAGATCGTGTATGGAAAAATGCGACGTCCATCGATCAAGCCATGCCATGGATCTTAACTTCCTCCCCCCCCCCTCTAAAAGCCACCTAGAATAGAATGGGGGGTCCCAAAAACCCCCCCTCTATAGCAGCTTGTACAATCCTTGCGTGCCAGCACGCGCAGCAGCCTTTTTGTCCTGCGCACAACTAGATAGGCTGTCACACTTTTTTTTTTTGGTTCCAGCCAGACACTAAATACTAATAGAGGGGGTTTTCCTTCGATATCAAAGAGAAACTCTAAATTATGACATAATATACAATCTTATAATAGTTTTCTTCAAACAAGTTTGAATGAAACTATATGAATTCGTTTTTCTAAGGAAAACCTGCCATAAGCTTTGAAGAGGCTAAGCTTAGAGGTTTCAAAAGAAAAATTAAGAAAATTAAACAAGCTTTAATGAAGTACAACTTTACTTTTCAGCCCGATACACACAACCAATTCAAGAACTCCCTTGAGGCAAAGGGTATGGTAATCAAACAATCACATTCCCGAGAAGAGAATTAAAGACCGCAGAAGCTACAAGGACACGTGTGCAGCTATTTGGCGGCTCTAATATCAAATGTTACAACTCCCTAGATCTGTGATTGACTTTGAAGGTTGACGCACAGCCCATGCCAGTGACGATGCATTGTATCCGCCCATCCATAGGGTCACTACCGACCCACCCCCGTGCACCGGAGCTATCGACATCCACATGCCTAGTCAAGCCTCCGGCGATAACTAGCATCCTATACCACCAACCATCGTCCTTGGCTCTCCCTAGCACACATCTCTTGGTTTAAAGATACATCCTGGCTACTACACGCGCTCTCCATGCACCAACTCCCGGGGCAAAAGGGAAGCCCCACCACTATGTAGGCATAGCATAGTGGGTCCCATCAAGCACGGTCCCCGGCGACAGGTGACCACCTAGGATGGTGACGCATGGCACTTAAAACATGTCGATAACGCTAGACCTCCGTCTTGCCCCTTGCGAGGCCATCACTGAAGGGCGTATTGTTATGGTACATAACAAACCTAGGTACCCTGAGGTGCCTTAATCACTAGGAGGTTCCATTAAGGGCCTCTAGAAAGTGTATACAGGGCTTTCATCTAGACATTAGGGATTCATTGATTATTTATGGAAAAACCCTTTGCTATTGCTTGTAGGGCAATGGTCATTGTATTCCTCTTAGTGGCCATAGAGCATAGAGCCGAAGGTGAGATGCCTATTGTGATGGTACAAAGCACGCATGAAAGATGGCTAGGTATATCTTGGTTTTTGTTTGAGCATGAGTGAGGTTCATAATGCAAGGGACTTTTAGCCAAGACTCTCAACTTTGAGTAAAATTCTGAGTCGTAAGGAATGAGAAAGTGTTGTAGTTGAAACCTCAAAGACGGTGATAACAATAGTTCATGTTTTGAAGTCCTTATTTGTTTCATTCTCATTGCATCACTCTCGTTGGTGGAGATGGATAGAGGTCTTGTTAGAGATAGATCTTAGGAATGAGAGCCCAAGGGTGGCTAGCCCAATTATGAGTATAGAAAGCATCTTTTTTGGCATCGGTCATTTTCATGAAACAGGTATTTTGAGCAATAAGCAGAAAATCATAACATGTAATTGGAACCACACAAAGTTAGCAAATGCAGAATAACCACAAACAACAAAAGTAAATCACTCAAAATTACAATTGGCAAGCGTATAGTGACCATAAGCAACCTTGAACATCAATTGGGAAGACACCAAGATGGATGCCAAAACAAACAGGGACTAATTGGGTAATCACAAGGTTGTGTCCTATTAAGAGCAATATAAGTGATACTAGCCAAATGAAGTGAAGTTGGTTTGAACCAATCCATGGATAAAAGAGTTGTTGTAGAACACTCTTGTATAAGATCACTTAAGGGGCTCAATACCACTATTAGAAGCATCGTTTTAGGCAAAAATGCCAATATTCTATGGGTAGACACCATCAACGCCAGCTCATTTAAGTTGAGGGTAGTTATGTGCTCTATAATCTGGACCACCACTTCAAATGGAATTTTTTTGAAAGGAGCTCATCCATTTTCTTATTTTTGAGACAATTGAGATGTGATAGGTAGCATATAAAAGAAGTGTTGCAAAGCAAGATGGCGAAGGAGGAAGACAAACAATATTGGATGACGTACGATGCAAAAAAGGAGAAATAACAGTGTTAAGTACAAGGATGGAAATGATTATGATGGAATTGGGACTGAGGGACTTGATCCTAGGACTATGCAACAGTGTGCTAAAAAAGAACACTTTAAGACTGATGAAGTCAAATTAGTTCCAAATATTTTTTGTATTTTTTATATTAGTTAGAAATAGAAAGTGCACATACTTTGTTGAATGGGCCACTTGTTGATTTGATATTGTTCTTGTTTTTATCATTGTACAGGTTAGACTTAATGGAGTGGCCACCTTCATTGGTCAAATTGGATTAACAGTTGCTATCATCGTTTTTATCATGCTTTTTGTGAGGTAAGTCACATATGAGATCGTTTGTATATGAACGGTGAAATCAGATTGTTTGTATAATGTGTTTTAGTTGCTTATGTTAAGTTTTTCTAAGCTAGAAATACTTATGCACAACAACTTGACTTTGACTGATGAGAGAGAGAGAATAGAATAGAATAGAATATATTAATGTTTGTAGAGTGTCCTTGGGCACAAAAGACAAAGAAAAAGTACATCAGATAGGAGCAGTGTCCATGTCGGACTTATTTCTATCAGCTAAAACCAAAAATAGAGAGAAGCTGACCAATGCGGTAGCGCAAGCCAAAAGACAGCGTCTGAGAGAGATAACTTGGTCTAACGGGAAGCCCTGAAACATCCAGGTGAAGAAAGTGAATGCGGTAGAATTGAAGCTTAACTCGTGAGGAATCTAGGTGAGGCCAAACAGTATGTATGTATGCTCTGTAGATCTGTCGGCGAATGAACGCATGAGTCCTATTTGGGAGGTCAGACATAGATAATCCCCAGCTATGCAGAAAGTCCAAAGCATACTGAAACCATGAAGAGTTAGCACGAGAACAAGCGAGTGAGATAAAAAGGCGGCTTGTTGGTCTATTGAAGATGAGAAGGGGAAATCGTCGAGCAGGGTGGCCAGAGAGGAAGTGTAAGTAGGAAGACCAAGTGGAGAGAAAGAAGGACGATGGCGACGTGTGGAATGAGGTGTCGTAGCAGTACCAAGAGTAGCATGGCCCAGATACAGGAGCTGATCACAAATGGTAGGGTGCATAATATGAAAAGTAGGAAGAAATGGAATCAAGGTTGGTTAGCCAATGAAGTAGTCAACAACGCTGTGTCCACCCTCGTGCGGATGACATGTAAACATGGATGATGACGGCCATCGAGATAGGCCATTCAAAATGGCTAAAGATTGAGCTTATGCAAGGCCAAAATCAACTGTTCTCCAAAGTGTGTAGCCGGGGTATCTGCATCCTGAGAGGCCCTATCCCAACCCACATCCAAAACCTGAATATGTAGAAAATTACTATCCGCATGAAACTCTGTCTGCTGGGTGCTGGTACGAGCATTATAATCTCCTGCTAATAGAATAGGCCATGTTGTGCAAAGCTGGCTATATCATCTGAGTGAGCCTGGAAGGGGTCACCACCATAGTCTGCAAAAGCTGATGTCTGAGTTGCAAACTAACAAACTGCTATAAAGAGATCTTGAGGTAGCCCCAAGTAGTGACCAAAAAATTGTAACCAATAAATCGTGCAAATGGATCACTTTTGAGCAGCTTAAAATGAGTACGATAAACTTCTTTGGTGAGACATGCAACACCACCAGAGCCACGTGTGGTTTTTCCTCTCAAGAAAGGCCTATATGCTGAATGGCATGAATAATCCTGAATGGCTGGAAGGGGTCGATAAAGTGATTCATGAGTCTCTGCTAAGAGCAAAATATCACATTTTTGCAAAAAAAGAGTGAAAGTCTCCTGCTGAAGAAGATGAAAGCACACCGTTACAATTCCAAAAACCAATTTGTAATGGCTGAGGGGATCTCGGGCTGAGGTGCCCGGGATCCCCGACTTCCTATTGTGAAATTTTATCGTAGAATTTAGGCTTGCCTTCAATAAAGACCACTCTTTGATTCCTAGCATTGGCCTCATGAATGACCAATTTCCTCACTTGCCATTGTGTGTGTGTTAGGTCTTCATCCATAAAAATAAAAGTACCTTTGAGCTTAGTTCGAAGGCGTAAAGCAGCATTGCGTTGTTCAATGGAACGAAACTTTAAGAATAAGACCTTATCGTCAAATTTGCTTCTCCAAGCAGTGTCAAAACCTTCAATAGTATGTGCAAGCTTAGATACAAGAAGGTCTTTTGCTTCATCAAGGGCCTTGTTTCCATTAGGAATACCCCTAACTCATATATTGAGATCCTTCTTGGCTCTTCCGCTCGTGTTCAGTAAAAACATTCTCGAAGGAAGAATTCATTAACGAAGCCTGAAGTTGGTTAGAGGAATTACCATCTTGCTTAAGGACCAAGGCCCATGTACGAGCTTCTTCCACTTCTTTTGACAACGATGAGATTTTATTTTCGTGCACCAGTTGATGGGGAAGCCCGAGGTAACAGCCAAGTTAAAAGTGTTGGCAATGTAAGGAGAGAGAAGTTGTGAGACAGGTTTGAGGAAGTCGTGTTAAGAGAGTCGGCGTCTTTCACTTTATGGGAGTGGGCTTTACAAATCGCAAATTCAATTTGGTCAGAGGTAAAAAGAGAGAATGTAGCAGGTCAGGTGACAGGGATAGGCGGAGCATCTGTAGTGTATAAGTCGATATCAATAGGTGAAAGTAAGGCAGATTTCTTAGAAAAGATTTTCAAAAAATGACAGGAGGAGGAAGAGAAAAGGGAGTCTATAAGTTTCTGACCATCTCTTGTTAGAGAGTCTCTTTTCTTTTTATTAACTACATGACGATATTGCTTTTGTACGAGCACTAAAAGATCTGGAGAGTGATGCTTGGTGAATACCACCTTTTTATGTAAGGCGTGGCAATCATGATCATACCATCGGTTATAGGTCTTTCGATGAGTGGGATATGTCTTAGGGGGAAAGGCCTGGATGGCGGCGTGTATAAGGGAGAGCGACAAGTAGCTGGCCTATTGCTCAATAGGGGAGGAGAAGGGAAAATCTTGCAAAAGGGGAGTTGAGCGTGAGTATGTAGCGTGGGATGAGATGTGTACGAAAAGAGAAGTGAGGTGTAGTGATCTGGGGTTGAATGATTGGAAGGGGAGAGTTCTGGCCAACAGAGAGTAAGAGCAGTGAGTGATCAACAAGGTTAGGGGAGAGTATAGTAAAGCTGTGAATGAGAGGAATCAAGGCTGGTGAATCAATGAAGTAATCCACCACACTATGTCCGCCACTATGTGGATGACAAGTGAATGCTGCTGAATCTGGCCACTGTGATAAACCGTTCAGAATGACCAAGGAGTGTGCCTCGGAAATCTGAGTAGCTGCTCACCAAATGTAGTAGAAGGGATAGCATCATCATGAGATGTCCGCTCAAGATTTGTATCCAAAGCATGAAGCTGGAGGTAATCCGTCATCGCATGAAATTCCGTTTGTCTGGTGGCCGTGCGTGCGTTAAAGTCACCTGCCAAAATTACATATCCTTGGGGAGAAAAGATAGAAATATCCTCCGACAAAACCTGACAAGGGTTCCCACCATAGTCTGCAAATTGTCGAACTCTAAGCAGCAATATAAACATATTGCCAGGAAGATATCTCTAGCCAAACCTAAGGAATGTCCAAATAATTGTAACCATAAGAAGATGTGCATACGAGTCTTTCTTAACCAGCTTAATAGTATGACGATACTGGTCCTCTATATAAGCATGCCAACCCACCCGTAGCCTCTAGAGGTCTTTCCTCGTAGGAATGGTGTAAAAACCGAGTGCCAAGAGAAATCTGCCACCACAAGAAGAGGACGAAAATGAGACTCATGAGTCTCTGGTTAGCAGTAAAATATCTTTACGAGCAAGATAGGACTGCAAGTCACCTGCAGAGAGAGAGAGAGAGAGAGAGAGAGAGAGAGAGAGAGAGAGAGAGAGAGAGAGAGAGAGAGAGAGAGAGAGAGAGAGAGAGAGAGAGAGAGAGAGAGAGAGAGAGAGGAAAATACATTATTAAGTGTGTGGTAGAGCTGGAGCGTATGAAAACGTCTTCCATAACATAAAAGAAATTCATGTACTACAACTATAGCTATAGACATAAAATACGTCTAATGGCCTAAATGTCCTAATGCTGCCAATACGACAATGGTATATCTCAGTGTCCTCAAGTACAGCTGCTGCCAAAGAACGATGTGATGAGGATAACGCCTAGAGGTGGTCTCGATACAATCTTCTGATGTCGCCAGAAGGTCGTCTCTAAGTAGTCGGCTTTGCGGGAATATGAATATGAGTATGTGTTAGTACGTCGGCTCTTGTCTCTATGTCGTAAAGAGTCACTGTCGTCGTCACTTTCATCTGATATAAGGTCCGTACGTGGTCTCCTGTGGGAGAAAAAACGATGTGATCTGGAGCTGTGCATCAGAGATGAGCAGGTGGCCGGTGTAGGTCCTGTCGCAGTAAAACGTCTCTCTTATCATAAGTGTGACACATCGTGGATCATCATATGCTATAAGGGACCGCAGTGTGACCGAAGCCACTCGGAAGAGGCAATTGTATCTCCCTCTAATCTCGTACCCAGTCTCAATAGCTTGTTGATGAGAGGAACACCATGAGCTTCCCCAATGTGAATCTGAGGCAATGTGACAGTCCCGAATCCAAGTAGCGTGGCATGACCGGGGGTCCTGATACATCTGGCTCCAAGAAATGAGTCCGGTAGAAAGCTGTCTTAACCCCTAACTAGTTACAAGTCCGCTCTAGATATGTGCGATAGAGTAAGCGTCTGATATACTGATGGGTGCCTGAGGAAGCTCCGTGATGGAGATGCAAATGACGCAAGTAGGAGGTGAGATGCCTGAGAGAACCATGATAACCCTAGCCTTGATCACTGAAGATGTTGTGAGGAGGTTTGTGCAACCTGTATGTATCGCATGTTATCTCTCGGTACCAGCCTGTATCCTCTGTATATAGGTGATGAGTTGATCGAGCTGCCTCGATCAGTATGGTGGAACTGCAAACTCAGCTAAGGAGAATCTCATGTGGAACAGAAGGCTTTGCTCGAATCAACCGAGCTAGAATATAAAGGTCTAACAGGAGTCCCAAGCCTGTCTCTGCGTACTGCATACTGTGTGCCAATAGATGGTAAGCTTGACTCTCTCATGGTCAGGACGATCCCATACTAAGTGACAATAAGCTCCGATACAGCTGCTACCTGATAAATGTATGTGTTCCCTGTGGGAGATTCCCAGCATCGAGAAGCCCCATGGACTGAAAGAAAGCCACCACATCACCGTACCAAGAAGATCTAGCCTGCTGTCCAGCTATAACTGAGAAGAAGTAAGTGTTGCCATCACGTATCTGTGAGTATCCATGGTCTCAAGTCGATGTAGAAAGGTAACAATCTGAAACAAAGCCTCTACCACCACGGGAAGTGAGGCGAACTTTGCTAAAAGAAATCTCATGAGGAATTGATGGCTTCGCACGAATCATCCTCCCTAACATGGTGATTTGCAGGTGAGTGATGTCTCTCCAAGTATCCTAAGATATCCTTGGGCACCGAACCTCTGCCGAGTGCATAGCCCACTCATGAGACCCGCTGTAGAGAAAAGGTGGTCTCTAGAAGCAAGATCATGAATATGGTAAGTAGTACACGCTCTCTCCATATGTACCAAGGCAGCACGCCCCTTTCGCAAGCGAGTACAGCAGTAGAGCGAAAAGTGAATAAGGACCGGGTGAATAGTACACCTAGATCGGTATATGTGGTAACAATCTCCAGCTGCTGTCCATCATAATAAAATGTGTCATCTCTCATATGCTTGCGGTTAGTGGTTAAACACCATTACCTTGGTCTTAGCATATTCACCGTCAAGCCCCACACTAGCAAAAACCATGGGAGCATCAAGGTGTCGCTGTAATCCAGAGGCTGTAGAGATAGCAACACATTGTCCGCGTACAGTAGGAATAGCAATAATAACATCAGCAAGTGTACATCCATCACCACCCTCCTCCTTGATGATCCGCTCTAGATCATCAATGTATTATGCATAGAAGAGTGGGAGAGAGTTGGACATCCTTGCTTGACCCCAACTGTGCTCTGGATTAAAAGACGACCAGCTGCTACATCTCTGAAGTGTGCTAATACCCTCTCATTATAAGGTGCTGATAGCCATAATGATATCCTGTGAGAAACAAAGTGAGGACAAGCGCTGAAGTAGTAGGTGCCGTGGAATTGAACCTTGCGGAAATCCACAAAGCAACAATAACTCTCCGTCTTCGATGTCGAGCCTCATTTATGATGTAGCGTAGGACAAATGCATGATGTATTAGTAGAATATCGGGTTTGAAACCAACTTGTCCCAAAGAGCAAATAACTCATCTGACTCCACTTGGGATCCTCCCATAGATTGGAAAACTGAGCCTAAAGATTCGATATTGTGTGAACTGATCATGATAGTGCGTAGTTTATCGACGTTCATTGGGTTTACCGGGCCTTGAAGAATGGGATGGAGCATGATTCTGTGCACCAGTTGGTGGGAAAGCCGTGAGGTCGTTCTGACCGATCTCTTGTTAGATAGTCTCTTTTCTTTTTATTGACTACATGACAATTAGCTTCTGTACTTGCACCAAAAGATTGGGAGAGTTGATGCATGGCGAATACGCACCTGCTTTATGTAAGGTGTGTGCAAACCATGATCATACCATTGGTTACCGGTCTTTTGGTGAGTGGAATATGTCTTAGGGGGAAAGGCTGGGTGGCGGCTTGTAAGAGGGAGAGCGACAAGAAGCGTAGCCTGTTGCTCAATAGGAGAGGAAGGGAAAATCTTACCAAATAGTGTGAGCGTGAATATGTATTGGTGTGATGAGATGTGTACAAAAGAAAAAATGCGGCATCGTGTCCTGGTCGAATGGTTGCAAGGGGAGAGGTCTGGCCAACAAGAGAGTAAAGAGCAGCGAGTGATAGCAAGGGTTGGAAGAGAGAATGGTACAGTCTGTGAATGAGAGGAATCAAGGCTGGTGAGCCAATGGAAGAATCTACCACACTATTCCACCTCCATGCGGATGACAAGTTGAAGGCTGCTGAATCTGGCAACTGCGATAAACCGTTCCAGAATAACCCAAGGAATTGAGTAACTACTCACCAAATGTAGTAGAAGGGGTTAGCATCATCATGGGATGTACCTGTCAGAGACCTGTATCCAAAACATGAAGCTGGATGTATCCGTCACTGCATGAAAATCGGCGTCTGCTGTCTGGTGGGCCATGCTGTGTAAAGTCTCCTGCCAAAATACATTAGCCTTGGGGAGACAAGATGGTTAAATATCCTCTGACAATAACCTAGAAAGGGTCCCCCACCATAGTTGCAAATGTACGATGACTGAGGAGCAAATATAACAGAACAGCTAGGAAGATCCTCTAGACAAACCTAAAGGAATGGCCCTACTAATTGAAACCATATAAAACGTGCGTACGGATCTTTCTTACATCTTAAGAGTATGACTATACGCGATCCCCCTGTAGAAGCATGCCACCCCACCTGAGCTCGTGGAGGTTTTCCCCCGGGAGGGAGAGAGAGAGAGAGAGAGAGAGATAGAGAGAGAAGAGAGATAGAGAGGTAGGAGGAGAGGGCAGGGGAGGAGTAGGGAGGAGGAGCAGGAGGATATATTAATGTCTGTTGGGTGCCCAAGGGGTACATAGACAAAAAAAAGTACATATATTTCCCGTAGGAGGCACTGTCCCATTCCGGACAAAAAAAAGAACTCACTAGCTTGAGTGGAAACAAAATAGAGGGCTCACTCTGAGCTAGTCAGAAGACAAAAGAACTATAGAATCATAAGAAAACATGTAAGAGCTTAACCTCCAGTTCGAAAGAGGGTACATGTGCTAGAGCTTAACCACCTGCTTTGCTGAGGAAAGTGATATAATATTAGTGTCGAAAAAAAACGTCTGATACTCATAGAAGTTGTGGTCCGTGTCTGGTGTCGAGGAGCTCTGGTGACTTGTGTAGATCTGGTAGGTGGCTGAGCACGTGGGCCTTCGCCCTCACCGATATGACTGCCTCATCATCTGACAGGTCATTTCGCTCACGCCGTCTGGAAGAACCTAGTGATAAGAGGCTGGCCATAATCAATACTACCCTTAGAAGGCATCAAAGAGGCTCTCAACATAAGCATCTCTCGAAGTAGAAGGCCAACACATCTGGGATCATGATACTCTAAAAAGGTACTGAGTGTGATGGGGTGTCCCGATACAAACAATGATAGCGACCACCTATCACATAGTATATAGGGGACGTGAAGATAAAGTGGAACTCATCCTCCACTACTCCCAATGTGCAACCTGACAAACCCGATGCTCTCTCGAATCAGGTGAGAGGAGACCGAAATTGTCCCAACCTGGTATCGGAGCCCAAAAGGGAAAGCGGAAGTGAGAGATATAAAGTTCTGATAGGAAGCCCCAGACTTTCTCTGCGTAAGACGTGTGCCATAATAGGTGTAAGCTTGACCCCAGCCATGTCAGGACGATCATACTATGCCACAATATCTTAGGATATAGCTGGTTGTGTTGAAATATGCATGATCCCCTGTGGGAGGAGTCCAACGTCGAGAAGCCCCATAATGGAAGATGAAAACCACATCACCATACCATTAGGATCGAGCCTGTTATCCATCTATATCCAGAAGATCTAAGCGCAACCATCAAGTATCTGTGAGTATCCAAGGTCTCAAGCCAGTGAAGAAAGGTAACAATCTGAGAACAAAGTCCTCTACTACCATGGGAAGTTGAGGAGCAACTCCGCTAAAAGAATCTCATGAGGAACTGCTGGCTTTGAGCGACTCATTCGTCCTAATATGGTGTTTCTGTAAGAGAGTGAAGTCTCTCCAAGTACCCTGAGATAACCCTGGACACCGAACCTCCGTTTAGTGCATAGCCCACTGAGACCACTGTAGAAAAAAGGTAGATCTACTAGAAGTAAGGATCATGGATATGGGTAGGTAGTACATACTCTCTCCATAGTGGTACCAATGGCAGCATGCCCCTTGCGCAGGCGATATAGAGCAGTAGGGCAAAAAATGAGTAGGGGACCGGTGATAGTACACCAAGGTAAGTGTATCAGATTAACAATCTCTAGCGCTGCCCATCAAGAATAAAAAGTGCGTCATCTCTCCATATGCTGCCGATTAGGTGTTATAAACCCCATACACTTGCTCTTAGTAATAGTCATCGTGCAGGCCCAAAAGCCAAGCAAAAGACCATATAGAGCATCCAGGCACGTTGTAATCCAAAGGCTGTAGAGGATAGTAAGGCCACAACGTCCGCGGTATGGCAGGATAGGAATAATAACATCACAAGTGGACAACCATCAGCACCCTCCTCTTTGATGATCCGCTCAATCTGATCACAATATATCAGGCAAAAAGAGTGGGAGAGAGTGGACACCCTTACTATACACCAACTGTGTTCTGGATAAAAGACGTACCAGCTGCTGCCATCCCTGAAACGGGGCTATTACCCTCTCAAGTAAGGTGGCTGATAGCCGCAATGATACCTGTGAAAAACCAAGTGCGTACAAGCGAATGAAGTATGGCAGGTGTCGAGTGAACGGAGTCGAAAGCCTTGCGGAAATCCACAAAGCAACAATAAACTCTCCGTCTCCGATAGCTCGCCTCATCTAGTGATGCAGCGAAGGACAAATGCATGATCCAATATTAGAAATATCCAGGCCTGAAACCAGCCTATCCATGGAGCAAGCAACTCAAACTGACTCCGTAGGGAATCCAATCGATAGACTTAAAATTGAACCATAAAGCTTCGCATCATGTGGTGATCATGAAATTGTGTAATTATTGACCAGCTCATTGGGTCAGCCAGCCCTGAGGATGGGTGGAGGGAGAGAGAGAGAGAGAGAGAGAGAGAGAGAGAGAGAGAGAGAGAGAGAGAGAGAGAGAAATTCTTCTTTTTGATTGTAGATTTTGATAAACCCCGGATGTTGAAGGCTGATCGTTCGCTGTACTGATCCTACTGGTGGTGGATCAAGAACGACTTCCTTCTGCTGCTGGGCTCTTGTGACAATTATCATTGAGCAGTTGGTTCATTTGCTTTCCTTTGAGTTGTGGATGAGCTTGGCTTAACAGTTTATCTTGGTTTAATTGAATTCCTATTGACTGGCGCAGTTGTTTTGGTGTTGCTACCTTCGGTCTGGCCGGTAATCTTTATAACAATGTCCATATTTGTATTGACGACAAAATGGTGTGAATTTACTTTTATTCGGGCATTCAGCTATGCTATGATTTTCTCCACAACCAAAGCAACCTAGTGGAGCCCTTGCATAGTGGAGTCTTGATAGATAGTGATGTAGTGTTTCTCAAATGTATATTTTGGTGCATGGGTGAGAGATGAATGGGAAGTAGAGACAACCGTAGGAATGACTCCTAACTAGAAAGAGAGAAAAGAGTGGTCAGAGAGACAAGTATGTGTGATGGTGAAGGAGGTGAGCTCTGGAAAAAGAGGGGGTAATCCCATGAGGTAGTTTATCACGCCATGACTGCCACTATGTGGATGGCAGGTGAAATCATCAGATGAAGCCACGAAGGTACACCATTTAAAATTGCCAATTCGTGGGCTCGTCCACGTGTAATACTCTTGTTTGCTTTTGTTGAAAGCCTCGAAGTATCGAGTTCATCATTGTCTAAAGTTCTGATGTGCAAAGGATCCTGATCTGTTGCACGTGCATGAACCTGTCCTGGCATTGAAATCCCCTAACAGGAGAATATGGCCTTTTTCAGAAAATCTGATAATATCCGTTGAAAGGTCCATGTATGGTGAGCCATGTCTATTTGCTGAGTAGGAATATGTGTCTGGCGGAAAATAGTGCAT